>CM054057.1:705767909-706367909 GCA_028641055.1 Alopecurus myosuroides | reverse complement strand
TCCTGGATAATCTACCTTTCGAATCTGATTGGTTTTTTCCAACAGCTTGTGGATCTTCCAGACTCGGAGTTAGCCTCCGAGGCCGAGCTGGATGCGCTGCGTACCGCCGCTACTGGTGGGCGCAAACGCAAGAAGATAATTTCTTCGGATGAAATTATCGACCTTGACGGAATCCCCGTCGCCACGTCCAGGTTATTTTCTTCTGGGTTTTTTCTTTTATGGGATCTTTTTCGTCCATCTTCGGTGTTTTAACCCTTTCCGGGTTTTTGGTTTTTAGCTTGCCCCCCCCTCCTTGAAGCCGAGAAAGTTGAAGAAGCTCAGAGCTTCTTCCAACCGAGGCAGCCAACCATCTCCCGCCGTCGCCCCGGACACACCGCAGACAATGGCGGAAGAACCTACTGCCGCCACCACCACCAAGCCCCCAGAGCCCAGCCAGCCCGTTGTGTCCGAGTCGGACACGAGGGAAAGGGCGGCTCCAGAGGTGGGGAAATCTTCTCGGACTTTCGACGAGGAAATCCCCACCTTTGACAAGGATTTTAAGGCTATAAATGACGGCTTGAACGCGGCCGAAAATCACTTCGCGGAATACGCGAAAGAATTCCGGGAAAACTTAGCAGGTTTGCAACGCATGAGCCAGGTATGTAACTCTAGCCCCCAAGCATTAAACAAAATGCATGCTTTTTTGCTTTGATGTTTTTATTAACCATACTTTTCCTTGCTGTGTTTCAGCAAACCTCCGAGGCCATAAACCTTGAAGTTTTCAGGAAGCTCACTATCAAGAATAAAGAAGTTCGAAGTCTTCTTTCTATTCTTGAGGAGAGAGAGGCGGAGCTGGAATCGTCTCAGCTCGCTTTGACGGAAACGAAAGGTAGGCTTTTTCGTTTTGAAATTTCCGATTTAAGACTTTGTCTAAGTTTTTTCCCGAAGAAATTGATCAACTCGGATTTTCCCTTGCTTTTCAGCTGCTTTAGCTGAAGCTAAACAAGCAGCGGAAGATTCCGGCAACGCCGAGATTCTCCGCAATGAGAACATTGAGCTTCACAAGAATCTTGTGAAGGCTCAACAAGACCTGGAAGCCAGCAATCTGGCCCTTGGAGTGGCTAACTCCAAGGCTTCCGAGCAGGCGGAGAAAGACAAATCCACCATCCAGGATTTGACTGAAGCTCTGAACCTTCGCCTGGAGGAAGTTTCCGAGATCGATAAACTCATCGGTAAATTTTTTACCCTTGTCTTCATCTTTCCCTGTTTTGCTTTCTCTGTTTGTCTCCTTAACCCTTTTGTATGCTTTATCGGATCAAACAGGAGACACCCCAGATGGCACTCGGGCTGCAGGCATCCGAGCTTTCGGGAGACATGGAACTTGATGAAGGCTGCTGCAACGCAGCTAGTAGGCAAGTTTCTTCCCGAAAAATCTGGGGAATGCTCGGAGGTTGAAAAACTTCCGGGTATCATCATGGAGGTGGCGGAGTCCAAGGAGTCTGTTCTCCGCTCCGCTGCACGGGGTGGTGCGCGTATGGCCTTAGGCCTTATGCGCATGCACTACCCTAGTGCCAAATCCTGGCGTGTGGCCACCGGTGTCCCTCAGGGATACACGGATGCGCAACGATCCACCATCTTTGGTGAAGTTAAGGGCCATGCCACCCAGATTGCCGCCATGGTAAATGTCGGCGTCCACTATCCAGAAGAAGAAGCTCCTCCAATTCCCGATGAAGAAAGCAGCGAGGAGGAGTCGGATTCTTGAAGGGTTTCCTGGAACCTGGATAGAAAATTTAGACAATAGGAGCATTACTGTTCTTTCATTTGTAATCCAAAATGTAATGCTTCTTATGTATTAATGAAAATTCCGTCTTTTGCAGCTTAAACTATGAAATTACTTTGCAAGTTGTTTGAATTTTATCACTCCTTTATCTTCTAAGTTCTCTGGTGTGTATGCTTTAACTGTCCTTAGTGTTTGAAATGGCTCAAATAGCATTATGAATCGTTATGCCGAGTAACTGGGGACGAACCAAGCAGTTTTGAAACTCGAAAACATGAATCATGCTAAAGGCATTTTTACTAACTAGTTCCAGTAACCCAGCATACGCACGATCAGATAAAGACTTAGAAAACAAGGAAAATTTTAAGTGAAACTTGGGCACGCAGGCAATTCAAGTTTCCTTTAGCCGTTAAAAGGCTGAAAAATCATTCAGTTATGTAACGCCGAGTACGCAAGCACAATTCGGGTTAACATTGAGAAATTTGTAAGATCATTGGGAAATAGATGAGGCGGAAACACTTTGCACTTATAAGAAAAATAGACAGCATTCCGACAACTTTATTTCATGATCTCAAAAGATGTTTACATAGATTTGAACTAAGTACAGAAGGGGACATAACTTGCTAGGTGTTCCCAGGCTTCCGCGATCCACTTGACCTTGTCGAAACTTTTCAGCAGCTTGAAGCATGGTAGGTTTTTAGCCCCCAGCCAACTAAGAAATCTTTTTATGGCTGTGGCGGAACTCGGCAATTCTGGGACACCTCTTTCACACGTAAGTTCCGAGATGTTCGAGACTGCCTTGATTTCTTCCGGGTTAACTTCTATTCCTCTGCGAGAAACGATGAAACCCCGAAGTTTTCCTGAGGGAACCCCGAATACGCACTTAGATGGATTCAACTTCATCTTGTAAGCGCAAGTTTTCGAAAGTTTCTCGCAAATCCTCAAGGAGTGTATCTTTTTCCTTGGTTACGACAGCAATATCGTCCACGTAAACATGGACGTTTTTTCCAAGCTGACTATGCAAACAACGTTGCATGCAACGCTGGTAGGTTGCTCCTGCGTTCTTCAGGCCAAAAGGCATGGTTACATAGTAATACGTCCCGTACGGGGTTATAAAAGAAGTCTTGATTTGATCTTCCTTTTTCATGCGTATTTGGTGGTACCCGGAGTATGCATCCAAAAAGCATAAAAGCTCAGAGCCTGCAGTGGCATCTATTATTTGATCGATTCGCGGCAGCGCAAACCTATCTTTCGGACATAACTTGTTCAATCCTGTGTAATCTATACACATTCTGAGTGCAGTTGTGTCTTTCTTCGGTACTAATACCGGATTTGCGGACCAGTCAGTATGGATTACCTCCTTGATGAAATCCGCTGCTAAAAGCCGGATAATTTCCTTGCCAATAGCCTTCCGTCTTCTTCCGTCAAATCGACGGAGACCTTGTTTGACGGGTTTTGATCCGGGAATAACCTTGAGTTGGTGCTCAGCAAGTTCCCTGGGTACGCCTGGCATGTCAGCTGGACACCAAGCAAAAATGTCCCAGTTCTCACGGAGGAACTTGATGAGCTCGCCTTCCTATTTGTCGGTCATCCCAGTCCCTACAACGACGAATTTTGTCGGATCTTTGGGATCTAGGATTACCTGTCTTGTATTCTCGGATGCCTTGAAGCTATCTGTTGGCTTCCGAGTTTCTTTTCCTGCCGGCATTTCTTTCGGCGATACCTCCTTGGCTAACTCCTTCAGTTCTTCCTGAGCTATAACTCTTTGAGCGCAAAGGGCGTTTTGCTTTTCCAACTCATTTGCCAGCTTGAAATCACCGGCAATGGTGATTACTCCTCCTTTGGGTCCTGGCATCTTCAGCTTGTTGTAGATGTAGCAAGATCTTGCCATAAACTTGGCGAAAGCCGGACGTCCGAGTATTGCGTGATACACGCTCTCGAACGGCACAACTTCGAAGGATACTTTTTCCTGCCGGAAGTGATCTTTATCTCCGAAGGTGACATCTAGGGAGATTTCTCCTAGGGATCGTGCTTGCCTGCCAGGAACGATGCCATGGAAGCGTATATTGCTGTAGTTGAGCTGGGACTCGGATATCTTCAAGTGCTTCAGTGTATCCAGGTACATTATATTGATGCTGGATCCTCCGTCCATCAGCACTCTTCTTAGCCTAGTGTTTTGAACAATAGGGCTTACAACAAGAGCTTGTGTGCCGGGTTCAGGGATATTTCCGGGATGATCAGACTGATCCCAGATTATCGGTGTGTTGGAATACTTCAAGAATTTTGGGGTTGCAGGAACAACCGCGTTTATTTCTCGAAGTGTCCTTTTGGCCACCTTTGCTGACGGGGTTGCTAGGAAAGTTAGCATTGCTTCTCCGTCAACTCTCGGAAATTTAGGTTCGCCTTTTCGCTGTTGTTCCTGGATTTTGTCATCAGTGTCCGATTCACTGTCTTCTTTTTCAGCTTCTGGCTTTTGTTTGGCAGGTTTCCTCTTGGAACCCTTCCCTTTACTTCCGGATCCTGCATTGCCTTTCATATGCTTGTTTAGCCGGCATTGCGCGTTCGTGTGGGTTGGTTTCCCGAACTGAGAGTGGTCGACGCAGGGTTCCGACTTAATTCTCTCCCATTCTTCAGGAGTGTAATTGATGGGATCCGGACTGCGGCCTTTCCACTTGTTCCCTTTTTCTCCTCCAAAGGCTAAGTTAACCTCCTTGGGCTTTGTCGTTGACTCCGGAGTTCCTTTTTTATCAGAACGAGGTGTTTTCTTGGCCAGTATCAGTGACTCAATATTGCCTCCTCTTGCTCTGATATCGTCTTCGGCTGCAGCATGCTCATTAGCGGTTGTAAGCATAGATCCGAGATCTTTGTGCTTTTTAGAGCCAACCATGAACGGTACAAGTCCGGGTTTTAGGCCATTGACGAAAGCATGCATTGCTTGTACGTCAGTTACCCCAGAGCAACTATTCTTCATTGCAGTCCATCTGGAGATGAAATCCACGTATGGTTCGTCTTCAAATTGGGTGCAACGGTTCAGCTGGTTGATGCTATTTGGGCGTTTGTATGTTCCTCGAAAATGCTGAGTAAATACCCTCGCCATATCATCCCAACTGTCGACAGTTCTTGATGGTAAACCATTAATCCAATCTCTGGCTCCGTCTAGCAACATTAGGGGAAGAAACTTGACAGCTTCCAGGTCTGTCCCGTTGTTGATCTGGACGGCTGTGTAATAATCTGAAAGCCAGGTATCCGGGTTTGTACTGCCGGTATATTTTTGGTAGGTTGGACCAACTTTGGCAAAGCCAGAATGCAGGGTTATCCTTCGGATCCTGTCAGTAAAACACTTAGGACCAAAGTATAGATCATCCTTTTCTGCTCTGTCAATATGTGCAGAATATCTCCCGGCTGAATGGACAGAAGGGGATCTGCTCCTTTCTTTTCCATTGTTACGCGGACGCGTTTTTCCGAGGTTATCTCTATCTCTTCCGTTGTCACGCCCTCTGGGATTAGGTGGAGTCCTGCTCCTGTACCTTTCCTTATCTTTGGGCGGTGTCCGAGATCTTTCACGCCTGTGAGGTGTATCGTATCTTCCAGCTTTTTCAGCTGGGTTTCTCGGAGGTGGCATTATTTTGCCGTCATTCCGGTGTTTGTCTTCCCGATCGTGTGGTTTATATCCATCTTTCGGGAGATGAGGTCCGGTTCTAGACGCTGCGTCCCGGTTGTCGGGGTTTTTCTTGTCTTTTCTCGGATCCTCTTTTTTATCCGAATCTCCGGGTTCTTCCGGTCCAGGTGCTCCAGCAGCGCAAGTAACAGTTTTGCAGAGGGCGGAATTATCATGCAGCCTCCCTGATCGCTCTTGTCCTCGCTGTTGCTGCTGTAATGCTTTTCCTAGGAAAGCATACACCCCTTGGAGTTTTTCCCCGTTGGAGTACAGATCATTGTTCAGGATGGCGAACGCTGCTTCCGCGTTTTCAGCTGCGGTTTTGTATATTGGTTCGCCCTTGGCATCTTTGCCGTTTAATGCTTTTGCCAAGATGGGTTATAGAACCTTTCTTTCGGCGGCAGTTCTTCCGGTTTTGCAATTCCGGGTAACCTCGTAGGTTTTAAGGCAGATCTGCTTTCTCTCGTACTCCTCAATTTCTTCCTTCATAATTTTGATGTCATTATGGGTTTGTTGGAGGTGTTGCCGAGATCTAAGCAGTTGTTGCTGTTGCCGTTGGAAAGCTTGTCTCCTGGCTTCCAGCATCTCAGGGGGTTCATTGGGTCCCACTGGAGTTTGTAATAGTTCTTGCTCTTCCAGTTCTGTCATTGGCGGAGCAGTGATTTCCTTAGATTTCTTTTCCGTAGGCTTTGTGCCACTAATATCTCCAACTTCCAGGTTTTCATCAGCGAGATCAGCTGACTTTTTCTTCCGGAGTTTGTACTGGAGTTTTTTAGAAGCACGGTGCTTTTTCTTGGAAGAGGGAGGTTTTTTGACAGGTTCATCCTCTGTCATCTCCTTGACATTAGGAAATATCGGAGAAGTTTCTCCGTCTTCCCTCTCCTCTGCTGGCGGAGGGGTTTTAGGGCTTTCCTGGCTATCGGCACCCGTTTTTTTCAGCTGGTTTTGCCATTAGCACTTCATGGAATCCCTCTTGAAAGGATTTAACTTTTCTTACGAAGGCATCATCATCTTCGTCTTCGGAGAAGTTATCCGATCCGGTTTCCGACTCCAATCTCGCCTCAATGGCGGCAAGCACGGACTCTGTTTCCGAGTTCATCGTCTGGTTGACGGATGTCGGATCTTCCGTCTCTGTGACGGGTATTGGTTCTTCCGTCTCTGTGACGGGTGTATCGTTGTCTGCCTCTTGCACGGGATTTCCGTCATCCGTGTTTTCGGCGATCTCGGATTGCACCATGCCGATAAAGTGCGTATCACTGTTTTGTCGGCGATCTGAGCAAAATCCGGCATCATAGTCGTCTTCGACTGGGTATAGGGCGGGTGGGAGATAATTGCTTTCACCGCAAAACCCCATTGCTTCCGCGGTTAATCCGATAAAGATATTAGCAGATCCAATCGGTAAAACGCAGGCACTTACCAGATGGTTTTGCGCCGGGATGTAGGATCCGTTGTCGAGGAAGCGCCCGACGTCGTCGTCGAATTCCAAGCTTCCGACCGTGATCGATCTTCCGATTCCGCCTAATATCCCAGATCGGAACTTCACGCCTGACGTCGTTTGCCCCACGGTGGGCCCAACTGTCGAGACATCGTAGTAGTTTCATAGACTGGGGTGCCATGAGACTACGGTAGAGACGTGGGGTAACGGGATAGCGTAGTAACACAGAACACGGGATTTACCCAGGTTCGGTACGTCGCGACAGTACGGCGTACCTACTCCTGCACTTCTCACTATGTGGGACTAAAGCCCGTATAATAAGGTTACAATGTAAGGGAATAGATCCAGCTACTCGTCGAGGATGAACTTCCCGGCGAGTTGCGTAAGGTTTGAGCTTGAACCTAGAACCTTGGAACTAAAAGGAACTTATGAAATCTATCTCCCGTCCGGCTTTATATAATAGCCGGATTAGGGCTTACAGAACCAGAAACCTAGAAGACTACGTTTAACTTGTAACTTGGAAAGTAAGGAATCCGTCTTCTCCTCCAAGCCAGATCACGCGTGCCGTGATCCGGGTTCTTCTAGAATCCGGCTTCTGCGCGTCGGACTACTGGGCCGCCCAATGGACCTAAGCCCATTACCTTGCAGGCCACCCTGGTAGTCCAGCTCTTTTATCTACCATCTTCTATACCCCTATTCGGTATATATCCGACACTCCACCAGATCACGCTACAGCTCTTGGTGTATCTGGGGTTCTCAGATCAGCTGTCGCATAGCTAGATATGCATTCCATTCTGCCGGCACTTGATGATCGACAGTTGCAAGAGGATCATGTCTGAAATATGGTTTAATGTCAAACACTGGGTCGTCACGCTCGTTCTCGATGATCATGTTGTGCAAGATCACACAACAGTTCATTACCTCCCACATATGCTCCTTGGACAAGTCAGAGCAGGGTACCGGACAAGAGCAAACCGAGATTGAAGCACACCAAATGCTCGCTCGACATCCTTCCTGCAAGCCTCTTGGCGCTGAGCAAACCAAAACTACTTGCCTCCTGTTACTGGGTTGGATATAGTCTTCACAAATGTTGACCATCTTGGATAGATACCATCCGCTAGGTAGTATTTCTTGTTGTACTGGTGGCCATTGATCTCATAGTTCACCGGAGGGGCATGGCCTTCAACAAGATTTCCAAAGACCGGGGAGCACTGCAGGATGTTGATGTCATTGTGAGTTCCAGACATTCCAAAGAAGGCGTGCCAAATCCAGAGGTCCTTTGTAGCCACTGCCTCAAGTATCACACTACAAGATCATTTCGCGCCCTTATACATCCCCTGCCAAGTAAATGGGTGGTTCTTCCATGCCCAATGCATACAGTCGGCGCTTCCAAGCATCCCAGGAAATCATCTTGCTTCATTCTGCGCTAGGATCCGAGCAGTGTCTTCAGCATTGCGCGATCTCAAGTACTTTGGACCAAACACTGCCACCACAGTTGGTATCACTTTTTTCCAGAAAAAGCCTCTTATAGTGAGAAAAGGAATAACACTAACTCCAGCTCCTAAATCACATAAAACAGTTCTAACATAATTATTTTTAACAGAACAAGGAATGGTGGGAATACCAGGATCTCCAAGCGTCTTTGGAACCTTGCCATTGAAAGAGTAATTAGCAAGCATAGTGGAAATTTCCTCATTAGGAATTTTCCTTTTGTTAGAGACAATATCTTTTATATACTTTGAATAAGGAGGCAATTTAATAGCATCAGTCAAAGGAATTTGCAAAAACAAAGGTTTCATCCATTCATAAAACTTGTTATAATGTTCTTCCTCCTTTGATTTATGTTTCTTATTAGGAAAAGGCATTGCTTTTTGTATCCAAGGTTCTCTCTCATTACCATGTTTATTAGAAATGAAATCCTCCTTAGTATACTTTCATTTTTAGTTTGCTTTTTAGGTTCAACTTCAGTTTCTTCTTTATCAAAAGCATCATTTTTATCATTACCATTTTTAGTTTTAGCATTAGAGATAGGTATACTATAAGGATCTTTAGCAGGTTCGGGGGATTGTACAACAGTTTTATGTCTCTTCTTCTTTTTCTTAGAAGGATAACTATTGTTTTTAGGTTGTTGAGAATCTTGTTCAATTCTTTTAGGATGTCCTTCAGGATACAGGGGATCTTGAGTAGAAACACCACTTCTAGTAATTATTTCACAAACATGTTTTTCTCTAGAAGGATTAGCTAGCAAATCTTTTTGCACCTTAGTAAGTTCATCAATTTGAGTTTGAACCATATGAAAATGTTTAACAAGCATTTTAACATCATTAGAGGTTCTCTCAATAATACCATGCAAATTATCAGTTGCTCTAGATTTTTCCATTAGATGATTATGCACTCTCATATTAAAATTATCTTGCTTAACAACATAATTATCAAATTCATCTAAGAATTGATCACGTGGTTTAGAATAGGGCATATCTCTATTATCAAAATATTGGAGAGTGTGTACCTCAACTGTTGATGGCTGAGGAATTGGCTTACATAATTCTTCTATAGGTGGTAGGTTCTTCACATCTTCAGATTTAATACCCATCTCTTTAAGAGATTTCTTGGCTTCCCTCATTACTTCATCATTTAATTCAATCATTCCCCTATTTTTGGGTGTTGGTGTTGGCTCAGGTATAGTCCAATCATCATGATTTTTGGCTATATTAGCCAATAATTCCTCAACTTCTTCTAGAGTTCTTTTCCTGAAAACACAACCAACACAACTATCCATGTATGTCCTAGATTTAATGGTTAGTCCATTATAAAATATATCTAGGAGCTCGTTTTTAGGTAATGGATTTCCAGGGCTAGCTCTTATTAAATAAAAAAAACCTTGACCAAGATTCAGGTAGTTTCTCTCCTTTAATTTGCTTAAAGTTAAAGATACTCTTCAAGGCATCATGTTCAGCACTATCAGGAAAATATTTTTGAAAGAAAGCATTAACCAAACCCATAGGACTATCAATAGATCCAGGTGACAAAATGTTAAACCAAGGTTTAGCTTCATCTTTCAAAGAGAAATGGAAGATTTTGGTAACAAAGTAAGTGTGTATCTTAGTATCATCATAAAATAAACTATTCAAAGATGAAAGCTCATTCATATGTTCCATAGAACTTTTATTTTCAGTACCACAAAAAGGTTCTTTCTCAACAATAGATATGTAAGATAAATCTAGAGATAAATCATAATCATTATCTTTAATGTATATGGGAGATGTAGCAAACCTAGCATCAAGAGAAGATTTATATTTAATAGCATGCCTTGCAAGAAGACTCTTAAGAGCACTTGCACTAGTAGTAGTTTGAACTTCTTCAATAAAGTCATCACTAAGTTCAATGTAAGTTTCCTCAAGATCATCACTAGGAATTTCTCTAGACTCAGGTGAATTAACAGGTGTACCAATATTTTCAACAGGAATTTCAGTATCTTCAATTTGTTTAGCTCTAGTAATTGTAGCATCTAGGAAAGGACCTAGTGAACCAGTATCATCAAGCACAGTTGAAGCATCATCAAAAGTATCAGAAGCATTTTTAGACTCAGCAGAAGTAATAGTGTGTAGCATGTGGTGGTGTAAGAAGCTTACTCATTACAGACGGTGAATCAAGAGCAACAGAGGTGTTCAGAGTTGTACCTCTCCGTGTAGTGGATGGTAATATAGGAACTTTTCCATCACGAGTTTTACCCATGATGAAAATCTTACAACTGAACGGATAGTAAGGTCGCCTAGAGGGGGGGTGAATAGGTGCTACGACCAATTTTAATTTTTCTTCAAGATTAGGCTTGACATAAAGGTGTATTCTCTAGATAATGCAACTAGGGTGAATTTACCTATATGACAAGAACAAGAACAAGAACAAACATAATACAAGTACAAGTAAAGGGGAAGGGAACGAGGTAACCGATATGAAGCACGCGGAGACACGATGTAATCCCGAGTTCCTCCTTGTTAAGGGAGTACGTCTCGTTGGAGGGGTGTGAGCTTCGCCACAAAGGCCTACTAAACGCCACAAAGGCCTCACCCTATTCTCCGATGAACCCCGCCACAAAGGCCTAGTCCACCTTCCACTATTGATCCCCTTTGAGGCGGGAATCGAACCCTTTTACAAACAAGCTTGGGGCACACACCTACAACCAAATTGGGGGCTCCCAACACCAAGAATCACCAAGTGTAGCAAGAGGTCTAGGTTCTCCACAAATGGAAACCCTAGACTCGGATACCTCGAGTGAATGAGGGGGAAATGAAGAACGACTTTGTGAAGATGTAGATCGGGGAATTCTCCTTCAATCCTCCAAAGATCAACAAATTTGGTGGGAGGGATTGGGAGTACTTGAGGATTTGGTGACCTCAATAAATGTTATTCAATGCAATGGACGAACTTGAGGTCAAGGAGGAAGAGGAGGGGTATTTATAACCCCTCCTCAAATCTAGCCGGTTGAGTAGGAAAACATGTACCGGAATATCCGGTTGGCTTCTTTCTCCATATCTAAATCGACTGCGTTGACTTCGACCGGATTATCTGACTAGGAGTGAATAATCTGGTACCAATAATTCGGCTCGCTTATGTCCCGCTTTGACACGTGAACAGGATTATCCGGTTGGAATGGAATAATCTGGTTCAAATAATCCGGTTGGATTCTGTGACTCCACTCTTCAGTCCTTAGTCGATTTTGAGCCAAAACTGCCTCAACCGGAATATCCGGTTTCACCTGAATAATCCGGTTCAAATATTCCTGCTCATCTCTATCCCGAATTGGGCTGAGACCATCCTAACCGGAATTTTCGGTTGCCCTGAATAATCCGGTTAGAATAATTTGGCTCCTAACTGTCCCAAATCTCAATGGCCAATCTTCACCGATCTTTTTGGTGATCGATGCGGATGTTAAGTATAACACCTGCACACTCAACACCTCGATAAATAATGTACTTAGTATTGTTAACTAACACACAAAACAACGGGAAAATGAAATGCACTTTCAATCTCCCCTTTTTTGGTGTTAGATGATAATACTAAGATTTACAATAAAACTTTGACGAGTGCATGTTCGTAATAACATGGAAATTGCCCCCCCTACACATATGCATATCTTTTGTTTTCCTCCAATGCAAAAATGTGCAATATCCATGAGGAGAGTAATTTCCAACAAGTAAAACAAACATGCCAAAGAAAATACTATAACCAATATTTTGAGGACGTTGAACGAGATACCTTGTGCGTAGGGATAATGTCAAATATACCGAAGCACAATAATAGATAATATCCTCAACATAGATAATCATAGATAACCATAGTCTCACAACACATAGTAGCACATAGTTTTCAACGAGACCACAAATAGCAAATAGTTTACGAAATAAGACTAAATGGACACATGCTCTCAAGAAATGGTAAAAGCATATGCTTGTGCCCGAAAGCCATGCAAATCCCGTAGGCCTAAGACTACTTCTCCCCCTTTGGCATCGAGACACAAAAAAGGAGGTAGGTAGTAGTGCTAGCGTCCCATCGACAAGCTAAGCATCTGAGTGCTCAGATGACTCTCCAGCTGACGCCTCGGAAGCACCCTCAGCGGCCCTCTCCTGGTCTTCGTCCACATCCTCATCCCCCTCATCGAAATCATCACCAACATGGGCACTGGAAGAAGCAGCAGTGGTACGAAGAGCCTCCTCAATCCGCTCCCAAGGGGTACAGACTCTAGAAGCCCACTGAGAATAAGAATCAGGAACAAGGGCAACAGGAAGATCACCAGTAGCACCACTCACATGGTGAAGTATTTGACGCTGAGAGCTGGACATAGTAGTGTCCCTGCGGTAGGCCTGGTACTTCTCCTTGTGGATATCCACCTTCATGCACAACACATTGCGCTGAAACCAGGAAAGCTTCCTGACATTGCGCATAGTAGTGGAGGAGTCAGTCATGCTAGCACTAGAAGGGGCACCACCTCCCATAGAGAAACCACCCTCATGAGGAGGAGCATGAGCGGCAGGTACAACCTTCTTCCTCTTGACATACAGCTTGTTGAAGGCATGGTCTTGCAAAGGAACTCATGGAAGTTCCTCTGCATAGTATCCTTGATCAACATCATAATGTAAGGTCCATATGGGATGCTGTTCCCACCAGTCATGGCATTGTGCGGCTCATGGAAGATGATATTCATGACATCCACTGTGTAGGAAGCAGTAGGGTCCTCATCCTCCATACACAGCTTTGCCAGAATCAGAAGGTTGCACATCGGACTAGTGAGAGCATCATTGTTACCTCCAGTGGGAACCAAGAAGGACCGGAAGGGGCGCACTAGCTGATCATAGAATGGGAGAAGCCCTTCCAACTTACCAACAGTGTATCCAGGAGCATACATGTCATCCATAGTCCTCTATCGCTGGGGTCTGTCCACATCATGCATACGGTGACCAAGTGGAGGATGAGAGCGGTGCTTATAGCCAAGCAAATGGCCCAGCCTGTGAAATGGAGCCTCACAAGGAGTGGACTCGGTCATCCACTTCAAACTGCACGGGACACCTGAGTCAAAAGCCAAAGTGTACATGAACTGGACCACGAGATCGGTGTTGTAGGGGCAACGAGTCCCCAAGAGCTTCACAAGACCAAACCTATCAATGATACTAGCAGCATCAGCAAATACCTCCTTATCCTTGATGAGCTGGAACTTGGTGGGATGCATCTGGCGGATTGGAAACTTGTAATTAGTATAGATGTCAGCAAATATGTAGGACTTCTCCTTTCACCAGAACCGAGCATCCTCAAACTCCATATCTCTGGGAGTGTTTTACCAATCCCTTTGACGAATCTGCGCAAATTCTTGAGTGGTCAAATCATACTTCTAGTTCTTCCTGACTTCCCTGCCCTTTTTCTTCCTCGAGGATGGCTTAATGGAAACAGACTTGGCCTTCCCCTTGCAATAGCTTTCCTTGGAGGCCAAGAGTCACCGGGATCCTCATCACTAGTGTCCTTGTAGGAAGAACGCTTGCGAGGGCCCAACTTGTCAGCCTAAGAACTACTTGCGAAAGAATAACATAGAAGGAAGCAATGGGGGTAAGTGCACACAAGTCATCAGTAGAGGAATCATATTGTCAAAACAATAGGAGAGCATCCACAAAACGATCAAGTGTCAATTCTAGACAGGAGCAAACAGTACTGAATGTATTTGGGACATAACCCAACTTGATATTCCGGTTCAGAACTTAACCGGATATTTCGGGTGCACGGTTCTAGCACTGACTTGATCCTCTCCTAGATTCAAAAACTAGATCAGTGATACGGGGTGCTAACCTATTGTCTCTAGCATGCATAAGATACCCTAGGGAACATCCACTACCAAGCATTGACAAGAAAAACAAGCATCCATAGATGGGTATGGTGAGGGAACCAAGATCCAAAGAGATTGAACAATACCCGCGTCCATGGATGAAACTACTTGGATGGGATTGATCCCAAGGAGATGGAGAACAAGACCCAGCCTAGAATGCGCAAATCCCGCGGAGGAAGTGGCCCGAGAGGACAAGAATCAAGAGGGCGGCGTTTTTCGAGGTGGAGGAGGTTGGGGATGAATGGCAAGAACTGCCAATCCATCCCGTGCTCCTCAGATTTCAGGGAGATTCGCCGGACCGGATATTCCGGTTCAAGTTTGAACCGGATATTCCGGTACCACCCGGATATTCTGGTACAGAACTGTACCGGAAATTCCGGCTGCCTTCTGATTCGAAACTTCCTAGTTTCAAAGGGCTGACTTGAGTGCTAGATAGAGTTTGGTTTTTAGGTAGAAAGGCTTAGGATAGAAACACTAATGTCTACGCACGCTTCTATTCTTGTAGACAGTGTTGGGCCTCCAAGTGCAGAGGTTTGTAGAACAGCGGCAAGTTTCCCTTAAGTGGGTCACCCAAGGTTTATCGAACTGAGGGAGGTAGAGGTCAAAAATATCCCTCTCAAGCAACCCTGCAATTAAGATACAAGAAGTCTCTTGTGTCCCCAACACACCCAATATAATCGTTAGGTATATAGGTGCACTAGTTCGGCGAAGAGATAGTGAAATGCGAGTAATATGGATGGTTATAAATAATAATAGCAATCTGAAATAAATATGTCAGCAAGCAAACATGTAGCAGAACAGGCGGAAAATGGTGGTTCAATGCTTGGAAACAAGGCCTAGGGATCCTACTTTCACTAGTGGACACTCTCAACAATGATCACATAATTGGATAACTAGATATCTTCTCTTCACTATGTTACTCGGAACCACTCTCCGTTCGAATAACAAACACCACTTCATTGCGTAGGGCTATAACAACACTCCTCAAGTTTGTATTCCCATGTCTAGTTAACCCCACACTATCACTATGAGCGCCCTAGAAGGTACTAAACAAACTCCACAATTTCATAGGGTCATCCAACACAAGATATAAATATCATGCTAAACCACACGGTGCACACACTGTCACCTTTACACCGTGATCAAAGTGTTTATGGAGATCTCATAACAGAACCACTTGAGTAGCATAATACATGAGGAGAAACATCTACTAATTAAACTAGATACAAAGCTCATGATCACATAAAGACCACACCATGGGAGAGAGAGATGAACCACATAGCTACCAGTAGAGCCCTCAGCCTCGGGGGGAGAACTACTCCCTCCTCATCACACTAGACAACAACGGCGATGGAGATGGCGGTGGCTTCCGGGGGCCCTTCCCGTCCCGGCAGGGTTCCAGAACAGAGATCTGTCCCCCGAAACTTGTCAACGGCGGCGGCGGCGGAGCTACATATGTATTTTGTGGAAAAGGTCAATCCTTCTAGGGTTTATGCATCGGGGGGTATATATAGGCTAAAGGGCGATGCCGGGGGGTGGCCAGGGGGCCCACACCACCAGGTGGCGCGGCCAGGGGGACCCGCGCCAGCCTATGGTGTGGCCACCCTGTGGCCCCCCTCCGGGGCTCTTCGGAGCTTCTGGATGCTTCCGGGGAAAATAGGAACTTCAGGATTCGTGGGGTCCAATTCCGAGAATATTTCCAGAACAACTTTTCCGAAATAAAAAATAGCAGGAAACAGGGAACTGGCACTTGGCATCTTGTTAATAGGTTAGTCCTGGAAAACGTGTAAAAATGCTATAAAGAAGGGAGAAAACATGTAGCAATTGGCATAATATCAACATGGAACATAAGAAATTATAGATACGTTGGAGACGTATCAAGCATCCCCAAGCTTAGTTCCTACTCGTCCTCGAGTAGGTAAATGATAAAACAAAATAATTTCTGAGGTGACATGCTACCACACAATCTTGATCATAATATGTAAAGTAGAGCATGTAAACTAGGATCAAATGAACTAAAGTTGTGATCTATATTGGATATCAACAAGTAATGCATAAACAAATAAGAAGAAAGAAGAAAAACTTTTAATGAATCAATACTAAAAGACTATCAATCGTGCAAACTTTATTAGAGATGATTTAAGATTTCAAGAACAACAATATCATGCACGTCAAACGATCTTCACAACCCCTGTTAGGATCAGGTCAAGCTTTCCACACGATGCAATGCTTGAATCTTAAACTATTTGCGCACTAAAAACAAGCAAGTGTTTAGCGTTGATCCCTGGCACCGGGATGTTATGGCAAAGAGAACATTGTGGGGGGTTTGGAAGGTCAATGGAAGAAAGGCTCACAAAGCTGAAAGTGGTCATTAGACAAGAGAAAGTCTTACAACCGAAGCTATGCAAGGAGTAGGGATTGCGACACAACGGATGCACATAAAGCTATAAGTGTATGAAATCTCTCCAATGGAACTAGTGGGGGTGCATCCAACTTGCTTGCTCACGAAGACCTAGAGCTCATTTGAGGAGTCTGATCATTGGAATATACAAGCCAAGTTCTATAATGTAAAGTTTCCCACATAGTTATGAATGATAATATGAAAACTTTCTCCAAACTGAAGCATTGGTGCTAAACATGAAGCACAAGTGTGGTATATAAAGGACAGTGATGCGCCCCATGTCTCTTTATTCTCTCTTTGGCACTTTCTTTCTTTTTTTCTTTTTGGGCTTTTTCATTTTTTTTATATATCCTCACCGGTAGGGGCAACATCCTATATTACATTAGATCATCGAACTTTTAGTACTCATAACTCAGAATGAAATATCTCTGATGTATCCAACTGCATGCTCCTGACGGTGTTACAGTATGCATAAATAACCATGAAGCTTATCATCAAGTAACATAATGGAGGTGGATGTTGTGCAGCAATATATCTTGGAATGTCTATGGAAATGCCATGGTAGGTAGGTATGGTGGCTGTTTTGAGGAAGAATATATGGGCTTATGTGTAGGAGAACAAATTCCTCCCACGGGATTTGGATGCACTGGCGAAGTATGCACCAAACTCTCAATGTGAGAAAGGGCAATGCACAGTACCGAAGAGGCTAGAAAATATGGATGGTGGAAGTCCGAGGAACCGCAACATAGACTCACAAGTTAAAAGATTGCAGCAATCAAATAATCTTACAAGGAAAAGTGCAAATCACTCCAAGAGGGTCCGTGGCAGTGACAAGTCACTTTTAGCTACCCCGACCGTAGCGCGTAACAAAAGGCCGATCAGAAATGTATCACTCGTAGCAATCATATACCATTGTTTCTATCAGCTGGTAATTTAAGTGTGGCACAGTTTCAAGTTTCTTATACCAACCATTAAAAGTTTATACTTACTAGTCATTCTCGTTTATCCATTAAGCAAATTAATATCTCAAAACAACATCAATGATTCACGTGAAGCAGTTTAGTGATCTACAAGACCATGCGGATTTTTTTCACTAGACCAACTATCACAATAGCATTCCTATTTCCAAGAAAACACACATATGAGAACCACCTAACTACAAAAGCTAACAACCCTGAATAAGAGATGCATGAAAACAAAGGCTAAACGCAATACTAGCAAAAAGTGAACAGTCACAGAACAATAAGAATGAAAACTAGAGTGTTCTAAGCAATGAAAACGGAGCGTGTCTCTCTCCCATACAAGTATGATAAGATCCAACTATAAACTACAGCAAAGAAAACTAAAAAAAACTGAAAGAAAAAATAAAAGACGCTCCAACTAAAGCACATAAGATGTGACTGAATAGAAATATAGTTTCACTAGAAGTGACCTCATAAATTGTTGATGAAGAAGGGGATACATTGGGCATCCCCAAGCTTAGATGCTTGAGTCTTCTTGGAATTTTCTGGGATGTACCACCGGGGAATCCCCAAGCTTAGGCTTTTCACTCTTCTTGATCACATCATATCATCCTCTTCTCTTGACCCTTGAAAACTTCCTTCACACCAAACTTCTCACAATCATCATTAGCAATGTTAGTGCAATCGAAATAATAAATTCACATGGTTCAGTTTCAACACAAGTCTAACAATCATAAACACATTAGCTACTGTCACAACTTCTTCTAAAACTCTTTTTCTCAAAAGAACACCAAAAGAAGGAGATTAAGATGCAAATGCAATTATTGGTAGAAATCTGTCAAAACAGGACATCAGGTAAAGACGATTTTTTCGACAATCTTCTGTTTCTCAAATTAAAAAATGGTCTACTAAGAAAATTTGCGTATATCCTAGGATGACGCACAAAAAAACTCATGTCATTTTGAATTTTCTGTGATTTTATACGATTTTAACAATGGACAGCAGAAATCTGTTTCCTACGCAGAAATCCGAAATATAGTCTCAACTTTCCACTAGAGGCTTTACTTGGCTCAACTAATACATGAAAATAAAGATACAAATGAGTTGCTACAGAAGTATACAACCCCTTGACTCAAAGAAAACAGAGAAAATCAATGCAAAAATAAAAACATGGGTTATCTCCCAAGAAGTGCTTTTCTTTAAAGCCTTTTAGCTAGGCATGATAATTTGAGAAGATGCTCACATAAGAATAAGAGTTGAATAACAATAAGATAGAACCAAGAAGCAAATACAAAACACATTTAAGTCTAACCCACTTCCTATGAAAAAGAATTTTTTAGAAAAACAAGTCAACGAAGCACAGAATGACTAGCATAGGAAGACAAAATAAGTGCAACTTCAAAAATTTCAACACAAAGAGGGGAAACTTAATATTGTTGAGATTCATAAAACCATGTTTCCCTCTATCATAATAACTTTTAGTAGCATAATGAATAAAATTAACAATATAACTATCACAAGAAACATTCTTATCATAAGCCACATGCATAAAAGAATTAATACTCTCCACATAAGCATAGTCATTCTTATTAATAGTAGTGGGAGCAAATTCAACAAAATAGCTATCATTATTATTCTCATTACCATAATCATCAAATGTAGGAAGCATAGTATGATCAAAATAAATTTTATCCTCAATAGTAGGTGGACTGAAAATATCATATTCATCATTGTAATCATCATATATAGGAAGAATAATATCATCATACGCAATAGAATTGTTATCCTCCAAAATGTGTTCATTTCTAAACATATCATCATTTTTACTAGGAGGAGATGTATGAAGCATATAATCATCAGTAGCAAAAGGATTTTCAAACACATCATACACAAGTTTAGAGCTTTCTATATCATCATTTTCAATATCAAAAGTAGTGTGATTTTCCCAATCATGATCACTACTATATGTAACAGGCATAGGCTCATCAGCAAAGAAAAATTTTCTCCTCTGTGCTTGGGGAACTAAAAAGATCATTTTCATATAAACTAGCTTCCCCAAGCTTAGACTTTTCTATATCATTAGCAATAATGGTGTTCAAAGAACTCATACTAATAACATTGCCACTAGAATGCAAATAAAGCTCCATAGGTTTTTTTAATTTTCTCTTCAAACACTTCATGTCCTAACTCAAGATAAATATTATAAAACTCTCTCATATTTTGTTGTTTTCCATTAAGCCTAACTAGTGAAAATAAAAACAAGAAACAAAAAGATATAATGGCAGAATCTAAAGGAAATAACTTCGAGCACTCACACCCGAGGATGTGAGTACCTTTTACCTTAACTCCCCGGCAATGGCGCCAAAAATAAGCTTGATGTCTACGCACACTTCTATTCTTGTAGACAGTGTTGGGCCTCCAAGTGCAGAGGTTTGTAGAATAGCAGCAAGTTTCCCTTAAGTGGACCACCCAAGGTTTATCGAACTCAAAGAGGTAGAGGTCAAACATATCCCTCTCAAGCAACCCTGCGATTAAGATATAAGAAGTCTCTTGTGTCCCCAACACACCCAATATACTTGTCAGGTATATAGGTGCACTAGTTTGGCGAATAGATTATGAAACGCGAGTAATATGGATGGTTATAAGTAATAATAGCAATCTGAAATAATAAGGTTGCAAGCAAACATGTAGCAGAACAGGCGGAAAACGGTGTTTCAATGCTTGGAAACAAGGCCTAGGGATCCTACTTTCACTAGTGGACACTCTCAACAATGATCACATAATTGAATAACCAGGTATCTTCTCTTCACTATGCTACTCAGAACCACTTTCCGGTCGAATAACAAACACCACTTCGTTGCGTAGGGCTGTAACAGCATTCCTCAAGTTTGTATTCCCATGTCTAGTTAACCCCACGATGTCACTATGAGCGCCCTAGAAGGTACTAAACAAACTCCACAATTTCATAGGGTCATCCAACACAAGATATAAATATCATGCTAAACCACACGGTGCACACACTGTCACCTTTACACCGTGATCAAAGTGTTTACGGAGATCTCATAACAAAACCACTTGAGTAGCATAATACACGAGGAGAAACATCTACTAATTCAACTAGATACAAAGCTCATGATCACATAAATATCACACCATGGGATAGAGAGATGAACCACATAGCTACCGGTAGAGCCCTTAGCCTCGGTTGAGAACTACTCCCTCCTCATCATAGGAGACAGAAACGGCGATGGAGATGGCGGTGGAGTCGCTGGAGATGGCTTCCGGGGGAACTTCCTTGTCCCAGCAGGGTTCCAGAACAGAGATCTATCCCCCGAAACTTGTCGGCCGCGGCGGCGGAGCTACAGATGTATTTTGTGGAAAAGGTCGATCCTTCTAGGGTTTATGCATCGGAGAGTATATATAGGTGAAAGGGCGATGCCGGGGGTGGCCAGGGGGCCCACACCACCAGGTGGCGCGGCCAGGGGAGGACCCGCGCCACCCTATGGTGTGGCCACCCTGTGGCCCCCCTCCGGGGCTCTTCGGGACTTCTGGATGCTTCCGGGGAAAATAGGAACTTCGGGATTCGTGGGGTCCAATTCCGAGAATATTTCCAGAACAACTTTTCTGAAATAAAAAAAAGCAAAAAACAAGGAACTGGCACTTGACATCTTGTTAATAGGTTAGTCCCGGAAAACTTGTAAAATGCTATAAAGAACGGAGAAAACATGTAGCAATTGGCATAATATCAACATGGAACATCAGAAATTATAGATACGACGGAGACGTGTCAAACACCAAACTGGAAGTAGTACTTATCCCGCTCATTTGCAAGAATCAAACAACTAAGACAAAGTGAGTGAGATTTTCCTACGAAAAACACTTAGCGAGGGAAAACATGAGAAATGCAATGAAAATCAAATAAACCCCAACTAAGATCCAACTCTTTTTAAAGAAGAGGCCTAAGCCACAATGTAAGAGATCATGGTATGACACCACGAAGATATATCTTGGGTGCATGGCCAATACTCGACATTGAAGCTCACAATTCAACATTAGAAAAAGATAGATAACAAGTTGGTTTGGGCATCATGGGGGGAGGGAGAACCCAATGTGTTAGCATAACACTCCCCCTATGTCCATGCCTACACCTAAACCCAAACACGTATCAACCATAGGGGTGTGTGCAATATCTTCAAGTCAAACTCCTAGAATTGATGATATTTAGCTCATTCCTCAAGAACATTAATCTTGCATAATCAAGTGGCTTTGTGAAGATGTCCGCGAGATTATCCTTGGTGGGGACATATGCTAGCTCAATATCACCTCTTGCCACATGATCCCGGATGAAATGATGACGAATCTCAATATGCTTCGTCCTTGTGTGTTGCACGGGGTTGTAGGCGATCTTGATGGCACTTTCATTGTCACGCATGAGAGGCGCCTTATCCAAGTGAACATCATAATCTTTGAGGGTTTGCCTCATCCATAGCAATTGGGTGCAAGCACTAGCGGCCGCCACATACTCGGCTTCGACGGTGGAGAGAGATATACAATTTTGCTTCTTGGAAGACCAACTCACCAAGGACCTACCAAGAAATTGGCAAGCCCCGAAAGTAGACTTCCTATCATCTTGATCACCGGCCCAATCCGAGTCCGTGTATCCCTTGAGAGAGAATTGTGCCCCCTTTGGGTACCACAAACCAAACCTTGAGGTATGAACCAAATACCGAAAGATCCTATGGACCGCCACCAAGTGGCTTTCCTTAGGAGCCGCTTGATACCTTGCACACACACCTACACTCAAAACGATATCGGACCTAGATGCACAAAGGTAAATCAAAGAACCAATCATAGAATGATACACCTTTTGGTCCACATCTTTACCATCGGGATTGCGCTTGAGGTGACATTTGACTTGCATAGGAGATGGCTACACTTTTGCACCTTGGAAATTAAACCTCTTGAGAATGTCTTGGGGTGTACTTGGCTTGAGGAATGAAAGTACCACGAGAAAATTGCTTGATCTCAAAGCCAAGGAAGAATTTAAGCTCTCCCATCATGGACATCTCAAACCTGTCAGTCATAAGCTTTGAGAACTCATTACTAAAAGCTTGTTTAGTTGAGCCAAAGATAATATTGTCCACATAGAGTTGGCATATGAAAAGATCTCCCTTTACCCTCTTTGTGAAAAGGGTGGGATCGATCTTCCCAACTTCAAAACCATGGTCTTCCAATAACTCTCTAAGGTGCTCATACCACGCACGTGGTGCTTGTTTAAGTCCATAGAGCGCCTTATCAAGCTTGTAGACATGGTTAGGAAAGTTGGGGTTCTCGAATCCCGGAGGTTGCTCAACATATACCTCCTCTTTTAGTGGACCATTCAAGAAAGAACTTTTGACATCCATTTGTTACAACTTGAAATTATGCGAATATGCATATGCAATAAGGATACCAATGGACTCAAGGCGAGCCACGGGAGCATAGGTCTCATCAAAGTCAATGCCTTCAACTTGAGTGTAGCCTTGAGCGACCAATCTTGCCTTGTTCCTTATGACAATACCATGCTCATCTTTCTTGTTCTTGATTATCCACTTAGTGCCAATAACATTGTGGCAATCTTTGGGCTTCTCGACTAGCTTCCAAACCTTATTGCGCTCAAAGTTATTGAGCTCATCATGCATAGCTTCAACCCAATCGGAGTCCTCAAGATCTTCAAACACCTTCTTTGGTTCCACCATGGATATGTGAGCTTGATGCTCACTAAAGTTTTCAATTGCCCTTTTGTGGATCTTCTATCTTGAACATCTTCCAACACTTTGTTGTCAGATGCATCAATTTGCTTCAAAGCTCTTCTTATCCTTCTAGCACGACGGGCTTCGATCATATCATTATGGCGAGGAGAAATCACTTGATCATCTTGATCATTTGGATCCCCATCTTGACCAACTTGGCCATGATCATCAACATCATCATCATCAACAACATATTCAACACTAGCTTCAACTTGAGGAGAGGAGGTTGAGGAAGGTCGATCTTGGCCTTGACCTTTACTAGCTTGAATGATAGGAGTGGTTGCATCTTGCATAGTAACTTGGTCAATGAGAGGAGGGTCTTCAACATGTTCTTGGTTAGGTGCATCAGTTCGCTCCTTGGCTTGTTCTTCTATTGTAGAGGAAGGCTCCACCCTAGTAGAGTGTAGCCCTTCTCGAATCGCCATAAGGTCTCCCTCAATGGGGCGGAAAAATCTCACACCCATCCTTCCGATGGCTTCTTGAGGCATTTCAACATCTACATTAGAAACATGAAATTGCGCCACTTGGGAGCCATCATTTTCCTCGAAAACCACACTACAAGATTCGGTGAAAATCCGTGAGGCTTTGTGAAAGACTCTATAAGTATGGGGTTCGGCACCGTAACCAACAAATATACTCTCAATAGTTTTAGATTGAAATTTAGACAACCGAACACCCTTGATCAAATAGAAGCACTTACAACCGAATACACGGAAGTAGGGGACGTTGGGTTTGTTGCCGGTGAGGATCTCATATGGATTCTTGTCCAAGCCCTTGCGGATGTAGAGGCGCTGGAGGAGTGGCATGCGGTGGAAATGGCCTCGGCCCATAGATATTGGGGAGAAGAATACTCCGCCAACATGGTCCTTGCCATATCCATTAGAGTTCTATTCTTCCGCTCAGCTACACCATTTTGTTGAGGGGTGTAGGTGGCGGAATATTGATGACGAATACCCTCATCATTAAGGAATTCATTCAGAGTGTAGTTCTTGAACTCGGAGCCATTATCACTCCTAATAGCCATGATTTGTACATTGTGTTGATGTTGCACTTGGTTGGTGAAGTCGATGATAGTTTGTTGGGTCTCACTTTTGCACTTGAATAAATAAATCCAAGTGTATCTTGAGAAGCCATCGACAATCACCAAGCAATACTTCTTGCCTCCAAGACTTGCCTCGGGCACGGCACCAAAGAGATCAACATGGAGGAGCTCCAAGATTCTCTTTGATGAGATAATAGTCTTGGCCTTGTGGGCGGCATCATGCATCTTTCCTTCAACACACGACCTACAAACGTGATCTTTGGAAAAGGAAACATTTTCTTCTAGTCTGAGGATAAGGTCACCTTTGTGAATACTTTGCAAAGTTCTCATGTTGACATGGGATAAACGGTGATGCCACAACCACCCCACGTCCACCTTTCCTAAAAGACACATTGTTTGAGAGTTGGTAGACTTCGAAAAGTCCACCACGAACAATTCATTTTCAACATGTCCCACGTATGCAACGTCAAGAGTCTTGCTCCTAAAAAGGACCAAAATATCAGGATCAAAGAAGACGGAGAAACCCATCCTCCCTAAAGTACGAACTGAAAGTAAACTGTAACCAAGGGATTAAACAAGCATGACGTCCACGATAGTGATATCGGGAGCAATCACAACCTTTCCAAACCACTATACCTTAGACTTGGACTTGTCTCCATAAGTGACGGTTGCATCAATATCATTTGGGCGCAACTCCGTCAGAAGTTCTTTGCTTCCGATCATATGACTAGTGCTTCCACTATCAATTATCCATTTAGACCCACCGGAAGCATAGTCCTGCAAGAGATCATTGACTAGAGTTAGGACCCGAGGAGGGTCCCCTCATGTTAGCAACAAGGTTCTTTGGAACCCAAATAGTATAGTAAATGTAGCCTTAAATAGGACCAACATATTTAGCTTACACAACACCATAATAATCAACATATACGAAATGGCGTGGATTGTTAGTTCCTGTGGAAATGCTACGAGTAGTGTTGTCCCTCATGACACCACCACTCGAAGCAACATTGTTAGCTTGTGTGGGAGTGCTACTAGTAGTGTTGTCCCTAATGACAATACCAGCTGAAGCACCATTGTTGGCATTCTTCTTGGACTTCTTCTTCTTGTTCTTCTTCTTGGTAACATAGCCAAGACCTTGCTTTCCCACTTGTTGCCTTGGAGCACTTACTTGTGGTCTAGAGGCAACCACTTGTGGGCTAGAGGCCAAAACCTTCTCAACTTAAGGGCTCTTGCCCTTGAGCCTTGCTAGCTCATCCTTAAACCTAGCATTTTCCTCAATAATATTTGCATGATCACAAGAAGAAGTAGAGTTCCTAGGGGTGTTGAATTGATTGAGTTGAGTTTGAAGTTGTTCATGTAACTCTTTGAGGGTAGAGTGTTGACTCTCCAAGGCCTTGTGAGCCTTGGTGAGCTTTTCAAACTCCTCGGTTAGTTTATCATGAACAACCCCAAACTCAACCTTATCCTTTTTAGCCTTTTTATATTTAGCAATTGCAAGGTCACGTTCCTTAGTGATATTAGAAACAAGTTCATTATGTGACTCTTCAATAGATTCAAGTTCCTCTTCAAGAGAAACTCTACCATCATGCTCTTCCTTAAGAGTCATGGAGAGAGACGCAATCTCATCCGCATCCCTTCTTTCGATCTCACCTTTATAGCTTCATGGGCCTCTCCCAATTGGCTCATGAGATGATCAAAGTACTTCTTGGTCTCCCCTTGCACGTTAGACATAAAACAGACCAAAGAGATAATTCATCTTCTACTCTAAGACTAGCATGATTTTCCAATTCATTTGGGGTTTTAGAGTTGGGAGAAGGTGATACCTCCGAGGCCTTAGCCATGAAGAACTTGGAATTGGTGTGTGGATGATTCTCATTGGGGGATTAAAAGAGAGATGAAGATGATGGATTTGAAGCAATAGCAAGATCGGCCAATTCACTTGTGGTTTCTTCTTATTCATCACTTCAGGAATCATACTTCTCTTAAGTCACTAGCACAAACTTGGTGGGGGACTTCTTGTTGAAAGGTTTATTCTTGAAGTGAGGTTTCTTGTAAGAAACCTTGGACTTGTCCTTGCTAACGAGCTTGCCACCATGGAGTTCTCCATTCTCATAGGGACACTCCACAATGAAATGGTGCTTATCTTGACAATTGAAGCAAGACCTCAGTCTTTGAGTCCCTTCCTTGCCATAGAGAGACTTGGTATTCTCCTCAACATATGCCTTGTCCTTGGATGGATTCTTCCAAAACTTTTGCATGGTAAGGGCAATGCCATCTTTGAGCAGGGGATCATATTATTGATCCTTCAATGGAGCCAAGTCCTCATAGAAATCTTCTTCATACTCAACCTCCCTTGACACAACCTTGGCCGTCAAAGCAACTGATGCCCCTTTGTGCATTCCTAGGGCTCTAGCATAGTTGTCAAGAGTATTTTTGGTTTGCATTTGATAGGAGAACCCTTCTTGCATCACTTGGGTTGATGTCAAGGACACAAAGTCATGTCTTCCTTGAATGCTCTTCAAGTCCGCGGGCTCAAAGGGCATGAGAGCAATCATGTACTTCCTTTTGATCCAAGAATCATCAATGTACTTGGCACCCACATTGTTGAATGTGGTGTCAAGAGTCTTGAGCCTTTGGTTTATGTCTTCATGGCTCTCACCATCATGCATATACAATCCTTCGAACTCATTGCTTAAGAAATCATACCTATTCCTTTGCATACTCTCATTGCCCACAAACATGACGACAAGAGCGTCCAATGTTTCCTTGGCAGTGGAGTATTGTTCAAGATGAGGCATGTGGTTAGGACCCATGGCTTGTTGAAGAATAGACAAGGCGGTGTAGTTGAGTTGACAATCTATGGCTTCTCTTCTTGTCAAATTCTTGGGGTCATGTGGATTGTAACCATCTCGAGTGACCCTCCAAAGTTTTATACAAGAAGAGTTCAAGTGAGTTTCCATATAATATTTCCATTCACCAAAAGAATGCGCATCAATTTTAGGAGGATCTCCTCTAGGAATTGTATGGGGATGTGGGACGGGAGAATAGCGTCCTTCGACGATGTGGAATTCTCCTTTTCCTTCCGTACCCTTATCGGTGGAGTTCTTAGCGGAAGCATCTTTAAGTGGTTCACCATCTTCCCCAATCTTGGCACCCTCCGGTGGTTCAACTGTAGGGGGTGTAGTGGAGGTCTCGGGTTCCTTGGCTTTCATGAATTGCAACATGAGTGTTCACAATTCATCGATTTTGCTCTCCATGGATGAGGTCATTGAATTTTTTTAACTCATTGAGATCATCCATCGAGACACTCGCCACGGAACCGACGACATCCGGAACATCGGCCATACTAAAATCTTAGGGCCCCTTTGATTCATAGGATATGAAAAGTGTAGGATTAGAAAACCCATAGAATTGGAATGGCATGTCTAGTAGAATCCTACGGGAAGAGCAATTGTGTTTGATAACAAAGGAAAAGTAAAGGAATTGTAAAAAGAGGTTGGAATGAATGTTAGAGTTCCTATAGGATGTATTACAATGATTCCTATGGGAAAAATTCCTATAGGAACTAATCCTATAAATAAAACGACCTACATAGGAAAAAATCCTTCAAAAATCCTATGAACTTCCTTTGAATCAAAGGAGCCCTTAGGCGGTTAAGCCCGATAAAAGAGTTGAGGCTCTGATACCAATTTAAGGGATAGTAAGGGCACCTAGAGGGGGCTGAATAGGTGGTACGACCAATTTTAATTTTTCTTCAAGATTAGGCTTGACATAAAGGTGTATTCTCTATATAATGCAACTACGGTGAATTTACCTATATGACAAGAACAAGCACAAACACAATACAAAAACAAGTAAAGGGGAAGGGAACGAGGTAACCGATATGAAGCACGCGGAGACACGATGTAATCCCGAGTTCCTCCTTGTTAAGGGAGTTCGTCTCGTTGGAGGGGTGTGAGCTTCGCCACAAAGGCCTACTCAATGCCGCGAAGGCCTCACCCTATTTCCGATGAACCCCGCCACAAAGGCCTAGTCCACCTTCCACTATTGATCCCCTTTGAGGCGGGAATCGAATCCTTTACAAACAAGCTTGGGGCACACACCCACAACAAAATTGGGGGCTCCCAACACCAAGAATCACCAAGTGTATGAAGAGGTCTAGGTTCTCCACAAATGGAAAGCCTAGACTCAAATCCCTAAAGTGAATGAGGGGGGAATGAAGAACGGCTTGGTGAAGATGTAGATTGGGGCATTCTCCTTCAATCCTTCAAAGACCAACAAGTTTGGTGGCAGGGATTGGGAGTAATTGAGGATTTGGTGAGCTCAATAAATGATATTCAATGCAATGGACGAACTTGAGCTCAAGGAGGAAGAGGAGGGGTATTTATACCCCCTCCTCAAATCTAGCCGTTTGAGCAGGAAAACATGTACCGGAATATACGGTCCAAATTTGGACTAGAATATCCGGTTGGCTTCTTTCTCGAGATCTGAATCGACTGCGTTGACTTCAACCGGATTATCCGACTGGGAGTGAGTAATCTAGTAGCAATAATCTGGCTCGCTTCTGTCCTTCTTTGACACCTGAACCGGATTATCCGGTTGGAATAGAATAATCCGGTTGGATTCTGTGACTCCAGTCTTCAGTCCTTAGCCGATTTTGAGCCAAAACTGCCTCAACCGGAATATCCGGTTTCACCTGAATAATCCGGTTCAAATATTCCGGCTCATCTCTATCCCGGACTAGGTTGAGACCATCCTAACCGGAATGTTCGGTTGCCCTGAATAATCCTGTTAGAATAATCCGGCTCCTCACTATCCCAAATCTCAATGGCCAATCTTCACTGATCTTTATGGTGATCGATGCGGATGTTAAGTATAACACCTGCACACTCAACACCTCGATAAATAATGTACTTAGTATTGTTAACTAACACACAAAACAACGGGGAAAATGCACTTTCAGTAGCGAACAATATCACGTTCAAGTGAGCAAATAAATAAAGCTATGCTCCCCGGAAACGACGCCAAAAAATAGTCTTGATAACCCATAAGTATAGGTGATTGCAACAGTCTTCAAGGGAAGTAAAACCCAAATTTATTGATTCGACACAAGGGGAGTCAAATAATATTTATAAGCCTTAATAGATGAGTTGTCAATTCAGCTGCACCTGAAAGTAGACTTGCTCGCAACAATTTATCAGTGGTAACAGTTTTAAAACAGTAGCAATAGTAAAATAACAGCAGGAGTAAAATAGTAACATTAGTAGTAATCGTGGAAAACAGCAGGACTAAAATACGGTAGGCATAGGGATGGATGAACGGGTGTTGCATGGATAAGATAGTTCATATAATAATAATAACATGGGCATTGCAGATAGATAATAAATAAGCATCCAAGTACTAGGCAAACCATAGGCATGTGTTCTAATTTAGCCGTACGTGCTCGCAATGAGAAACTTGCACAACATCTTTTGTCCTACCAGCCCGTTTTCGGTGGGGCCTCAAGGGAAACTACTGGTAATTAAGGTGCTCCTTTTAATAAAGCACCGGAGTAAAGCATTAACACTCCGTGAACACATGTGATCCTCACATCATAGCCATCCCCTCCGGTTGTCCCAATTATTGTCACTTTGGGGCCTCGGGTTCCGGACAACAATATGTGTAAACAACTTGCAGATATGATCAAGAAACATAATTATACTCATGAAAAAATAACATGTTCAAATCTGAGATCATGACACTCGGGCCCTAGTGACAAGCATTAAGAATAACAAGTTGCAACAACGATATATAACACTAACAACGGATACTATGCACTATGCCCAAACAATCTTGCATTATTACATGAACGATAGCATTCAATCCCTTCCATCCCTCCCAGCCTACAGCGGGGATTACTCACACATGGACGAGGGAATCATGGATGGTTGATGGAGAAGTGGTGTCGATGACGATGGTGATGATCTCCTTCGAATCCCCGTCCCGGTAGGGCGTCAGAACAGGAACTTCTGATCCCCGAATTGAGTTTCAAGGTGGTGGCGGCGCTCTGATGTGTATCTCTGGAATATGACGAACCCCTGATGTTTTAGGGTTACGGGGCATAAGTATTCTAAAGGGAAGCCCGAGGGGGTGGCTGGGGCCACCACACCACGTGGCGGCGCGACCTAGGGGGGCGCCCAGCCATGGTGTGGGCCCCTCCTTGCCCCCCTCCGGCTCTTCTTCTGGCTCCGGGGGTCTTCGGGTGAAATAAGGACTTTGGGATCTTTTCCGGGCAATTTCCTGAAAGTTGATTTTTCTGCACAAAACAAGACACTAAAGTAATTCTGCTAAAACCAGTGTTAGTCCATGTTAGTTGCATCCAAAACTCACAAGTTCGGAAGAAAACAATAGCAAAAGTGTTCGGAAAAGGAGATACATTTTGGACGTATCAGTGGTGTCATGTCGAGGTTCGCGACAAGTGCAATCCTTTTCCTTCCCATCATCTACATGATCGAGCTTAGGATGGTTTTCTAGCTACAAAGTTGTGTTAGGTAAAACATCTCAAAATTCTAAACTTCGAGACTATACCACATCACGTTTCCTGCAAAATAGAGTTAGACGCCTTTAACGCTTGTTTTCAACTTTTAGCGTGGTTGTAGGATCTACGAAACAAACCGTTAAGTAACTTGCACTTCCATAAGGCATGATTATTCACGTTTCTTGATTGAGATTGCGGGCTGATTGAAACATAGACATTACGAAAACTTCTAGAGCCTCAATCTAAACTTATTCCTAACCATGACCCCCGTGTGGATCCAATCCACATGCCCCTTCCACAATGTTTTTAGCGATACAAACTATAAAGAGACCCAAAGCTACTGAAGCACTTCTTCGGACTAGACAAAATATGCGAGGGGCAACTCGAACGTCCTACGATTGACGGAATTTTGTAAAAATCTCGATATGCTGTCGGAAACAAAACAACAAAGCTTATTGGGAAGCAATCATAAATAATCTGAATGTTGGAGAAATTTTCAACTTACTCCTATAGATGAAATCTTGTACCTACGCATAGACCGCCCTGATACCACTACTGGGTTGCGTGTACGGAAATATAAAATTTTCGCCATGCATGCTACGCAACAACCAATATCTTGCTATGAAGATACAAGTGAATAATAATTCCAAGATTTAGTTTTCGAGATCGTGTACTAGATACCGTAAAAGAGGAAGAGATGTTGGTGACAACGTCGATGAAGCCTGTAGAAGATCCACAAGCACAAGCCTATGGGCGAGGATGTTGCTGACTCCCCGTATCCAACACAGGTAGAGTGAGGGTCTCACGTGTTACCTCTCTGAGAGTATGCACACATACGCCAAGGCAAATTCTGCAGCACTTTGCCATCCAGGACTAGACACCGCGGGTGTATACGAAGGTTGTTCTCAACATATGATAGACAGAAAGCAATTAGAAGCTAGATCTAATTGGGAGAGGACACCTCAAAACCCAATTAGAAGAAGCTCTAATTCAATTAGAGGGATTCTAATTAGAACCTCTAATTCTACTAGAGAGAGAGGATTGCTCTCAAAGTTGTGATTTGGATATGGCCTTGGGGTCCTTTTATAGTCGGAGGAGAGGGAGAGATACCATAGGGGAGGAGGAGTCCTAGTTGGGTTGGGAGGAGAGGGCTAGCTGCACCATGAGATGACCGCACCCTCTCTCTTTGCCCAACTTGGATTGGACTCCTTTTGGAGTCTGATGTCTACGCACGCTTCTATTCTTTTAGACAGTGTTGGGCCTCCAAGTGCATAGGTTTGTAGAATATCAGGAAGTTTCGCTTAAGTGGATCACCCAAGGTTTATCAAACTCAAAGAGGTAGAGGTCAAAGATATCCCTCTCAAGCAACCCTGCAATTACGATACAAGAAGTCTCTTGTGTCCCCAACAGACCTAATACAATTGTAAGTTGTATAGCTGCACTAGTTCATCGAAGAGATAGTGAAATACAAGTGATATGTATGATTATAAGTGATGATAGCGATCTGAAATAAAAATGGAAGCAAGAAAACATATAGCAGAACTGATTGTAAAAGGTGTTTCAATGCTTAGAAACAAGGCCTAGGGATCATACTTTCACTAGTGGACACTCTCAACAATAATAACATAATTGAATGCATAAATATCATCTCTTCACTACGCTACTACGAACCATTCTCCGGTCGGACAACAAATACCAATCATTGCGTAGGGCTATAAGAGCACTCCTTAGAGTTTGCATTTCCCAATGCAGGTAACCCCCACGTTATCACCATGAGACCCAGATGGTTCCAAACAAACACCACAATTTCATAGGTTCATCCAATACAAAATATAAATACCATGCTAAACCACACGGTGCACACACTGTCACCTTTACACCATGATCAAAGTGTCTACGGAGATCTCATAACAAAACCACTTGTGTAGCATGACAGATGAAGAGTAACATCTACTTATTCAACTAGATTACAAATCTCATGATCACATAAAGATCACATCATAAGAGAGAGAGAGAGAGAGAGAGAGAGAGAGAGAGATGAAGCACATAGCTACCGGTAGATACCTAAGCCTCGGGGGAGAACTACTCCCTCCTCATCATTGGAGACAACAACGGCGATGAAGATGTCGGTGGTGTCGATGGAGATGGCACCGGGGGCACTTCCCCGTCCCGGCAGGGTGCCGGAACAGAGATTTCTAACTCTCGAAACTTGTCAGCAGCGGCGGCGGAGCTACGAAACTTTTCGTTTAAGGAGGCCAATTTTTTAAGGGTTTATGCCTCGGGGGGACTTTATAGGCGAAAGGGCGATGGCGGTGGGCGCCCGAGGGGCCCACACCACCTACAGGCGCGGCCGGGGGGGGGGGGCCGACCCATGGTGTGGCTCCTCCTCCGACCCCCCCTTCGGGTCTCCTTTAGACTCCGTTGACGTGTCGAGAATTCTAAGACTTTTGGCTTTTGTTTCGTCCAATTCCGAGAATATTTCCAGAAAAGAAAATTCTGAAATAAAAAACAGCAAAAACTCTGTGGCATCTTGTCAATAGGTTGGTCCATGAAAACGTCCAGAAAACAAAGGAAAACAATAGAAAGCATAAAGGTATTGAATAGAAAAAAAGCACGGAGCATCGAAAATTATCGATACGTTTCAGACGTATCAGAGTCCAAGTCCACCTCCCTCTTTCCTTTCTCTATTTTCCCTTTTTATTTTCTCCTTTTTCTCTCCAACACAATTCAAGAAAAATGCTGGGATTCCAAGCACCAATTCGTGATGCCCGTGGGGCCCACTTGGCAACTCCTAAAATTAGGTGCGACCTTGAGGTGCATTCTTGTCCCCCTCTGGCAGCCCCTTCTCGGTTTTTTCCTAAAACTCTTCTGGATCCCTATTACCCCTTTAGATAAAATCATCAATATTATCTAACGATGTGAGAAATATATTTCTCACATCCCAAGACATCTCATGACCCATGCACTTTCTCCGTAAAGTGTGCAACCTTAGTTTTCTCTTAGAATAACTCCTGAATAAATTCTGGTAGTAATAGAAATTGTTTCTATTACTCTGGGACATCCAATGCCCTCAATGTAAATTCTCTCCAATATATAGAATATATCTACCACGCGGAAACACCGTTCCGATGATAGTGTGTTTCCCCTATAGGTTCGATAGTGTGTACACATGAAACTGGAAACTCTTTCCTTTTGAATAATCAATCGCGGGGCCATGGACGCCCATATTGACTCCCACATACTATAGGAGTAAAATGCTGAACATGTTTGTCATTATGCAATTTTTTCATTACTCATGATACTGAACTTACCCGAGATTATGGATTTTGGTATTGTCGTGAAACAATCTCTGGTTCACTTATACTTTGTCTTGTCTCGTTAGTCGGTAAGTTTTTTTTAATCGTTACTACATTATGTTATCCCACATGATTTATCATCATGATGCATTGTCTATAGAACTTATGGATATCAAGAATATAGAGTGGGCCAAGGCATGTATCTCTCTTTTTACGGAGGAGTAATTCCCATATCGGAACATCGAGGTAATATACTCCTTTAGAATTACCCAGTGGCTACCTTTATGTTCACCCGGCTTACGTTGTGACTCTTGATACTACCAAAATAAAATCTCCAGAATATATCACCCGGATAACCTCATAGTCAAAGGACACATTGTAATATAACTGTGCTCTGATATGATACTAAGTACAAAGATGTCTTAATGGAATCTCTTAGCATATCAATCTACTTAGGGAATGCCTAGTCATATTTTTCCCTTCCAACAATATGGTATTCATTGAAGCTGACATAAACAATGTCCATGACCAGGAAAACATAGTCATCAAGCATCTAATATGGTCTAATACTGTGTTCATGTTACTGAGTTTTCCTCTGAATCTCATATTTAGGAACCACATCAGTTATAGCATAGTAATATGAATCATAATTATGAAGCATATATATAAATATTATTTCCTTTTGGGCATACATCCAACATATATTGCAAGTTTATCCCAATTGCAATTCGAATTAACGAACTCATGGCTCTTCATGGCAGAAAAATTAAGTCTCGGAACATGAAGAAAATAATCATCAGGACCAACAAAATATGGAGATAACGCAAGAATACGCGAGGAAATGATGCCTCCGTAAACTATACCATTTAATCCATTGGTTGAGAGACGGAGATCAATCAATGCACCAATATTATAAGTCTTGCCCTCCTTAATAGAAGCTAAGGGGTGGAAAATAAAGGCTAGAAAAATTACTAGTATTAACCCTAGCAAGAATCCCTCTAGCAATTTAGTAAGCAAGTTACCTCACAATAGGAAATTGAATGTTCTGGATTTTACCGCGTTGTGAAGACCGCATATCCCTATGATAGAGCTCGATGTAGACGGCATTGAGCTTATCGGGCTGCACACTCATCTTGTTGGTTATTCCTTTGCATGGGACACCAATGGTTCTACAAAACTCAACAAGCTCCATTGTATAGGGTTCATCATAAATATCAAACTCAACACTTGGTCTATACTTATCATCATTAAACTTGAATCTTTGAACAAAATATTAGAAATATTTCCATATTTAGGTTGCTCGTTAGTCACAAAGTCTACCAAAACTGCATTTTAGATTATCTTAGTGAAATCAAAACGTATACATGTAGCTTCTAAGAACCTATAACATGGGTAAACCGAGGAACGAACATCCTCCTCTCGTTCTACCTCTGTGACTCCGCGTGGTTCTAAATACTCATTGTATGATGTCCTAATGGGAGGATTGGTGCCGGGAGACCTTATCTCCCTGCTTGTAGAAGATTTCTTATTCCCAATGCATAATAATCATAATAAACCACTATAGGAACAATATGAAAGCTAATACATGCATCATAATTACTTAGTAAATTCTAAAACAAGCATGCAAGCTCACTAAACAAGTCTAAAACAACAAAATACTCAAGATATGCAAAATCATTCAAAACAATTGGTTGGAGATTTGGAGGAGTCACATACCTGAGAAGAATTGGTCCAACTCTTAACAAAAATAATGAGCTGGGCAAGGAGATGAAAAAATCCAAGGAAGAACAACAAGAACAAGAACTTGGGCAATGGCAATGATTTTTTTTGGTAGAGTGAAAGAGAGGGGATGCTGGCTCACCTTGAGGGGGGTTGTGGGCCCCATGGGGCATCATGGCGCGCCCAGGCGATGCCTGCACCCCTGGGGTCCTCTTGGTCAGCTCTAGTGCCCCATGTGCCTCTTTTTTGACGTAAAACTTTTCTTTAATTTTTTCGGGTATTTTTTGACAATTTTTATTTCTAGACACCTTTTGGATTTAAATAATGAATAAGATGCAGAAATTATTTTAATAAATGAATTAAAATAAATATGCAATTAAAAATGCAGAAGTTAAAAAATGATCCACGGGATTAAAATGGATGAAAACCATTGTTTTATGCATGTAAACAAGTCTTGCTAGCAAACCAATTTTATATGACATAAATTTGTGAATTCCATAAAACAATTATGTTACCTCAACTTTGATGGAAATCGTCCCAACCATAAAAATTGGATACTCTTTACTACGCATATGAATAGGATCATCAATAGCTTTAATCCTGATGGTCTCAATATTTTTAATAAAATTTAGACCATATTTCTTATCAACCTTGTTCGAAAAATATACCGTATGTTCTTTAGCATCGACATTGAAATTGACTTTTCTTTTGTTACAATTAATGACAACCTCTGCAGTATTGCGGAAATGTCTTCCAAGAATAATAGACATGTTCACATCCTTGGGAATTTCCAACAAAATAGTCCGTCAAGATAAACAGTTAACGACTTCGACGGGATGTTCTCACAAATACCAATAGAAATAATAGTAGATTTGTCAGCCATTTGCAAAAAAAATATCATTAGGTATTAGTTTATCTAAGTAAAGTCTCTTATAAAGAGAGAATGGCATTATTTACTCATGCACCAAGATCACATAAAGCAGTTCTCACATAATTATTTTTAATAGAGTAAGAAATAGTTGGTATATCTGGATCTCCCAACTTCTTAGAAATTTTTCCATTGAATGAATAATTAGCAAGCTTAGTGTAAATTTCCTCAATAGATTTTTTCCTCTAATTAGTAAGAATATCTTTCATATACTTTAAATGAGTAGGCAACTTAATAGCAATCAGTCAAATGGATTTGCAAAATGAGAGGCTTCATCCACTCATAAAATTTATTATAGTGTTCTTTTTTTTAGTTTTGAAAGATTTATTAAGAAAAGGCATGGTATTTGCAAATTGGAGGATAATAGAAAAATTATTTTAAAAAATAGATACGTTTATCACGTATCAACTACTGGTGCAAATATTTTTCTTAGAATTGAAAACGCTAAAACTGAAAGTACATCGCGTGAGCAACAACAAAAAAATTATTTAACATATATTATATCCTCTATGGAATAATCGACCTGGAGGGGACTATTGTATCTTTTGTCTTAAATGGCCCTTCAACGAGCTTTCGGCCACTAATGGCCTCTCGAAAAACTTTAAGCCGGATTTAGCTCTTTAACAAAGAAATCATTTGTATTAAAGGGCTTATTTGAAAAGAGTTAGCCTTTTTTTCCTCAGCTTTTCATAAGCCAAACTGGATGGTGTTTTCTGACATTCTTATAGCGTTTGAGACTGTAAGAAAGTCATTTAGTGTGGTGTTTTTTGAGAAGGTCCAGATTTGGCTGAAAGTTAGATCAAGGACCCATTTAGTACAAAATGTACGGGACTACGTCTTGCCTGTCTGTCCCACTGTCATGTCCATCTCAGCCGTTACGGCCAAGTAGTTCAAACATGAGCAAAGCCTGCAATGACGAGGCAGTAGTTCAGACAGGAAATAAGCGTGCAATGGCGTACAGTCGTCCCGTCCAAAAACCCAGCAATAAAGCAGATTGAAGAGAAGCAAAGATGAGAGCCGCTCTTACCCCAAACCCATAGCTTGCCTTCTTTCTGTCACCCTGCTCCTCACGCTCGTAGTAGCATCTACCGCCAGTGTTGCAGCAGCCGCGCCTTCTCCACCGTCGGCGGCGGCCAATGGCGGCGGCATCGCCTCCACGACGCAGGAGATGCAGCAGGCGCGCTACTTCACCTTCGTCACGCTCGTCAGGATGGTGCAGGAGAGGATACCGCAGAACACCAACTTCCTGATGCCCAGCGACAGGATGATGTCCACCGCATCGGCCGCGGTCCCTGAGAACCAGGTGCTGGACCTCCTGCTGCGGCACTCCATCCCGGCGGTCCTCACGTTCGACGACCTCAACAGGCTTCCCAACGGGACCATGCTTCCTACACGCCACACGAGACAGATGGTCACGGTGACCAAGAGGGAGCAGCAGCAGCAGCAGAAGCTCTACCTCAACAATGTCGAGCTCACCGGCCCCGACGTCTGCCCCGGAGGGGATGTGTTCAGGTGCCACGGAATCGACGGAGTTAAAAGGCCGACAGCGACGACGACGCGAAGAGGAAGAGGTACGGCCTGCGCCCCGGTTGCTGCTCCGGCACCACTCCCACGTTCAGCTGCAAATCAATCGGCAGAGACGTCTTCTGCCACAACTCCTGCAGCCCTGGAACCAGCAGTAGAAAGCCTTCAAAATTCACACACTTCACCAACACAACCTAGATTATTTGGTGCTACCTTGGTCCTAGTCTTGATGCTTCCCATTTTCTAGGATGCATGGCCTTAGTCAATGGATATGCCTCTACTTTTCAAGGAACGTTAGTGTAACATGCATGGCTGATTAGGTCCCGAAATGGACCTCTGTAACCTTCGATCGATACAATGTGTTACTAGTTGGTTTGCATAGTGTGGTCAGCCGCCGCCAAGCTCCTTGGTCTGCCAGCCCGGAGCTCTGAATCGCGCGCATCACATGTCGCTCTTGACTGGACGGCCCTCCTGCGCACTGATCATGAATTGGACTGGCATATACCAAGTGAGGCTAGGCTGTAGAAGGGGAACAATTGCTAATTGACAACACAGACGGATTGACAACCTTCAACAAGCTAAATTCAGTTATTTCAGGTTTACATATTCAAACAAGGTACATCATTAGATGAGAGAAAAGATAACAATTCTGTATAAAGTATACGAGTGCAAAAGGGAAAAGTCTCGATAATCTAGTAGTTAAACATTACAAAGTCTGCAGCGCAGGCTCTTGTCCTTCAAAATACTAGCCCATCCAAACAAAATGTAGCACGCATCAATTCTCAGAACTAGTTTCAGGTACCAATATCCCAGAATCAAGAAAGATACGTCATCAAAGATATATACATGCAGAAAATCAGTACACGGAGTAACCAGCCAAAAATGAAGTTTTACTTATGAACTGAGACTGAAATCCTTTCTCTTCACATATGAACCAGTTGGCTGATCTTACTCAAGTTTACATCACATCAGTCACAACTAGTTACACAGTTCACCGATAAGAGAGTAGGTAGGCATTTCCTAACAAAAGTACCATGTGGGCACAACTACTTGTTCAATTGCTTTTCCCATGTTGGTACTGAAAGAATGCTATCTAGCTGCCTGTATCTACACTTGATGAATGCTCGCACTTGTCTGTACCTAAACTCTAACATGAGTCCTGTATCTTGCCATTTACAGCCTGTTTTGTGCCAGAGTAACTGACATTACTGACCTTGGGAGCAAGCTAAGTAAGGACAAAAAAAGCCGGCAGAGAGCCGAAAAATATCCTGGCCAGCCCATCCGCCAAACAACGCAAGGCGAGTTGACAAGCAGTTGAATTGCGCTCTTTGGTAATTCTCTCCACTGTGCAACGTGGGGGATCCAGCAATTTCAGCAACTCTTCCATGTGTAGGCATGGAGCATCAGCACCGGCTAAGTAAGGCCTGAACAGATGGAATTGATGGGACTCCACCAAAATAGTACTTGGTTGATAGGCCCGGGCAATTTTGATCCCTTCGCAACAAGCAGCTGCCAAAAGAACTGGTTGCCTGACTGACATCGGAAAATATGATGCACAGAGGAATTGCCCGTTCCCTTCTTAATCAACAGCCCCGCAGCACCTGTAGTGCCATCTGCCATGAAAGTAGCGACATGGACCAGCAGCTTTTGCTCGTGTACTTCTGGTGCAGGTCCCTTTCCTTTGATATCTACTGTGGGCAGCAATTGAATATGACTCAAAAGGTTTATATGTGTCTGGTTTGCTAGCTGGAAATGGCACGCGTTGAGAAAAACTAACCTTCTCTATTCTGCATTAGCCTATGTGGGGTGAGTTGCACTGATTGAGGTTGGCACGGAGATAGTAACCCCATTACAGAGTTATTCTGCATCAGCTCCTGTGGAGTCATTTTCTCAGATCCTGGTTGGCCCAGAGATAGTTTTGTGAATGACAGTTCTGCAGAAATATTCAGAGAAAGACCAAAAAGTATAACATTAGACAAAGCATACCACCACAAATATTAATGCAATGTAATTGGTTTGATCATGCATATTAACTAGAAAGTGAAGTACTGTTCTCTGCATATAGCTCAAATCAAAAGTTGAATGACGTATTTTGTCATAACTACGTATGTACTTATATTTTAAAACAATAGAATTAATTGTATTATAAAGGATATATACCCAGTAGCTTACATCTGTTAATTAGGAAACAGACAGTATTATAAAAAAGTTGAAGCATGCCATTCCCTTGTTTTACAAAACAAGTATCCAACAAATGTTCCCTTGTTACAATCAAGGCAGAAAACATAACTTTTCCGTTCACGAAAAAAGACAGAGAACACATGGCTTGCCATTCACACAGCAAGAAAATTATTGGCACTAATTCAACTTACAAGCCAAAGCTCACAAGTCATGAGAATTTTTTTGGTCATTAATTTGCAAGTCAAGAAGGAGGATAAGTGAAATATGCGTGGTCAGCGAACAGGCAATGTTACTAACCAAGAGTAGAATTAGTCCCCCATGGAGCAAAATCTGAAGCATGCGTTCGAGCAAGTGTGGTAGGAAAATTGAGCACTACACAGTACACATATGAGGCATTGTGATTAGTGTAAAGACATACTTAAGTGACTATATTTTGAGTAAGCAAACAGTTAGAATTTACTAACCAGCATTGTAACTTTTTTGTTGTGGAGGAAGCATTGCAGTAGGAGTACTTAAGCTAGAAGCATCTAACTGATCAATGAATGCAGCATGTCTGCGCACTGCACACATAGGATATGATGATCAGTGGAAAGACACAGTTCAAACAGAAGCAAAACATAAAGCTTTACCTATAACACTACTGCCATGCTCAGTACACCTAGACCTTAGATGAAGTTGTTCAGAAACGGCATAGAGCATGAATATGAAATAACATCTTACATTGTTATCTGTGTGATATAATCAGAAAAAATAATATTTCAACCAAATCAAAGTTACACTTCATCATCTGTATTTCTATCTATGTGTGATGAAGTATGAGACCATAATGTTAAATATACAATGAGGAGTCACGCACAATAACCTTGTCAACAAGCATATCTACCGTAGGTGTATCTTGCCTGCAGAATATTTGGTGAACTCAGCAAGCTATGCTAAGTTTCTCACTTTTTTTTCTATTAGGAGATGTTCTTTTTCTTCTCAGAAAGTCTCTTTGGTAATACTTGACATGAGTTCAAGAAATAATGAACTGGAAAGATATTGTAACAAAAAGTTCTACGCGTCAGGCATGCCTAATATTGAATATGACAATCGGCTTGATCAGATAGTCATAGATTCACAATACTTATAGTATAGCAGTTAAGCAGTATAAAGGTAATCTTGAGAAAAATAGAAACAAGTGAAGGCCAACAAACTACATCCAGGAGTAACATTAAAAAAGTGTCCAACAACATTAAAAAAGGATCGTTCAAACAGGTTAAACCTGGATCTGAAGGATAGCCGAGTGGAGGCACATAAAGTCTGCAAATAACAAAAAATTAGATAACTCATGTGCAAAGCTAAGCTCACATAATGAGATATCCAGCTATAGTTGAAATAGCATGCATAACACTGAAGAAGCAAATATGCAAAACTATACTTTTGTACAGTAGAAGTAATGAATGTGTCCGGGCTAGTTGTCTTCCTGCTGTTTCCTACAGCTTCTCTATAATTAGGCTTTAAGTACTGTTTGCATTCCTACCAAATTGCATGACGGAGGCACATATTATCAAGCCTTTGTCTCGACGATCCATCTTATCAAGTTGACTGAACCAAATATTTTAGGCCAAGAACAGAATTGGGCAAACAATAAAAGACTGATTCGTTCCAGTAGCAAGGTATCTTCTTCGCACAAGAAAACTCTAAACCAAAGCATCGGTTCCAACAGCAAACAGTAGACAACTGACTGTGTGCTTAAGCACGCAATGACTCATTCCAATATAGCAACAAATGTTTGCACCATGGCCACACTAAACCAAATCGTTCATTCCACCAGCAAGAAATCTGCACAGGAGACCAGAAGGAATTAACCAAGTTGTTTGAACCTGTAACCATAGATAGAAGCCTAATTGCTTAACATGTGTCAGACTGTAAGCCAATTTCTTGTGTACAAAACATCGAACAGATTGTGGGCGTGTCCGAGAAGTTTCGAGTACCAACCTGCTCAATATTGCGTGAGTCCGCGCGTAGTTCGCCCAATACATAGCCCATGAGTCCTCGCTGGGCCACGGCGGCGAGATTCTGGAGGAGGAGGAAAAAGAACATTGCAAGAATCAGAGCAAAAACAGGACCGAATTTAGCGAGTGAGGTGAAATAACCATCGCAGGAACGAGAACACGAACGCAACCAATTCGGCCCCAGAGGAAGCGAAAAAACCAGCGCAGAAATCAGAGCAATGACGCAACCAACTCCGACGAAGGCCGAGGCAACCTAACCCTAGAGTGCGGGCGAAAGAACCACCGCAAGAATCATAGCAGGAACTGGAACAGGTAGCCCCCTGGAAAAAGCAATAGAAGAACCGTTGCACGAATCGGCGCAAGGACGACTAGAATCGCCGCGAGAACTGGAACGATCTGGCAAGCGCGATATGGCACCGGAAACCCTCACCCTGGCCGCGGCGCCTGGAGAGCCCGCGCTGCGAAGCTGGCCAGGAGGCATCGCACGTCCGCGCATGCTCCGGGGACGGAGTACAAGTAATCGAGGAGCTCCTGCGACCGGCGTCCGATGACGAGATCGAAGACGCGCTGCGGTTCGAGATAGCGGCCGGAGGCGGAGCCGGAGGAGGCCATCTGCAGAAGCGCGACGAGAGAACCGGCAGTAAGCAACTAATTCAGCAGGAAATGGAGCAGCAGCAGCGGGGAAGCGCGATGGCAGATGCGTGGGCGATCTCTCACCTCGGAGGCGGCAGTCGGCGGCGCGATGTCCAGAGAGCGGAGGCGGGGTGGCGTGGTGGGCGGTGGTGAGCAAGGCTCGGCGCGGCGCCTCTTTTCCCCCCTTTGGAATGAGCAGGACAGGGGAGGCCGCGTCCCCCGTGCGTGTGAAATAGGCGGCGCTGGATGGGAGGAAACGGTGCCTTTTTGGGCCCAGTTGGTTATGACGGAACACCGAAGTGGGCTTCCACGGTGGGATGGGTCTAATTTGCGAGCTAAATTTGACAGCATGGTGCGCGGAGTGGCATAAAAACAAACGCGACAAGTGTTTTTTAAAGGCCAACCAATTTATTGATGATTATTAAATGGTACAAAGAATCACAAAAGTAATAAAAATTACAAAAATATCTTTGGACCACATAGTGACGACTACGAGCGCTGAAGCGAGCTGAAGGCGCACCGATATCCTCACCCCTCCCTCGCTGGAGTCGGGTAAAACTTGTCGTAGCAGACATGAAGTCGTCTGCTAAGCCCTTCAAGCAGCATCGTACCTGAGCAATCACCATCGCCAATGATGACAATCGTAGATTGAAAGAGTGTCAAACCTGCAACCACATGGACGAACACGAAAACAGACTAGATCTCAGGAGATCCGTCAGACACACGCCAATTCCTTGGAGCACAAAATAAGGACTTCGGTTCGTAGTCCAGTAGGACTCATATAAACCCTGTCGGGCTACCTATATAAAGCCAGAAGGGTAGAAAAGGGTACAACTGGATATCATAATAGATAGGCTACAACTAGACAAAAACCCTATATCAGGCACTCGCTAGATCTAATCCGCGCCGCCAATTCGTGTAATATGTTTATCTCGGCGGAATAACAATCAGACAGACAGTAGTAAATCTTGCCCTTTCGAGTCATGACAACCCTAGTAGTCCACCAACGCCTTCTTCTCTCTTATGAAACTCCAAGTCCCTCGCCGTGGGGATTGTTGAGGTCACATCCTTGACACTTGCTCCGTCTATGGAAAACTGGGGCATTGGAATCGAGGCTTCTTAGGCATCTTCGCCGACAAACCGCCATTCGCCGATCCGGGTGGGCATGATTCGACTCGGGTCTGTCTACTTCACCAAGCATTCGCCGACATCGGGCACGGCGTTCGACGCTCTCGGCTGGAGTGTTGATCACTTCCGTCGGAGTCATCATCTACATCAACATCGTTCTTCATGTGTAGACTGAGAACAATAGCAATGCATGTTTACGGACATCACCGATGGCGATTCGGAACACATCTTGACGATTTCTTCGGTGAAAAGATGCGAAATCAAATTCTCTATCGTCGCCAAGAAGATTCACCGAATTTTGACGCCTAGATATCCGTGTTAGAATTTGACGGAACACCGTGCGACTTTGGAAAAACAATTGGCGAGCTCTCATCAGAAATGTTTGACGCTTCTTGGGGATTCTTTGGCGACCCAGACATCAATCCAAAGACCCCACCGTTGAATGTGTGCGGAATGCAATCCCGCACCAGCACGTCTTTTTTAGCCAATTCCAACGGTTAGATCTCCGTCAGAGGCTCGCGCACTGTGACACGTTTTTGGATCTCTGCGAGTCCGCGAATTCAAATCATGGGTCCGGACTTAAAACCTATTTCGTCGAAGTTACGAGCCAACACAAAGACTAAGGTCAACCTCAACATCTCCGACACCGGCTGCAACATCGACTACTCCATGGGAGACTCACCGCACTGTCGCCTCGGGGATCGACATCGACATTGCCCTTCGCGTACACACGGCGAATGTGACTCCGCCACGTCGACACCGTCCGCCGCGTTGAGTCCTTTCGGATGACTCCGCCGCATCGACTATCCACCATGTTGCATGACTCCGCCATATCGGCTCCGTCCGCCGCATTGAGTCCTTTCGGATGACTCCGCCTAGTCGACTCCATCACTCCGTCCGCCGCGTCCCATGACTCCGCCACGTCGACTCCATCACTCCGTCTGTCGCATCGCATGGATCCGCCATGTCGACTCAGTCTGTTGCATTGAATCCTTTCGGATGACTCCGTCGTGTCGACTACATCACTCAGTCCGCCGAGTCGCATGACTCCGCCACGTCAAATCCGTCCACCGCGTTGAGTACTTTCGGATAACTCCGCTGCGTCGCATGACTCCGCCAATTAGAAAACCAAATTTGGCCAGTTCATGCACAAAGTGAGAGGATTGGTCTGTGGCCCCACTTTCTTGAAGAACTTTCAGATTGGGCTTTCAGCACGTTGGGCTTCTCTGCGCCACCTCAATAATATGTTCCTTAGAACTCCAACCAAAAGAACGTGTATCATCAAATCCAGAAACCGAAGGATGAAATATTTTGAACAAGGTGAAGTGACAGATAAAATAAGGTGAATTCTATCACGAAGATCATAGATGAAATGCCCAACTTTACTCGAGGCCACAGAAAACCTGAATCGGCGATCACTTAACTAATAAACCGTAAAACCAATCGGATCACCACCAAGACCACACTAAAGCGCAATGCCCACTGACTCCTCATCCAATGAAAAGAAGCCGGGGAAAAGGCCACAACCAAGAAGAACTCTTTTGCATATGGGAGGGGTAGAAATGAACCTAAGAATCAAACTTGTGACGCACCTGAGCCGCCAAGGCCAATCCTGGCGAAAAATCCCAGTGGAGAAGGGCCTCCATGCGACTAGAGGGAGAGAAATCCACCCTAGGAGGTGATATCCAGGGGAAAGATGACCATAAACCCTAGACCGCCTAGGAATCTCCATGGGAGTCCCCTGCGGGAGAGGAAGGGGGAGTCGCCATGTTGTGTGTTGGTCAAAAAATCCCACCAAGTCATATCCTTCAGAAATTGAGCACGGAAATACACCTGAATTAATCCGTTCACGGAGTTTGAATCCCTTGATTGAGTCCTAGACTCCGTCAGGCACTCGGGGGGCTACTGACGTGGGTGGTACCCAAGAGACCCCCCCCCCCACACACACACAGACACACACACAATTGTCCTACCGGGTGTGGCCCGTCTACAGGTCCTTCTGAAGGAGTCTAACTCCGTCACATGTGCCACCTGAGTCACCTGTCGGGTGTCACCTGAGTCACATGTCGGGTGCCACCTGAGCCATATGTCGGGTGTCACCCGAGTCACCTCTCGGGTTCCACCCGAGTCATCTGTGGGCACCACCTGAGTTACCTGTCGGGTGTCACCTGAGTCATCTGTCGCGTGCCACATGAGCCATCTGTCGGGTGCCACGAGTCACCTGTCGGGTGCCTAGGACCCAACAATTTACCAGGTGCATCAAATAAGGACTATTTACCTTCCTATAGTACGGAGAAAGATATCAAGATAAGAAAAATCAAACCACTAATCCCTTGGAGCATAAGACAAGGACTCCAATTCGTAGTCTACTAGGACTCATGTAAATCATGTCTGGCTACCTGAAAGTGCATTTCATTTTTCCCGTTGTTTTGTGTGTTAGTTAACAATACTAAGTACATTATTTATCGAGGTATTAATTATCAAAAATACAAGAGAAAACCTTGTTGGAGTCAAATTGGGACTTTCCTGAAATCCATCTAAAAACTCTTTTTTAAGTTTGTCACGTACCGGACAGAAGATGACGTCAAATGGAAAAAGTCTCTTCGCAAAAGTTGTGGGGAATTTTGCGAGGAACGTTATAAACGTTAATTTTGGCCCAATCCAAGTACGGACGGCCGATAAAAGCCCAATTTACTGCAGTTCTAGATGGGATAACGTAAATCCGTGAGACTATATAAAGGGAGGAAACCTAGGTCGTGAGTGACACCCCATACCACGAATTTCCAGCCACCAAAGTCACATTTTTGCCTTCCCATGAATCCCATCTTCATGACGGAGGGATCCCAAGAAGCCATGAAGGAAGAGGGCTAAGAGGCGGCGTGATGTCTACGCACGCTTCTATTTTTGTAGACAGTGTTGGGCCTCCGAGTGCAGAGGTTTGTAGAATAGCAGCAAGTTTCCCTTAAGTGGATCACCCAAGGTTTATCGAACTCATGGATGTAGAGGTCAAAGATATCTCTCTCAAGCAACCCTGCAATTAAGATACAAGAAATCTCCTGTGTCCCAAACACACCCAATATCTTTGTCAGGTATATAGGTGCACTAGTTCGGCGAAGAGATAGTCAAATACGAGTAATATGGATGGTTATAAGTAATAATAGCAATCTGAAATAAATATGGCAGCAAGCAAACATGTAGCAGAACAGGTGGAAAATGGTGTTTCAATGCTTGGAAACAAGGCATAGGGATCCTACTTTCACTAGTGGACACTCTCAACAATGAAAACATAATTGAATTAATAAATACCATCTCTTCACTATCCTACTCCAAACCACTCTCCGGTCAAATAACAACACCAATCCATGCGTAGGGCTTTAACATCACTACTCATAGTAAGCACTTTCCCAACTAAGTAACCCCCACTCTACCACCATGGGACCCAGATGGTTGCACGAAAACACCACAATTCACAGGGTTATCCAACACAAAATATAAATATAATGCTAAACCACACGGTGCACACACTATCACCTTTACACCGCGATCAAAGTGTTTACGGAGATCTCATAACAAAAACCACTTGAGTAGCATAGTAGATGAAGAATAATATCTACGAATTCAACTAGATTACAAAGCTCACGATCACATATAGATCACACCATGGGAGAGAGAGATGAAACACATAGCTACCGGTAGAGCCCTCAGCCCCGGGGGAGAACTACTCCCTGCTCATCATAGGAGACAACAACGGCGGTGGAGATGGTGGTGGAGTCGATGGAGATGGCTTTCGGGAGCACTTCCCCGTCCCGGCAGGGTGCCAGAACAGAGATCTGTCCCCCGAAACTTGTCGGCGACGGAGCTACGGATGTATTTTGTGGAAAAGGTCGATTCTCCTAGGGTTTTCCCTCGGGGGAGTATAAATAGGAAAAAGGGCAAACGCGGTGGAGTCTTGGGGGCCCCACATCACCACCCGGGACGGCCAAGGGGGGCGCCCTATGGTGTGGGCCCACTAAGGCCCCCCTCAGGCTCTCTTCGGGACTCCGTGGAACTTTCGGGAATTCTAAGACTTCCGGGCTTCGAATTTTCCAATTCCGAGAATATTTCCAGAACAACTTTTCTGGAACTAAAAATTGCAGAAAACAGGGAACTGGCTCTGTGGAATCTTGTCAATAGGTTAGTCCAGAAAATCGATAAAATGACATAAAGAAGGGAGAAAACATGTAGCAATTGGCAAAATATCATCATGGAACATCAGAAATTATAGATACGTTGGAGACGTATCAAGCATCCCCAAGCTTAGTTCCTACTCGTCCTCGAGTAGGTAAACAATAAAATAAAATAATTTCTGAGGTGACATGCTACCAACATAACTTGATCATTATAATGTAAAAGCATATGTAAGCTGAGATCATAGAACTTCAAACACAAACATGGTAATAGAACTTTAATAATAAAGCATAGCAATCACTTTGCATCATGAGAAGTAACTCAAATAAAAGATCATGAATAACAATGCATTGAAAGTTATACGTTTGTTTCAAGTATAAAGAAAGCATGGAAATGTGGTATTTTGCTAGTCCTTAAGAGTGGGACAAAACATAAATGCTAGGACACCTTCAAAGTTCATGAGGAAGACTAGAAAAAATAGTTCGAGAACAAGCAATAACACTTCATGAATCAACTAATGATGTTTATGTGACAAATGCACATAAAAGTCAGAATGGCAAAAACGCTCTCTCAACTATGCATAAAGTTAGAAGATGGAGACTCAACATAAAAGTAAAAGAAAGACCCTTCGCAGAGGGAAGCAGGGATCACTCATGTGCTAGAGCTTTTATTTATCAAACAAAGGTATTAAAATTTTGACACTCCTCCCATCCACCTTACACAAACCATGGCTAACCGAATCCTCGGGTGCCTGCCAACAATCACATACCATGGAGGAGTGTCTATATTTTGGGAGAGGTATGCTAATGTCAACGAATGGTAAACAGAAAATACAGTACGTCACAAGCCAACTAGATTTCACAATAGAGGCTCCCATATGAAGGACGCAACTGGTATAGAAGGTCATCCCTCTTTCTCTTTTGTTTACACAATTATGCTTTGACTAATAAATCAGGGGCAAAAATAGTGAAGAGACTTTGTGTGTATTAATTTGGGGTTGGGCACCCCGCTTCCATCTCTTATATCATTTGGATAAGCGGATGAAGCCACTAGTCTAGGGTGTGAAATCCAATCAACAAGTGAGATAAAAATTCTCTATTTACGTCCTCATGAGCAAAAACAGGAACACAAAATTGGAGTAATTTTGAAAGTTTTAAAGGTAGCACATGAGCAATTTACTTGGAGTGGCAGTGAAATACCACATGTAGGTAGGTATGGTGGACACAATGGGAAAACTTTGGTTTTTGGGAGTTGTATGCACGAGTAGAGCTCATACTCAGTATAGGTGGAGGCTAGCAAAAGACTGGGAGCGACAAATCAAGAGAGCATAAGAGCCATAATCATGCATAGCGACATAAACATCATTAATAAAAGCATAAGTGGTACCACAAGTTCAAAAACTAAATGATCATAGAGGCTATTAGAGACTGGTTCATAGTCATAAACATGGTGTGAGCATGCGCCAAGTCAACCAAATAAAACATTCAAAAGAGAGTACCACAAATTTATGTTTCAATATGACAAGAACAACTCATGATTCTTTCAATGACACATTAAACACTCTCAGCTATTTGAGGCTAATAATGCTACTCAATAACCACAAGGCTTTAAAAATAAAATAATATCTAGCATGATACGAAAAAGTTCTAGCCACAGTCTATACAAGCTTCGACTTGCACCATTAAAAAATTCTATTTCAAGCAGCAGTTTCTTTTCCCAACAAGCACCATACAAGATATGTTTTAACAAAAACTCTCTAAATTATACATCAAGCAAAAATTAGAGTACTCACATAACACTACTAAAACTAACAGCTCTGATAAGAGATGCATGCAAAAGAAGACCTAAATAAATGCATCAACTAGAAGAAAAACTAAAAGTACTAAGTATTCTCATTAAAAAGCGAAGCGTGTCACTCTCCAATAAAAGAATTATGGGGTCCAACAAATCTTATTGAAAAAAAACAAACTGAAATAAAAAATAAAAGACGCTCCAAGTAAAGCACATAAGATGTGACCGAATAAAAATATAGTTTCACTAGAAGTGACCTGATAATTTGTCTATGAAGAAGGGGATGCCTTGGGCATCCCCAATCTTAGACGCTTGAGTCTTCTTGGAATTTGCTGGGAAGTACCACCGGTGCATCCCCAAGCTTAGGCTCTCCACCCTTCTTGATCTCGTCATATCATCCTCTTCTCTTGACCCTTGAAAACTTACTTCACACTAAAATTCTCACAATATTCATTAGCAACAATAGTGCAATCGAAATAATAAACTCACATGGTTCAGTTTCAAAACAAGCCTAACACTCATAAATACATTAGCTACTGTCACAAATTCTTTTAAAACTATTTTTCTCAAAAGAACACCAAAAGAAAGAGATTAAGATGCAAATGCAATTATTGGCAGAATTCTGCCAAAACAGGACAGCAGGTAAAGATGATTTTATCAGAAAATCTTCTGTTGCTCAAATCACAAAGTTTTCAACTAAGAAAATTTCCATATATAGCCAGGATTACGCACACAAAAATTCAGGTTATTTTCAATTTTCTGTGATTTTATACGAATTTAATAGTGGACAGCAGAAGTCTGTTTCCTGCGCAGAAATCCGAAATATAGTCTCAACTTTCCACTAGAGAATGTACTTGGTTCAACAAAGAAACAAAAGAAAAGATACATCGGGGTTGCTAAGGAAATAGACAACACCCAGGTGCAAAGCACATAGAAAGAAACGACGGAAAACGGGTTGAAAACGGAGAAATAAAACGGGTTGTCTCCCGGAAGCGCTTTTCTTTTAATACTTTTCAGCTAGGCACAATGATTTTTAAAACATGCTCACATAATAATAAGAGTTGAAGCACAATAAGAGAGAATCAAGAAGCAAATATAAAACACATTTAAGTCTAACCCACTTCATATGAAAAAAAATCTTGTAGAAAAACAAATCAATGAAGCACAAAGTGGCTAGCACAGGAAGACAAAATAAGTGGAACTTAAAAAAATTCAACATAAAGAGAGGAAACTTAATATTGTTGAGATGCATAAAACCATCTTTCCCTCTTAACCTTCAGTAGCATCATGAATATAATTAACAATATAACTATCACATAAAACATTCTTATCATGAGCCACATACATAAAAGAATTATCACACTTCACATAAACATAGTCATTCTCATTAATAATAGTGGGAGCAAATTTAACAAAATAGGTATGATTATTATTCTCATCACCATAATCATCAAATATAGGAGGCATAGTGTAATCATAATTAATTTTCTCCTCAATAGTAGGTGGACTGAAAATAGCATGTTCATCATTGTAAACATCATATATAGAAGACATATCATGATCACAATAAATTTTATCATCCATAGTAGGTGGAACTAGAATACCACAATAATTATAATCATAATATATTGGAGGCAAAGTATCATCAAAGAAAATTTCCTCCTCAAACTTGGGGGACTAAAAATATCATATTCATGAAAACTAGCTTCCCCATGCTTAGACTTTTCCATAGCATTAGCAATAATGGTGTTTAAAGAGTTCATACTAATAACATTGACACTATCATGCAAATAAAGTTCCATAGGTTTTTTAATTTTCTCTTCAAACACTTCATGTCCTAACTCAAGATAAAAAAATATAAAGTTGTCTCATATTTTTGTTGTTTTCCATTTAAGCATAAAGATAAAAACAAGTAACAAGTAAAAATAAGCCTAACTAGTGAAAATAAAAAATAGAAACAAAAATATATAATTGAAGAATATAAAGGAAATAACTTCGAGCACTCACAAAGGATGCGAGTACCTTTTACCTTACCTCCCCGGCAACGGCGCCAGAAAAGAGCTTGATGTCTATGCATGCTTCTATTCTTGTAGGCAATGTTGGGCCTACAAGTGTAGAGGTTTATAAAACAGCAACAAGTTTCCCTTAAGTGGATCACCCAAGGTTTATCGAACTCAGGGAGGTAGAGGTCAAAGATATCCCTCTCAAGCAACCCTACAATTAAGATACAAGAAGTTTCTTGTGTCCCCAACACACCCAATATACTTGTCAGCTATATAGGTGCACTAGTTCGGCGACGAGATAGTGAAATGCAGTAATATAAGAAGGTTATAAGTAATAATAGCAATCTGAAATAAATATGGCAGCAAGCAAACATGTAACAGAACAGGTGAAAAACGGTGTTTCAATGCTTGGAAACAAGGCCTAGAGATCCTACTTTCACTAGTGGACACTCTCAACAAGGAAAACATAATTAAATTAATAAATACCATCTCTTCACTATGCTACTCCGAACCACTCTCCAGTCGAATAACAACACCAATCCATACGTAGGGCTTTAACAACACTCCTCAGAGTAAGCACTTTTCCAACTATGTAACCCCCACGCTATCACCATGGGACCTAGATGGTTCCACGCAAACACCACAATTTCATAGGGTTATCTAACACAAAATATAAATATAATGCTAAACCACACGGTGCACACACTGTCACCTTTACACCGTGATCAAAGTTTTTACGGAGATCACATAACAAAAACCACTTGAGTAACATAATAGATGATGCATAATATCTACGAATTCGACTAGATTACAAAGCTCACGATCACATATAGATCACACCATGGGAGAGAGAGATGAAACACATAGCTACCGGTAGAGCCCTCAGCCCCGGGGGAAACTACTCCCTCCTCATCATAGGAGACAGCAACAGCGATGGAGATGGTGGTGGAGTCCATGGAGATGGCTTCCAGGGGCACTTCCACGTCCCGGCAGGGTGCCAGAACAGAGATCTGTCCCCCGAAACTTGTCGGCGGCGGTGGCGGAGCTACGGATGTATTTTGTGAAAAAGGTCGATTCTCCTAGGGTTTTCCCTCGAGGCAGTATAAATAGGCGAAAGGGCAAAGGCGGTGGATCCTTGGGGGCCCCACACCACCCCCGGCGCGGCCAGGGGGGTGCCGCCCTATGGTGTGGGACCCTTGAGGCCCCCCTCCAGGTCTCTTTGGGACTCCGTGGAATCTTCGGGAATTCTAAGACTTCCGTGTTTCGAATTTTCCAATTCCGAGAATATTTCCAGAATAACTTTTCTGAAACTAAAAACAGCAGAAAGTAGGGAACTGGCTCTGTGGCATCTTGTCAATAGGTTAGTCCGGAAAATCGATAAAAAATACATAAAGAAGCGAGAAAACATGTAGCAATTGGAAAAATATCATCATGGAACATCATAAATTATAGATACGTTGGAGACGTATCACGAAGCTCCCCCATGATGCCGACGGCGCAAGGAAGGAGTCCCTGCGCCACCGCCGGCGCAACCCTGCGCCCCGCACTGTCCTCTCCACTGTCTTCACCGCCATCTCCATCACCAATTCCCCCCTGTATACCGTGGTTCATCCTCCCACACACCTCTGTATCGCCCTATGTAAACATGATGTTTGACGTTATAAATTATTTGCAGATGATTTATTGCATCTATGTCATGTTTGTGTAGTTCCCTTTTGTCACATGATTGATTGTTGAATCTCTATGGATGGTTTGAGCAATATATTGAATTTTTTACAGTCCTATGGTGCCCATCATATGTTTATGCGCGCATGGATCACATCATAGGGTTTGTAGTATGTGAGAAAGCTATAGTGAGAGGTGCTTGAGTGATAGAAACATGAGCCCCAATCTAGTGATTAAATCATATGGGATAAAGATGACCTTTTTTATCTTAATGCTATGGTTGGACATTCTTACCTTAATGTTTCTTCCAGTACTTACAGATCTTTACTAGAGTTCCAATCACAAGTACTTGCAATCATTGGATAGTGAGAGCTTGTTAGCTTTGCCTCTCCACATACAAGAGGAATATCAACCTTGTATTTGACTATTTTATCATGGACAAATCCATCACAATTACCACCATTTTTCCACACTCATGATATTGTTAGTTTATGGTTAGTTAGTATATTTTATTGCTGGAACACTAACATTTACTTTCTTGTATTTAATATCTCGCAAAGCTTCTCTCATACCTGTATTATGCTCTAGTATTATTTTCTATATAAAGTAAATGTTTAGTGTGCGTAGAATTGTATCAGTGGTTGATAGAACTTGAGAAAACATGTATCCTACCTTGAGCTCCTCGTTGGGTTTGACCCTCTTACTTATCGGAAACGCTACACACGATCTCCTATACTTGTGGGATATCAAGACCTTTTCTGGCGCCGTTGTCGGGAAGCAATAGCATGGGTGAATATTCTTGTGTGCACTTGTTTGCTTTGTCTCTAAGTAATTTTTTCTTTCAGTAATAAGTTTTTTTTCTATCTTAGTTTGGATAGGGAATACGAAAAAAAAAATTAGTTGTCAAAAAGAGAGTGATTAGAAAAAGGTGCAATGGTTAAGTGGGGGTCGACCTTAAACACATTTTTTAATGCCTATTAAAATCAAACCAATTTTTTCCATGGAATATTCTCAGCTAAAAACTTGTATATATTGTAAATATTTTGTATATACCTATGTACATAAAAAATAAAGTGCTAATATTAGTCTCTAGATACTTGAAAGTGCAAAAGTTTGGTTTACTACGCAGAAACAGATTTGTTGTGCTTCACCGTATAACCTGTTTAAAATCACCAGGAGATTATTTGGATCTGAATTTTTTTGCGCATAAACCTAAGCCTAGTATCTAACTCTCATTAGCTACGTCTTTTCTTATTTGAGTTACGTAGCTATTTCGAAAAAAAACCGATTTTCACTGACCGATCAGTTTTTGGGAGATTTCCTATGCTTCACTATTAAAAATCATGATAAATCTCAGAATATTATTTTGATCTGAAACTTTTATGCATAAATATGAGATTATAATCTATCTTTCATCTGTTTTAAGTTTTTTGATTTTAGCTACGTAACTATCTCATTGAATGCCATCTTTACAGACTGTTTAGTTTTCGCAGATTTCTTTGTTTATTCAATATTGTACTTAGTGTTATTAGTTTCCTTAGTTTTTCGACGGAAAGCAGAAATTTTATAACAAATCTCGGTATATACAGTGGCTAAATATTGAATAAATATCAGTAAACTTGACAATACTTGAACATGAGTGGATTTTATTTAATAAGTACTAACCATACTAATGAATTTTGTGAAGTTTTATGTGGATATCTATACCTACTACTCCCTCTGTCCTAATGTATAGGGCACATATAACAAATCTCTAGGCCCTAGGTATTCATTCATTGGGGTTTAAACATTACATGCATTGGTGGAGAGGAGTGGAGTAAAGCCAACCACCCAGTAATTAGAAGAGATTTAATGCAAAATGTGTCTAAGAGATGGGACAATATGATTTTGGTTTTGCCCCCTATACACCAGGACAGAGGGAGTAATAAAGTCATGAATGTTTCTCGCAAAATTTTCGTCGATTTTAGCGATTTTCCCTCCCACTAAATGTTTGCCATCATACCGATTCGTCTATTTCTACCCCCTCCCAAGCCTCTTTTCCCCCTAGCGATGCCTCCATCTCCAACCGTCACCGCGCTTCGCGCCGCGGCAGTCCGCCGCCACTCCCAGTTGTGGGCGTGCCCGTGTGAGGAAGGACTGAGCGTACAACACGGGACGGGAGCTCGCCCGTCGCACGGAAGCCCCAGGCCACGCGCGGCGCCGTCGAGCGCTAGCAGGGAGGTAGCACGGGAGTCGGGAGCGAGTTCGATTGGACGGGTTGGGGACAGTGGGCACGGAAGGGAAGATAGACGGAGGGGATGGAGGAGCTAGGGGTCCCGGCGACGAGGATGCAGGGTGGGGGCTGGAGAGAAGGGAAGAGATGGAGGTGACTGCAGGGTGGGGGCCGGAGAGCAGTGTGGGGGCCGGAGAGGAGGGAAGAGAGGAGGGTGGGGGAACCAGACCTGTAACTTGCCGTCTAGACTTCTGTAGGAGCCGCTTCCAGCCTTCTTGTCCTCCTCCGGCAGATCTTTCTCCAGTGAGTTCTTTCCCCATCCACTACACCTATCATCTCTCTGCAGCTCGGCGATGGGGAGGGCGCGGCCGAGCGGCCTGGCGACGGGAGGCTTGGCGGTCGGGGGCGTCCAACGGAGCAAGGCGATGGGGTTTGCGGCGACGGGACTCTGGCGGGGAGTAGAACGGCGGCCGAGCGGCCAGGTGCTAGCGATGCTCTCTGCTGCGACTAGAAGGAAGTGGACACGGATCCTAGCGGCTTCACGGACGTTATCCGCCCGGCCCGCATAATGTTTACGGCCCGTCCACGTAGCCGTTTGGGCCTTTGGAGCGGCGCGGACGGAGCGGCCAGGCGGACGTCCGTGTCCACCTGCGTCCATCATGGAGGGGAGTGCAGGGCATCCTGTGCCTTGGTGGACTGGTCAGAGGCGACGCTAGGTTTTCTGGTACCTCGCCTCGACAACGTGGGCTGGAGTTCGATTGGAGTAGAAAAGAAGATATTAGCATCCACAGCGCGACGCTTATGGGCAGGCGCCAGGATCCAAATCCCAGTCGAATGGCAGTTATGGCATCTAATTCTGGGCGTCGGACGCCAAAAGTTTCGCCGGGCGCTAGACTCGTGGAGAGGAAATCGCTAGCCAAGCAACCATGTGCATGCAACCGGGAGTCAAGGGAAGCCGCTCGTTTATGCATGTCCAGAGCTCAACCACTTCCGTTAGCGCCGGAATCAAGCATCGAGCGTTGCAAGGTTGTACGCTTAGCTGAATAATTAATTTCCTGAGATTATCTTTTACTACTTAAGCGCCTGTATAGGCGTCCTCCACTGTGGATGCTCTAAGTAGATAATCAATAATAGATGCTGAACCAGTGGGGATCTGGTACGCTGACCTCGCCCTACGGTGGATGCTCTGTTAATGCTGCTTGCGTACGATATTTAGACACTACTACTATCAGAGCAGAGTCCGGCGCTGGGAGACGGGCAGACAACAACATGGAGCTCTGTCTTTTCTCTAGAACTGTATCTCTGTAACTTTAGTAAAGTGCAGAATTAGCCGCAGCTTGCTATAGAGCTGAATTAGCCGCAGCACGCCCTGTCGTTGTTGCCTATATGAGTTGACCCCTCTTCCTAAGAATTCTCTTTCTAAGATGCTGGTGAAAGCACCATCGCCTGCTGTATACATGGAGCTATCTTTGGATGCTTAGCAAACAAAGACAAAAAATGCAGTAGATAGAATGTATGGAGACAGAAGATATGGAAGGCGTGGTGGAAAAATAAATCTTCTTTTTAGTGTCGATTTATTTTTCTGTTTTTGATGAAAATTGACCATGATAGATAGGAACCCCATAGCGCGTGGTTGACAGTGGGGATTGCGTCGACGGTGCGCATGACGGGGTGAGGGTAGCATCCTTGGGGCATGATGGGACGGAGACGAGACTGCGCCTACACTATGAATGGGAGGAGGCCACCGAGGAGTTACAAAGCCCCCCAACAATATAGAGGAGGGTGCTTGTGGGCGTCTCCAGCGTTGTGGTCGTCGGTGGCCTCAGTAATGGGCCGACACACACATGTATTTTGGGCTCGCCCCGCGCCAAGCTATGTGCGAGTATGCTACGTCGTCATACTCATACACATTCTCGCATTCATTGTTTTTTTTTTTGACTAGTGGCAACGCACGGGCATTATTTGCTAGTAACTTATAATATCTAAATAATATGGTGATATAAGATGAACAAAAGACGCAAGAGCTCAAGATTAGCGATGTTTAAGTGCATCCCAAGAACATATTAAAGAAGATACAATCATCTAAGCTTGGGAATGCCCGAGTCATCCCCCTATCCATCAACAAAAATGAGGTTATCTCATTTATGATCTATATTACCCTTTTCACAAGATATGTATTCTCTTGACATGTATTTTAATTTGATTTCATTTATTTTGGGGTTTCTTTACTGTTACTATGAAGTTTAGTTCTCGTTTAGCCTCTGTTATTTTAGTTTCTAAAATAATATGTCAAGTTTTACGTATTTAATTTTAGTTGATGCATATTTAAGAATTTTTTCTGTTTTCAGTATTTGCTACTCACTGTACGATTTTTCATATTCGGAAAAGCGTATGTACGTGCACACGTGGGTGTGGTAGCTATCGTGATGTCCATTGATGCTTTGAGAACCGGAAAACTAAGAGCCTAATATTGCCCTTCTCTGTTCACATAATAAAACATCACTGGCCTACCGATTGGATGTGACATAAAAAGGTCTAGGGGTCGCCCCACATGTTTTGATTGACCCAGGAATCATGCGTAAAGCTGACAGGAAATGGCTACCGAGGCGCTACCGACGTGCAAAGGACAAGCTGGGTAGATTTACTGCTCCTCACCCTTCTACTTTGTACTCCCTCCATTCCATATTAGATGACTCTCAACTAGATGTATCTAGTACAAAAATATATCTAGATACATCTATATGAGAGTCATCTAATATGGAACGGAGGGAGTAGTTTGCTACTCTGTACCTCCATGGATTTATGCCTCCATCGAAGCGCCGCCATTGTAGTTTGCTAATTTGGACTAGTTTACTCGGCCATTTTTGGGCCTTTTTGTTTGGACTGGCTGTAGCTGGCTGTGGGGAAAGTTGTTGTTCTGAGTGTCAGTTTTTGGCAAACTAGCTGACTGTCCGACCGTAAACTGTGAAGTTGTCTGAAAAACTCTTACGGTCATGAAAACTTGTATTGTTACATATTTAAATGTAATACTTATCAGATTAGGCCATATTTATTAGCGCCATGAATCTAATTACTGCACAGACCACCTGCATGAGCGCCATATATGTTCAGGGTCAGGAATCTAATTATTTTACACGTATTGCTGCTTGTGGACATCAACATGTACTAATACTAGTTGAATGCCCGTGCGTTTCTACGGATATATTTATTTTCTCGTAAAGTCTGCGAGTATAATACATGCAAAACATTCATGTATAAAAAAAATAATACAGGTTCATTAATAAGAAAAAGACAGTCATAAAATATTACATAAAGCCATAATATTCCACCTGTTCATTACGTTTTCAGTCTTTTCCACCAAAACCTTATTGGGGTCTATGTTGCTTGATTCAGTGTCGGTGTTATTTATTTCAATCTGCTCCATGGTCTACAAAATTGGTATATAGAACATCTATATATAATATTAAAATAAAAATATACAATTCTCACAACTTTTAATTGTGTAGAACTTGTTGAGTTTTCAGTCTCCTCCACCATCATTGTATTAGAGTGTATGTCGGCCGATTCTTTCGAAACACCGGCGATATCTATTTATATCACATCGACAATCTACAAAAGCGAAAAACAATAGAAAAAATGATGATATAGAATCTTTACTATTAAATAACACAAATGTATAACTCTCAGTTGCACATCTTTCGATCGTATAGATCTCAGTAAGCTTATGTTCCCATCCAACGTCGTTGTGTCAGTGCCTATTGCCCAGAATTGTATATAATTAAAAATCGCATATATTAAAAATAAATAACCACGTGATTATTTGTAAGCACAGAAAAGTTAAACGAAGATCTATGCCTAAATTAGGTTTTTTGTGAGGGGTGTCTAAATTAGCTAATCTGGTTTAGCAAGGCTTGGTGCGAAGTGTGCTCAGTATATGTAGGCTGTGCAGCTCCAAGAGAAGGAAAAATAATTGCATGGTTTCTATTAGATGAAGGATTAAGGTTAGAACTATCTACTCTATGCTGAAGCAAGTAACTCCTGTATATTACTACTCTCTCTCTCGGGACAATTTCAGTTAACGTGTGCACAAACCCTCTCTCTTCCCTCAAAAAAAAAACCCTCTCTCTTTGGTCGACACGTCGAGAGTGGATTTCCCACTATTATTTGGATCTCCACTGACTATCGTGTACGTCTATTTCACATCCGACGGTCGCTGCGGTATTTTGCAAAACAGTCCCTATACTTTGAAAAAATTATAGAACGACTCCCCTATATATAGATACTAATAAGACCAGAAACCACTAAACCTAATCATTCCCCCCACCCCCGGCCGCCCACCTCTCTCCACCTGCGCCCTCCCACCTCCACCTGCCTCCACCACCACCTTCTCAGGCGAGGAGGTCGGCTGACAGGGAGGAGACACGTCCATGGTGGCTACCGGCCATTGATGGGGCCACGGGGAGGCAGCGCCGGCGACTCCAGTGGAGAGGGAGGCCTCACCGGCGGCTGGAAGGGCGTCGAGGAGGAGTTGCGTCCGACGGTGAGAAGGACGGGGAGGAGGTGCGTCCAGCGGCGAGAAGGACGGGGAGGAGCTGCGTCTAGCGGCGAGATGGGCGGACTGGATCCAGATCTGGCCATGTCTGCATCTTATTTTTTTTCTTAATTTGACACTTTTTCTTACTTCCTTTCTCTTACGGCATACAGATCTGGCATGGTCCGTATGGATCACATGAATGTATGCCTTTTCTGTTAACGCATCCGTGTGATTTTTGTTAATACATGAATATGAATGATTTTTTCTCTGGATCCAGATCTGATTGATGATTTTTTTTGCTAATGTATGAATATTTTTTCATTTGATTTCGCTGTTTATGTTCCGGATGATAATATTGTTCATGCATGGATGCAAAAAAATCGAGAAAGAAAAAATGTGTTAATTCAAGATCCGAAAAAAGTTGTGGATCTGTGAAAGCACTTTGTGTGCTGGATTTCGATTTTTTTTGTGGTATTGCATGACTCTGAAATTGACAACGTCTGTTAACTTGAATCCGAATTTTTCTGTTAATACATCTGGTCCGAATTTCAGTACATGATTTCCAAGAAAATCTTGCTAATTGGTAAAAAAATGCCTTTAATTTTATGTCAATGCATTATTTAAAATCTTGCAAGTACACTGATCAGAAAAACTTGCTACTGAATCTAATCTGTCAATGCACGATTAAATGATTTTATGTTAATGCATGATCCGAAAATGGCTTGTAATTTTATTAATGCATAATCATAAAAATCATCTTGGAGTAATCTGTGTGTTAGTGCTAAAGATAAAAAATTAAGAAACTAACGTCATATTAGTGTGGACTGAAAGTGTATTGAATCAAGATGGACAGAGGAAAATTTTGATTAATAAAAAAAGGTAATACACGATCAGATAATGGCTCATTTTTTAATGCATAATCATAAATATTGTCTTTGGGCCTAATCGCTGCTGTTAATGCCAGTGATGAAAAACTAAGAAAGTTTCTTGATTATGGCATGGACTTAAGTGTACAAAACATGTGAAGTTGAGGGTGTGCGCAGCAAAAATTCAGCACGAATCTCCAAGAAATAGACGGTCGTGATAGCTAGTGGAGATCCAAGTAATAGTGGTGTTGAATTTTCGCGACATGTCCCTTTGGCTGTACTGTAAAAAGAAAACTAAGCTACACACTCTCTGGCTCTCCGTTGACCCCATCTCCAATTCCCCACTCCTCCATGAGCTTCCATCTTCTTCCGTGGGCCGCTCGAATCTCGATCACATCCTGGAGCTGCAGCACCACCAAGCCTCAAGCCACAACCACCGAGTCCCCATCCTTCTTTCTACCCCGTCGGCGCTCGACCGGCCGCCCGCCATGGCCTCGCCAGCGCTGCCAAACGATGATGCGGGAGACAGATGTTGCTCCTGGCCCTCGCGGACGAGAACTTGGAGGAGATCTTCATCCTCCTGCCTGGTCCAGCGGCGCTCGCCCCTCGCTTCCTTCTGCCATGTCATGACCAAGCGCGCCTGCGCAGACCGTGGAAGTCGGTCGGCTGCTCTCCCACGGCCTGCGGCCTCCGCAGTCTTGCGCGAGGTCGACGATGTCGCACATCGACACATGATGCCGCCCTCTCCCGCCCCCACTGATGGAGTCACCCCCGTTCCACGCTACGCCCCAGCGACATGTGCCCATTCCGGAACAACATTGACGAAGGGGCAACCCGCTTCTCATCAGGTAAACATTTTTCAAGCGATTCACAAGCTCATATTCTGTGCTAAATACTTCTAGAAACGTAGGTTAGACTGTCAAGATCATCATGGTTGTTTCCAGATTAAATCCTCTACCTGTAGCTAATGTCATTGACAAATCTCCCAAGTGACCATGAGAACAATTGACTTCATGGTCTGCAACAAATGATTTCTAATGATCTCGACATGTCACCGATGGTTGGTCAAGAAGGATCCGGACCCGCACAAATTAAGAGGCCAAGCTGAGATCATTTTTCCATAATTGCTATGAAACCGGGCACAGAAGGATGCGTCTCATCAAGGCTTGTTTCACCTATCCATAAGAAATTTACGTGTCAAATAAACAATAGTTACTTACATTTCAGAGTACCTATCTTTCTCTATGTGCGCATGCATTATGTATGCTTGCTGATTGATGGAATTTTGCAGCGGACAAAGAAGACAAATGGAACTTCAGAATTGTGTCATCAATGGCAGAGGAACGATAAAGATATGTTCATCGTGAAGACCATGGGAACTTCCAGCAATATATATTGCCCAATTGGCAGAGATATTCAAAATGGATCTTTACGCCATATCCAAGACTATAAATCAGAAGGTGTGAACTTGCACTTACTGTTTCTTACGTGTGCTAAATACAACCAGTAATTTTATCACCTTTCGTATGTAATGAATGTTGGAATGACAAGCACATATTGTTCGAGTTACATTATTAGAGTTCAAATTTTGCAATCAGAAAACTACATATATAAGCAAAAAATAAACTCCATAAAATACTAAGCTTGAGTCTCCTGGCAAACTTGAAACTATCTCCAAAAAAGGGCCATAAATTCACTATGGTGTGTATAAAAGTAAAGCAACAAGTCTCCCATGATAACCTATCTAAATTATTAATCGAGATAACGTTTGGTAGTAGAGACTAAGACCCTTAACTCTATAGTTTTCTGATGGCAAGGTTGTGCGGAGGGGAAATAAGCTTCGCGTTGTGCCTCCAGGTACTTCGGGGTCCGACTCCTCTGCACCGGCGGCCGTGATCTTGATGCCAATCGTGAAGACCATGGGAAGGATGAAGGGCGGCTTCTCGGCCCTCATGGTGTATGCCCCACGAATAACCATATCTATCTGTTTCTTCTCTGTTTCCTCCTCTCCTCTCTTCTTCTTCTCTTAGCTTCTTCCCATAATCCACCAATGGATCAACAACCAATCAGTCTTGGTCCGCACCCTGTTCCTGTACATGGCACGAACGTGCTCACCGTCGTCTACACCAATAATAGCGCCAAGATGCCGAGCTATCTTACCACATTCAAAGGATTGGTTGAAACCGCGACGGATCAAGAGAAATTCATCGGGCTTGATCTTGAGTAAACGCGCGATGGGAAGGATGTTGCGGTCATCCAATTTTGCTTTAGGAAGAATGCCTTGGTATTCCAATGGGCAAGGTACGTTTTGATCGTTGATCCATTCATCATAGGTTGATGAAAATTGCATAGGATAGCAATCTGATCCCCATTTGAATCATATATGTGCGTGATGTATAGAAAATTGCATAGGTTTATTATGATAAAAATTGCATAGGATAGCAACATGTCTGATCCCCATTGAAATCATATATCCGCGACATAGGTTTATATATAGTTCATGCATGTGGTGGCAGCTTGTTGCATATTGGCAAATCCATGTTGCAATATGCAGGTCGTTGTTGCAGTAGTAATTAACAAGAAGTAATAAGAAGTAGGTTATTGTTGTGATTCTTAATTAACAATTTGTTCCATGCTAACTTGTTGTTGCAGTATTAACAAGAAGTGTCCATCCCTCATGGACTTCCTTTGCCGCAGCGGCATTCGTTTTGTTAGCGTTGATACAAACAACGACAAGATCAAGATGTGTAAAAGCTTCGGAATTGAGATATCGGCTGCCTGCCACATTGATATCCATAAGATATTCATGCCTCGGCATGATCGGACTTCAATGGCTCATATGGCAGTGGATTGGAACGACTGGTACGGTGATATGAAGAACAAGATCGAGAACCACAAGGAGTGGGAGACGAACCCACTTCACAGCAAGAACATTGAGTATGCCTCTGTAGATGCTTACGTTTCATACGAGGTGTACCGCATTATTCGAGTCGTCAACCTTGGGCAGCGTCACCTCGCACCGGCAGCACCAGCAGTTGTTGATGATGACGATTCAGACGACTCCTATGATGTGTAGTAGTGGTTCGGGGTCGATCATGTGATCTCTATTATGTATAGTACTTATATATCTCTCTCTCTATGATGTAGTAGTAGGTCTCCTGTGATATGTTGATCAAGTACTTTTATATGTATCTATATTTATATGTTCATGTTTAAGTAGTATGATGTGAGCAAGATTTCATTGTGATCTCTATATATTTATCTCATGTTTGCATAGGTGAACAATAGTACTAGATATGTAAGAAAGTTGAGAAATAACCGAACACAATGGCGCGGAGATTTATCCCGAAATTCTATGATGGATGTCATTAATTCTATGATCTATGTGTTCTCTTTTTCAACCCCATTAGAAAGACATCACAGGAATGGTTTCTAAGTATAAGACTGGTTTTTCTACAACGGGGCTAGGTTTTCACCGGAGAGGGACTCCGGGGTTGGGATCCTACCACAAGATAGGAGGTGCCATAACATGTGTGTTATGGACAAATCCATGGCATAGTTTGTTATAATGAGCCCATATTGCACAGAAACATGCATCTTGGAAGCACGGACAATGCTTACGAAGGAATTTTTTTAACTGAATAAAAAACATTTTCTATTTTCGGAGCGTCAGAAATGGTTTTATTTTGTGAATGACCTACCAAAAACATGTTGCAAAACTTGGGGGCTTAATTTTTCTAACATGCTAGGACATGTGATATAACCAAATAAACAATCTGTTTTCTAAGAAAAGATTTCCATCAAGCTCTTTTGAAAATCACAAGTTTCTGCCGATTCAGGTGGAAACGACACATATATGAACTACAGGTGCCTCGTAATTTGCTCATAAATTGTGGAAAAAATCATTTTTAGGTACTCAACTAACTATTTCAATAGAGATCCACAGTGAGTTGCTGAATATACAACACCTAGCTAAGAACGGTCATGCCCGCCGTCTTGACTTTCTGCTAAATCAGGCTGAGAAAATTCGAGTAAATTCAAAAAAACCCTAAATAATGCGAGACCTTCGCCTGGTGTCCTTACATATATACTAGTATCCACCAAAAATTGTAAACTTGGAATACGACAGTTCTGTTGAAAAAGTGTTCAGAAAAAGAGCTATCTCCCTCTAACATTCTAGGGTTTCGGTTCAAATGACGGGTGTTATGGCCAAATACATGGCATAGTTTGTTATAATGAGCCCATATTACACACAAAATGCATCTTGGAAGCACGGATAATGTTTACGAAGGAATTTATTTTTTAACTGAATAAAAAAAACCATTTTCCATTTTCGGAATGTGAGAAATAGTTTTTTTGTGAAGGTCCTACCACAAACATGTTGCAAAACTTGGGGGCTTAATTTTTTTAACATGCTAGGACATGTGATATAACCAAATAAATAATCTGTTTTCTAAGAAAAGATTTCCATTCAACTCTTTTGAAAATCACAAGTTTCTGCAGATTCAGCTGGAAACATGAAAAATTTGAACTACAGGTGCCTCGTAATTTGCTCATAAATTTTGGAAAAAAATCATTTTTAGGTACTCAACTACGAATTTTAATAGAGATATACGGTGAGTTGCTGAATATACAACCCCTAACTAAGAACGGTCATGCCCGCCGTCTTGACTTTCTCCTAAAACGGGCTGAGAAAATTCCAGTAAATTCAAAAAAAAACTCTAAATAATGCGAGAACTTCGCCTCGTGTCATTGCATATGTACTAGTATCCACCAAAAATAGTAAACTTGGAATACGACAAACTGTTGAACAATTATTCACAAAAAAGAGCTATCTCCTCCTAACATTCTAAGGTTTCGGTTCAAATGACGGGTGTTATGGCCAAATACATGGCATAGTTTGTTATAATGAGCCCATATTGCACACAAACATGCATCTTGGAAGCAAGGACAATGTTTACGAAGAAATTTATTTTTTTAACTGAATAAAAAACCATTTTCTATTTTTGGAGTGTCAAAAATGGTTTTATTTTAAGGACCTACCACAAACATATTGCAAAACTTGGGAGCTTAATTTTTTTAACATGCTAGGACATGTGATATAACCAAATAAACAATCTGTTTTCTAAGAAAAGATTTCCATCCAGCTCTTTTGAAAATCACAAGTTTCTGCCGATTCAGATGGAAACGGGACAAATTTGAACTACAGGTGCCTCTTAGTTTGCTCATAAATTTTGGCAAAAATCATTTTTAGATACTCAACTACCTATTTCAATAGATATTCATAGTGAGTTTCTGAATATACAACCCCTAGCTAAGAACGGTCATGCCCGCCGCTGGAAACGGGACAAATTTGAACTACAGGTGCCTCGTAATTTGCTCATAAATTTTGGCAAAAATCATTTTAGGTACTAAACTACCTATTTCAATAGAGATCCATAGTGAGTTGCTGAATATACAACTCCTAGCTAAGAACGTTCATGCCAGCCATCTTGACTTTCTCCTAAAACGGGCTGAGAGAATTCCAATAAATAAAAAAACCCTAAAATAACGCGAGACCTTCGCCTGGTGTCATTACATATGTACTAGTATCCACCAAAAATAGAAAACTTGGAATTCGATGGTTCTGTTGAAAAAGTGTTCACAAAAAAAGAGCCATCTCCTCCTTATATTCTAGGGTTTCGGTTCAAATCACTACCAAATTCTGTGCGATCAGGAATGTTTTGAGCGGAACGTTTTGATAACGTCGCGTGTTTCCGTCGTGGATGGCTAAAAAGTGGAGTTTTCTCTCGACGTATTGGTTTGGTCCGTCACAGACTGCTTTTGCCCGACTTTTTGCTACTTTTACGTCGCGGATTTTTGTCTCCGGCCCCGTAGCCCACTAAGTGCCAAGTTGCCTTCGACGAATCTGGCTTAGTCACGTAGAACGTCGCGAATTTTCATCGGACCCACACATCCTGCCATATTTGACTGCTTTGACCGGCAACGACCGCGCTCTCTCGCGGTTATTCCTAACGTTTTTTTCGCACGGGCCCAGCTGTCAGTCTAGTCTAACCTTTTTGTTGGATAATATTCCATTTCCTCCAAATATAAGAATTCACATAATCTTCCAAATCATCACAAAAATAACAAGCCTATTTTCTGAAACAAATCACAAGTCACCACAATCAATGACTAACAGTCGTACTTATAAGAGAGACAACAAGGTGATTTATAATAACTAGAATTAACACCAGTTCACACCAGAATCACAAAGGTTACCCGCCATCATCACAACAGGCTCACATCATAAACTAAATAGTTTCATGGCATCGATAGGGTTCACATCACAACAGGTGCACATCATAAACTAAATAGTTTCTCATCGATACGGTTCACATCACTTTTTTCTACTGATCCATCCATTCCAAAGGCACATGCACATGTTCCATGTCACTTTTCCTAGTCACCAATCTATTCCGAATGCACATCCACAGGTTCCACGTCACTTTTCCTAGTCATCAATCCATACCAAAGGCACATGCACAGGTTCCACGTCACTTTTCCTATTGATCCATCCAATCCTAAGCCACAACCACAGGTTCGCAAAGCCTACAAAAAAGGCATCATACATGTTTAGCATATCATCAACTTTAAGGCCAACCATCAGCACAATCTAATCACCGGCACATGCAACAAAACAGATAAACGTGTAATAGTGAGCCTCATCGCCATCCTCCAAATGGCCCTGGCCATCTCACGACGTGGACACGAATCAGAAAAATGACACGCAATAATTCTGACATATTTACGTACTATAGTAAAATGAGGCACAACCGAACTTGTTCTGCATGCTATTTGCCATAGTAGCCAAACTGCTAGACACATTGCTGCATATTAATCATCGGCAGAGACAGTTTAATCATTGGCACACGTATAAAGCACAAATATTTAGCAACGAAAAAAGTAGCTTTATACTAATAAGCACAAAACAAAATTAATGAGATCCTCGAACATTTTACCAAGGAAGATGCAGAACCAATATGGTTGTACACAACACTAGGTAAATGCTTGATGATCTCATCAAGACCGAGTTCACACTTTAATCATTGGCACATGTATCAAGCACAAATGGTTAGCAATGGAAAACAAGAAAAGTAGTCTCATACTAATACACACAAAACAAAATTAATGAGATCATCGAACATTTTATCAAGGAAGACGCAGAACCAATGTGGTTGTATACAACACTAGGTAAATGCTCGATGATCTCATCAAGATCGAGTGCACAGTTTAATCATTCGCACACGTATAAAGCACAAATGTTTAGCAATGGAAAACAGGAAAAGTAGCCTCATGCTAATAAGCACAAAACAAAATTAATGAGATCATCTAACATTTTACCAAGGAAGATGAAGAACCAATGTGGTTGTATGCAACACCACGTACAATGCTTGACGATCTCAACAAGATCGAGTGCACAGTTTAATCATTGACACATATATCAAGCACATATGTTTAGAAATGGAAAACAAGAAAAGTAGCCTCATACTAATAAGCACAAAACAAAATTAATGAGATCATCGAACATTTTACCAAGAAAGATGCAGAACAATTGTGGTTGTACACAACACTAGGTGAATGCTCGATGATCTCCACAAGATCGAGTGCACAGTTTAATCATTCGCACATGTATCAAGCACATATGTTTAGCAATGGAAAACAAGAAAAGTAGCCTCATACTAATAAGCACAAAACAAAATTAATGAGATTGTCGAACATTTTACCAAGGAAGTTGCAGAACCAATATGGTTGTACACAACACTAGGTAAAATGCTCGATGATCTCAACAAGATCGAGTGCACAGTTTAATCATTGGCACATGTATCAAGCACAAATATTTAGCAATGGAAAACAAGAAAATTAGCCTCATACTAATAAGCACAAAACAAAATTAATGAGATCATCAAACATTTTACCAAGAAAGATACAAAACCAATGTGGTTGTACACAAGACTAGGTAAAATGCTCGATGATCTCATCAAGATCGAGTGCACAGTTTAATCATTGGCACATGTATCAAGCACAAATGTTTAGCAATGGAAAACAAGAAAAGTAGCCTCATACTGATAAGCACAAAACAAAATTAATGAGATCATTGAACATTTTACCAAGGAAGATGCAGAACCAATGTGGTTGTACACAACGCTTCGGAGATGCGCGACTTGGTCTTACGTCATTTACACCTCGTTTGCAAAAAAACAGTGCTCGTCATAGTCTTGAGTCCCTTGGATTTTGGGACCTATAATGCAAGATATAAATTAATCCTGGCTAACCTCTAGATGCATAAGAGAGTAATAAAACATTTTGTTGGACCTGTCACCTCTATAAGTGACCTTTCCTTCAATGACGAGATCCTCCCGAGTTGGAATTTTACGAACTCCATTAACCAAAATGCCACGGGACTCAAGAAAGAGAAGATACTATGGATCTATTCCAACTGGCGCCTCCATCCAGTTACGAGTTTCATATGGATACATGGTTCAAAAGCTACAACCTCGACTAGAGTGCTACAACCAAATATGAAAAGAAGAAAAATCAAACAACTAGCTACGAAGGAGAAAGGAGGTACTAATTTATATGCTAATATTTACCTTGGTTGTCTGAAGAACAGGGGACCTTGGGAGCTCCGAGTCCTTGTTCAGGAGGATCTCCATCTGGGTGGGGGAAGCGATCTTCGAGATACCTATGACGGTAGCATGAGCTAAATTCATGGCTGGTGGTGACCTAAAACACGTCAACGACCGTGGCCGCCGGCATCTAACCTACATCCGCCGTCATCTAACCTAGATCCGCCGCCATATAACCTAGATCGAATCGTTTGGTTGAGTAGGGAAGGGAGGCAACCAGCACTTACCAGTCATTGGTTGAGGACGTCGGTGAGGACGGGGAATCTAGGGAGGGCACCTCCGTGATAGCCTCCGCCTAGTGGGCGAAGTCGAGGCACTGGTTTTTTTTGGGGGGGGGGGTGCAGAGTGATCCCTTTTAGTGGGGAAGTAGCCGAGAGTGGGCGAGGGAGCGCGACGTCCTGTGACGCTAACTAGTGGGACCCTGTGTGAGGCTGTTTCGGTGAAGATTTAGCGCGCGCGCGGCTGTGACGCTGACGAGTAGGACCCCGTGTGATACTGTTTCAGTTTTTAGCGCGCGCGCGGCTGTTTGCGGTCGTAATTTAGGTGCGCAGATTTTAGGTTTGGATGTGAATTTTTTAAATTGAGGGTCTATATGTTAATTAGGGTACAAAGGACTATAGCCTCCAATTGTGGCATGTTGTCCCATAAATTGAAGGTTTTTCAAATGTAAATCTTTGCTAATACGAAAAAGGTTGCATTCTTACCATTAGTTCTTTATTTTATACTAATTAAATGAAGAATTAAAAACCATTGATCCATCAGATCAACGAGTTTTGACAAGGATTGGCTTATTGGGCATGATCGAGTACTAAATAGACGTGACACATCCACTTATTACTAAGTTATACCAAATAAGTATTTAGGCATCCTAAAAACATGATCGGCTGAAGCAACATAGCATAGAAGTACTACATATAGAGTACTTAAATTCTTACTCACATGAGGAATTCTTACACAATACTAAAAATGTTCTTACGTATACTACTTGTCCAAATCGGAACATTAGCTAGTAGCACAACTATTCAAATGAAGTTCATCAGAACACCATTGCAGCATTCGGCACAAGCGACAGCATTACTGACTCCTCCAAGGATTCCTGTCCTGGTGATTGGGGTTCAGATGAGGATGCGCGAGCCCTAAGCAGATATTGCGCGCGAGCAACTTTTCTTAGGAACACACCGTAGGCAGCGTGCTTGGCCCTAACAGCGGGCCCGCGGTTTTCCGAGCCACATCCAACGCCGCTGGCATGCTGGATCATGCTGAGGATGCTCGTATCAATGTTCCTGCAGCAGAAGGGGCAGAACAGCATGCCGGCGCGACGACGGTACCTAATCTTCCCATTCTGCAACTTCCTAAGAACACGTCTGCTCTTAGCATCACAAGACTCCTTGTAAGATGATACGCCGTCATCGGATTGCTTCAAATTAGCAATGAAACAAAAGTTAGTATCACACAATAATTATAGCTCAGTTTAAATCAAATAACCATGTCATTGATAAACTAATGACATTAATCTTTGCTTAAATAGCATACAAAAATTTAAGCAGAACATAAATGGCACCACATATATGCAGTTAGTTAATGGACTTAATATGTAATAACAAGCCTAGAATTTATGCCCACATTCGAGTGGGACAATAGAACTTGCAGATAGACAAAATGACATCAAAAGCATGTATAGCTAATTCCTAACTTGCATATACAAATCGCACTATTCTACATGCTCTAGAATCCAGGACGTAAAATCATTAGCGGACCCGGGAATAGACTAAAGCCCGGGAAAACAGTCAGTTACAAGGCTTAATGTGTACTTCTTTTCTATGAAATAAACTTCAACTACACTGTTCCGACCGCTGAGTTCGCAGTTGCATATGTAGAATCCCCGTTTACAGATCCGACGACAAACCCGAGAATCCCTAACTTGCTTGTATATCTCTACAAACCATTGGATCTTCAATACTAAACTAAGGCTAGATATATCTGTTTAGGGAAGCACCTCAGAGTCCTCGTCGGAGACGACCTCCTCGAACGCCGGTACCTCCCCCATGGGGTCCCCCAGATCGGACAGGAGAGGGAGTCCCGTCGCTTCCACCGCCGAAGGAGGCGATGACAATGAACCGCCATGGCCGGCCGCACCTGCGGCGGCGACAACAGATGCTGTGCCGGCGTTATTTCCCTACATCGGATCTAGCCATCAGGTCCAACCGACATGGTGGGCCGCACCTTCGGCGTCGGCAGCAGATGATGCGGCGACGTCCTCCATTCCTCGCGGAACCGCCTCAAGGTTGTGTGCTCAGCAGTTGGGAGAGAAGGAGGGAGGCATTGGGGCCAGAGCAAAGTGGATTTTTTTGCTAGATTTGGGGACGGAATGGTGGGAGAGAGAGGCGATTCAAGCAGGAGGGGCATTTATATTGACTGCCATTTCGAGGGCCATTGGGCCTGCTGACGTGGGCGCATGCATGTCTCTGCATGGCTCTCCCGTGGGCTGACTTCACAGAGTGATGTGTCATTTAGTCACTGTCAAACTGGGCCACAACGAGTCAGGGCCACCTACCAGTCGAACAAATTCAGCCAAACCAAGCCAACGAATTGCTCTCTTCCTGCGAACACAACAGTCATTTGCGAGGGAGGTCAAACGGCCACCCACGATGACAAACGTGTATGCACTCTGCCTCGTTTTCAGTTGCCATTTAGTTTCCCGTTCGTTCATCTACTCGCTTGGGTTCACACACCTTCGTTCCACACACGCCTTCGATATTTAGTAAGTTGTCATTTGCAGTTGCCATTTCTGCTCCTTCCGTCCATCATCTTCCCCGACTCTTCTTCCAAACCCATCGAACCCATCAGCCCACGGCGGAGACTTGCCATGGACGATTGCCGACCAACCACGGAGGTTATCAGCCTCCCTGTCCATGGCGGCAACGTGATGCAGGTGATTTACACCAACGAGGAACGTGCCTTGGAGACTGCCCTGGCCAATTTCGAGCAATGGCTTCAGCCTGAAAAGCACAAGTTCTTGGGCCTCGACCTTGAGTACACACGTAGCCATGCTTACAAACCCCACGCCGTCGCTGTCGTGCAAATCGCTATGTGCAAACACGTCCTCGTGTACCACTGGTGCTGGTCACCGAAGACAGATCATGGACGCAAGTTGCTGCAAGATTTCTTTTCAACAAAGAAGATCACATTCGCAAGTATGGACACGACGGGCGACAAGAAAGATCTTGCCCAATCCGGCTTCTTTCTGCCACCACAGTACTACCATGACATCCAGGTGGAATTCGGGGAAACCAAAATTGGAATGAATACTCTAGCAGAAAATATCATAGACAGTTCGTACCTCAATATGAAGTCTGGATTCCCATCATACCTACACAAATATTGGGAATGGAAGATGGCTCGAACAAGCCTCAACTATGCAGCGGTGGACGGATATGTCAGCTACGAGATATACAGAAGGATCCGAGACATTAAAAACAGTTTAGGTCCAACATGGCTGGAGATGATCCTCCCCTAGTGCAAGAGCGAAGATAGAGCTTCACGCCACCGCCGTGGCAAAGAGGGAACGAGCAAAAGGATATGCAGGAAATAGTTGTTTTAAGTGTTTTTAGCGCTTGATAATAAGTGTTCTTATTTATGTTCTGGTTTGTGTGAACGAATAATATGTTTGTTTTACATATTAATGTAATTTTGTGCAATATGTAGCACCTAGAATTTGTTTCCATGATTTATAGATGAAATACATTGTTGCTTTTTCTTTTTCTTTTTTGGCATGAATTAACATTAATTGGTCAAACATTAGCAGCCTTAGATTCAACTCAAATTCAACAACAGACTCGAACATTTTCAAACTGACTAGATATCAAACTGACATATTACAACAGATAATAGTCGCAACATATATAAGTCAAACATTTTAAACTCACTAGAGATGACGATACAACACACAATTCAGACTCCCAACAAATAGCAACTGCAACATAAGCCAAATGATATCTTGAGATAGCAGTTCAAACAGCAGCTCAATCTTTCTCAGGCAACAAATCATTCTCCTCCGGCAGATCCGTTGCCATTGTGCCCACCGAAACAATGGCCACCGTCCCACACCTGAGGAGGGCCACTGCCATCCACACACCCACCAAAGAATGGGAACTGGTGCGTGCGTGTGGTGTCGACATCGTCGTCGTCCCACAGTGGAGTGTCCGAGACGTCTGGGCCTGAAGGGAATATGCCCGAGAGGCAATAATAAAGTGTTCATTATATATTATTCCTTGTTTATGATAGATGTTTATTTCTCATGCTAGAATTGTATTAACCGGAAACGTTGATACATGTGTGATTAATAAACAAACCGACGTTCCTAGTGAAGCCTCTCTTTTAACTAGCTCGTTGATTAAACAGATGATCAAGGTTTCCTGATCATGAACATTGGATGTTGTTAATAACGGGGTCATGTCATTAGGAGAATGACATGATGAACTTAAACCCTAACTAAGTATAACAATACGATCAAGTCATTTAGTTTTGTTGTTATATCTTACATTCAAAGTAACATTATTCCTTAGACCATGAGATCATGTTAATCACTAATACCGAAAGAATACTTTGATGACATCAAACGTCACACCGTAAAAGGGTGACTATAAAGGTGGCATTGGATATTCGGAAAGTGTTGGTTGAAGCTCATGGATCGAGAATGGGATTTGTCCATCCAATATGACGGATAGATATACTCAGGGCCCTCTCGGTGATATCACATCGACACCGCTTGCAAGCAAGTGATATGATCACAAGGATGTTATATCACAGGAACGAGAAAAGAGTACTTGTCGGATAACGAGATCGAACAAGGTATAATGGATACCGATGATCGGATCTCGGACAAGTAATATATCGTGAGACAAAGGGAAATCGTTACGACGTTGAAAGGTTCACACGATCACGAGTGTCATCGTTGAATATATAGAAGTCATCACGGTTTTCCAGACCCCGCTGTTGATTATTGATCGGAGAGGAGTCTCGATCATGTCTATAATATTCACGAACCGTAGGGAGACACACTTAAGGTTCGATGAAGCGTTTAGAGAGGATACGGAATACCGAAGAATATTTTGGGCAGCTCCGGAATTGTTTCGGGGAAAATTGAAATAGTTCAAGGGGTTTTTCGTCGAACGGTTGTTAATAGAATTAACAAATGGTTCGAGGTGCTGCATGCAAATGTTTGTTAATGGAATTAACAAATATAAATAAAGAAATAAAAATGTTTTATTTATTTATTAAAGAAAAACCTTTGGATTTTCCAAGTGGGAAATTAAGGGATTTTTTAGTGGGTTTGAGTGGAGCTTCCACTCACATGAAGAGAGGAAGGGGTGGGGGCACCCATGGCTGGCCGCACCCCCCTTGGGCTGCCTCCCCCTCCCCTATAAAAGGAGGGTGAGGGATCTCTCTTCTTCACACACTTGCCCACACATTTTCCCTTCCACCCGCTGCTCCATTCCATGGTCTCCGGCTTGGCGAAGCCCTGACCGTGGGATTTTTCACCACCACCACGCCGTCATGCTGCTGGAATTCCGGAGGGATCCTCTACTTCCGCAACCCGCTGGAACGAGGGAACGGAAGTCTTCATCGAGCTGAACGTGTGACCGATTACGGAGGCACCGCCGGATTGCTGTGCTCTTCTTCTCGCTCGGGACCGGCGTGAGAATGACTACGCCAACCACGAGATCTTTTCTCGTACCACTTTGAGTCTTCGAGGGTATGTTATCTCAAGACTCTCTTTCTCCCCGTTGCTTTTCATCTCATAGATTAGATCTTGGCCATTCGGGTTTATCGCGTGTAGGAAATTTTTTGTTTTCTATGGTACGTTCCCCTTCAGTGGTATCAGAGCCGGATCTATGCGTAGATGAATTGTACGGGTAGAACACATAGGAGTATGTGGGCGTTGATGATCATGTTTTTGTCTCTTTGTGTATTTTATGATCTTAGTGGCATAGTAGGATGAAGCTGCCCCGGACTAAGTTTACGTGTACTATGTACGCGAGAATTGTCTCACATGTGACTAAGGGGGTGTCCGTTTCTCCTACTATAGTTAAGATCTAATCTACAAAGGGTTGTTAAAAATATGTTTTATCAACGTTGTGGTTCTTGTACGTAGGTATGAACGGTTCTATCCTCGTAAGCCCAAAGCCACGTAAAACATGCAAAAATAAATTAGAGGCGTCTAACTTGTTTTTGCAGGGCATGTGATGTGATATGGTCAATGTTACAAACGTTATGTATGAGATGATATCTTTTGTAAATTATTGACATACCGGATGGAGCCATATGGTTGTCTTATTTTATGGCCTGCGTGTTGTATGTCATATCCATGTGATATGATTGTAATGGACAATCAAGATGGAGGTGCCACGGACCTTGGTGCCACGCCGGTGGAATGATGAAGATCATACCATGATGCACAAGATGGAGATCAAGTGCAAGAAGGACCATATCATATCACATTATCCATGCATGTGATGTTTATCCTTTTATGCATCTTATTTTGCTTAGATCGCGACGGTAGCATTATAAGATGATCCCTCTCACTTAATATCAAGATAATAATGTGTTCTTCCTTAAGTATGCACCGTTAAGAAAGTTCGTCGTTTCGAGACACCACGTGATGATCGGGTGTGATAGACTCAACGTTCGCATACAACGGGTGTTTTCAAGCCTAGCATGTACAGACATGGCCTTGAAACACATGCAATACAACTGTTCTACTTGGCGAGCCTAGCATGTACAGACATGGCCTCGGAACACGTAACCGAAAGGTAAAGCATGAGTCATATGAATGATATGATGAACATGTTGATGTTCGCCTTTGCAACTGCACCGTCTCACGTGATGATCGGTTTTGGTGTAGTGAATTTGGTTCGTGTAATCACTAAAGACACCTAAGAGGGATGTTGTTTTTGAGTGGGAGTTCATGGGATAATTTTAGAACTAACTTGAACTTAATTTATCATAAACATAGTCTAAATAGTCTTTGCAAATGTTGTGATCATGGCACCACCTACCTTCAATTTCAATATGTTCATGGAGAAAGAGAAATTAGCGAACAATGGAAGCAACTTTACCAACTGGGCACTTAACCTGAGGATTCTCCTCACCGCTTGCAAGAAGCTCTATGTGCTTGATGCACCTCTAGGTGAACAACCCGCTGATGATGCTTCTGATGAGGATAAAAATGTTTATCTGACTCAACAAGAAGACCACAATATAGTTCACTGCGGCATCCTCTATGGATTAGAGCCAGAGCTGCGAAAACGTTTCGAGAACAGCACTGCTTATGCCACAATGGGAGAGTTGAAAATGATTTTGATACCCATGTCGCAGTTGAGAGTTATGACGCTTCAAAAAAGTTCTTTAGCTGCATGATGGAAGAGAACAGCTCCGTTAGTGAGCACGTACTCAAAATGTCTGCGTACGCTGATAAGCTCATAGCCTTGGGAATATCGATTCCCATTGAGCTAGGGATACATCGTGTTCTCCAATCTCTGCCACCTAGTTACAAGAACTTCGTGATGAACTATAATATGCAGAGCATGAAGAAGTCTCTTCCTGAGCTTCTCTCGATGCTTAAAACTGCTGAAGTGGAGATCAAGAAAGAACATCAAGTGTTGATGATCATTAAGACCACTAGTTTGAAGAAAGGCAAGAAAGACAAGCCAAGGGTAAACTTCAAGAAGGGTGGCAAATCTGTTGCTACTACTGAGAAGAAAACCAGGCATGGCCCTAAGCCTGAGACTGAGTGTTTCTATTGCAAGGGTACTGGCCACTGGAAGCGCAATTGCCCCAAGTATCTGGCAGATAAGAAGGCCGGCAAAGTGAACAAAGGTATATATGATATACTTGTTATTGATGTGTACCTTACTAGTACTCGCAATAGCACCTGGGTATTTGATACTGGTTCGGTTGCTCACATATGTAACTCGAAACAGGAGCTGCAGAATAAGCGACCACTAGCAAAGGATGAGGTGACGATGCGCGTCGGCAATGGATCAAGAGTTGACGTGATCGCCGTCGGGACGCTACCTCTACGTCTACCATCGGGATTAGTTATAAACCTCAATAAATGTTATTTGGTGCCCGCATTAAGCATGAATATCGTTTCTGGATCTTGCTTAATGCGGGACGGTTATTCCTTTAAGTCCGAGAACAATGGCTGTTCAATTTATATGAATAATATCTTTTATGGTCATGCACCTGAGAAGAATGGTTTATTTCTTTTGAATCTTGATAATGTTGATACACATATTCATAATGTGAATGCCAAAAGAATTAAGTTAAATGATGATATTGCTACTTATTTGTGGCATTGCCGCTTAGGTCATATTGGTGTTAAACGCATGAAGAAGCTCCATTCTGATGGACTCTTAGAATCACTTGATTATTAATCATATGAAACATGTGAACCATGCCTTATGGGCAAGATGACTAGAACCCCGTTTTCTGGATCTATGGAACGGGCGACAGACTTGCTGGAAATCATACATACTGATGTATGTGGACCAATGAGTGTATCGGCGCGCGATGGATATCGTTATTTTGTCACTTTCACAGATGATTTGAGTAGATATGGGTATATTTACTTAATGAAACACAAATCTGAAACGTTTGAAAAGTTCAAAGAATTTCAGTGTGAAGTTGAAAATCATCGTAACAGAAAGATTAAATTTCTACGGTCTGATCGTGGAGGTGAATATCTAAGTTACGAGTTTGGCATGCATGAAACAATGTGGAATAGTTTCACAACTCACACCTGCCGGAACACCACAGCGTAATGGTGTTTCCGAACGTCGTAATCGTACTTTATTAGATATGGTTCGATCTATGATGTCTCTTACAGATTTGCCACTATCGTTTTGGGGTTATGCACTAGAGACCGCTGCATTCACTTTAAATAGGGCGCCATCTAAATGCGTTGAAACGACACCGTATGAATTATGGTTTGGAAACAAACCTAAGCTGTCATTTCTAAAAGTTTGGGGATGCTATGTTTATGTGAAGAAGCTTCAACCTGATAAACTCGAACCCAAAGCGGAAAAATGCGTCTTCATACGATACCCTAAAGATACAATAGGGTACACTTTCTATCACAGATCCGAAGGCAAGATTTTCGTTGCCAAGAATGGATCCTTTTTGGAGAAGGAGTTTCTCTCGAAAGGTGTGAATAGTAGGAAGGTAGAACTCGACGAGGTTATTGAACCTTCTCTTCTTGGAATGGCGAGTAGCGCAGCACCGGAAGTTGTTCCGGAGCTGACCCCGTCAGTTGAAGAGAGAGATAATGATCTAGATCATGAAACTCCGGTAGAGGAAACTACCGCACCTCGCAGGTCAACTAGGGAACGTACAGCTCCTGAACTGTACGGAGATCCCGTATTAAACTTCATGGTAGATGGAGGTGATGACCCTGCGACATATGAGGAAGCGATGATGAGCCCAGATTCCAACAAACGGCTTGAAGCCATGAAATCCGAAATAGGATCCATGTACGAAAACCAAGTTTGGACTTGGTGGATTTACCCAATGACCGCAAGGCCGTTGAGAACAAATGGATCTTTAAAAGGAAAACTGAGGCTGATGGTAATGTGACCGTTTATAAAGCTCGACTTGTCGCAAAAGGTTTCCGACAAATTCAAGGAGTTGACTATGATGAGACTTTCTCACCAGTAGCGATGCTTAAGTCAGTTAGGATTATGTTAGCAGTTGCTGCATTTTTCAATTATGAAATATGGCAGATGGATGTCAAAACAGCGTTCCTTAATGATGACATTGAGGAAGAGTTGTATATGATGCAACCCAAAGGTTTTGTTGATCCTAAGGATGCTGACAAGGTGTGTAAGCTTCAACGTTCCATTTATGGACTGAAGCAAGCATCCCGAAGTTGGAATCTCCATTTTGATAAGGTGATCAAAGTTTTTGGATTTGTTCAAACATACGGAGAAGCTTGTATTTACAAGAAAGTGAGTGGGAGCTCTGTAGCATTTCTGGTACTATATGTGGATGCCATATTGTTGATTGGAAATGATATAGAACTTTTAAAAAGCGTAAAAGGTTATTTGAACAATAGTTTTTCGATGAAAGACCTCGGTGAAGCAGCTTATATATTGGGCATCGAAATCTACAGGGATAGATCAAGACGCTTAATTGGACTTTCGCAAAGTACATACCTTGACAAGATTTTGAAGAAGTTCAAAATGGAAGATAGTAGGAAAGGGTTCCTACCTATGTTGCAAGGCAAGACGTTGAGTAAGACTCAATGTCCAGCTACATCAGAAGATAGAGAAAAGATGAATAAGACTCCCTATGCTTCAGCCATAGGTTCTATCATGTATGCTATGCTATGTACAAGACCGGATGTGGCACATGCTATTAGTTTGACTAGTAGGTACCAATCCAATCCAGGTTTGGAACACTGGACTGCGGTCAAGAATATCCTAAAGTACTTGAGAAGAACTAAGGATATGTTTCTCGTATATGGCGGTAAAGAAGAGCTCGTCGCAAGATGTTACGTCGATGCTAGCTTCGAAACTGATCCGGATGACTCTAAGTCTCAGTCCGGGTACGTATTTATTATCAATGGAGGAGCTGTAAGCTGGAGGAGTTCCAAGCAATCCGTGGTGCGGGATCATCAACAGAAGCGGAATATGTTGCTGCCTCGGAGACAACACAGGAAGCTTTGGATGAAGGAGTTCATATCCGAACTAGGCGTGGTTCCGAGTGCGTTGGATCCAATGGTTATCTATTGTGACAACAATGGTGCCATAGCCAATGCTAAGGAACCAAGGTCTCACAAGAATTCCAAGCATATCAAGCGCTGTTTTCACTCCATCCATGAGCATGTCGCAGATGGGGATGTGAAGATTTGCAAAGTACATACGGATCTGAATGTGGCAGATCCGTTGACTAAAACTCTCTCAAAGGCAAAACATGATCAACACCAGAACTCAATGGGTGTTAGATTCATCACTATATAATATAGATTATTGCCCCTAGTGCAAGTGGGAGACTGAAGGGAATATGCCCGAGAGGCAATAATAAAGTGTTTATTATATATTATTCCTTGTTTATGATAGATGTTTATTTCTCATGCTAGAATTTATTAACCGGAAACGTTGATACATGTGTGATTAATAAACAAACCGACGTTCCTAGTGAAGCCTCTCTTTTAACTAGCTCGTTGATTAAACAGATGATCAAGGTTTCCTGATCATGAACATTGGATGTTGTTAATAACAGGGTCATGTCATTAGGAGAATGACATGATGAACTTAAACCCTAACTAAGTATAACAATACGATCAAGTCATTTAGTTTTGTTGTTATATCTTACATTCGAAGTAACATTATTCCTTAGACCATGAGATCATGTTAATCACTAATACCGAAAGAATACTTTGATGACATCAAACGTCACACCGTAAAAGGGTGACTATAAAGGTGGCATTGGATATTCGGAAAGTGTTGGTTGAAGCTCATGGATCGAGAATGGGATTTGTCCATCCAATATGACGGATAGATATACTCAGGGCCCTCTCGGTGATATCACATCGACACCGCTTGCAAGCAAGTGATATGATCAGAAGGATGTTATATCACGGGAACGAGAAAAGAGTACTTGTCGGATAACGAGATCGAACAAGGTATAATGGATACTGCTGATCGGATCTCGGACAAGTAATATATCGTGAGACAAAGGGAAATCGTTACGACGTTGAAAGGTTCACACGATCATGAGAGTCATCGTTGAATATATAGGAGTCATCACGGTTTTCCAGACCCAGCTGTTGATTATTGATCGGAGAGGAGTCTCGATCATTTCTATAATATGCACGAACCGTAGGGAGACACACTTAAGGTTCGATGAAGCGTTTAGAGAGGATACGGAATACCGAAGAATATTTTGGGCAGCTCCGGAATTGTTTCGGGGAAAATTGAAATAGTTCAAGGGGTTTTTCGTCGAACGGTTGTTAATAGAATTAACAAATGGTTCGAGGTGCTGCATGCAAATGTTTGTTAATGGAATTAACAAATATAAATAAAGAAATAAAAATGTTTTATTTATTTATTAAAGAAAAACCTTTGGATTTTCCATGTGGGAAATTAAGGGATTTTTGAGTGGGTTTGAGTGGAGCTTCCACTCACATGAAGAGAGGAAGGGGTGGGGGCACCCATGGCTGGCCGCACCCCCCTTGGGCTGCCTCCCCCTCCCCTATAAAAGGAGGGTGAGGGCTCTCTCTTCTTCACACACTTGCCCACACATTTTCCCTTCCACCCGCTGCTCCATTCCATGGTCTTCGGCTTGGCGAAGCCCTGACCGTGGGATTTTTCACCACCACCACGCCGTCGTGCTGCTGGAATTCTGGAGGGATCCTCTACTTCCGCAACCCGCTGGAACGAGGGAACGGAAGTCTTCATCGAGCTGAACGTGTGACCGATTACGGAGGCACCGCCGGATTGCGGTGCTCTTCTTCTCGCTCGGGATCGGCGTGAGAACGACTACGCCAACCACGAGATCTTTTCTCGTACCACTTTGAGTCTTCGAGGGTATGTTATCTCAAGACTCTCTTTCTCCCCGTTTCTTTTCATCTCATAGATTAGATCTTGGCCATTCGGGTTTATCGCGTGTAGGAAATTTTTTGTTTTCTATGCTACGTTCCCCTTCAGGGCCATGGTCCACGACCTCCGAGACAGGATGAGGACAGTGTGCTCCAATGACCTCTTCGAGGTGGGGGTGCGCACTGTGGATGTCATGTACGGCTCTAGCACCTCTGCAATGGAGGTCTTCGGGGCTACGCTCGGCTACTTCATCCAGGCCTCCACCGACAGGAACCAGCTGTCCACCGGGACATGCATCTGCACCAGATCACCGCCAAGATGGTTGACGAACTGCCCCATGTAACATCCCAAGTATGAAAATACCCCTAGAATGCTTTGTCCTTTGTTTTATTTCAAGCAATGCATCATGTCATCATGTTTACTTATTGTTTGCATTTGTTTCCCATCTGTTTTGTCCTGTTTTCACAACTCAAATTCAAACCTTTTTCAAACATGGTTTCATACTTGTTCTGTTACAACTTTTGGAACCAAAATAACAAATAAAAACAACCCTTTTATTCCTTGTTTGCACTTATAAAATTGTTGCTTTAAATCCAACCAATAATTCTAAAATCACCTTTTAAATTCCCAAACCAAGTTCAAATCAGTACCTTGTGGGAACCATAAAAATCACAAACATTTCTTCCCTCCAAACCATTCTAAAACCCTAGGGGTAACCCTATTTTTTTTATACATGTTTTATCAAGATTTTATTTAACTCAAATCTCCCTTATTTGAATTCAAACACCAACTATAATTTTAAATTCAAATTTTTGAAATCCAAGTTTACAGTGTGGTTTCTAATTGTCTAAATAGCTTAACTTATTTTTTTCAGAATTTTTCTCAAATAAAGCCTTAACAACTTTCTTCCAAAACCATTTCAGCAAAAAAAATAATAAAACAGAAAAGAATAAAAGCAAGCCAACTCGCTGCGCGCGCGGCAGCTAGCTGGCCCAAGCCCACCTAAGCACTAACGCGCGCAGCCCAGCCCGCCCAGCAGAGCAACTTACCGCTTCGGCTGCTTCAAGATCCGTGCGCTCGCAGGATCTCCTTCTCCTCGCAGTACGGCGTCCATCGGGGACTGCCACGGCGGCAGGAGAACGCCACCGACGGCCGTCCGCGCCCCTCTGCCTCTATAAAGCGAGCCCTAGGGTTCAGCGTCGAACCCTAGCCCCTAGGACCTCGCTCCCCGCGCCGCGCCGCCATCTTCCTTCTCTCTGTCGCCTCCTCCTCCCAGCTAGCTACCTCACCGGAGTCCCCTCCTCTGAACCTTCCGATGGCTCCACCTCCGTAGCCACCCTCTCCACTAGGCGATCACGGGAACCGAAAGCCCTCCGTCCCCTCTACCGTTTGGTCCCGGGAGCTCGACGGGAGATCACCCACGCCGTCCCCGCCATCCGCGACAACGCCGCCGTCGTCGGACGCTGTCTGCCGCCACCGCCCGGTGAGCGCCTGGATTCCAGTACCCCTACCCTCTCCTGTCACTTGCGCATCCCGAGTAGATCGTGCGGTCGTTCGCTTGCAACGTAGTGCGCCACCGCCGCGTAGTCCTGCACGCGTTCGTCGCGGCCGGCGATCGCCGCGTCTCGGTTCAGTTGTCTGAACAAAAGTTCAGTTAACTTTCCTTCTGAAGAATATCTTGTTCGCCTCCTGCTATCTGTCAAAACTTTCGCAGCAGCGCAGTGGCGCTGTTCCTTTCTCTCGTTGCGCAGCGGGCAGGGTTCGAGTCCCCTAGGCCGCAACACATTTTTGCGTTTATTTCCGTGGTGTGCGGTACCACCAGTCAGCCTCCCTCGGTGCCACGCGTACGCGCACACGCCACGCTGTCCGCAGGGGCCACAGGGCAGTGGCTGGTGTACACCTCCAGTGCGTAACAAATGTTTTCAGCACAAATCAAATTCTTTTTTAATAACAGATTTGAAATAGAAACTTCTAAATTCAATATCTTTTAATTTACAAATGCAATGAATACAAACTTTATATGAAACTGATCTAAATTTCATAATCTTTCCAAATATGCAATTTGTGTTCTGTTTTGAAATTTCAAAATGCATTCTAAATTCAAAATTCAAATAATTCAAATGCAATTGAAATAATTCATAACTAATTCATTCTGCTTTCAAATAATTCAAATAAAATATGTTTTTCACACCTTTTTGAATGCTCTATTCAAATATAAATTTTGTTTTCTGGTTTGAATAATTTAAATTGCCTAAACTATTTAAATCTTGTTTAATTCAATTAAAAATTGTTTAATATTGTTTAACTCATAACTAATTAATCCAAAGTCCAATTTCAAATTGTGAAACATGTAATCCAACTAAAATTTGATAAACTTTTCAAATATAAAATTTGCAAATTGTTTTGCACACCCTAACTTGATGAAAACAATAATTGTTTTGAGTACCATGTTTAAGTAACAAAATTCCAATTTAATAAATGCTTTCTAGATTATTGACTAACATTCCAATTGCAATTAACTTTGTTATCTTATTGTTCCTCATCATGCATGCATCATACTAATTCAACTACACCTAATGCTTAGTGATAGAACAATTAATTCAACTCCAAGCATGGGCTTCCATATGCATCCTTTTGCATATGGAATCCATTTAAACATGTGTTTCATGTCAAGCAAGTTATTTGGGTGCATCTATTAAACATGACATGCATCATCCAATGTTTGTGCACTTATGCCATGTATTGATTGCCCTTCTTCCTTCGTTGTTGTTTTTGCTTCTTCTCGAATAGACGACGACGTTGGTACCGACGAGCCTTACGACACCACTACTCAGGACCTAGCCCAGTACGAGGCTGAGCTGCCAGGCAAGTTATCACTCACATGAATCATCGAGTTCCTTTCCACACTTGCTGTTGATACTATCTGTTGTCTACTATTGCTAGCCCTATGTATCGTTTGCTTGTTCTCCGAACCCATCACATGATACCTTGAGCCCTGATATTGCCACCACCTCCATACCTACAGCCTTTGCTTGTGCCTTAGTATTATCTAGCATGCTTAGGGTTGCTTTTACTCGAGTCTGTTGTCGGTTACTGCTGTTGCTATCTTATTATCTTGTACCGGGGCTCGTTATTAATCAATCAATCCTGTTAATTGCTAATGGTAATAATAATTTGATGATAAGGCACCGGCAGGAGGCCCATGAGTGGTTTTGGAGCCTGCTAGTGTCGACCCTAATAGGAAAAGGGTCTTGTCTACTGATCCATGATGAGCGCACTACCCGCATTTGGGAAGCGAGTATGGGCGCCCCCTCAACTTGACCGATTCGCATCTCGTCCAAATCGCCTCATTTAGTTCGTGTTTTCCATTTGCCGCATGCATGTTTTTGCGAGCCCAGCGCAGGGTGGAACTTTGTAGTCGGCATATAGGGGGACACGTTCTTAGAGTGCTATGAGGGTCCATTTTCTTCTGGGCTCGATTAGCCGTGCGCCCAAGGTGCTTTGGGCTTGATGCGGAGAATGGTTGGTTGTGTAGAGTACCCCGCTTGGTGGGTTAGCTTCCCATCTGGCGGGTTATTCTTGAGTGTACGGCCAAATTGGTGCAACCCTGCAGGGATAATCTTCTCGAGAAGCCGTGTTTTCCGCGGTTATGGATTACTTGGTGAAAGTACTGGCTAACAAGTACTCAGGACAACTTCAACATAATGATCAATCATGTTTCACCCAATGATTAATAACCTGACTAGTAATAGGTTATTCACACAAAACTTGATTCACCTTATTACAACTGTGTGAGTTATCCTCGGATTGCTTCTTTGGATAAGGGGCGAGATCCAGGATGGGTTTGGTTGAAGTTATCTTTCAGTTGGTTACAATCCTCGATCTTATCTTTTCTGTTAGCCGGAACTTGTAGTTATATTCTGTAGTTGGTTAGAGCAGCCAGCAGCAACTTTTATATCACCCCTTCTTCCGTTGATCCCAAGCATCTATGCTTGTGTTGACGGGTAACTCCTTGATGAAATGTGAGTCTTGCTTGCCAGTACTTGGATGTACTGACCCCGTTGGGGCTGTGGTTTACGCAGAGTACTACTACGACTACGATGCTTCCCAGGATGGCTACTTTGTGGAGTTCGATGACGCTGCAGACGAGTAGTTAGCTGGACCAGGGCAGGATCCAGACCTTCGTGGATGGGCTTCGTTTTCCTTATGTTCTCAGGCTTCTTAAGTCATGGATTTGTCTGTACTCAGACCCGTTGATTGCTTCCGCTGTTGTAATGGATGATATGTTGGGACATGTGTCCTCTGGATGACTGCATTCGATATTTTCTGCCTTAGTGAAGGCCAGTTGCCCTTATTTCATTCTTTTGTGTCTTAGAGACATTCTGTGTTATCATTCGTACCAAACTGTTGACGTACCGTGCGTGTTTGTTTGAAGTACGTCGACAGTAGTGCCTTTAGGTTCCTAGCGGATAGTTTACTTCGACGGTGGAAGCAGGGCTTGTGTTGTCGCGCATAAGCGCAGGCCTACCAGGAAGCTGGGACGTGGGAGCATGTATGCCCCATAATCCAAGCACTGACTTCCAGTTCGTGCGGAGAGTATCCTCTAGAAACCCAGGGTGCGACAAATGGTATCAGAGCCTGTCTGCCTGTAGGATCCCTTTTTACTGGTCGCAGTTGAGTCTAGAAACTATTTTGTAGCTGTACAGGAAAAATGAAACGTGAGAGTAGGAATTCTGCCATTTTTCTTCTTTCCCCACCACCCACCCTTTTCTGGTAAGGAAGTGCAACGTTGTTTTCTGTTTCTCACCTAAACTTTCAAGTTAGGATTTCACGTGTTTTGGGTTCTCTGTAGTACCTCAGGATTTTTTGTCTCGTTTTCCGATGTTGCTTCAATATCATGTTCTTTTCAACATCCTTTCGTCCGTTCAACCTTGTTGTTGTTTTCCACTTCCTTTTTCATCTACCGGAGTCTAATCAAAACCTTCCAAATAATCTGCAGATGGGTCTCAACTACTATCCGCAGGTGGTTCGCATGACTCGCTGTGAGAGCACCGCCGGTTTTCCGGAGTTGCTGAGAGACATGGTTACCTTTCTGGGGTTCCATTGGGCACCAGAGTACCAGGTATACGAGCAACCAGCGAGAGTGTGACCAGACTTGCTACCGGGCTATCGTCTACATTCTGTCGGATGATGGCAGGAGCATTGCACACCAGTACGAGGCAGTAGGGTCCACAGTGGATATGGCCGTGCAGCAGGCAGCGTACGTGAGCGTCACCGTTCTCCGTGCTGACTACTGGGGGTTTGATAAGTCCAGTTTTCGTCACATCCCCCGTGGTTACATCACGGCAGCAGGAGCTCATTTCACTATCCACCGCGACATGGATACCTACGAGACTGATAGCTCCAGGCTTCAGGTCACTGCCCAGTTCGCTAGTCACAGTGATGCCGTTGCTTCCGCACTTTCTCAGGAGTTAGCCTCAGTCAGGGAGCAGCTCCGCCTTGCTCTCACTCGTCTGGCGACGTACACCACAGACTTTGTTGGAGAGCGCTTCGCACGTGTCGTTCAGCTAGCTGGTCTTCCGTTGCCAGATGCTGGAGGTTACGAGCGATCAGAGGCCACTTCTCGACCTCGGAGCTGGTTACACAGGCATTCCCCGCTTTGGAGCACAGGGATACGACGCTTTCCACTTCACCACACCGAGAGTTGCTCTCAGAGCAGTTCCTATCTACATGGATCGCGTGATACCTACTTCCGTGGGATTCCTCCTCACCGTATCTCTCGTCGTACTACTCACCGCCGTCCTGCGTGATGAGCATGGGAGTACCGTTGTATCCAGTACTAGCTGTGTCTAGTTTATCCTTTCGTTTTCGAACCATGTATTTGGTCTGTTGGTATTCTGATGTATTTGAACATGTGATGATGTACCTGTTGGTTATCTATTCATGCGTCGGAATAATCTATCTTTCGGTTACCAAGTCTATCCTTTTCTGTTGTTGTGCTAAAATGAATTTCTGTTCAGGATGCCTCCAACCAGGAACAACCCGCCACCGCCACCACCAATGGGGGAGCTGTTGGCTCAGATGACCCAAGTGGTGACACAGATGGCCCAGATCCAGGCTAACCAGCAACACAACCAGAATGCTCCAAGGGTCACCATCAAGGACTTCCTCAGCTTGGGCCCAAAAGCTTTCGTGGCACACGTGAGCCCCTGGATGCTGATGACTGGATCCGTGACGTAGCAAGAGCTCTGGAGATAGCTCATGTTGCTGAAGAGGATAAGGTCAAGTACGCCACCTACCTACTGAAGGGTCAGGCAGCCACTTGGTGGGAGAACTACCAGGCCATGAGGGCTGGCTTTCCTATCAACTGGGGATGTTTCAGAGATGCCTTCCTGAAGCACCACATCCCGGATGGTCTCATGGAAAAGATGCGTGAGGAATTCTGCTCTCTCAGACAGGGCAAGCTGGACGTTCTCGGCTACCAGAACGAGTTCAATCGTCTCGCTCGGTACGCTGGTGACGAAGTGTCCACCGAAGCCAAGAAGATGGCGAGGTTCCGCCGAGGTTTTAACCCGGAACTGAAGTACGCTCTCACAAACATCAAGTGCAAGGACTTCGTCGAGCTTGTGAACACCGCGCTCAATGAGGAGAATGGGCGCAAGGCGTTCGAAGAGTCCCGCAAGCACTCGCGTGAGGGTGGTTCCTCCTCCAACATGACCACCCCTCCGCAGAAGCGCCGCATCTGGGTGCCAAATGGTGCTGTCACTCGGGCTCCAAATGCCCAAGCTTCTCCAGGCTTTGGTCCCCGCCCACCCAACCCATCTCAGATGCAGGGTCAGAGGTTTCCGATGGGGCAGCCAAGGCCGGGTCCTTCTCGCATCGTCACTTGCTACAAGTGCAAAGATACTGGACATTATGCTGACAAGTGCACTCAGAAGCAGCTACCCCTACCTCCTCGCCCCAACACCAACCAGGCTATGGTTCGTGCTCCTCCGGCTAAAGCCTTCAACTCCAACAATAGGCCTGTCGGGAGGAACGCGAGGGTGAACCATATCAAGGCCGACAAAGCCGAAGAGGCTGCTGACGTCGTTCTCGGTATATTACCCGTAAACTCTATTCCAGCTAAAGTGTTGTTTGATACTGGAGCATCGCATTCATTTGTGTCAAAGATTTTTGCAAAAGCATACAACCTAGTTCTGGTTCCGCTAAGCAATCAAATGACTGTTCACTCTCCGGGACCGCAAATGTTGACTTCCAAGATAAGCATGGACAATGAGATCCTAATTGGAGGTCGCATATTCCTTGCTTCACTCATGTTGCTGGGAAATTCTGACATTGATGTCATTCTGGGTATGGATTGGTTGAAGACCCACAAAGCAAAAATTGACTGTGCTCAAAAGTCAATAACTCTCTCCCACACTTCAGGCCAGATAGTCTATTCTCCATATGGATCAACTTCAGCTCAGCTGTTCAGCCTTGATGCCAAACCCCTTCCGGCAATTGAAAATGTTCCGGTGGTTTGTGAGTTCCCTGACGTCTTTCCAGAAGAATTGCCAGGGATGCCTCCGGACAGAGCAGTTGAGTTCGTGATCGAGCTTGAGCCAGGTACTGCTCCAATCTCTAAGCATCCATACAAGATAGCTCCTCCTGAACTGAAATTGTTGAAGGAGCAAATCGATATGTATATGGACAAAGGTTTCATTCAGCCTAGTTCCTCCGCTTGGGGTTGCCCAACTCTGTTTGTTGCCAAGAAGGATCAAACTAAGAGACTCGTGGTTGACTATCGTCCTCTCAACGAGAAAACCATCAAGAACAAGTATCCACTTCCTCGTATCGATGATCTTTTTGATCAACTTGCTGGAGCCTCAATATTCTCAAAGTTGGATTTGAGGATGGGTTACCATCAGATAAAGATCAGAAAGGAAGATATTCCTAAGACGGCTTTCACCACTCGGTACGGTCTATATGAATACACCGTCATGTCCTTTGGTCTCACCAATGCACCGGCAACCTTCTCAAGACTCATGAATTCTGTCTTCCATGAATACCTCGACAAGTTCGTTGTGGTATATCTTGATGACATTCTAGTCTACTCAAAATCCGAGGAAGAGCATGGAGAACACCTTCGTCTCACTCTCATGAAACTTCGCGAGCATCGTTTGTATGCCAAGTTTTCCAAATGTGAGTTCTGGATTCCAGAAGTTGCATATCTTGGTCATATCATCTCTGCCAAGGGCATTGCCATTGATCCTGAAAAGGTTAAGGCAATTGTTGACTGGAAACCCCCTAAGACGGTGAAACAAGTTAGAAGCTTTCTTGGCTTGGCTAGCTATTGCCGTCGTTTCGTCCAAAACTTTTCCAAGATTGCTAAACATCTCACTGATCTCACAAAGAAGGACAAAAAGTTCGTTTGGACTCCACAATGTGATGAGAGTTTCAACCTCCTGAAGACTAAACTCACTTCCACACCTGTTCTAGTTGGCCCCGACACTACCAAACCTTTCCAGATATTCTGTGATGCATCTCTCCAAGGCTTAGGAGCAGTTCTTATGCAAGAACGTCAAGTTGTGGCCTATGCTTCTCGTCAGTTGAACCCACATGAGCAAAACTATCCCACTCATGATCTTGAACTTGCAGCAGTTGTGTTTGCCCTCAAGAAATGGAGACAATACTTGTTGGGTAACAAAACTGAAATCTTTTCCGATCACAAGAGTCTGAAATACATCTTCACTCAGCCAGATCTGAACCTCAGGCAAAGGAGATGGATTGAGAAGATTAAAGACTTTGATCTCACCATTTTACACTCCAGGCAAGGCTAATGTTATGGCCGATGCTCTCAGTCGCAAATCCTATTGCAATAATCTCATGATCATGGAGAGCCAACCTCCACTTCATGAAGAATTCCAGAAGCTGAACCTTGGTCTTGTTCCGGAAGGATACCTTGCTAGCTTGACAGCCAGCCCAACTCTCGAGGACAAGATTCGTTCTGAACAACTTCGTGATAATGAAATCAAGAAGATTGTGGATCACATCAGGGAGGGCAATGATAAATTCAAGTCCTTCTCAATTGATGACAAGGGAACTGTGTTCTTCGAAGGACGCATTGCAGTCCCTCAGATTCAAAGTCTCAAGGATATCATTCTCAAGGAGGCTCATGAAACTCCTCTATCCATTCACCCTGGAAGTACAAAGATGTACCAGGATCTCAAGACTCTGTATTGGTGGTCTGGCATGAAACGTGAAATTGCTCAATACGTTTCTGAATGCGACGTTTGTCAACGTGTTAAGGCAGTCCATCAGAAGACAGCAGGTCTACTCCAACCCCTGAAAATTCCTGAGTGGAAGTGGGACATGATTGAAATGGACTTCGTTACTGGGTTTCCAAAGTCCAAAAAGGGCAACGATGCAATCTTCGTTGTTATTGATCGTCTCACTAAGGTTGCTCACTTCTATGCTGTAAAGGAAACTATCTCAGCTAGCCAGTTAGCAGAGCTCTACACAGCAAAGGTTGTTCCCCTTCATGGTGTTCCATTGGAAATAAGCTCAGACCGTGGAAGTATTTTCACTTCTCATTTCTGGAAGAGCTTTCAAGAAGCATTGGGCACTAAACTTCTGTTCAGCACAGCTTATCACCCTCAGTCTCAAGGGCAAGTCGAAAGAGTCAATCAGATTCTCGAGGATATGCTCAGAGCATGTGGTCTCTCATTTGGCATGAAATGGGAGGATTGCCTTCCATATGCTGAATTCTCCTACAACAACAGCTACCAGGAAAGCCTAGGCATGGCACCATTTGAGGCACTGTATGGTCGCAGATGCAGGAGTCCAATCAATTGGTCTGGAGCTGGTGAACGTTCACTTTTAGGCCCTGACATTGTTAAGGAAGCCGAGGAGAAAGTTCGTATCATTCGTGACAATCTCAGGATTGCTCAGTCTCGTCAGAAGAGCTATTATGATAGCAAGCACAGGGATATGGTATATGCACCTGGTGATAAGGCATATCTCCGTGTAACTCCCCTCAGAGGCACTCATCGTTTTGGTGTGAAAGGAAAGCTTGCACCAAGATACATTGGCCCTTTCAACATCCTCTCAAGACGTGCAGAGAATGCTTATCGTCTTGAACTTCCAGAAAAACTTTCCAAAGTGCACGATGTGTTCCACGTGTCACAACTCAAGAAGTGTTTCAAAGATCCAGATCGTGCAGTTGATCATGATTCCATTGAGCTGCAAGATGATCTGTCTTATGAGGAGCACCCTATTCGTATTCTCGATGAGACCGAGCGTAAGACTCGCAACAAGAGCACCAAGTTCTTGAAAGTCCAATGGTCGCATCATTCCGATAAAGAGGCAACGTGGGAGACCGAAGAGGATCTTCGCAAGAAGTATCCGGACCTGTTCTTTTCTCAGTAGGGAATCTCGGGGCGCGATTCCTTCAAGGGGGGGCGTTTTGTAACATCCCAAGTATGAAAATACCCCTAGAATGCTTTGTCCTTTGTTTTATTTCAAGCAATGCATCATGTCATCATGTTTACTTATTGTTTGCATTTGTTTCCCATCTGTTTTGTCCTGTTTTCACAACTCAAATTCAAACCTTTTTCAAACATGGTTTCATACTTGTTCTGTTACAACTTTTGGAACCAAAATAACAAATAAAAACAATCCTTTTATTCCTTGTTTGCACTTATAAAATTGTTGCTTTAAATCCAACCAATAATTCTAAAATCACCTTTTAAATTCCCAAACCAAGTTCAAATCAGTACCTTGTGGGAACCATAAAAATCACAAACATTTCTTCCCTCCAAACCATTCTAAAACCCTAGGGGTAACCCTATTTTTTTTATACATGTTTTATCAAGATTTTATTTAACTCAAATCTCCCTTATTTGAATTCAAACACCAACTATAATTTTAAATTCAAATTTTTGAAATCCAAGTTTACAGTGTGGTTTCTAATTGTCTAAATAGCTTAACTTATTTTTTTCAGAATTTTTCTCAAATAAAGCCTTAACAACTTTCTTCCAAAACCATTTCAGCAAAAAAAATAATAAAACAGAAAAGAATAAAAGCAAGCCAACTCTGCGCGCGCGGCAGCTAGCTGGCCCAAGCCCACCTAAGCACTAACGCGCGCAGCCCAGCCCGCCCAGCAGAGCAACTTACCGCTTCGGCTGCTTCAAGATCCGTGCGCTCGCAGGATCTCCTTCTCCTCGCAGTACGGCGTCCATCGGGGACTGCCACGGCGGCAGGAGAACGCCACCGACGGCCGTCCGCGCCCCTCTGCCTCTATAAAGCGAGCCCTAGGGTTCAGCGTCGAACCCTAGCCCCTAGGACCTCGCTCCCCGCGCCGCGCCGCCATCTTCCTTCTCTCTGTCGCCTCCTCCTCCCAGCTAGCTACCTCACCGGAGTCCCCTCCTCTGAACCTTCCGATGGCTCCACCTCCGTAGCCACCCTCTACAGGCGATCACGGGAACCGAAAGCCCTCGTCCCTCTACCGTTTGGTCCCGGGAGCTCGACGGGAGATCACCCACGCCGTCCCCGCCATCCGCGACAACGCCGCCGTCGTCGGACGCTGTCTGCCGCCACCCGCCGGTGAGCGCCTGGATTCCAGTACCCTACCCTCTCCTGTCACTTGCGCATCCCGAGTAGATCGTGCGGTCGTTCGCTTGCAACGTAGTGCGCCACCGCCGCGTAGTCCTGCACGCGTTCGTCGCCGGCCGGCGATCGCCGCGTCTCGGTTCAGTTGTCTGAACAAAAGTTCAGTTAACTTTCCTTCTGAAGAATATCTTGTTCGCCTCCTGCTATCTGTCAAAACTTTCGCAGCAGCGCAGTGGCGCTGTTCCTTTCTCTCGTTGCGCAGCGGGCAGGGTTCGAGTCCCCTAGGCCGCAACACATTTTTGCGTTTATTTCCGTGGTGTGCGGTCCCACCAGTCAGCCTCCCTCGGTGCCACGCGTACGCGCACACGCCACGCTGTCCGCAGGGGCCACAGGGCAGTGGCTGGTGTACACCTCCAGTGCGTAACAAATGTTTTCAGCACAAATCAAATTCTTTTTTAATAACAGATTTGAAATAGAAACTTCTAAATTCAATATCTTTTAATTTACAAATGCAATGAATACAAACTTTATATGAAACTTGATCTAAATTTCATAATCTTTCCAATATGCAATTTGTGTTCTGTTTTGAAATTTCAAAATGCATTCTAAATTCAAATTCAAATAATTCAAATGCAAATTGAAATAATTCATAACTAATTCATTCTGCTTTCAAATAATTCAAATAAAATATGTTTTTCACACCTTTTTGAATGCTCTATTCAATATAAATTTTGTTTTCTGGTTGAATAATTTAAATTGCCTAAACTATTTAAATCTTGTTTAATTCAATTAAAAATTGTTTAATATTGTTTAACTCATAACTAATTAATCCAAAGTCCAATTTCAAATTGTGAAACATGTAATCCAACTAAAATTTGATAAACTTTTCAAATATAAAATTTGCAAATTGTTTTGCACACCCTAACTTGATGAACAATAATTGTTTTGAGTACCATGTTTAAGTAACAAAATTCCAATTTAATAAATGCTTTCTAGATTATTGACTAACATTCCAATTGCAATTAACTTTGTTATCTTATTGTTCCTCATCATGCATGCATCATACTAATTCAACTACACCTAATGCTTAGTGATAGAACAATTAATTCAACTCCAAGCATGGGCTTCCATATGCATCCTTTTGCATATGGAATCCATTTAAACATGTGTTTCATCAAGCAAGTTATTTTGGTGCATCTATTAAACATGACATGCATCATCCAATGTTTGTGCACTTATGCCATGTATTGATTGCCCTTCTTCCTTCGTTGTTGTTTTTGCTTCTTCTCGAATAGACGACGACGTTGGTACCGACGAGCCTTACGACACCACTAGGACCTAGCCCAGTACGAGGCTGAGCTGCCAGGCAAGTTATCACTCACATGAATCATCGAGTTCCTTTCCACACTTGCTGTTGATACTATCTGTTGTCTACTATTGCTAGCCCTATGTATCGTTGCTTGTTCTCCGAACCCATCACATGATACCTTGAGCCTGATATTGCCACCACCTCCATACCTACAGCCTTGCTTGTGCCTTAGTATTATCTAGCATGCTTAGGGTTTTGCTTTTACTCGAGTCTGTTGTCGGTTACTGCTGTTGCTATCTTATTATCTTGTACCGGGGCTCGTTATTAATCAATCAATCCTGTTAATTGCTAATGGTAATAATAATTGATGATAAGGCACCGGCAGGAGGCCCATGAGTGGTTTTGGAGCCTGCTAGTGTCGACCCTAATAGGAAAAGGGTCTTGTCTACTGATCCATGATGAGCGCACTACCCGCATTTGGGAAGCGAGTATGGGCGCCCCCCTCAACTTGACCGATTCGCATCTCGTCCAAATCGCCTCATTTAGTTCGTGTTTTCCATTTGCCGCATGCATGTTTTTGCGAGCCCAGCGCAGGGTGGAACTTTTGTAGTCGGCATATAGGGGGACACGTTCTTAGAGTGCTATGAGGGTCCATTTTTTCTGGGCTCGATTAGCCGTGCGCCCAAGGTGCTTTGGGCTTGATGCGGAGAATGGTTGGTTGTGTAGAGTACCCGCTTGGTGGGTTAGCTTCCCATCTGGCGGGTTATTCTTGAGTGTACGGCCAAATTGGTGCAACCCTGCAGGGATAATCTTCTCGAGAAGCCGTGTTTTCCGCGGTTATGGATTACTTGGTGAAAGTACTGGCTAACAAGTACTCAGGACAACTTCAACATAATGATCAATCATGTTTCACCCAATGATTAATAACCTGACTAGTAATAGGTTATTCACACAAAAACTTGATTCACCTTATTACACTGTGTGAGTTATCCTCGGATTGCTTCTTTGGATAAGGGGCGAGATCCAGGATGGGTTTGGTTGAAGTTATCTTTCAGTTGGTTACAATCCTCGATCTTATCTTTTCTGTTAGCCGGAACTTGTAGTTATATTCTGTAGTTGGTTAGAGCAGCCCAGCAGCAACTTTTATATCACCCCTTCTTCCGTTGATCCCAAGCATCTATGCTTGTGTTGACGGGTAACTCCTTGATGAATGTGAGTCTTGCTTGCCAGTACTTGGATGTACTGACCCCGTTGGGGCTGTGGTTTACGCAGAGTACTACTACGACTACGATGCTTCCCAGGATGGCTACTTTGTGGAGTTCGATGACGCTGCAGACGAGTAGTTAGCTGGACCAGGGCAGGATCCAGACCTTCGTGGATGGGCTTCGTTTTCCTTTATGTTCTCAGGCTTCTTAAGTCATGGATTTGTCTGTACTCAGACCCGTTGATTGCTTCCGCTGTTGTAATGGATGATATGTTGGGACATGTGTCCTCTGGATGACTGCATTCGATATTTTCTGCCTTAGTGAAGGCCAGTTGCCCTTATTTCATTCTTTTGTGTCTTAGAGACATTCTGTGTTATCATTCGTACCAAACTGTTGACGTACCGTGCGTGTTTGTTATGAAGTACGTCGACAGTAGTGCCTTTAGGTTCCTAGCGGATAGTTTACTTCGACGGTGGAAGCAGGGCTTGTGTTGTCGCGCATAAGCGCAGGCCTACCAGGAAGCTGGGACGTGGGAGCATGTATGCCCCATAATCCAAGCACCTGACTTCCAGTTCGTGCGGAGAGTATCCTCTAGAAACCCAGGGTGCGACACCCCACTGCAACGGGCTCCCATGCCTCCCGAGGGAACTGCTCGAAGGTGAGCTTCGTCAGATACTGTAGCTCAAATCGCTCGGCGCCGCTACCACGGCACCAGCGACTAAATGTGAGCGGCGCTCCACCCGCGACGACGTGCCGAGACAGATTTAACACGGCGGTGCAGTCCTCCTAGGAACGGAATCAAATGAGAATGTCCACCGACGGCGCGCTAACATCCACCTTCACCTGCCTACGGGTGACTGCGCAGTGCGCGACCAGCGCAGCCAGGACTTCCGCAGGCAACAAAGGAGGGCGACGCCCTCCCACGGTGACCTCGAGCGCGCGACCGTGCCACTTCGCCTCGAGCTTCTCCATTGCACGCGAGCGGGCGAGCACTCAACAGCCTTGAGTCGGCCGTGGTGCGGGCTCCCAGTCAACATCTCCTCTGGGAACATGCAGCTGGAAGACATCAACAAAGGTGGTAGCGAATTGCCGCGTGCGATCTATGGATTCGGTGGGGAAGAATGGGGAATTTGGGGTCCGATCCTGTTTCAGTCTGCGAGCTGGGCAGATGAGCAAATGGGGAATTTAGGGCTCAATCATGTTTTAGTCTATATGGAGTAAATTCATGTCCATATAAGTGTTCTGGGAGGTGAAGAGAGCCAAGATCCAAACCTGAGATGTGACCGGTTTCACCCGCACCGCTTGCTATATATGCAGGAAGGATCTATACGTTCACCTCAACCCCCTCCCCTTTCGGACGATCCCGAGAGAATACTATAACAACTCTGGACCATCTGAATCCCACCCAAAATAAGGGCTTTCCATACCATCTAATGGGTTCTCTCTAATGGGTTCCAGGACTACTCAAGGCCCGAAATTCCCGATTCTGAAGGAACGGGAGGGGAATGTTGCCAATATGTGGGCCCTACCATTGTCTTCGGTGTTCCTTGAGCCTAATCGAACATAGCCGAGCAATTAGTTCCACTTTTCTACCACCTTTCGGGCTCATGTAGAGGGGCCAGATTTCTAGTTTCGTCATTTTCTCCAGCGGGCCTAGGGTTTCTCCGGAGAGAGAGGCTTCGGAGCGTGTTAATCCCACCCAAACCTGGGCAATGCCATATAATGTGTGTTAGAGTGTGGCATGGGCCTTTCATGCCCAATATTACCTCACTCTATGTGTTATGGCTTCACCAGCGTCGGATTTTCTCTTGCGGGTTCGAGGGCTACTCAGATCCCAAACTCCCGGATCTGACAGAACGGGGGGATCTTGCCAAGAGGTGGGCCCCAACGTTGTCTTGGGTGTTCCTTGGGCCTAAACTAACACAACCAACCAATTAGTTCCACTTTGCTACCCCTTTCTGTCTCACGTAAAGGGGCCAGATCGACAGTTTCGTCCTTTTCTCCAACGGGCCTAGGGTTTCTCCGGAGAGGAGCTCCAGAGCGTCGTAATCACACCCAGGCCTAGGGTATCACGTAACATGTTTGTTAGAGTGTGTGGAATGGGTCTTGGAAGCCCAAGATTTCCTCACTCTTTGTGTTAGGGATTCACCAGCGTCAGATTCTCTCTAGTTGTTGAAGGACTACTCACAGACCAAAACTCGCGAATCTGACGGAGAACGGGGGGGGGGGGGGGGGAGATCTTTCGAAGAGGTGGGATCTCCCATTGTCTTGGGTGTTCCTTGGGCCTAAGCTAACACAGCCAAGAAATTAGTTACAATTTGCTACCCCCTTCTGGCTCACGTAGAGGGTCCAGAACGACAGTTCCGTCCTTTTTTCCAGCCGGCCTAAGGTTTCTCCGGAGAAGAGCTCTGGAGCGTCTGAATCCCACCCAAGACTAGGGTATGTCATAACATGTGTGTTAGAGTGCGGCATGGGTCCTGGATTCCCAATATTCACTCACTCTCCGTGTTATGGTTTCACCGGCGTCAGATTCTCTCTCGTGGGTTCGAGGACTACAAACAGCCCGAAATTCCCGGATCTGACGGAACAGAGGGAATCTTTCAAAGAGGTGGGCCCTACCATTGTATTGGTTGTTTCTTGGGCCTATCCTAACCCAACCGAGCAATTAGTTACACTTTGCTACCCCCTTCCGGCTCACGTAGAGGGTCCAGAACAACAGTTTCGTCCTTTTTTCTCGAACGGGCCTAGGATTTCTCCGGAGAGGAGCTCTGGAGCGTCTGAATCCCACCCAAGCCTAGGGTATTCCATACCTTTCGTGTTAGAGTGCATCATGGGTCTTGGATTCCCAATATTCCCTTACTCTCTATGTTATAGCTTCACCGGCGTCAGATTCTCTCTCGTGGGTTCCAGGACTACTCATAGACCGAAACTTCCGGATCTAACGGAGAACGGGGGGAATCTTGCCAATAGGTGGGCCCTACCATTGTCTTGGGTGTTCCTTGGGCATAAAATAACACAACCAAGCAATTAGTTCCACTTCGCTAACCCCTTCCGGCTCACGTAGAGTGTCCAAAACAACAGTTCCGTCCTTTTTTCTCCAACGGGCCTAAGGTTTCTCCGGAGAGAATCTCTAGAGCGTCTGAATCCCACCCGATCCTAGGGTATTTCGTACTATGTGTGTTATAGTGTGAGATGGGTCATGTATTCCCAATATTTCCTCAATCTCTGTGTTATGCTTCACCGGCATCGGATTCTCTCTCGCTGGTTCCAGGGCTACTCAGAGCCCGAAACTCCTGGATCTGACGGAACAGGGGGAATCTTGCCAAAAGGTGGGCCCTAGATTGTTGGATGTTCCTTGGGCCTAATCTAACACAGTCAAGCAATTAGATCCACTTTGCTACCCCCTTCCGGCTCACGTAGAGGGGCCAGATTAGCAGTTCTGTTCTTTTCTCCAACGGGCCTAGGGTTTCTCCGGAGAGGAGCTCTAGCGTGTCTTAATCCAACCCAAGCCTAGGTTATCACATAAAATGTTTGTTAGAGCGTGGCATGGGTCTTGGATGCCCAAGATTCCCTCACTCTTTGTGTTAGGGCTTCACCGGCGTCGAATTCTCTCTCGCCAGTTCCAGGGCTACACAGAGCCCGAAACTCCCAGATCTGACGGAATGGGGGGAATCTTGCCAAGAGGTAGTCCCTAACATAGTATTGGGTGTTCCTTGGGACTAACCTAACAGAACTAAGCAATTAGTTCCACTTTTCTACCCCCTTTCGGCTCACGTAGAGGGGCCACATCGGCACTTCCATCCTTTTCTCCATGGGGCCTAGGGTATCTCCGAAGAGGAGCTCCAGAGCGTCTTAATCCCACCCAAGCCTAGGGTATCCATAAAATGTTTTTTAGAGTGTGGAATGGGTCTTGGATGCACAATATTCCCTCACTATTTGTGTTAGGGCTTCACCGGCGTGAGATTCTCTCTAGTTGTTGCATGACTACACACGGAACGAAACTCTCGGATCTGACGGAATGGAGGGATGTTGCCAAGATGTGGCCCCTACCATTGTCTTGGTTGTTCCTTGGTCCTAAACCAACACAACAAATCAATTAGTTATACTTTGCTACCCTGTTCCGGCTCACACGTAGAGGGTCCAGAACGACAGTTCCGTCCTTTTTTCCAGCCGGCGTAGGGTTTCTCCGGAGAAGAGCTCTGGAGCGTCTGAATCCCACCCAAGACTAGGGTATGTCATAACATGTGTGTTAGAGTGCGGCATGGGTCCTGGATGCCCAATATTCACTCACTCTCTATGTTATGGCTTCACGGGCGTCAGATTCTCTCTCGTGGGTTCGAGGACTACAAACAGCCCGAAACTCCCGGATCTGACGGAACAGAGGGAATCTTTCAAAGATGTGGGCCCTACCATTGTATTGGTTGTTTCTTGGGCCTATCCTAACCCAACCGAGCAATTAGTTACACTTTGCTACCCCCTTCCGGCTCACGTAGAGGGTCCAGAACAACATTTTCGTCCTTTTTTCTCCAACGGGCCTAAGATTTCTCCGGAGAGGAGCTCTGGAGCGTCTGAATCCCACCCAAGACTATGTTATGACATACCATGTGTGTTATAGTGTTGCTTGGGTCTCGGATGCCCAATATTCCCACACTCTCTGTGCTATGGCTTCACAAGCATCGGATTCTCTCTCGTGGGTTCGAGGACTACAAACAGCCCAAAACTCCCGGATCTGACGGAGAATGGGGGGAATCTTGCCAAGAGGTGGGCCCTACCATTGTCTTTGTTGTTCCTTGGGCATAACCTAACAAAACCAATAAATTATTTCCACTTTTCTACCCCCTTCCGTCTCACGTAGAGGGTCCAGAAGTTCCGTCCTTTTTTCTCCAACGGGCCTAGGGTTTCTCCGGAGAGGAGCTCTAGAGCGTCTGAATCCCACCCAAGCCTAGGGTATTCCATACCATGTGTGTTAGAGTGTGGAATGGTTCTTGGATTACCAAAATTGCCTCAATCTTTGTGTTATGGCTTCACCGGGGTCGGATTCTCTCTCGTGGGTTCCAGGACTACTCATAGCCCGAAACTCCCGGATTTGACGGAGAACGGGTGGAATATAGCAAAGAGGTGGGACCTACAATTGTCTTAGGTGTTCCTTGGTCCTAACCTAACACAACCAAGCAATTAGTTCCACTCTGCTACCCCCTTCCAGCTCACGTAGAGTGTCCAAAGCAATAGTTCCGTCCTTTTTTTCTCCAAGGGGCCTAGGGTTTCTCCGGAGAGGAGCTCTAGAGCGTCTTAATCCCACCCAAGCCTAGGGTATGTCATACCATGCATGTTAGAATGTGACATGGGTTTTGTATTCCCAATATTTCCTCAATCCTTGTGTTATGGCTTCACCGATGTCGCATTCTCTCTTGCGGGTTCAAGGATACTCAGAGACCAAAACTCCCGGATTTGACTCGAGGGGGGGGGGGGGTATTTTGAATATGTGGGCCCTACCATTGTCTTAGGTGTTCTTTGGTCCTAACCTAACACAACAAAGCAATTAGTTCCACTTTTCTACCCCTTTCCGGCTCACGTAGAGGGTCCATAACAACAGTTCCGTCCTTTTCTTTAGTGGGCCTAGGGTATCTCCGGAGAGGAGATCCGGAGCGTCTGAATCCCACCAAAGCCTAGGGTATGCCAAACCATGTGTCTTATAGTGTGGCATGTGTCTTAGATGACCAAGATTGCCTCAATCTTTGTGTTATGGCTTCACCGGCGTCAGATTCTCTCTCGCGGGTTCTAGGGCTACTCAGAGCCCGAAACTCCTGGATCTGACGGAAGGGGGGAATCTTTCCAAGAAGTGGGCCCTACATTGTATTGGATGTTCCTTGGGACTAAACTAACACAGTCTAGAAATTAGTTCCACTTTGCAACCCCCTTCCGGCTCACGTAGAGGGTCCAAATTAGCAGTTCCGTCCTTTTCTCCAACGAGCCTAGGGTTTCTCCGGAGAGGAGCTCTAGTGCGTATTAATCCCACCCAAGACTAGGTTATCACATAAAATGTCTTTTAGAGCGTGGCATGCGTCTTGGATGCCCAAGATTCCCTCACTCTTAGTGTTAGGGCTTCACCGGCGTCGGATCTGACGGAACGGGGGGAATTTTGCCAAGAGGTGGGCCCTACTATAGTCTTGGGTGTCCTTGGGAATAACCTAACAGAACCAAGCAATTAGTTCCGCTTTGTTATCCCCTTTCGGCTCACGTAGAGGGGCCAGAGCGGTAGTTATGTCCTTTTCTCCAAGGGTCTTAGGGTATCTCCAGAGAGGAGCTCCAGAGCGTCTTAATCCCACCCAAGCCTAGGGTATCACATAACATGTTTGTTAGAGTGTGGAATAAGTCTTGGATGCACAACATTCACTCACTATTTGTGTTAGGGCTTCACTGGCGTGAGATTCTCTCTAGTTGTTGCATGACTACTCACGGAACAAAACTCCCGGATCTACCGGAACGAGGGGATCTTTCCAAGAGGTGGACCCTACCATTGTATTGCTTGTTCCTTGGGCCTAAACCAACACAACCAAGCAATTATTCCCACTTTTCTACCCCTTCTGGCTCACGTAGAGGGTCCAAAACGACAGATCCGTCTTTTTCTCCAGCGGGCCTAGGGTTTCTCCGGAGAGAAGCTCTGGAGCATATGAATACCACCCAAGCCTAGGGTATGCCACACAATGTGTGTTATAGTGTGGAATGGGTCCTGGATACCCAATATTTGGTCACTCTCTGTGTTATGGCTTCACCGGCGTCGGATTCTCTCTCGTGGGTTCGAGGACTACAAACCGCCCGAAACTCCCAGATCTGACGGAACAGAGGGAATCTTTCCAAGAGGTGGGCCCTACCATTGTCTTGGTTGTTCCTTGGGCCTAGCCTAACACAACCGAGCAATTACCACTTTGCTACCCCCTTCCGGCTCACGTGGAGGGTCCAGAACAACAGTTTCGTCCTTTTTTCTCCAACGAGCCTAGGGTTTCTCCGGAGAGGAGCTCAGGAGTGTCTGAATCCCACCCAAGCCTATGGTATGCCATACCATGTGTTTTATAGTGTGTCATGGTTCTTGAATGCCCAATATTCCCTCCCTCTCTGTGTTATGGCTTCACCGGCGTCAGATTCTCTCTCGTGGGTTCCAGGACTACTCTCATAGCCCGAAACTCCCGGATCTGAGGGGGAATAGGGGGAATATTTCCAAGAGGTGGGCCCTACCATTGTCTTGGGTGTTTCTTGGGCCTAACCTAACACAACCAAGCAATTAGTTCCTCTTTGCTACCCCTTCTAGCTCACGTCCAAAACAGCAGTTCCGTCCTTTTTCTCCACGGCCTAGGGTTTCTCCAGAGAGGAGCTCTTGAGAGTCTTAATCCCACCCAAGCCTAGGGTATGTCATACCATGTGTGTTATAGTTTGACATGGGTCTTAGATTCCCAAGATTGCCTCAATATCTGTGTTATGGCTTCACCAGCGTCGGATTCTCTCTTGCGGGTTCCAGGATACTCAGAGCCCGAAACTCCCGGATCTGACTGGAAGGGGGGATCTTGCAAAGATGTGGTCCCTACCATTGTCTTGGGTGTTCTTTGGTCCTAACCTAACACAACCAAGCAATTAATTCCACTTTACTACCCCTTTTCGGCTCATGTAGAGGGTCCATAATGACAATTCCGTCCTTTTCTTTAGCGGGCCTAGGGTATCGCCGGAGAGGAGCTTCAGAGCGTCTGAATCCCACCCAAACCTACATGATGCCATACCATTCATGTGTGTTATAGTGTGGCATGTGTCTTCTATGATCAAGATTTCCTCAATCTTTGTGTTATGTCTTTTCACCGGCGTCAGATTCTCTCTCGCGGGTTCTAGGGCTACTCAGAGCCCGGAACTCCTGGATTTGACGGAACGGGGGGAATATTTCTAAGATATGGGACCTACATTGTATTGGGTGTTACTTGGGACAAACCTAATGAAGTCAAGCAATTAGTTCCACTTTTCTACCCCCTTTCGGCTCACGTAGAGGGGCCCGATCATCAGTTCCGGCCTTTTCTCCAACGGGCCTAGGGTTTCTCCGGAGAGGAGCTCTAGTGCGTCTTAATACCCTACAAGCCTAGGGTATCACATAAAATATTTTTTAGAGCGTGGCATGGGTCTTGGATTCCCAAGATTCCCTCACTCTTTGTGTTAGGGCTTCACCGGCATCGGATTCTCTCTCGCCGGTTCCAGTTCTACTCAGAGCCCGAAACTCCCGGATCTGGCGGAACAGGGGGGGGGGGGCGGGGAATCTTGCCAAGAGGTGGGCCCTAACATAGTCTTGGGTTTTCCTTGGTCCTAATGAAGGGAATATGCCCGAGAGGCAATAATAAAGTGTTTATTATGTTATTCCTTGTTTGTGATAGATGTTTATTTCTCATGCTAGAATTGTATTAACCGGAAACGTTGATACATGTGTGATTAATAAACAAACCAACGTTCCTAGTGAAGCCTCTCTTTTTAACTAGCCCGTTGATTAAACAGATGATCAAGGTTTCCTGATCATAACATTGGATGTTGTTGATAACGGGGTCATGTCATTAGGAGAATGACATGATGAACTTAAACCCTAAACTAAGTATAACAATACGATCAAGTCATTTAGTTTTGTTGTTATGTCTTACATTCGGAGTAACATTATTCCTTAGACCATGAGATCATGTTAATCACTAATACCGAAAGAATACTTTGATGACATCAAACATCACCGTAAAAGGGTGACTATAAAGGTGGCATTGGATATTCGGAAAGTATTGGTTGAAGCTCATGGATCGAGAATGGGATTTGTCCATCCAATATGACGGATAGATATACTCAGGGCCCTCTCGGTGATATCACATCAACACCGCTTGCAAGCAAGTGATTTGATCACTAGGATGTTATATCACGGGAACGAGAAAAGAGTACTTGTCGGATAACGAGATCGAACAAAGTATGGATACCGATGATCGGATCTCGGACAAGTAATATATCGCGAGACAAAGGGAAATCGTTACGACGTTTGAAAGGTTCACACGATCACGAGAGTCATCGTTGAATATATAGGAGTCATCACGGTTTTCCAGACCCCGCTGTTGATTATTGATCGGAGAGGAGTCTCGATCATGTCTATAATATTCACGAACCGTAGGGAGACACACTTAAGGTTCGATGAAGCGTTTAGAGAAGATACGGAATACCGAAGAATATTTTGGGCAGCTCCGGAATTGTTTCGGGGAAAATTGAAATAGTTCAAGGGGTTTTTGTCGAACGGTTGTTAATAGAATTAACAAATGGTTCGAGGTGCTGCATGCAAATGTTTGTTAATGGAATTAACAAATATAAATAAAGAAATAAAAATGTTTTATTTATTTATTAAAGAAAAACCTTTGGATTTTCCAAGTGGGAAATTAAGGGAATTTTGAGTGGGTTTGAGTGGAGCTTCCACTCACATGAAGAGAGGAAGGGGTGGGGGCACCCATGGCTGGCCGCACCCCCCCTTGGGCTGCCTCCCCCTCCCCTATAAAAGGAGGGTGAGGGCTCTCTCTTCCACACACACTTGCTCACACATTTTCCCTTCCATCCGCTGCTCCATTCCATGGTCTCCGGCTTGGCGAAGCCCTGACCGTGGGATTCTTCACCACCACCACGCCGTCGTGCTGCTGGAATTCCGGAGGGATTCCACTTCCGCAACCCGCTGGAACGAGGAACGGAAGTCTTCATCGAGCTGAAACGTGTGACCGATTACGGAGGTGCCGCCGATTGCGGTGCTCTTCTTCTCGCTCGGGATCGGCGTGAGAACGACTACGCCAACCACGAGATCTTTTCTCGTACCACTTTGAGTCTTCGAGGGTATGTTATCTCAAGACTCTCTTTCTCCCCGTTGCCTTTCATCTCATAGATTAGATCTTGGCCTTTTGGGTTTATCGCGTGTAGGAAAATTTTTGTTTTCTATGCTACGTTCCTTCAGTGGTATCAGAGCCGGATCTATGCGTAGATGAATTGTACGGGTAGAACACATAGGAGTATGTGGGCGTTGATGATCATGTTTTTGTCTCTTTGAGTATTTTATGATCTTAGTGGCATAGTAGGATGAAGCGGCCCGGACTAACTTTACATGTCCCGTACATGAGACTTGTTCCACAACTGACATGCAACTTGAATTGCATAAGTGGCTTGCGGGTGTCGGTTTCTCCTACTATAGTTAAGATCTAATCTACAAAGGGTTGTTCAAAAATATATTTTATCAACGTTGTGGTTTTTTGTACGTAGATATGAACGGTTCTATCCTCGTAAGCCCAAAGCCACGTAAAATATGCAAAAATAAATTAGAGGCGTCTAACTTGTTTTTGCAGGGCATGTGATGTGATATGGTCAATGTTACAAACGTTATGTATGAGATGATATCTTTTGTAAATTATTGACATACCGGCTGGAGCCATATGGTTGTCTTATTTTATGGCCTGCGTGCTGTATGTCATATCCATGTGATATGTTGTAATGGACAATCAAGATGGAGGTGCCACGGACCTTGGTGCACGCCGGTAGAATGATGGAGTCATACCATGATGCACAAGATGGAGATCAAGTGCAAGAAGGACCATATCATATCACATTATCCATGCATGATGTTTATCCTTTTATGCATCTTATTTTGCTTAGATCGCGACGGTAGCATTATAAGATGATCCCTCTCACTTAATATCAAGATAATAATGTGTTCTTCCTTAAGTATGCACCGTTAAGAAAGTTCGTCGTTTCGAGACACCACGTGATGATCGGGTGTGATAGACTCAACGTTCGCATACAACGGGTGTTTTCAAGCCTAGCATGTACAGACATGGCCTTGAAACACATGCAATACAATGGTTCTACTTGGCGAGCCTAGCATGTACAGACATGGCCTCGGAACACGTAACCGAAAGGTAAAGCATGAGTCATATGAATGATGAACATGTTGATGTTCGCCTTTGCAACTACACCGTCTCACGTGATGATCGGTTCGGTGTAGTGAATTGGTTCGTGTAATCACTAAAGACAACTAAGAGGGATGTTGTTTTTGAGTGGGAGTTCATGGGATAATTTTAGAATTAACTTGAACTTAATTTATCATAAACATAGTCTAAATAGTCTTTGCAATATGTTGTAGATCATGGCACCACCTACCTTCAATTTCAATATGTTCATGGAGAAAGAGAAATTAGCGAACAATGGTAGCAACTTTACCAACTGGGCACTTAACCTGAGGATTCTCCTCACCGCTTGCAAGCTCTCTATGTGCTTGATGCACCTCTAGGTGACCAACCCGCTGATGATGCTTCTGATGAGGATAAAAATGTTTATCTGACTCAACAAGAAGACCACAGTATAGTTCACTGCGGCATCCTCTATGGATTAGAGCCAGAGCTGCGAAAACGTTTCGAGAACAGCACTGCTTATGCCACAATGGGAGAATTGAAATGATTTTCGATACCCATGCCGCAGTTGAGAGTTTATGACGCTTCAGAAAAGTTCTTTAGCTGCATGATGGAAGAGAACAGCTCCGTTAGTGAGCACGTACTCAAAATGTCTGCGTACGCTGATAAGCTCATAGCCTTGGGAATATCGATTCCCATTGAGTAGGGATACATCGTGTTCTCCAATCTCTGCCACCTAGTTTACAAGAACTTCGTGATGAACTATAATATGCAGAGCATGAAGAAGTCTCTTCCTGAGCTTCTCTCGATGCTTAAAACTGCTGAAGTGGAGATCAAGAAAGAACATCAAGTGTTGATGATCAATAAGACCACTAGTTTCAAGAAAGGCAAGAAAGGCAAGCCAAGGGTAAACTTCAAGAAGGGTGGCAAATCTGTTGCTACTGCTGAGAAGAGAAACAGGCATGGCCCTAAGTCTGAGACTGAGTGTTTCTATTGCAAGGTACTGGCCACTGGAAGCGCAATTGCCCAAGTATCTGGCAGATAAGAAGGCCGGCAAAGTGAACAAAGGTATATGATATATTGTTATTGATGTGTACCTTACTAGTACTCGCAGTAGCACCTGGGTATTTGATACTGGTTCGGTTTGCTCACATATGTAACTCGAAACAGGAGCTGCAGAACAAGCGACCACTAGCAAAGGATGAGGTGACGATGCGCGTCGGCAATGGATCAAGAGTTGATGTGATCGCCGTCGGGACGCTACCTCTACGTCTACCATCGGGATTAGTTATAAACCTCAATAAATGTTATTTGGTGCCCGCATTAAGCATGAATATCGTTTCTGGATCTTGCTTAATGCGGGACGGTTATTCCTTTAAGTCCGAGAACAATGGTTGTTCGATTTATATGAATAATATCTTTTTATGGTCATGCACCTGAGAAGAATGGTTTATTTCTTTTGAATCTTGATAATGTTGATACACATATTCATAATGTGAATGCCAAAAGAATTAAGTTAAATGATGATATTGCTACTTATTTGTGGCATTGCCGCTTAGGTCATATTGGTGTTAAACGCATGAAGAAGCTCCATTCTGATGGACTCTTAGAATCACTTGATTATGAATCATTTGAAACATGTGAACCATGCCTTATGGGCAAGATGACTAGAACCCCGTTTTCTGGATCTATGGAACGGGCGACAGACTTACTGGAAATCATACATACTGATGTATGTGGACCAATGAGTGTATCGGCGCGCGGTGGATATCGTTATTTTGTCACTTTCACAGATGATTGAGTAGATATGGGTATATTTACTTAATGAAACACAAATCTGAAACGTTTGAAAAGTTCAAAGAATTTCAGTGTGAAGTTGAAAATCATCGTAACAGAAAGATTAAATTTCTACGATCTGATCGTGGAGGTGAATATCTAAGTTACGAGTTTGGCATGCATATGAAACAATGTGGAATAGTTTCACAACTCACACCTGCCGGAACACCACAGCGAAATGGTGTTTCCGAACGTCGTAATCGTACTTTATTAGATATGGTTCGGTCTATGATGTCTCTTACAGATTTGCCACTGTCGTTTTGGGGTTATGCACTAGAGACCGCTGCATTCACTTTAAATAGGGCACCATCTAAATCCGTTGAAACGACACCGTATGAATTATGGTTTGGAAACAAACCTAAGCTGTCATTTCTAAAAGTTTGGGGATGCGATGTTTATGTGAAGAAGCTTCAACCTGATAAACTCGAACCCAAAGCGGAAAAATGCGTCTTCATAGGATACCCTAAAGAAACAATAGGTACACCTTCTATCACAGATCCGAAGGCAAGATTTTTGTTGCCAAGAATGGATCCTTTTTGGAGAAGGAGTTTCTCTCGAAAGGTGTGTGAATAGTAGGAAGGTAGAACTCGACGAGGTTATTGAACCTTCTCTTCTTGGAATGGCGAGATAGCGCAGCACCGGAGAAGTTGTTCCGGGGCCGACCCCGTCAGATGAAGAGAGAGTTAATGATCAAAATCATGAAACTCCAATAGAGGAAACTACCGCACCTCGCAGGTCAACTAGGGAGCGTGCAGCTCCTGAACTATACGGAGATCCCGTATTAAACTTCATGGTAGATGGAGGTGATGACCCTGCGACATATGAGGAAGCGATGATGAGCCCAGATTCCAACAAATGGCTTGAAGCCATGAAATCCGAAATAGGATCCATGTACGAAAACCAAGTTTGGACTTTGGTGGATTTACCCAATGACCGCAAGGCCGTTGAGAACAAATGGATCTTTAAAAAGAAAACTGATGCTGATGGTAATGTGACCGTCTATAAAGCTCGACTTGTCGCAAAAGGTTTCCGACAAATTCAAGGAGTTGACTATGATGAGACTTTCTCACCAGTAGCGATGCTTAAGTCAGTTAGGATTATGTTAGCAGTTGCTGCATTTTTCGATTATGAAATATGCAGATGGATGTCAAAACGGCGTTCCTTAATGGTGACATTGAGGAAGAGTTGTATATGATGCAACCCAAAGGTTTTGTTGATCCTAAGGATGCTGACAAGGTGTGTAAGCTTCAACGTTCAATTTATGGACTGAAGCAAGCATCCCGAAGTTGGAACCTCCGTTTTGATAAGGTGATCAAAGGTTTTGGATTTGTCCAAACATACGGAGAAGCTTGTATTTACAAGAAAGTGAGTGGGAGCTCTGTAGCATTTCTGGTAATATGTGGATGACATATTGTTGATTGGAAATGATATAGAACTTTTAGAAAGCGTAAAAGGTTATTTGAACAATAGTTTTTCGATGAAAGACCTCGGTGAAGCAGCTTATATATTGGGCATCAAAATCTACAGGGATAGATCAAGACGCTTAATTGGACTTTCGCAAAGTACATACCTTGACAAGATTTTGAAGAAGTTCAGAATGGAAGATAGTAGAAAGGGTTCCTACCTATGCAAGGCAAGACGTTGAGTAAGACTCAATGTCCAGCTACAGCAGCAGAGATAGAGAAAGATAAGACTCCCTATGCTTCAGCCATAGTCTATCATGTATGCTGCTATGTACAAGAACGGATGTGGCACATGCTATTAGTTTGACTAGTAGTACCAATCCAATCCAGGTTTGGAACACTGGACTGCGGTCAAGAATATCCTAAAGTACTTAAGAAGAACTAAGGACATGTTTCTCGTATATGGCGGTGAGAAGAGCTCGTCGCAAGATGTTACGTCGATGCTAGCTTCGACACTGATCCGAATGACTCTAAGTCTCAGTCCGGGTACGTATTTATTATGAATGGAGGAGCTGTAAGCTGGAGGAGTTCCAAGCAATCCGTGGTGGCGGGATCATCAACAGAAGCGGAATATGTTGCTGCCTCGGAGGCAACACAGGAAGCAGTTTGGGATGAGGAGTTCATATCCGAACTAGGCGTGGTTCCAAGTGCGTTGGATCCAATGGTTGTCTATTGTGACAACAATGGTGCCATAGCCAATGCTAAGGAACCAAGGTCTCACAAGAATTCCAAGCATATCAAGCGTCGTTTTTCACTCCATCCGTGAGCATGTCGCAGATGGTGATGTGAAGATTTGCATAGTACATACGGATCTGAATGTGGCAGATCCGTTGACTAAAACTCTCTCAAGGACAAAACATGATCAACACCAGAACTCCATGGGTGTTAGATTCATCACTATGTAATATAGATTATTGCCCCTAGTGCAAGTGGGAGACTGAAGGGAATATGCCCGAGAGGCAATAATAAAGTGTTTATTATGTTATTCCTTGTTTGTGATAGATGTTTATTTCTCATGCTAGAATTGTATTAACCGGAAACGTTGATACATGTGTGATTAATAAACAAACCAACGTTCCTAGTGAAGCCTCTCTTTTAACTAGCCCGTTGATTAAACAGATGATCAAGGTTTCCTGATCATGAACATTGGATGTTGTTGATAACGGGGTCATGTCATTAGGAGAATGACATGATGAACTTAAACCCTAACTAAGTATAACAATACGATCAAGTCATTTAGTTTTGTTGTTATGTCTTACATTCGGAGTAAACATTATTCCTTAGACCATGAGATCATGTTAATCACTAATACCGAAAGAATACTTTGATGACATCAAACATCACACCGTAAAAAGGGTGACTAAAAGGTGGCATTGGATATTCGGAAAGTATTGGTTGAAGCTCATGGATCGAGAATGGGATTTGTCCATCCAATATGACGGATAGATATACTCAGGGCCCTCTCGGTGATATCACATCAACACCGCTTGCAAGCAAGTGATTGATCACTAGGATGTTATATCACGGGAACGAGAAAAGAGTACTTGTCGGATAACGAGATCGAACAAAGTATAGTGGATACCGATGATCGGATCTCGGACAAGTAATATATCGCGAGACAAAGGGAAATCGTTACGACGTTGAAAGGTTCACACGATCACGAGAGTCATCGTTGAATATATAGGAGTCATCACGGTTTTCCAGACCCCGCTGTTGATTATTGATCGGAGAGGAGTCTCGACATGTCTATAATATTCACGAACCGTAGGGAGACACACTTAAGGTTCGATGAAGCGTTTAGAGAAGATACGGAATACCGAAGAATATTTTGGGCAGCTCCGGAATTGTTTCGGGGAAAATTGAAATAGTTCAAGGGGTTTTTCGTCGAACGGTTGTTATAGAATTAACAAATGGTTCGAGGTGCTGCATGCAAATGTTTGTTAATGGAATTAACAAATATAAATAAAGAAATAAAAATGTTTTATTTATTTATTAAAGAAAACCTTTGGATTTTCCAAGTGGGAAATTAAGGGAATTTTGAGTGGGTTTGAGTGGAGCTTCCACTCACATGAAGAGAGGAAGGGGTGGGGGCACCCATGGCTGGCCGCACCCCCCCCTTGGGCTGCCTCCCCCTCCCCTATAAAAGGAGGGTGAGGGCTCTCTCTTCCACACACTTGCTCACACATTCCCTTCCATCCGCTGCTCCATTCCATGGTCTCCGGCTTGGCGAAGCCCTGACCGTGGGATTCTTCACCACCACCACGCCGTCGTGCTGCTGGAATTCCGGAGGGATCTTCCACTTCCGCAACCCGCTGGAACGAGGGAACGGAAGTCTTCATCGAGCTGAACGTGTGACCGATTACGGAGGTGCCGTCGGATTGCGGTGCTCTTCTTCTCGCTCGGGATCGGCGTGAGAACGACTACGCCAACCACGAGATCTTTTCTCGTACCACTTTGAGTCTTCGAGGGTATGTTATCTCAAGACTCTCTTTCTCCCCGTTGCCTTTCATCTCATAGATTAGATCTTGGCCTTTTGGGTTTATCGCGTGTAGGAAAATTTTTGTTTTCTATGCTACGTTCCCCTTCACCTAACCTATCAGAACCAAGAAATTAGTTCCGCTTTGCTACCCCCTTCCGGCTCACGTAGAGGGGCTAGATCGACAGTTCCATTCTTTTCTCCAACGGGCCTAGGTTATCTCTAGAGAGGAGCTCCAGAGCGTCATAATCCCACCCAAGCCTAGGGTATCACATAACATGTTTGTTAGAGTGTGGAATGGGTCTTGTATGCACAATATTACCTCACTCTTTGTGTTAGGGCTTCACTGGCGTGAGATTCTCTCTAGTTGTTGCATGACTACTGAGGGACCGAAACTCCCGGATCTGACAGAACAGGGGGATCTTGCCAAGAGGATCGCCCTATTATTGTATTGGTTGTTAATTGGGCCTAATCCAACGCAACCAAGAAATTAGTTCCACTTTGCTAGCCCCTTACGGCTCACGTAGAGGGTCCAGAACGGGAGTTCCGTCCTTTTTTCCAGCGGGTCTAGGGTTTCTCCGGAGAGGAGCTCCGGAGCGTATGAATCCCACCCAATCCTAGGGTATGCCATACCATGTGTGTTAGAGTGTGGAATGGGTCCTGGATGCCCAATATTCCCTCAGTCTTTGTGTTAGGGCTTCACCGGCCTGAGATTCTCTCTAGTTGTTGCATGACTACTCAAGGACTGAAACTCCCGGATCTGACGGAACGGGGGGATCTTGCCAAGAGGTGGACCCTACCATTGTCTTGGTTGTTCCTTGGTCCTAACCCAACACAACCAAGAAATTAGCTACACTTTTTCTATCCCCTTCCGGCTCACGTAGAGGGTCCAGAACGACAGTTCCGTCCTTTTTTCCAGCGGGCCTAGGGTTTCTCCGGAGAGGAGCTCCGGAGCGTCTCAATCCCATCCAAGCCTAGGGTGTTCCATACCATGTGTGTCATAGTGTGGCATGGGTCTTGGATTCCCAATATTCCCTCACTCTCTTTGTTATGGCTTCACTGGCGTCAGATTCTCTCTCGTGGGTTCCAGGACTACTCATAGCCCGAAACTCCCGGATCTGACGGAGAACAGGGGAATGTTGCCATTAGGTGGGCCCTACCATTTTCTTGGGTGTTTCTTGGGCCTAATATAAATCAACCAAGCAATAATTCCACTTTTGTACCCCCTTCTGGCTCACGTAGAGGGGCTAGAACGGAAGTTTCGTCCTTTTCTACAGCGGGCCTAGGGTTTCTCCGGAGAGGGATTCCAGAGCGTCAGAATCCCACCCAAACGAATGGTTTTCCATACCATGTGTGTTAGAGTGTGGCATGCGCCTTGGATGCCCAATATTCCCTCACTCTTTGTATTAGGGCTTCACCGATGTTAGATTCTCTCTAATGGGTTCCATGATACTGAGAGCCTGAAACTCTCGAATCTGACTGGACGGGGGGAATATTGCCAATATGTGGGCCCTAAAATTGTCTAAGGTGTTATTTGGGCCTAACCTAACGCAACCAAGCAATTAGCTCCACTTTTCTACCCCTTTCCGTCTCACGTAGAGGGTCCATAACGACAGTTCCGTCCTTTTCTTTAGCGGGCCTAGGGTATCTCCGGAGAGGACCTTTGTTGTGGGATAGTCACGGCAGACGTTACCGGGGGTAACTTAGTATGGGGAGAATCGACTCTGGTGTTTGGGAGAGGGTTTAGCTCAGGGAAAATCATATCAACTGGCAATCTAAAGACTCGGGCTACAATGTCGCCGAGACTCTGATCTAGGTTTACAAGGACTAGCTCTCGAATACCTAGAATACATGAATCCTTCTATCTCCCTCAATCCTGATTTCTATGCCCTAGAAGCCGGTTTATATAAGACCCGACTTCCTGGCTTTCCTTACCAGATACCTGCGGGATCCTACTCAGGATCCATACATAACCCTAGTTTTCCTACCGTAACTCCCATGTCATGAATTAAAGGAATTACACCACCCTTTAGGCCTTCTGGACCTTTGGGTCGGATCTCCTACGCATCCGCTAGCCTATCAACAAGATCTGGCCTGGCATCACAACGCAGGGTCTTGCGCAGCTTCCCTTTGGCCGGGTCTCGTCCCAGGTGCGGGCCTACCGGGTTATCATCCCCCCAACAGTAGTCCCCAGAATAGCTTGGGCATCTTGGGACCAACCATGAAGCGCACGCTATTCCCTGCAAAATAATAAACATTTGTATCCATAACATGACGGGTTAGATTGCTTTAACTATAGCCGGGCCTGCTCTTTTGGCGGTCCATATAATAACCCAATTTCCTCTTGAACCGGGTATCGCTCCTCGGATCAAGTTTCCAGAGGCATGTTCTATAACCCGACCCTCACCTTCTCCGCTAGCCAGTCCGAGTGACAGTTTTCAAGTCCGGATCTTCTGGCGGGCTTGACTGACCCGGCCATTTCGCCATAACTCCAAGGGTCCTTATCCCATAATTTTCGGGCCGGATCATATCTTCCCGCAAATCACTCTACTGACCGTTTGGTTTCTAGGGTTTCTCTGCGCCTATAAATAGGCCCAGGGGGAAAACCCTAAAATCCCAAACGCCAACGCTTCCACTCTCCTTCTTCCTCCTCCCGCTCGCCATCTAAGCCCAAGAGCCCGAGGTCAAACCCTAGCCACCGGACCTGCCGCGCGCTGTCGACCTCGATTGCCAGCCGTCGTTCCGCATCGCTGTCCTGCGCCGCCATCTCGCGCCTCCGTGCTCGCACCATCGCGCTTGCCGGATTCCGCCTCGAGGACCTCGCTGCGCCATTGGAGCTCGAGACCCAGCTTGGACGCGGAACGCCCGGCCGCACGCGCGCCACCGTCATCTTCAAGGACCGAGCCGCCGCCGCTGAGCACGCCGGACCTCACTCCGCTACTGCATTCTGGTTAGTACCATTAGATGTAGATGGTAGATTCGTTTTTCCAAATCCTAGCTTTGTGTTCATCGCGCGTATAGCCTCCATTTCTTTTTTCCTTACTTTATTCATGCTTTTCAATTTTCTCTAGATCCATTTCCATGGCACCCAAGGTTGGTACTAAGTCCAAGGGAAAAAACCCGGCTCTGAAGCAAAAGCCGGGTCAGTCGATCTCATCCAATTGCGCTAGGTCGACTGTCACCAAGGCGAAATTGGAAGAACTGGCCGAGTCCGGGGTTCTCCCCGCAGAGTCGGAAATCTCCTGGAGAGCGCCAGAGGAAGAGACCCGGCCTTCACCCGGCTCAGGTGAAGTTGTCGTCTTTTTTGGAGCACGTGACCCGGGGTTTCTGCCCCCCGGGTCACCCTTTTTTCCGCGAAATCCTCCACCACTATAAACTTCGAGTTTTTGATATCGGTCCTAACTCGATTTTGAATATCTGCCACTTTATCGTTCTCTGTGAGGCCTATCTTTGCATCGCCCCCAATCTCGCCCTGTTTTTAGAGCTTTTTCAATGCAAGCCCTGCCGGGAGAGCACGGACGGACCCCTCCTCGTCTGTGGGGGGTATCCATTCAGAGACGTAAAAAACTCTCTGATGCTGACTCTCAGCCTTCACACCCACGTGAAGCACTGGCAGAAGACATTCTTTTACTGCAAAGATACGTCCACACCCGGCGAAAAGCCTTTGCCGGGTTTCTCCGTTGAGACCCTCTCGCTCAGCGACAACCTTAGCTCCTTTGCTCCAGACGCCGACAGACAATCTATCCAACCTCTCCTCCACTAGCTGGCCGTCCTCGCAACCCATGGTCTTTGTGGGCTAGATTCAATTAAAACCTGGATTAGTTGTAGGATCAATCCAAACAACATCCGCCCCAAACTCATCTGCGAGTATTCGGGCCACTTAACCGAATCTCTCCGATACTCGGAGAAATCGTACCCGACCGCGGATATCAATAAGGCCATGAAGAACTTCTTGGCCGAGAAAGTAGATGTCATCAAGAGCATCTCCGGACTCGGCCCTTTCACTCGTTCAAACCCGGCTCCTCTAGTAAGAACCGGCTAACACCTTCTGTTCCGACTATTTTTTGAAACGTACCCCTGTTAACTTTTGACTTTGCTGCTTTTTACCCAGGAAACCGATGGGTTTTGGAAGATTGTTACCCCGCCATCTTCTGAAAACTCGGAAGAAGAAGAAGAACCGAGTGATAGCGAGGAAGGTAATCCCTAGTTACCATGCTAATGCTTTGTCAATCCATTAGACTGGAAATTTCCGTTTACCGATAACATGCTATAACTTACCAGCGCCGGCTGACAAGGATGGCTCTCAATCGGAGGAGAGCGAGGCTGAGCCCCAGGCCGAGTTAGGCCAAAAGAGGAAGCCCAGGGGGGTTACGCTCAAGGTGCCATACTCCTCCATGACCACAGAACCATACTCGTACGCCAATATGTGCAAGATTAACGAATATCTAACCACTGTATTGTCTCTGAAGGACGTATCTCCTCCACCCAAGCGACGGGTAACCCGGAATTCTCCGAGTGACGAGCCCCTCAATCCCGGGATCCCTCAATCGCAAGTTCGCAGAGCCGGTACTCATTCCACTTATTCTGATAGTACTCCTCAAAAATTCCCATCTCCAAACCATCCTTTAGCCGGAACAATCCGAGTCTCACTTTCCGAATCTTTGTCAGTGTCCTCCGGGTCTAGCAATGAGCTGCCCAGCGATTTTATCGTGAATACCGGGTAATTTTCATAACTTATCCATATCCCTATACTTTGCATGCTTTTCCTCTATGGCGCACTAACTCTTTGTTTTTTCCTTCCTCAGAGCCCATGTCACACTCAACGATCCGGTGGACACCCCCGCTGACGACCCCATGAACGAAGACCCGGTGAGCGCTGCCAACCCTCCACCTCCTGAAGAGCAAGGGCCGACTAACCTCACCAGCCTAAGAGCCGAGTCTCCTCCTCACATGGCCCAGCCGGATGATCCTGAGGTCGAGTACATTGGGACCCAGAGGAGTGCTGCCGTCCCAAGTACCGCCACAGCTAGGTATGACCCGGAGGAGACAAAGACAGCCGCCCAACCCACTAGCCCTAGCGCTAGCTCTTCCAGGCCGGCTCTCCATGGCCAACCCACTTTACTGATGTACTTTATCCTAGTCCCCAAGTTCCGGATGTTCTGCATGCAGTCACTCGGTACTTATTAGTATACGGACTAACACTTATCTGTCGATTTCAGGCTTATGTTGCTCGTACTGATGAATTGTTGGCCAAGACCAATGAACTGCTGCAAGCGGAGGGTAAACTTCGTGAAGAACTAGAAGCTAGCTTCAAGGACCTCACCAAGAGGCATAAAACACAGAAGAAGAAACTCCGGACAGCTGATGAGTTATCAAAGAATACTCGGCCTTCATCGGCGGCATTTTTGACTCCCTCATTGGTAAGTCTAGGTTCTGTTTGTCGATTCTTGCTTACCCGAATTTCCCTATCCAGTGATGTTTTTTGACTCGGTATCCGGGTATCTTTTGTGCCTCAGGTCCGGCTGATGTTGCAACAGTGAAAGATGACCATCACAGGCTGAGGATACTCAAAACTGTTATCCGGCAATTCTCAGCGGGAACTAAGTGGGCTCTGGAATCTTTGAAGCTGTCGGGTGATTACCCGTGCATTACCAAAATGCTCGAGGCATACTCGACTATCCCTTCTTGGATTGAGACCTGGAAACGTTCAGCCTGCCGAGTCGGAGTGATACCTGCTCTTGCACTGGCCAAGGCCTATTACCCCAAGATCGAGCCAGCAATGCTTGTGAACGGGTTTCCCGAGCTGAAAGCTGATGGCACCAAGTTCTCGGGGAGTCTATCATATCCAGATCCGTCACTCAGCTAGCCTAATCGCCGATACTCTTGACGTGAACAAGCGCACTCCCGATTATGATGCTGAGGACCAACCTGTGCCCATCGAAGACCCGGAGCCTTTTGATATCTTGACTCGTTTCAAGGCGGAAATTGCAAAGAGAAAGGCTGCAGCAGACCCCAGCTCTATGCCATCTTCCTCAACTCCGGTTGTCCATCCTCCATCACGCGCTGCCTCCGGGGGTGACCCGGACGCTGAGAAAGAGAAGGAGACGGAGGAACACGACGAAGACCCGGCTGCCAAGACCACTCCCAATGACTCGGCTGAAGAAACCGAGTAAAGTTATTACCCCTTTTACCTGCAAACAATCATTCGGCCAATAGGCATTGTAATATGCCTGTCACACTTGTTTATTTGATAGTGCGCCTGTGCACTTTTGATACTATTCCTATGGTTTGTAATACGCTTAAACTCCTGTGGTTTTGATGACCCTTCTGGTTGTCAATTTGATATGCACTTTTTGCAACCTTGTGTTGGCACAACTTTGCTTTTATACGTTTTCCGTGATAAATATCGATTCTTGGTTTTGGGATGGTGAAAAATTTCTTGAGTTACTTACCTTAAGATTTTTTTTTGCTTTCTCAAGTCCCCAAGTCCCCAAGACCCGGATTTTAGGTCTTGAGTTACTTACCGGATTTGGGCTTTTAAGAAAACTTTCTGCTTTCTCAAGTCCACAAGTCCCCAAGACCCGGATTTTAGGTCTTGAGTTACTTAGCTTAAGAAATTTTTTTGCTTTCTTAAGTGCCCAACCAGGTTATTGCTTTTATACATTTATGCTTCGTATATTATGAGTTTCCGGCTGATGCCTTTACTCTGCATAATCTTGTGGTTTGGATGACCCTTTTGACCCTCTTTGTTGTAAGCCGGCTTTCGCGTGGATACTCAGTGCTGCTATTGAAGGGAATATGCCCGAGAGGCAATAATAAAATGGTTATTATCTTATTCCTTGTTTATGATGAATGTTTATTTCTCATGCTAGAATTGTATTAACCGGAAACGTTGATACATGTGTGCTTAATAAACAAACAATTGGTTCCTAGTAAAGCCTCTCTTTTAACTAGCTCGTTGATTAATAGATGATCAAGGTTTCCTGATCATGAACATTGGATGTTATTAATAACGGGATCATGTCATTAGAAGAATGATGTGATGAACATATACCCAAAGAGAATATAGCAATGCGATCAAGTCATTTAGTTTACATTGTTATATCAAACATACGAAGTAACTTATTCCTTAGACCATGAGATCATGTCAATCGCTGATACCAGAAGAGTGCTTTGATGGCATCAAACGTCACACTGTAACAGGGTGACTATAAAGGTGTCGTTAAGTATTTGGAAAGTATTAGTTGAGGATCATGGATCAAGAGTGGGATTTGTCCATCCAAATGACGGAGAGATATACTCTGGACCCTCTCGGTGATATCACATCGAAACCGCTTGCAAGCACGTGATATGATCACAACGGATGTTATATCACGGGAACGAGAAAAGAGTACTTGTCGGTAACGAGATTGAACAAGGTATGGTTGATACCAATGATCGAATCTCGGACAAGTAAAATATCGCGATACAAAGGGAATAGTTCACGGCGTTGTTGGTTCACACGATCACGAGAGTCATCGTTGAATATATAGGAGTCATCACGGATCTCCAGATCCCGCTGTTGATTATTGATCGGAGAGGAGTCTCGATCATGTCTATCTTATTCGCGAACCGTAGGGTGACACACTTAAGGTTCGATGACGCGTTTGAGAGGATACGGAATATCGAAGAATATTTTGGGCAGCACCGAAATTGTTTCGGGGAAAATTGAAATAGTTCAAGGGGTTTTCGTCGAATGGTTGTTAATAGAATTAACAAGTGATTCGAGGTGCTATGCAAAAGTTTGTTAATAGAATTAACAAATGCTTAAATAAAGAAATAAAAAGGTTTTATTTATTTATTAAAAGAAAACCTTTGGATTTCTAAGGGGAAATAATGGGAAAGTGAGTGGAGGTGAGTGGAGTGTCCACTCACATGATGATGGAAGAGGTGGGGGCACACCCATGGGCTGGCCGCACCCCCCTTGGGCTGCCTCCCCCCTCTCCTATAAAAGGAGGGTGAGAGCTCTCCCTCCTCCACACACTTGGCCACTTCCCTTTCCCTCCACCCACTGCTCCATTTCATGGTCTCCGGCTTGGCGAAGCCCTGACCGTGGGATTCTTCACCACCACCACGTCGTCGTGCTGCTGGAGTTCCGAGGGATCCTCTACTTACGCGCCCCGCTGGAACGAGGGAACGGAGGTCGTCATCAACCGTACGTGTGACCAATCACGGATGCACCGCCGGATTTGCGGTGCTCTCTCTCGCTATCGGGATCGGTGTGAGTACGACTATGCCAACAACGAGATTTGATCTCGTAACACTTTGAGTCTTCGAGGGTATGTGTTCTCCTTAACCCTCTTGTTGTCCGTTGCACTTCGTCTCCTAGATTAGATCTTGGCCTTTCGGGTGTCTCTCGCGTAGGAAATTTTTTGTTTTCTATGCAACGACCCCTTCAGTGGTATCAGAGTCGGATCTATGCGTAGATGTTTTGTACGGGTAGAACACATATGAGTATGTGGGCGTTGATGATCATGTTATTGCCTCCTTGAGTATTTTATGATCTTAGTGGCATAGTAGGATGAAGCTGCCCCAGACTAAGTTTACGTGTACTATGTACGCGAGAGTTGTCTCACTTGTGGCTAAGGGGGTGTCCGTTTCTCCTACTATAGTTAAGATCTAATCTACGAAGGGATGCTAAAAATATGTTTATCAACGTTGTGGTTGATGTTCGTAGGTATGAACGGTTCTATCCTCGAAAGCCCTAAGCCACGTAAAATATGCAAAAAATAAATTAGAAGCGTCTAACTAGTTTTTGCTGGGCATGTGATGTGATATGGTCAATATTACAAATTTGATTATGAGATGATCTATTTTGTAAATTATTGATATACCGGAAGGTATCCATATGGTTGTCTTCTTATTGATGGACAATCAAGATTGGGTGCCATGGTACTTGGTACCACGCCGGTGGAATGATGGAGATCATACCATAATGCACATGATGGAGATCAAGTGCAAGGAGGACCATATCATATCACGTTATCCTTTCATGTGATGTCTGTGATGTTAATCCTTTTTATGCATCTTGTTTCTGCTTAGATAACGATGGTAGCATTATAAGATGATCCCTCTCACTTAATATCAAGATAATAATGTGTTCTTCCTTAAAGTATGCACCGTTAAGAAAGTTCGTCGTTTCGAGACACCACGTGATGATCGGGTGTGACAGACTCAACGTTCGCATACAACGGGTGTTTTCAAGCCTAGCATGTACAGACATGGCCTTGAAACACACGCAATACTACGGTTCTACTTGGCGAGCCTAGCATGTACAGACATGGCCTCGGAGCACGTAACCGAAAGGTAAAGCATGAGTCATATGGATGATATGATGAACATGTCGATGTTCGCCTTTGAAACTACATCATCTCACATGATGATCGGTTTTGGTGTAGTGAATTGGTTCGTGTAATCACTAAAGACGACTAAGAGGGATGTTTTTGAATGGGAGTTCATGGTTTAATTTTTGAATTAACTTGAACTTATTTATCATGAACAACAAATCAAAGTGAATTTGCACAAATTGTAGTATTCATTGGCATCCACATAACTACCTTACACTTAGATTAATTGAGATATAACTGTTATGATCTGGTAAATACCATTTAAGATTGGTACCGTATTAGTGAAATTTAAAATTGAGTCCTATTGTAGATTTTTGGTATTTCTACCTAGCTCCATATGGTTAATGATTGATTAATCTAGAGAGCAAATAATTCCTACTTAGAATCCAGAGTCATGGTTGCTTTCGTATTACTTTATCTTCAAAAGAATGTTTTGTTGATCAAGGTGATTTTGGAACTGAAAAGAGTTGTTTTCAGAAACAATCAAGTGAAAGATATATTGATATCTAGAAACTTATTTGTAGCAACATGACTGAGTATAATTTAGCGTGACAATGTTTGCTTATATTATCTGAATATATGCAAATTTAGCGTGACAATGTTTGCTTATATTTTCTGAATATATGCAATGATTGAAGACGCTAGGCGTTTGAATATTCCAAGAAATTGGATGCTAAATAAAAATTATCCTCTAAATCCCTTCCTTCGAGCTATAGTAGCTTAATCATAAAATTATTATGATAGGATGGATTTGAAGTATGGGTAAAGTAGTTTACCTTACTTGGAAATTGCTAATAGTGGAATCTAGAAGAATTCTATTAATATGGTGATATTAGTAGCACAATCAAACTCAAAGTATGACTCAATGGGTGATAGTATATGACTAACACGCCAAAGAAAATGAGCTAGTACGGCTAGCATTGTTTGATGTTGAATTATTCTTCTGTAAAGGAAAGGGAATATTGAAAATAGAATTGCAAATAGATATATGGCAGAAAAGAAGATAACTGGAAAAGTCCAGCTCAGGAGTATATGCTTGATATACAAGTTATAGATGTATTACTAGTTAACAAAGTATTTTTGGGTATTTTGATACCACATTGGTTGGTATGAGTTGTCATACAAAGCAACGCAATGCAAGAAATACAAGGGCCTAAAAGGAACTAGTAATAGATGTGGAATCGATTATGACAAGAACATATATAAAGTGTTATTGTGTTCATTGTAGTATCAAACCAAACATTCAAGATTTATTTTAAGAACTTAATAAGTTGTTATTTTGTTCTAGTCTTTTGTGAGAACAAATGAGATTGTTCAAACGATGACCATATTCCATAATTGATGGATATGTTAATATAAATCATGTTGGTAAAGTAAACATCTATAAGAGAATGCTAAACGTTGCAAGATGTAAAAGATTTTCACTTAAATTGTGACACCACCATTTTAGTTCATATCGGAAAGGAAAACATGAAGGAACTCCATATTGATGGACTTCCGGAGTCATTTTGTTTTGAATAAATTGACGCTTGTGAGACCTCTTCCAAAACATGACTAGAATTCCTTTCATAGGCCAAAGTAGAATGGACGACTAATTTAGTGGAGATTATACATATTCATGTATATAGTCCATTATGTGTAGTCATATATGGTGGATTAATTTTTCCTTCATAAAATTCTGTCGATGATTTAAGTAGATATGTGAGTATATCTATTTAAAGGGAACAGAGTTTGACATTTTGAATTGGTTCAAAAGGTTGTTAATATGAAGTTAAAATCAATGTAACAAGATAATCAAGTATTTATGATTGGATCATAAGGATAAAGTTTGAGTTACAAGTTTAGCAAAACATCTGAGAAGTTGCAGAATTGTTCTACAACTTATACTTCTCGAATACCCCACATTAGATTGGAGTATTCAAAAGACAAAATCAAACCCTATTTGACATGGTAAGATTAATAAAATTGCCATTATAATTTTGTAGTTTATACATTAAGGACAACCGCTTTTACACTGAAAAGAGCACCATCATGATCCGTTGAAATTGACAACATATAAGATATGGTTTGGGTAATGACCCGAATTGTCATTTTTCTTAAGTTTTGGTATGCATAGCATGTGTAAAATGTTTACAACCAAAATAGGATTTCGACAAAGACATGGATACTTATCGAAAAGTTGTTTTCGACGAAGTTCAAAGAGTTGACTACTACAAGATTTCGATCTTCCGTAGTGATGCTTTAGTCTTTGCGGATAGTTCTAGCAAAAAGGTACATATTATGATATGGCAGTTGAATAACAAAACCAACTCTCCTCTCGAGGCAGTTCGATCAAGGATGTGTACTTGACACAGTCCGAGAGTTTTTTTTTGTAAAATTCAAAAGGTTGCTATAAAGGCATGCACACTTCAATGGTTGAAGTGAGCATAGCGAAGTTGAAATCTTTAGCTTAATGAAGTTATCAAAAGAGTTTGATTCCATCATGAATGATAAAGATGCTTGTAGAGTTACAAGAAATTAAGTGGGAGCGCTATGACATATTTCCAATACTTTATGTAGTTGACATATGGTTGATTGGAAAATATGTATTTTAAATTAACACGGTTAATATTTTAGATTTCATATTGATGAAAGGCTTAGAAGATATTGGGCATCGATATTTATAAAAGATGGATTGACGCACCTGATATGATTGAAGCCAAATTACATAGATGAAATATTGAAGTAAGTCAATATGAAAATGACAAGAAGGAGTTCTTGTCACATGGAAAATAATTGAGCAAGATTCATGTGTTTTGACACATGATGAGCATCATTGAAATTGAGATTTCTAAGTCATGTTTCCATGCTATGTACACAACCAGATGAGTCCTATGCTATAAAATGTTATAGTAGGATAATTCATATGATGATTAGACAACAGTGGGAGAGATCCTTGTGTCATTTAGAAATGCTAAGGATATGTTTTCCTATATAGTAATGACAAAATATTAGTTGTAATATGTTACACTAATAGTCTTGTCATTTATTCAAGTAATTCTATCTCAATTAAAATAGTGATGAAGGGTAGCACAATAGGATGGAAGAAAGTTCCATGCTGGATTTGAAAGAGTTTCAAAATTAAAATATTGTGACAGATACTACAACAAAGGCTAAAGTATATCGTTGTGTTAACAACTGATTATAAGCGTATTTTGTGTCAAGGAGTTCTTTATTGAACTTGGTGAATTTCCAAGAATGCTGAAACTATGAAGCTACATTTTCACATTGTTAGTAACATCAGTTTAAGCTGAGGAATTAAGGTATCACCGGAACTTGGTGAGTTTCCAAGAATGCTAACACTATGAAGCTACATTTTCACAATGTTAGTGACATCAGTTTAAGCTGAGGAATTAAGTTTTCACCAATTGACCATATATATACAGAGCCATCTCATTAGAGAATGAGTGATGCGTGTAGACGCAAAGAACATGCAAATACAATAGGACCTGAATAGTTCAGATCTTTATGATGATGTTTACCGCATGCGAAGCATGGTAATAACACTGGTACGCCATATGTGTTAAAGTGCTTACAGACTAGATTATTGACTCTAGTGCAAGTGGGAGACTGAAGGGAATATGCCCGAGAGGCAATAATAAAATGGTTATTATCTTATTCCTTGTTTATGATGAAGTTTATTTCTCATGCTAGAATTGTTTAACCGGAAACGTTGATACATGTGTGCTTAATAAACAAACAATGGTTCCTAGTAAAGCCTCTCTTTTAACTAGCTCGTTGATTAATAGATGATCAAGGTTTCCTGATCATGAACATTGGATGTTATTAATAACGGATCATGTCATTAGAAGAATGATGTGATGAACATATACCCAAAGAGAATATAGCAATGCGATCAAGTCATTTAGTTTACATTGTTATATCAAACATACGAAGTAACTTATTCCTTAGACCATGAGATCATGTCAATCGCTGATACCGGAAGAGTGCTTTGATGGCATCAAACGTCACACCGTAACAGCGTGACTATAAAGGTGTCGTCAAGTATTCGGAAAGTATTAGTTGAGGATCATGGATCAAGAGTGGGATTTGTTCATCCAAATGACGGAGAGATATACTCTGGGCCCTCTCGGTGATATCACATCGAAACCGCTTGCAAGCACGTGATATGATCACAAAGGATGTTATATCAAGGGAACGAGAAAAGAGTACTTGTCGGTAACGAGATTGAACAAGGTATGGTTGATACCAATGATCGAATCTCGGACAAGTAAAATATCGCGAGACAAAGGGAATAGTTCACGGGGTTGTTGGTTCACACGATCACGAGAGTCATCGTTGAATATATAGGAGTCATCACGGATCTCCAGATCCCGCTGTTGATGATTGATCGGAGAGGAGTCTCGATCATGTCTATCTTATTCGCGAACCGTAGGGTGACACACTTAAGGTTCGATGACGCGTTTGAGAGGATGCGGAATATCGAAGAATATTTTGGGCAGCACCGAAATTGTTTCGGGGAAAATTGAAATAGTTCAAGGGGTTTTTCGTCGAATGGTTGTTAATAGAATTAACAAATGATTCGAGTTGCTATATGCAAAAGTTTGTTAATAGAATTAACAAATGCTGAAATAAAGAAATAAAAAGGTTTTATTTATTTATTAAAAGAAAACCTTTGGATTTTCCAAGTGGGAAATAATGGGAAAGTGAGTGGAGGTTAGTGGAGTGTACACTCACATGATGATGGAAGAGGTGGGGGCACACCCATGGGCTGGCCGCACCCCCCTTGGGCTGCCTCCCCCTCTCCTATAAAAGAAGGGTGAGAGCTCTCCCTCCTCCACACACTTGGCCACTTCCCTTTCCCTCCACCCGCTGCTCCATTTCATGGTCTCCGGCTTGGCGAAGCCCTGACCGTGGGATTCTTCACCACCACCACGTCGTCGTGCTGCTAGAGTTCCGAGGGATCCTCTACTTCCGTGCCCCGCTGGAACGAGGGAACGGAGGTCGTCATCAACCGTACGTGTGACCAATCACGGATGCACCGCCGGATTGCGGTGCTCATCTTCTCGCTATCGGGATCGGTGTGAGTACGACTACGCCAACAACGAGATTTTATCTCGTACCACTTTGAGTCTTCGAGGGTATGTGTTCTCCTTAACCCTCTTGTTGCCCGTTGCACTTCGTCTCCTAGATTAGATCTTGGCCTTTCGGGTGTCTCTCGCGTAGGAAATTTTTTGTTTTCTATGCAACGACCCCTTCAGCTATAACTCTATAGAAACAGGGTCAGGCAAGTCCAAATGGGCATCATGACTGATTGAATTTATAGATTAGCCAAAACATGCCACTTTATTGCGAGTCACATCAAGCTTAAACAAGAATGGCCAAGAAAAATGTGGCTCTGTTGTCCAGGTTATGAGATTGCAACTGTACCTATTGCAAGTAATCAGTCCCCACAACTCGATGGCATCATGGCCGAGTCTGGGATTGTAACTGTGCTATTCAAGCAATCAGCCCCCAAGACCGAGATATATATGCTATGCAGCGGTAGACCCTTAGGCTTAACCAGCTTACAGATAACTTGAGTAAAAGGAAAATATATGTAAATTTGAACTTATTAAACTATATTTCTTACGGTTTGAATAATTATAGCTAACTAAATATAATATACTTACCTGATATAGAACATGATCCAACATAAAAAGGCATAAAAAAGCTGACAAAAATGCAGGAACACGAGAACTGTTATGATTTAACCTTCTCTTTATTAATATGAAAAGGTTAGGTCAGCAGGCCGCCTCATTAAAAACCCTCTAGTCCCCTTAGGTACCCTGGATAGGAAAAGAGTGCGTCTGAAACCTGCTGCCCGTTACATCGTGCAATATAGCATGCAAACCAAGTTTATACTAAGTGTAGTAGGGACGCAGCTGAGCCACGTTCCATGGTCGTTCACGTTCTTGCATAGATGCGGTAGAATGAGCAGTGTCGTTCGCATGATCCGACTCTTCCCTTCCGTCCACCAGGTAATATGCAGATTCCGGCTTATAATGAACGGACCCTCCCATGGGGGAGATAGCTTGTGTTTTCCCTCCTTAGATTGCACCAGGCGCAGCACCAGGTCACCTTCCTGGAAAACGCGGGTTTTGACCCGGCGACTGTCGTATCGCCGTAAGTCCTGCTGATATATGGAGGATCGCTCCAATGCTTGCTCCCTGTGTTCTTCTAACATGTCCACAACGTCTTGCCGGGTCTTCTCATTTTCCACCTCCACATAAGCCGCCACTCGTGGCGAGTCGTGGATGATATCACTCGGAAGGATTGCCTCTGCACCATAAACCATAAAAAATGGGGTCATGTGAGTAGACCTGTTAGGCGGGGTATTAATTCCCCAAACCACAGATGGTAATTCCTCGACCCATGCTCAAGCAGCTCGAAGACACGGGACTCGTAATCGTGGTTTCAACCCACGAAGTAACTCCTGGTTTGCCCTCTCCACCTGTCCGTTAGCTTGTGGATGGGCCACTGAGGCTATGTCAAGGCGGATGCCATTGTTTCCACAGAACTTTTCCATCTCTCCTAAGGACATATTGGTTCCGTTGTCCGTGATTATGCTGTGGGGGTATCCAAATCGATATATGATCCTTTTCAAGAATTTCATAGCTGTGGCCGATTCACAGTTTGTAACAGGCATAACCTCGACCCACTTTGTAAACTTGTCGATAGCCACTAGAAGGTGAGTCTTTTTGCATGGGGACATGTGGAAAGGGCCTACCATGTCCATACCCCAAACAGCAAACGACGAGGTCAATGGGATTGTCCGTAACTCCATAGCCGGCACATGTATTTTCCGGGCGTATCTTTGACACCGATCGCACCTTGCTACCAGGCGCTCTGCGTCGGCTAACGCCATAAGACAAAAGAAACCGTTCCTATATGCCTTAGCCACAAGGGATCTTGTGGAGGCGTGGTGTCCACAATCACCTTCATGGATTTCCTTCAGTATTTGACGGCCTTCTTCTGGGGCTACGCAGTGTAGAAAAACACTTGTAGTACTTCTCTTATAGAGCTCACCATCAATGATAGAATACCCCTTCGCACGTCTCTGGATTTTCCGAGCTAGAACTTCCTACTGTGGTAACTCACCTCGCAACAAGAACGCCAAGAACGGCTCGGTCCACTCCGGTATAGCACGCACCGCGGCCACAAACTCCAAATCCGGGTCTTGGTGAGCAAGTTCCTCCTCTGACTCGGTTTTGACAGAGGGTCGCCATAACTCGTCCAGGAAGACATTGGGCGGAACCGGCTCACGGCGAGAACCGAGTCTTGAGAGTGCGTCTGCGGCCTCGTTCTTTCGCCGATCAATGTGCTCCACCTGATACCCGGAAAAAGACCCGTCTACCCTGTCCACCTCTCTGCGGTATGCTGCCATTGTCGCATCCTTTCTGTCCCATGTTCCCGAGACCTGCTGTACCACGAGATCCGAGTCTCTGTAGCACCTTATCCGCTTGATGTTCATCTCCTTTGCTATTCTTAGTCCATGCAACAGGGCCTCATACTCGGCTACGTTGTTGGAGGAATCGAAGTGAATTTGCAACACGTAACTCAACTTATCTCCTTTTGGTGACGTGAGCACAACACCAGCTCCTGATCCTTCATATTGCTTGGAACCATCAAAGTGCATCACCCAAGATTCTGAACTTGGCACCGCTAAGGGCATGCTTGTTTGGGTCCAATCACTAACGAAATCGACCAGGCTTGAGACTTGATCGCAGAGCGGGGCTCGTAGTTGATGTGATAGTCTCCCATCTCAATGGCCCACTTTGCCACCCTGCCCGTTGCGTCTGAATTTCTTATGATATCTGCCATTGGAATTGAACTTACCACAGTAATAGGGTGTTCCTGAAAGTATGGCTTCAATTCCGGCTGGCCATGAATACCCCAAAAACTAGCTTTTGCCAGTGAGGGTATTGCTGCTTTGCTTCTGATAAGACCTCGCTCACATAGTAAACCGGCCTTTGCACCGGGTGATCCTTCCCATCTTCCTTACGCTCAACCACAACCACTGAGCTAACTGCCCGGGGCCCAGCCGCAACATATAATAACATAGGCTCCTTGGGACCCAGCGCAGCCAGAACCGGCGCCTCAGATAACTGCTTCTTCAGAGCCTCAAATGCCTCGTCCGCCTCTTGGTCCCATACGAACTTGTCTGTTTTCTTCAAGAGTCGGTATAAGGGTATCGCTTTTTCTCCGAGCCTAGATATGAACCGGCTTAATGCTGCCACGCATCCTGTAAGTTTCTGAACGTGTTTCAGCTCTTCCGGTTTTTTCAAGCTCTGGATGGCTTTGATCTTTTCCAGGTTAGCCTCGATCCCCCGCTCAGAAACGATGAAACCGAGTAACTTCCCAGCAGGAACCCCAAATACACACTTTGTTGGGTTAAGCTTCATCTGGTATCTCCTCAGGTTCTTGAATGTCTCTTTTAGGTCGTCGATGACCGTTTCTGCTTTCCTTGTTTTAATCACTACATCATCAACATAGGCGTGGACGTTGCGTTAAATCTGATCCTCGAAGCACTTATGAATGCACCGTTGGTATTTTGCGCCAGCGTTCTTCAACGCAAAGGTCATGGTTTTGTAACAAAAAGCTCCAAAGTGGGTTATGAACGATGTTTTCTCCCAATCTTCCTTTTTGAGTTTTATCTGGTGATACCCGGAATAGGCATCCAGGAAGCATAATAGCTCACTTCCCGCCACTGCATCTATGATCTGATCTATCCTTGGAAGGGCAAACGGATCCTTTGGGCAATGCTTATTGAGACTCATATAATCTATGCACATTCTCCACTCATTGTTCTTTTTCAGCACTAGAACCGGGTTTGCCAACCACTTAGAGTGGAAAACCTCCATGATAAATCCGGCTGCCAGGAGCCGAGCTATCTCTGCCCCTATAGGCTTTCTCCTTTCCTCATTCATTTTCCTCAGGCCCTGCTTCACTGGTCGAGACTTGGGATCAACATGCAAACTATGCTCAGCGAGCTCAGTCGGGATACCCGGCATGTCACTAGGTGTCCAAGCGAAGAAGTCCTGATTCTCGCGAATAAACTCTATGAGTGCCTCTTCCTCCTTGTTGTCTTGGTGTCTTGGGCTGCTTTAATCTTTGCTCTTTCGTCATCTATGTTCTGTATCTTCAAGGCGGTTCGATCTTCCAGGTCTACCTAAGACCGGTAATACCTGAGTTCTTCCTTCATGCAATCTTGCTCTGTGAGTGCCGCGTCTCCTTCATCACACTCTGCTGCCACAACCCTGTTCCCATGTATAGTGATGGTCTGCTTAGGACCCGGGATTTTCAGTTGCAGGTAAACATAACACGGCCTTGCCATGAATTTGGCGTAAGCCGGCCTTCTGAACAGTGCATGATAAGGACTACGTAACTTCACCACCTCAAATGTGAGCCATTCTACTCGGTAGTAATCCTTGGATTCCCCGAAAGCGACTTCGAGCGTTATCTTTCCCTCAGGGCAGGCCGAGTGCCCTCGCACGATTCCGTGGAAAATTGTGGAGCTCTTCTGCAGCTGAGACTCCTTGAGCCGCATACGTAGAAAGGTTTGCCAATATAAGATATTGATGCTACTTCCGCCATCCATCAGAACCTTCTTCAGCTCATAGCCATTGACCTGCGGCGCCACCACCAAAGCTAGCACACCCGGGTGTTCTATCGTTTCCGGGTGATCCCTCCTGCTCCCTGGTACTTCTTGATCTGACCATCTCAGGTATCTCGGAACACCTGAGGAAACCGAGTTTACCACCCTTTTAAGTATCTTTCTTTCTCTGTTGGAAGTCCCAGTAGTGTGGACATGATACTGTCCTAACTGCTTTGGGTTAGCCTCGAAACCACCAGCACCCCCTTGGTTATTACCCGGATTTCCACCTCCTGCGTTGCCGGCGGGGGGTGGTCCGTTGCCCGGGTTTCCACCCAGATCCGGTCCTCCTCCCCGGCCTGCACCTCGCAGGGCCTTCTGGATTTCCTCGTTTTTTCCATCTCTGGAGATCCACATATTGCTCCAATGAGTGATTAGCCGGCTTGCCATTCCTACTATGACGCGGGCAGGGCATCCTGAAAGCCTCTATATAATTAGCCGGCCGTGGTGGTCCTTGGTAATTGCCTCCTCTGTTGAAGTTTCCTTCTGCTCTGGGCCTTGGAAACCTGGCCTCGGTGTTGGCGAGTAACTCGGAGTTTCCTTCATACGGGCATTTGTGCTGGTTGTTTCCACTACTGCGTCCATTATTACCCGGTGCAGCCCCATTGCCGGGTCTTCCGTTATTGTTCGCATTAGCCTTCCCTTTCTTGTCCTCGACATCCTCTTCTGTGGTGTCAGTGGAGGCATGTTTGTTGCATGCGTCCATCAAATCTCCCATTGTAATCTCTGAAACATGCCGACTTGATTTCATGCGCGTCAGTTTTTGCACCAAGGGTGTGTATCTGCATGTTTTCGCCATAGCATGTATCGCGTCCTTTGGCTGATTATCAGTGGAAGAGTGGAGTATCTCCATGACCCGGCGCACCCAGCTGTGTGTCGACTCTCCCTTTCTCTGGACACATCGATCTAAGTCATCAATCGTGAATAATTTCCGGCATGTCCCGTGAAAGTGCTTGACGAAAGCTATCTTCAACTCGCTCCATGAATTGATGGATCTCTCAGGCAGGTTATTGAACCACAGTTTTGCTGCTCCTTCAGACATCATAAGATACATAAATTTGGCTTGAAGCCTTTCTGATGCATTACGAATTGACATGGCCATCTCATAACTGCTCAACCAGGTCTCTGGGTCCATGGTTGGCTCATAGTTAACCACTTTACCCGGCTCCTTGAACTTATCCGGGTAAGTTTGAGCCTTGATGGCATCCGACAAACACTTAGGTCTGGCTAAGTTTGCTGGCACTGGCCTTACTCATGAAACATGTGAGGCCTCAGCGGGTGCGGCAGGGAGTGCAACTGCCACCGGCCCTCTTACCGCAGACCCAGCTGCTGCGCGCCTTGCCCGAGAGCTATCCACGATGGCCTGTGCTGCCGAGGCCGCAGGAGTTGCTGGTCTACGAGGAGGAGGCGGCATTTGCTGCTGCTCTGCCCTCCGCCGCGCCAAGTTAGACTGGATGTTGCGTGTATTCTCGTACTGGAGGCTAACATACGGCGTCCCATGCATGCCACTCCTGTTATCCGGGTAATTGTCATGTTGAGCAACTGCGGTACGTAGCAGGTCTATAGCCCGCCGGGTCTCTATCGCGTGAAGTGATTCTCCCACAGGAATACGGTCGAGCGCTAGAGTTGCGGCGTACACGTTATCCATAGCGTTATTGAAGTGACCCGGTGGGGTATGAAATCGTGCCGGTGGTGGTACGGTATTGCCGGCAGCGATCCCAGCTTGTAACAAGGGCAACCCGGCTGGCACGTTTGCCGGCTGTCCTCCCAAGGTCGCACCCTGATACACGGTTCCCTGATTCACGACCGGGATTGGTTGGTCCTGAGGAGTGATGAACAACGCGGCCGACTGTAAATTTCCACCTGTCGCAGGTAGTCTTGTCTGATGCCTATGATTGTATATCCTGGTTGTTTGAGCTTGGATATGATCCTCCAATTCTTCCAACTCGCACTGGCGTGCATCCATCCCTTGCCTCTCGGCTTCCACATCTCTTCTTTGTTGCTCCAACACACGGCGAGCTACATCCAGATCTCGGGCACGTGCTGCTGCGTTTTTTGGGGTTATCACCGTTGCCAATACTGTGGGATCCAAGATCAGGTTATTGCTGAACAGAGCTGGGTTTTGTGGGTGTGAAGTTCCTGCCCCTGCTGTTCTGTTCGCCATGAATCCGAATGTGTTTCTGAGATGAGCATTTTCCCCTGTCTCGCTGGTAACCGATGCCGGCTCACCATCAACCCGGGCTATAACCGGGTTTCCATTAGCCGGTGCTTGTTGCTGGGCCAGCGCTTGCGCCGCTCCGGTCGCGGCTGCCGACACATTACCCTGATTAAGATTTATTGCAGGGGATGTGTAGACCGCGACGCGGCGCGCAATGCTTGGTGAAGACTCGTACTCTTCCTCTTCGCCACTATCTTCTTCATACCGATCTTCGAGAAGATGCAAGATAGATTCGATATCGTCTTCTCCAATAACCCGGCCACGCGGGGTCCATGACGGCTCCTCCGGCTGTTCCCTTTTCGTGGTGGGTTGCTTCTCCGGCTCTGCTGTCCCGACCGACTATTTCCCGTCCGGTTGAACACAGGTGGCGTCCCCTGGCATAGAATCATATTCATTATTGTCAGAAGCAAAACCAGACGCATGTACCATACCGACGAAGACGTTGACCCGGCCGATCGTGACAACAGATCCGGTTTCCAGCTGATCCGACTCTGGCCCCCAGCCAAAGTCGTCTACGATCTTATCTCCTTCAGGGTTGGTGATGATCTCGCCGATGACGAGGTTCTTCATGCTTTCCCGAGATTCTCCCATGACTTAAACACCTTTGGACGTAGGCCCCATGGTGGGCGCCAACTGTCGTGGGATAGTCACGGCAGACGTTACCGGGGGTAACTTAGTATGGGGCGAATCGACTCTGGTGTTTGGGAGAGGGTTTAGCTCAGGGGAAATCATGTCAACTGGCGATCTAAAGACTCGGGCTGCAATGTCGCCGAGACTCCGATCTAGGTTTACAAGGACTAGCTCTCGAATACCTAGAATACGTGAATCCTTCTATCTCCCTCAATCCTGATTTCTATGCCCTAGAAGCCGGTTTATATAAGACCCGGCTTCCTGGCTTTCCTTACCAGATACCTGCGGGATCCTACTCAGGATCCATACATAACCCTAGTTTTCCTACCGTAACTCCCAAGTCATGAATTAAAGGAATTACACCACCCTTTAGGCCTTCTGGACCTTTGGGCCGGGTCTTCTACGCATCCGCTGGCCTCTCAACAAGATCTGGCCTAGCATCACAACGCAGGGTCTTGCGCAGCTTCCTTTGGCCGGGTCTCGTCCCAAGTGCGGGCCTACCGGGTTATCATCCCCCCAACAACCTTCGGAGCGTCTGAATCCAACCCAAGCCTACGGTATGCCAGACCATGAGTCTTATAGTGTGGCATGTGTCTTCGATTCCCAAGATGGCCTCAATCTTTGTGTTATGGCTTCACCGGCGTCGGATTCTCTCTCGCGGGTTCCAGGGCTACTCAAAGCACGAAACTCTCGGATCTGACGGAACGGGGGAAATCTTACCAAGTGGTGGGCCCTACATTGTCCTGGGTCTTTCTTGGGCATAACATAACACAACCAAACAATTGGTTCCACTTTCCTACCCCCTTCCGGCTCACGTAGAGGGCCCAGATCGGTAGTTCTGTCCTTTTCTCCAACGGACCTAGGGTTTCTCCGGAGAGGAGCTCCAGAGCGTCTTTATCCCACCCAAACCTAGGGTATCACATAACATGTTTGTTAGAGTGTGGAATGGGTCTTGGATGCTCAAGATTCCCTCAGTCTTTGTGTTATGGCTTCACCGGCGTCAAGCTCTCTCTGGTTGCTGCAGGACTACTCAGCGACCAAAACTCCCAGATCTGACGGAACGGGGGGATATTGCCAAGAGGTGAGCCCTACCGTTGTCTTGGTTGTTCCTTGGGCCTAACGCAACACAACCAAGCAATTAGTTCCACTTTGCTACCCCCTTTGGATCACGTAGAGGGTCCAGAACAACAGTTCCGTCCTTTTTCCAGCGGGCGTAGGGTTTCTCCGGAGAGGAGCTCCGGAGCGTATGAATCCCACCCAAGCCTAGCGTATGACATACCATGTGTGTTAGAGTGTGGAATGGGTCCTGGATTCCCAATATTCAGTCACTCTCTGTGTTATGGCTTCACCGGCGTCAGATTCTCTCTTGTGGGTTTCACGACTACTCATAGCCCAAAATTCCCGGATATGACGGTGAACGGGGGGAATCTTGCCAAGAGGTGGGACCTACCATTGTCTTGGGTGTTCCTTGGGCCTAAACTAACAAAACTGAGCAATTAGTTCCACTTTGCTAACCCCTTCCGGCTCACATAGAGTGGCGAAAACAACAGTTTCGTCTTATTCTCCAGCGGGCCTAGGGTTTCTTTGGAGAGGGGTTCCGGAGCGTCTTTAATACCACCTAAACCAAGAGTTTTCCATACCATGTGTGTTAGAGTGTGGAATGTTCCTTGGATTCCTAATATTCCCTCACTCTTTGTGTTAGGGCTTCACCGACGACGTCAGATTCTCTCTTATGGGTTCCAGGACTACTCAGAGCCTGAAACTCCCGGATCTGAAGGAACATGGGGGAATGTTGCCAAGAGGTGGGACCTACATTTTCTTGTGTGTTCCTTGGGCCTAACCTGACACAACCAAGCAATTAGTTCCACCTTGCTACCCCCTTTCGGCTCACGTAGAGGTGCTAGATCGGCAGTTCCGTCCTTTTCTCCAACGAGCCTAGGGTTTCTCCGGAGAGGATCTCCAGAGCGTCTTAATCCCACCCAAGCCTAGGGTATCACATAACATGTTTGTTAGAGTGTGCCATGGCTCTTGGATGCCCATTATTCCCTCACTCGATCTTTGTGTTAGGGCTTCACCGGCGTCAGATTCTCGATCTCTCGCGGGTTCTAGGGCTACTCATAGCCCGAAACTCCCGCATCTGACGGAACGGGGGCAATACTGCCAAGAGGTGGGCCCTAAAATAGTCTTGGTTGTTTCTTTGGCCTAATTAACATAACATAACCAAACAATTAGTTCCGCTTTGCTACCCCCATCGGGGTCACGTAGAGGGGATAAATCGGGAGTTCCGTCCTTTTCTCCAACATGCCTAGGGTTTCTCCGGAGAGGAGATCCGGAGCGTCTTAATCACACCCAAGCCTAGGGTGTCACATAATATGTTTGTTAGAGTGTGGAATGGGTCTTGGATGCACAAGATTCCCTCACTCTTTGTGTAATGGCTTGACCGCCGTCAGATTCTCTCTCTCGGGTTCTAGGACTACTCAGAGCCGGAAACTCCCGGATCCGACGGCACGGGGGGATCTTGCCAAGAGGTGGGCCCTACCATTTTCTTGGGTGTTCCTTGGGCCTAACCTAACACAACCAAGAAATCTGTTCCAGTTTGCTATCCCCTTCCGGGTCACGTAGAGGGGCCAGAACGACAGATTCATCTTTTTCTCCAGTGGGCCTAGGGTTTTTCTGGAGAGGGCTTCTGGAGGGTCTGAATCCCACCCAAACCAAGGGTTTGGCATAACATGTGTGTTAGACTGTGGCATGGTCCTTGGATGCCGAAGTTTCCCTCACTCTTTGTGTTAGGGCTTCACCGGCGTCAGATTCTCTCTCGCAAGTTCCAGGACTACTTAGAGCTTGAAACCCCCCTTCGGACGAACCCGAGGGAATACTATGAGAACATGTGGTAGATATTAGTTTTCCTTCTACCTATAGCCTCCCGTAACACGACCAAACAAAATATTCCATTAGGGCACCCCCTTCCGACGCCGGTGGAAAGGGTAGACGAACAAGTTGACTTTTCGGTCAACATACCAGAGTTTCGCTGAAGCGGGGGCTCCGGAGCATAGAAATCCCTACAAAACCTAGAATGGGGTCCAATCATGTCTATACAAGAGTGTTTGGAGGCGGAGAGAGATCTAAGATCCTAATAAGAGGTGTGACCGGTTTCACCGACATCACTTGTACACAGGAAGGGTTCTTCCACTACATCTCGAAACTCTCCCTTCAGACGAACCTGAGCGAATGTCTGATCAGAAATAGTGGTAGATATTAGTTCTACATGTACCAATGGCCTACCCTAACACAACCAAACAAAATATACCATTGGGACACCCCCTTCCGACGCCGGTGGAAGGGGTAGATGAAAAAGTTGACTTTGAGCATGAGAAGCCTACCACAGGCAAACCAAATATACAATTGGGACTCCCCCTTCAGAGCTGAAATTTAGGGAGTTTCAATTAAACTTGAGTCAAAATAAAGATAGTACATTCACACTGAAGGGAGCTTAATTAACATAATAATAATTACAGTCAATACAAGCCTAAACTAGGTGGTGGCACTCCTCGGACCCGCAGTTCGGGTAGGTTCCCGGCTGGGCAAGTGCCCACGTGCAAATGGGGAAGTTACATGGGAGGAAGAAGGCGTTTGCTGGCGGGGCGGCAGGTTCTGGCGGTGCCAAGGGGCGCCACTCTGTCTCGGGCGAGTCCTCTTCCTCCTCCTCCTCATCTGACCACTCCGTGTCACTGGAGTGCACGCTGCTGTCGATGATGTAGGAGTGGAGCCGCCCTAAGTACTCCACCTCCACCGTCTTGTCCCAGTACAACGAAGACATGGCGTCCTCGGGGTCATGATGCCTCGTCTGCCACGACATGTTATCGTAGCACTGGTTTATGTAGTCGACCCATGCCTGGCAGGAGAGACGCGACGCCACTAGGACGAAGATGGTGTCGGCCGTCCAACCTTCTGGGCGGTGTAAAGAAGCCGACACGAGAGTGTTCGTGCAGATAAGTGCGCGTGCGTCCTCCTCCGTCAGCAGATTATCGTCAGATGGAGGCGCCTGGGCACCCGCAGCTCGTTGTCCGGCTGCGTTGCGTCGGCGTTGGTGCAAAGTGGAGGCCAAGAGAAGCTAATGGATGAGTGGACTTTAGGAGGGTAAGAGGAGAGAAGCTAATGGAGGAGTGGACTTTAGGAGTGCAGGAGGAGAGATGCTCGACCCCTTAAAATTTAACTCTGGACAAAATAGCTCTCCACGGTACGTGCATTAACGGGACGTCGCCACAGTTCTGTCTACATGCATGCTGAGCCTGCTTTGAGGCTAGCTACCTGTTACACGCCATGCCTGCAAACTTTGGGCGAGCTAGCTGCATGCTGCGCGAGACGTGCACAATTTGCCTTCGTGCACTGCGTGTTGTGCTCGCGTGACCCGTCGCGTCTTGATCTTAATACGTGCCTGCGCGCGTGCCCGACCATGTGCATGCATGCCCATTCCTCGCTTCGGCTGTTGCCCCGGCTAGCTGTGGACTGCTGGGTCAAAGTCGGCGCCGGCCGTATGCGTATTGCCCTGTGCTGCATGCGTTGCTCCGCGCCTGCATGACCCGGCCGTTTGTGTGTGCTCGTTGTCATCGCTGCGTCTAGACAACAAATTCAATGGTAAAGGCCGGCCTCGGCACCAATTAATGGTGTTTGGTGATTCGCCGGCCGGCCTCTCCCCGCCGATATATTACCCAATCGGTGCATTTGGATGGCCTATGCAAAACGCACCCCCATCATCAATACGTCTCGAATCGATAGCTTGTGCAAAAAACAAGAGCTAGGTCAGCTTTGTGCTCTCTGCGCACCCCATGGCCTGGACGACCATCGAGCTGATCCGGGAGGAGCCGCTCGAGGACGCACACCAAGTGGAGTACGTCCGTCCCAACGGCTATGACCTCTCCGACGTGGTGCGGTTCTTCACCGCTGGTGGACATATCTCTGCATGGAGTGTTGCGCACATCGTGCTTGGCGAAAAGTATGCTGATCGGCGGATGTTCATCATCGACCACGGTAAGGATGGCGGTGGGTCTACGCCAGGCTTTGGGAGCATGGCTCGGGAGCAAATCTGCACGACAGCCTATACTGGCTGAACGACACCCTGGTGTGCTGCGTCCAGGTCAACCCTTTGCTCCTCTGGAACGAGCCCTTCCCACTGGTGCGTTCGGTTGTTCGTGTCCTTCATCGCGGCAACTAGTGTGCTTAGAGCATATGTGTAACCTGCTACGTCGTCGACTCATTGTGTTTTACTTGTCGACACGTCTGTGTGTGTGCTGTGATTGTGTTTTGCTACTCCATAATTAAGTTAATAGTAGGTGTTCTGTTGCAAGTACTCACGTATCTGTAGTTCTTTAGTTACTGTTGGTTTCACATAGAACCGTTCTGCATATTCTAACGCGTTTTATGCCCGACGACCTCAACTCCAAAATTATTTCATAATACTTCTTTATTTCTCCAGAAGGTCCCTTTAATAAATTATTATATAAATGGTCAATTTGTTTAAGCAACCCATCAGCATCCGACGGCTAGCATAGTTTCCCGCACTTCCGCCAAAATTTCGCGTCCCTCCGAAAATTTAGCTCCAGGACAGCCCACTCAAATTTTTTCGCGCAAGAATATTACTTCTCAGCCCTCCCGCACACAAGGGTAAAAATTTATCGTGGAGGGCATTTCTGTAATAATTTTGAAACCCTCCCTTATCCCCTTGGCCCTCGCGCAAATAATCGACTACTCCCCCTTCTCCCCTCCAGTCTCCGTCCTCCCAGACCAGATCCCATCTCTCTTGCACATCGTCGTATAGGTCGCTTGCCAGATCTCCCACGTCGCCGTCGAGATCCCCCACCCCGCCCAGTTCACCGTCTAGGACCACCACCTCTCCGTCGTGCTCACCGGTCTGCCATATCGTCACCAACCTTGCCGTCTTGTGCTCGCTTGTGTGCCACCTCGCCGTCGTGCTTGCCACATTGTCACCAACCTCACCTTCATGTGCTCGCTGGTGTGCCACCTCTCCATTAACCTCGCCGTACGTCCAGATCTGCCACCTCGTCTCCAACCCCGACGCAACTTCACCGTCAATGTCTGCAACCATGCCAAGACGGGTAAAGGTTGAAGGAGAGAAACGCAGTAAGATTGATGGTTCTTCATATGTTCGATGCAATTAATCTTTCTGAATTAGTTGTCTGTTTATTTGTATGCTTGATCCTTCTTATGTTCGATGCAATTAATCTCTCTAAATTGTTTGATCGATGCTTCTTAATTATCATGCTAATGTTTGATGTAATAAATCTCTCTAAACTGTTTCTCTGTTTAATTGTATGATTGATGGTTCCTTATATCCTTCTTTGTTCTTGGCTTTGCATTTATAACTTTGTATAGTGGTAAACAGAGGCTTGTCCATGTGTTTATTCTAACAAATCTGTAGCGAAAATGGGTGTGTTGCCCTCCTGATGCTCCTTTTTTTAATTATTTGTTTTCATAGTAGAAAAGACTGCATGGTTTCTTTTAATGGAAATCGTTAGGGGGATCTTCTTGATAATCTTGCATAAAAATAAAAATAGAAGTATCCCGCTTTCTTTTCCTACGGTAAAAATTTGCTTATTTCCAACATGTATACTATTAGGTTTAAGCTCACTTTGCTTATGATCTTATCAGTATTAGTTACGAATCTACGATCCGAATTTATATTACTTACACTGGATGTTTTTATAGGATGAGTACCTTAATTTTTTATGATCTATTAAATTCTAACCAAGTGTTTATATTTGGAGCTTATTTTGAGTTATTTATCCATGTTAGGATCACCACTACACCCAGGGCCGGCCTTGGGGTGGCCGACGGGGGCGGCCGCACGGGGCCCAAAATTTTTGGGGGGAGCCTGCATATATACGTACCGTACACTAAGCATTGTATATATAGATTTAAAGAAAAAAAAATGAAAACCAGGCCCTATTCGACTATTCAGGGCCAGGTTACTACATGGGCTAACCGACAAATGGGCCAAGACTCTCATCACGACACGGATCGATCGATCCTGGGGCTATCTTTCAAGTTGCCTTCGCTAGTCGCCCTCGCCGCACGCACGCCAGTCGCCGCGGTCGCCAACGACACGAACAGGATACGTCGATTCCTCGCTGACTCTCTCGTGTCGCTGCACGCGTCCCGCCTGCTGCGCACACCGCCGTCCGCCGCTGGTCTCCTCTCCTGATTCACGATTCACATCTTTACAGTCGTCTAAGACCGAGATCCGCTAGGCATGCCGCCATAATTAGTTTTAGTTATTTCTTTTTGATTTTTGGATAGATTATGCATGAATGAATGCAAGAAGGAAATTTTAGGGTGTGTTCGAATTGTAAAACTCATATATCATAGTGAAATTATGCCTCTGTGGTTTTTCCTCATTTTTTTGCTATCTATTTCTCTAACCTACACTATACTAAGGGCCCCTAAATTTTAGTTTCGCCCTGGGCCCCCAAAATCTCAGGACCGGCCCTGACTACACCCCATGGAAGAAGAGCGTGCTAGAACTATCATGGCAAACAATGCAAGGATGCATCAACTGAGTGTAAAGTCTTTAGCAAGTATTCTTTCATGTCCTACTGTATTCACACCCAAAAAGATCAAGAAGAAAGACTCTGGATCTGAGTACACTACTAAGGATGATGTTGAAGAGGAATCAGATTCCAGTGAAGGAGACTGGTCATGTCAATCACTATTCAGTGAGGACAAAGAGTTGCAGATTATTCCCTAATTCGGCAGCTCAACATTCTTCCATGATATCACAACAACTAGGGTGTAATGCTTAAAACTCTTTAAGTAATAAAAACTCCCTTTAGTTAAAATAAACAACTAGGGCGCACCTTACTTATCTTGTGTTGAACAGTTTGATTACTGTTGTGTCATATATTTTGTGCTACTTCATCTATTCCATACCATAAGACGTTTTCGCAAGCTAATTAAGGCCGTGGTTGTCATTTCAACTTGGTTTCTATCTATGCTCCTAACATGCTTGACATCTGCTAGGCCATTGGTCATTACGGACACACTTGTTTGATTGTCATCTGCTATTTTTCAAATATTTTTTGTACATTGGTGGCCATTTGTTAGTTTCATCTATTTTCTGTACACTGCTGGTCACCTGCTAGTTTCATATGTTTTCTGTACATACTTACATATATTTTCTTTGTAGGATTGATAGGCAAGCAAGAAAAGGATGATGTCTACATCAGCTTCAGAGGATGAGGATGATACTTTAGGTGCCATGCTGGATCGTGGAAAGCATACTTTGTCGAAGAAATCTCGTTGGAAACAAGTATTTCAGAGTCTTGACTTGAAGTGCAAACTGATGTTGAGAGAGGGGCATGCCAATATGCACAGCACAATTGCTGATCTGAGCGAATAAGGCTCCGGTTTGCATTTGAAATGGAAGAAATGCGGAAGGAACAAACGAGCTAAAAACGTGCCAACAAGAAGGATTTGCCCTATTTGAGAAGTTAGCTCAGCGCATATGTGGTAATTGAAACTATGGCCGTGTTGCTGAAAACTGAATTTCTGTATGTTGGTTTGTTTTTCTGTAAAATAAACCAGTAGTCTTTGAATTTCTGTATTTGATGCCTGCTATGTGGTTTGCTTTTATGCATATGGAACATGGAAATGTCATTTCGAACGATGATTTAATCACCCATATGGCACGAAAACAAGAACGTCTTAGTATCGTAACGTAAAAAGAGACCATAATTGGGACACATGGTGCCGTATGCCATGCCCACATGTCATTTTACGGTTGGACAGTTCCACAACGAAAACAAAAACGTCGCGGAAAGATTGCCATGTGGCACCGTACACTTGGTCCACGTGTCGTTTTACGACCGGACAGTTCCACAACGAAACGTACAACGTCGCGGAAAGGGCGCCACATGGCACCGTGCATTTGGTCCATGCGGCATCACTTTGCGTCAGAAAAAATAGGTCACCGCGTACCCCACGACGACCGGAGATCGTCCCCAAAAAAAACCACGGGCGACCTACGATTGTTCCACATGGCGTCATCTAGTTGCATCATCTCATACCACGACGTTAGCAATTTCGTCGTAGATTGCGTCCACATGGTTTCATCTGATTGGTCGAGGCCGCGACAACAAAAAACGTCGTGAACGGGATCGGTGTTATGACGTCAGGAAGCGATTGGTGATGTCATAAATGGGAACTTAACAGAATCTATTCTCGATGAAAAAGAAACGTTGCGATCGTAATGACGTAAGCTACGTTTAGTGTGACGTCAGCTGATTACACTAACGACCATCAGTTAATCATTTGCCGACAATGACGAAAAACAACATTGCCGCTTAATGGGTCGGGACCGGACGACCTAGATGCTCGCAACGATTTCCTGAACGTTGCGGATAGCCTCAACGTTCTCCCGTTCAAATTATGTTGCAGAATCATCCGTGACAGGGAAGTTCTCACTTCGTCGCATAAACCGTCATGGATTGCCCTTAGCGACGGTTTGGAGCTGACCCGCAACGTTATTGAAACGTCCCAGACCACGCGGAATTTGGTAGTGAATGACGGGTTTTATGGCCAAATACATTGCATAGTTTGTTACAATGATCCCATATTGCACACAAACATGCGTCTTGCGAGCACGGACAATGTTTACGAAGGAGTTTATTTTTTTAACTGAATAAAAAAACCATTTTCCATTTTCGGAGTGTCAGAAATGGGTTTTTTGTGAATGACCTACCACAAACATGTTGCAAAACTTGGGGGCTTAATTTTTCTAACATGCTAGGACATGTGATATAACCAAATAAATATTCTGTTTTCTAAGAAAAACGATTTCCATCCAGCTCTTTTGAAAATCACAAGTTTCTGCCGATTCAGCTGGAAATGGAACAAATTTGAACTACATGTGCCTCGTAATTTTCTCATAAATTTTGGAAAAAATCATTTTTAGGTACTCAACTACCTATTTCAATAGAGATCCACAGTGAGTTGCTGAATATACAACCCCTAGCTAAGAACGGTCATGCCCGACGTCTTGACTTTCTCCTAAAATGGGCCGAGAAAATTCCAGCAAATTCAAAAAAACCCTAAATAACGCGAGACCTTCGCCTGGTGTCATTACTGAATGGAATATGCCCGAGAGGCAATAATAAAGTGCTTATTATATATTATTCCTTGTTTATGATAGATGATTATTTCTCATGCTAGAATTGTATTAAACGGAAACGTTGATACATGTGTGATTAATAAACAAATCGACGTTCCTAGTGAAGCCTCTCTTTTAACTAGCTTGTTGATTAAACAGATGATCAAGGTTTCCTGATCATGAACATTGTATGTTGTTAATAACGGGGTCATGCCATTAGGATAATGACATGATGAACTTAAACCCTAACTAAGTATAACAATACGATCAAGTCATTTAGTTTTGTTGTTATATCTTACATTCGAAGTAACATTATTCCTTAGACCATGAGATCATGTTAATCACTAATACCGAAAGAATACTTTGATGACATCAAACGTCACACCGTAAAAGGGTGACTATAAAGGTGGCATTGGATATTCGGAAAGTGTTAGTTGAAGCTCATGGATCGAGAATGGGTTTGTCCATCCAATATGACAGATATATAGATATACTCAGGGCCCTCTCGGTGATATCACATCGACACCGCTTGCAAGCAAGTGATATGATCACAAGGATGTTATATCACGGGAACGAGAAAAGAGTACTTGTCGGATAACGAGATCGAACAAGGTATAGTGGATACCGATGATCGGATCTCGGACAAGTAATATATCGCGAGACAAAAGGAAATCGTTACGACGTTGAAAGGTTCACACGATCACGAGAGTCATCGTTGAATATATAGGAGTCATCACGGATTTCCAGATCCCGCTGTTGATTATTGATCGGAGAGGAGTCTCGATCATGTCTATAATATTCGCAAACCGTAAGGAGACACACTTAAGGTTCGATGAAGCGTTAGAGAGAATACGGAATGCCGAAGAATATTTTGGGCAGCTCCGAATTTGTTTTGGGGAAAATTGAAATAGTTCAAGGGGTTTTTCGTCGAACGGTTGTTAATAGAATTAACAAATGGTTCGAGGTGCTGCATGCAAATGTTTGTTAATGGAATTAACAAATATAAATAAAGAAAGAAAAATGTTTTATTTATTTATTAAAGAAAAACCTTTGGATTTTCTAAGTGGGAAATTAAGGAATTTTGAGTGGGTGTGAGTGGAGCTTCCACTCACATGAAGAGAGCAAGGGGTGGGGGCACCCATGGCTGGCTGCACCCCCCCTTGGGCTGCCTCCCCCTCCCCTATAAAAGGAGGGTGAGGGCTCTCTCTTCTATACACACTTGCCCACACATTTTCCCTTCCACCCGCTGCTCCATTCCACGGTCTCCGGCTTGGTGAAGCCCTGACCGTGGGATTATTCACCACCACCACGCCGTCGTGCTGCTGGAATTCTAGAGGGATCCTCTACTTCCGCAACCCACTGGAACGAGGGAACGTAAGTCTTCATCGAGCTGAACGTGTGAACGATTACGGAGGCACCGCCGGATTGCGGTGCTCTTCTTCTCGCTCGGGATCGGCGTGAGAACGACTACGCCAACCACGAGATCTTTTCTCGTACCACTTTGAGTCTTCGAGGGTATGTTATCTCAAGACTCTCTTTCTCCCCGTTGCCTTTCATCTCATAGATTAGATCTTGTCCATTCGGGTTTATCGCGTGTAGGAAATTTTTTGTTTTCTATGCTACGTTCCCCTTCAGTGGTATCAGAGCTGGATCTATGCGTAGATGAATTGTACGGGTAGAACACATAGGAGTATGTGGGCGTTGATGATCATGTTTTTGCCTCTTTGAGTTTTTTATGATCTTAGTGGCATAGTGGGATGAAGCGGCCCGGACTAACTTTACATGTCCATGTACATGAGACTTGTTCCACAACTGACATGCAACTTGAATTGCATAAGTGGCTTGCGGGTGTCGGTTTCTCCTACTATAGTTAAGATCTAATCTACGAAGGGTTGTTAAAAATATGTTTTATCAACGTTGTGGTTCTTGTACGTAGGTATGAACGGTTCTATCCTCGTAAGCCCAAAACCACGTAAAATATGCAAAAATAAATTAGAGGCGTCTAACTTGTTTTTGCAGGGCATGTGATGTGATATGGTCAATGTTACAAACGTTATGTATGAGATGATATCTTTTGTAAATTATCGACATACCGGCTGGAGCCATATGGTTGTCTTATTTTATGTCCTGCGTGTTGTATGTCATATCCATGTGATATGTTGTAATGGACAATCGAGATGGAAGTGCCACGGACCTTGGTGCCACGCCGGTGGAATGATGGAGATCATACCATGATACACAAGATGGAGATCAAGTGCAAGAAGGACCATATCATATCACATTATCCATGCATGTGATGTTTATCCTTTTATGCATCTTATTTTGCTTAGATCGCGACGGTAGCATTAAGATGATCCCTCTCACTTAATATCAAGATAATAATGTGTTCTTCCTTAAGTATGCACCGTTAAGAAAGTTCGTCGTTTCGAGACACCACGTGATGATTGGGTGTGATAGACTCAACGTTCGCATACAACGGGTGTTTTCAAGCCTAGCATGTACAGACATGGCCTTGAAACACATGCAATACAACGGTTCTACTTGGCGAGCCTAGCATGTACAGACATGGCCTCGGAACACGTAACCGAAAGGTAAAGCATGAGTCATATGAATGATATGATGAACATGTTGATGTTTGCCTTTGCAACTGCACCGTCTCACGTGATGATCGGTTTCGGTGTAGTGAATTTGGTTCGTGTAATCACTAAAGACAACTAAGAGGGATGTTGTTTTTGAGTGAGAGTTCATGGGATAATTTTAGAATTAACTTGAACTTAATTTATCATAAACATAGTCTAAATAGTCTTTGCAAATATGTTGTAGATCATGGCACCACCTACCTTCAATTTCAATATGTTCATGGAGAAAGAGAAATTAGCGAACAATGGAAGCAACTTTACCAACTGGGCACTTAACCTGAGGATTCTCCTCACCGCTTGCAAGAAGCTCTATGTGCTTGATGCACCTCTAGGTGACCAGCCCGCTGCTGAAGCTCATGGATCGAGAATGGGATTTGTCCATCCAATATGACGGATAGATATACTCAGGGCCCTCTCGGTGATATCACATCGACACCGCTTGCAAGCAAGTGATATGATCACAAGGATGTTATATCACGGGAACGAGAAAAGAGTACTTGTCAGATAACGAGATTGAACATGGTATAGTGGATACCGATGATCGGATTTCGGACAAGTAATATATCGCGAGACAAAAGGAAATCGTTACGACGTTGAAAGGTTCACACGATCACGAGAGTCATCGTTGAATATATAGGAGTCATCACGGATTTCCAGATCCCGCTGTTGATTATTGATCTGAGAGGAGTCTCGATCATGTCTATAATATTCGCGAACCGTAGGGAGACACACTTAAGGTTCGATGAAGCGTTAGAGAGAATACGGAATGCCGAAGAATATTTTGGGCAGCTCCGAAATTGTTTCGGGGAAAATTGAAATAGTTCAAGGGGTTTTTCGTCGAACAGTTGTTAATAGAATTAACAAATGGTTCGAAGTGCTGCATGCAAATGTTTGTTAATGGAATTAACAAATATAAATAAAGAAATAAAAATGTTTTATCTATTTATTAAAGAAAAACCTTTGGATTTTCTAAGTGGGAAATTAAGGAATTTTTAGTGGGTGTGAGTGGAGCTTCCACTCACATGAAGAGAGGAAGCGGTGGGGGCACCCATGGCTGGGCGCACCCCCCCTTGGGATGCCTCCCCCTCCCCTATAAAAGGAGGGTGAGGGCTCTCTCTTCTATACACACTTGCCCACACATTTTCCCTTCCACCCACTGCTCCATTCCACGGTCTCCGGCTTGGCGAAGCCCTGACCGTGGGATTCTTCACCACCACCACGCCGTCGTGCTGCTGGAATTCCGGAGGGATCCTCTACTTTCGCAACCCGCTGGAACGAGGAACGGAAGTCTTCATCGAGCTGAACGTGTGACCGATTACGGAGGCACCGCCGGATTGTGGTGCTCTTCTTCTCGCTCGGGATCGGCGTGAGAACGACTACGCCAACCACGAGATCTTTTCTCGTACCACTTTGAGTCTTCGAGGGTATGTTATCTCAAGACTCTCTTTCTCCCCATTGCCTTTCATCTCATAGATTTGATCTTGGCCATTCGGGTTTATCGTGTGTAGGAAATGTTTTTTTTTCTATGCTACGTTCCCCTTCAATTACATATGTACTAGTATCCACCAAAAATAGTAAACTTGGAATACGAGAGTTTTGTTAAAAAAAATGTTCACAAAAAAGAGTTATCGCCTCCTAACATTCTAGGCTTTCGGTTCAAATGACATGTGTTATAGCCAAATACATGGCATAGTTTGTTATAATGAGCCCATATTGCACACAATTATGCATCTTGGAAGCACAGACAATGTTTACGAAGGAATTTGTTTTTTTAACTGAATAAAAACACCATTTTCCATCTTCGGAGTGTCAGAAATGGTTTTTTTTTTGTGAAGGACCTACCACAAACATGTTGTAAAATTTGGGGGATTAATTTGTTTTTAACATGCTAGGACATGTGATATAACCAAATAAACAATTTGTTTTCTACGAAAAGATTTCCATCCAGCTCTTTTGAAAATCACAAGTTTATGCTGATTCAGTTGGAAACGGGACAAATTTGAACTACAGGTGCCTCGTAATTTGCTCATTAATTTTGGCAAAAATCATTTTTAGGTACTCAACTACCTATTTCAATAGAGAAGCACAGTGACTTGCTGAATATACAACCTCTAGCTAAGAACGGTCATGCTCGCCATCTTCACTTTCTCCTAAAACGGGCTAAGAAAATCCCAAGAAATAAAAAAAAACACTAAATAAAGTGAGACCTTCGCCTGGTTTCATTACATATGTACTAGTAACCACCAAAAATAGTGAACTTGGAATACGACAGTTCTGTTGAAAAAGTCTTCACAAAAAAGAGTTATCTCCTCCTAACATTCTAGTGTTTCTGTTCAAATGACGGGTGTTATGGCCAAATACATGGCACAGTTTGTTATAATGAGACCATATTGCACAAAAATTTGCATCTTGGAAGCACGGACAATGTTTACGAAGGTATTTATTTTTTAACTGAATAAAAACACCATTTTCCTTTTTACGGAGTGTCAGAAATGGATTTTTTGTGTGAAGGACCTACCACAAACATGTTGCAAAACTCGGGGGCTTAATTTTTTTTAACATGCTAGGACATGCGATATAACCAAATAAACAACTTGTTTTCTAAGAAAAGATTTCCATCCTGCTCTTTTGAAAATCATAAGTTTCTACCGATTCAGTTGGAAACGGGACAAATTTGAACTACGAGTGCCTCGTAATTTTCTCATAAATTTTGGCAAAAATCATTTTTAGGCACTCAACGACTTATTTCAATAGAGATCCATAGTGAGAAACTTCTCTCTAGGGAGTGTCATGACAGACACTGCAGTTCGGGGTGTGGCCTACTTGTAACACCCGGGGTTTTTCCCAAATAGAAAGTTGCTTGTTTTTCTTTTGCATCGCATTGCATAATGCATCATCGTGCATAATAAAAATTGTGAAAAATCTAAAATTATATAAAATCTTGTTTTCTAAATTTTCTGAAATTTGTTTGATGTATGAATCTCTTACTAACAGTGCCTAAAAACAATTTCTGTAAAATAATAAACAACAAAAAAAATGTTTTAGGAGGAGGCAACCCGACTAGCCCAACAACCCAGCCCACTAGCCTCTTCCACGCAAACCCACCCAAGCCTCTTCCTCCTTTGTCCGTACAGGAGAACACACGCACGAGGGTGCCCCTGTCGCTTTCCATCGCCGCACCAGCTCACAACCACCGCACCACCACGCCATGGTCCCCCTCTCCCTTCCTTTATCTACCCCGAGGCTAGCCTCCCTCCTTTCCCAAACCCTAGCCTCCTCTTCCCCTCTCCCTCTGTCCACCGCCATCTTCTTTCTTCCCCTCTGTTTCCACCTTTCTCTGAATTTTCTGAACCGAGAAATAACACCGGAGGATCTCCCCGATGCCCAACGCCATGGTCTCCGTCGAGCCAAGCTAGGTACGGGAATGGAACCGCCATGGTGTCCTCCATCTCCGCGCTGAAGATCGGGAGCCGAAGATGCCCGGGACGTCACCGACGGGACGTTCTTCCTCCTCCGTCAACGTGTACGTCGGTGTCGTCTAGGTCGTCCTATTTCCGTATTCGTCGCCCCCGAGCCTCTCTTCTTCGACTACAACCCCGTGGTGAGCACTCCGTTTGCCTGGACCCTTCTTCCCTTTCCCCCTCCTCCTTTGGGTGCTTCGCCTTCGAGCGACATCGTCGTCCTCGGCTGCTCGATCACCATCCCGTGCAGTATGATGTTTCTGTTCTTCAGTTCGTCCGTAAACACCGAGCCTCTGAACTTTATCTTAGATCAGATCTGTATATGTTCAGTAACCGCAATCTAGCCCAGTGGCTTGTGCCCCGTTCCGCACCGGAGAGATCCTGGGTTCGAATCCCGTATGAGGCACTGCCTCCACCCTTTTTCCGAATTTTCCGCGCGGGAGCCGGCCCCACTCGTCTGTGACCGTGCCGGCCACCTCATCTTTCCCCGCGCCTCGTCAGCGCTGCGTGGCTGCAGGCCCCGCCCGTCAGTCTCTCCTGCTGGACCTCCAACCGGTGAAAAAAGTCCCAGGTCCAGATCTGGATCTGCAGTTTCACGCCCAGGCCCCTGGCCTTCCTGTTTTTTGCACCAGAGCCCCTCTCTGCTGTTTTTCCTCACGACCACGTCCCTGCCTATTCCAAATAACACCCCGATTTTCAAATGGTTATAACTTTTGTTTTACTAATCCAAATAATACAAACTTTATGTCTATTTCGATCAGAAAAATGCAAGGTATCTTAATACGCCATCCATGTTCATGTTTGCATCTTGCATATTGCATTCTAGTAGTGTTATGCATGTTTACCTAAATAACAAACATGGAATGTGTTGGGCTATTTAATTCAATTGTGCCCTGTTCCATTTAATCTTGTGTAGCTCACATATATCTTGTTCTCCATGTTAATCAACATTTAATTTGATGGTTAGACAAACAACTTGAACCTTCTAATTAAATTGCTCGGACTTCGGTTCCACTTAAATTGGTTAAGTTGCATTCTCGCATGTCATGCATCCATATCTTGATCATGCTGGATCTTTTGCCGTAGAAGTAATTGTTGCATCCGTTGATTCTTTTAGTGCTTTGTTTCTTCGCGGATAGGACGTTGAGATGATGTGAGCACCGACAAGATCTACGGATGAAACTCTACTTGCTGGATCTCAGGCAAGTATACTCACTTGCTACCCATGTTGCCTTTCCTCACTTGTTACCGATTCTTTCCGTTGTCTTTATGCTAGCCTTATGATTTGATGCTTGTTTTTCGATCCTATCATATGTTTACCTTGCAACCATGATATAGCCTTCCTTCCACTTCCTATTAACTGTTGTTTGTTTACCTTGTTGGCCCTCGTGTCGTAGTTGCATGCTTAGTGTTGTTTGCGCTCAAGTCTTGTTGTCCGTTTTATCACCTGTTTAGTTTGATAGTTGGGTTTCAACTTAATCAACAACATGTTAATGTTTTGGGTAATAATAATTTGATGATAAGGCAACGGCAGGAGGCCCGACGTGGTTTTGAGGCCTGCTAGTGTCGAACTTAATTAGGAAAAGGGTCTTGTCCTCCGATCCATGATGAACGCACTAACCGCATGTGGGAAGCGTGTATGGGCGCCCCCCTCAATTCTGATTCGATTGCATCTCGTCCAAATCGCCACACTTAGTTCGGGCTTTCCATTTGATGCATGCATATGCAGGTGCGAACCCTTGGCGCCAGGGTAGAACTTTTGTAGTCGGCATTTAGGGCGGCGTGGTCTTAGAGTGCTATGAGGGTCCCCCTTTTCTTCGTGGGGGATCGGTTAGCCGCGCACGCACAACACGTGGTTCTTTGGGCTTGATGCGAAGAAGAGTTGGGTTGTGTTGAGTGCCTCGCTTGGTGGAAGTGCATTTCCATCTGGCGGGTTATTCTTACGTGTACGGCCAAATTGGTGCATCCCTGCAGGGTTAATCTTCTCGAGAAGCCGTGTTGTCCACGGTTATGGATGACTTGGTGAAAGTGCTGGCTAACAAGTACTTAGACAACTTACACTTAACAATGATAACTTGACTAGTAATATAAATTACCTCCACCATAAAAATGAATGTCACCTTAATCAATAGTGTGAGTTTCCTTGGGTTGCTTCCTTAGTAGGGGGTAACCCTGGATGGGTATTGTTTGGTGAGTAGTTATAGTTGGTTTTTTCGCGCTATCTTATCCCTTTCTTTTAGCCGGATGGTGTAGCGCGTCTCTGTAGTTAGTTAGTGCAGCCCGCTGCCGCTTCGTTGCAATAATCCCTTCCTTTCCGTTGTACCCAAAGTATTTGTATATTGTGATGATTGGTTACGCTGGTACCTTGTGAGTATGGTTTATCCACTTGCCAGTACTTAATAGTACTAACCCACGAATCCATTTCGTGGCTGCATATTCCACATTGCAGTCAACAGGTTTGAAGTCTGACGACGTTAGCTTGGGAATCCCTCCGGATTGGCCTGGGCAGGGATTGGACGCCATCGGTTATCTTCAGGACTCTTAGTCCAATTTGTATCTTGTCCGTAGTCGGACACTATGTTGTTTCTTCCGCTGTTATTTGGATCTTTGTATTGTATCAGTTGTATCCTTGACTCGTTTGAGTCGTCTTGTATAGACCTCTTCTGTTGTTGTTGTGGATTATTCGTGAACTGTTGTAATGTTATCACAAGTGGCAACCTGGAATCGGTTATTATGTGGATTTTGGCGGAAATGCTGAAATCTGCATAGTGGCCGATCTCGGGGCGTCACAAATTGTATCAGAGCATGGTTCCGATTCCCATGTTGTTTCGATACGAATGGTTATCGAAGCAACGGGTCCGCAAAGCCTGTAGGATAACCTCGCTAACGGTCGTGTTTCTAGAGTGTCAAAAACTATTTGTGCAAAACCTGTTTTGGAAACCTCTCGATAGGATTCTTGTTTATTCCTTTCGTCTATTCTACTTCTCCTTCTACCTCATTTGTTTTGGAGTCTCCTCTCTTATCTATCTTTCAAAGTGTTAGGATCCTACGGGGGTTGGACGTTCTCTTAGCCTTTAAACCTAATAGGTTCGATCTCCGGAAGATCTCTCAACGGAAGAACATCGTCATCAACGCGAGTAAGAACCCCTTGTTAGTGGTGTCGAGAAGATAAAAAAATGCGACCAAAGACTCGGTAGCTCCGACTCTTCCCCCTCCCGTGGTTGTGACCGGATTGCGAGGGCGCAATCCCTTGTTAGTGGTCTCGTCTATAACACCCGGGGTTTTTCCCAAATAGAAAGTTGCTTGTTTTTCTTTTGCATCGCATTGCATAATGCATCATCGTGCATATTAAAAATTGTGAAAAATCTAAAATTATATAAAATCTTGTTTTCTAAATTTTCTGAAATTTGTTTGATGTATGAATCTTTTACTAACAGTGCCTAAAAACAATTTCTGTAAAATAATAAAACAACAAAAAAATGTTTTAGGAGGAGGCAACCCGGCTAGCCCAACAACCCAGCCCACTAGCTTCTTCCACGCAAACCCACCCAAGCCTCTTCCTCCTTTGTCCGTACAGGAGAACACACGCACGAGGGTGCCCCTGTCGCTTTCCATCGCCACACCAGCTCACAACCACCGCACCACCACGCCATGGTCCCCCTCTCCCTTCCTTTATCTACCCCGAGGCTAGCCTCCCTCCTTTCCCAAACCCTAGCCTCCTCTTCCCCTCTCCCTCTGTCCGCCGCCATCTTCTTTCTTCCCATCTCTTTCCACCTTTCTCTGAATTTTCTGAACCGAGAAATAACACCGGAGGATCTCCCCAATGCCCAACGCCATGGTCTCCGTCGAACCAAGTTGGGTACGGGAATGGAACCGCCATGGTGTCCTCCATCTCCGCGCTGAAGATCGGGAGCCGAAGATGCCCGGGACGTCACCGACAGGACCTTCTTCCTCCTCCGTCAACGTGTACGTCGGTGTCGTCTAGGTCGTCCTATTTCCATATTCGTCGCCCCCGAGCCTCTCTTCTTCGACTACAACCCCGTGGTGAGCACTCCGTTTGCCTGGACCCTTCTTCCCTTTCCCCCTCCTGCTCTGGGTGCTTCGCCTTCGAGCGACACCGTCGTCCTCGGCTGCTCGATCACCATCCCGTGCAGTATGATGTTTCTGTTCTTCAGTTCGTCAGTAAACACCGAGCCTCTGAACTTTATCTTAGATCAGATCTGTATATGTTCAGTAACCGCAATCTAGCCCAGTGGCTTGTGCCCCGTTCCGCACCGGAGAGATCCTGGGTTCGAATCCCGGATGAGGCACTGCCTCCACCCTTTTTTCCGAATTTTCCGCGCGGGAGCCGGCCCCACTCGTCTGTGACCGTGTCGGCCACCTCGTCTTTCCCCCGCGCCTCGTCAGCGCTGCGTGGCTGCAGTCCCCGCCTGTCAGTCTCTCCTGCTGGACCTCCAACCGGTGAAAAAAAGTCCCAGGTCCAGATCTGGATCTGCAGTTTCATGCCCAGGCCCCTGGCCTTCCTGTTTTTTGCACCGGAGCCCCTCTCTGCTGTTTTTCCTCACGACCACGTCCCTGCCTTTTCCAAATAACACCCCAATTTTCAAATGGTTATAACTTTTGTTTTACTAATCCAAATAATACAAACTTTATGTCTATTTCGATCATAAAAATGCAAGGAATCTTAATATGCCATCCATGTTCATGTTTGCATCTTGCATATTGCATTCTAGTAGTGTTATGCATGTTCACCTAAATAACAAACATGGAATGTGTTGGGCTATTTAATTCAATTGTGCCCTGTTCCATTTAATCTTGTGTAGCTCACATATATCTTGTTCTCCATGTTAATCAACATTTAATTTGATGGTTAGACAAACAACGTGAACCTTCTAATTAAATTGCTCGGACTTCGGTTCCACTTAAATTGGTTAAGTTGCATTCTCGCATGTAATGCATCCATATCTTGATCATGCTGGATCTTTTGCCGTAGAAGTAATTGTTGCATCCGTTGATTGTTTTAGTGCTTTGTTTCTTCGCGGATAGGACGTTGAGATGATGTGAGCACCGACAAGATCTACGGATGAAACTCTACTTGCTGGATCTCAGGCAAGTATACTCACTTGCTACCCATGTTGCCTTTCCTCACTTGTTACCGATTCTTTCTGTTGTCTTTATGCTAGACTTATGATTCGATTTTTGTGTTTCGATCCTATCATATGTTTACCTTGCAACCATGATATAGCCTTTCTTCCACTTCCTATTAACTGTTGTTTGTTTACCTTGTTGGCCCTCGTGTCGTAGTTGCATGCTTAGTGTTGTTTGCGCTCAAGTCTTGTTGTCCGTCTTATCACCTGTTTAGTTTGATAGTTGGGTTTCAACTTAATCAACAATAATGTTTTGGGTAATAATAATTTGATGATAAGGCACCGGCAGGAAGCCCGGCGTGGTTTTGAGGCCTGCTAGTGTCGAACTTAATTAGGAAAAGGGTCTTGTCCTCGGATCCATGATGAGCGCACTAACCGCATGTGGGAAGCGTGTATGGGCGCCCCCCGCAATTCTGATTCGATTCGCATCTCGTCCAAATCGCCACACTTAGTTCGGGATTTCCATTTGATGCGTGCATATGCAGGTGCGAACCCTTGGCGCCAGGGTGGAACTTTTGTAGTCGGCATTTAGGGCGGCGTGGTCTTAGAGTGCTATGAGGGTCCCCCTTTTCTTCGTGGGGGCTCGATTAGCCGCGCACGCACAACACGTGGTTCTTTGGGCTTGATGCGAAGAAGAGTTGGGTTGTGTTGAGTGCCTCGCTTGGTGGAAGTGCATTTCCATCTGGCGGGTTATTCTTACGTGTACGGCCAAATTGGTGCATCCGTGCAGAGTTAATCTTCTCGAGAAGCCGTGTTGTCCGCGGTTATGGATGACTTGGTGAAAGTGCTGGCTAACAACTACTCAGACAACTTACACTTAACAATGATAACTTGACTAGTAATATAAATTACCTTCACCATAAAAATGAATGTCACCTTAATCAACAGTGTGAGTTTCCTTGGGTTGCTTCCTTAGTAGGGGGTAACCCTGGATGGGTATTGTTTGGTGAGTAGTTATAGTTGGTTTTGTCGTGCTATCTTATCCCTTTCTTTTAGCCGGATGTTGTAGCGCGTCTCTGTAGTTAGTTAGTGCAGCCCGCTGCCGCTTCGTTGCAATAATCCCTTCCTTTCCGTTGTACCCAAAGTATTTGTATCTTGTGATGATTGGTTACGCTGGTACCTTGTGAGTATGGTTTATCCACTTGCCAGTACTTAATAGTACTGACCCACGAATCCATTTCGTGGCTGCATATTCCACATTGCAGTCAACAGGTTTGAAGTCTGACGACGTTAGCTTGGGAATCTCTCCGGCTTGGCCTGGGCAGGGATTGGACGCCATCGGTTATCTTCAGGATTCTTAGTCCAATTTGTATCTTGTCCGTAGTCAGAACTATGTTGTTTCTTCCGCTGTTATTTGGATCTTTGTACTGTATCAGTTGTATCCTTGACTCGCTTGAGTCTTCTTGCATATACCTCTTCTGTTGTTGTTGTGGATTATTCGTGAACTGTTGTAATGTTATCACAAGTGGCAACCTGGAATCGGTTATTATGTGGATTTTGGCGGAAATGCTGAAATCTGCATAGTGCCCGATCTCGGGGCGTCACGCTACTTCACTGGTATCAACTTCTCTCTAGGGAGTTTCATGACTTAGAGCTCAAATAAACTAGATCGGACAAAGAGTTAGCTTATGGATGTCTCATATTTTGATTTCTCTCATTTTTCTAATTGATTTAGACATATTATTTGTGAAATTTAAATTTACGGAATTGCATATATGAATTATTCAATATTAAATGGAAAAGGAAAAGTAAGTTAATTTTTATTTCCATTTAAGAATATTTTAATTCAAAATATTATTAATGATTCATTTCTTTTTTAAAATAATTGTTTTGATTCATAAAATAAATGTGTGTGACATCATAGTCTATGGGTTAATAGGATTGATAGCATAATATTGTCAGGTAAGTATCTCTTCTTTGTAGGTAGCTCATAGGAATGGAACTACGAAGTTAAGCGTGATAGTGCGGGAGTAGTATGAGGATGGGTGACCTTTCCGGGAAGTGTTAGTATAAGAGAGTAAATTAGATTGACAGGAACCGGTACTAAACGCTGGTGGGCCTTTAGTACCGATTAATTAAAACTGGTTGTCTAACCATTACTAATTGGGCTCTGGAACCGGTACTACTAGCCCGTTTTCTACTAGTGTAACGAGCTGTGTAGCCATTGGAGGAAGAATCCTGTAGGGCACCATGGGACGACGACCTCGCCGGCTTTCAGACCATCTGCGCGTCTTTTTAAATAAAAGAATCCATGCTACCAGAATCAGAAAAGTGAACCATACCTCGTATAAGAACGAGGAAATAATTGCTACTGAAAGGTCGTGTACGTCGAACGTAGCCACTTGAAACCGGCTAAAAGAAGCCATCATATCCTGCCTTCATGGTGTCTAGATGGTTTCAGAATTCAGATTCAATCACAAAAAGTTAAGAGTAGCAGTAGCAAAGACTCGATGGATCTGACCGAGTTTTCAAGAAGAAATCAAATACAAAATAAAGTCACAATGGAAGAGCATTTTTTCAAGAATAAGAAAACTAATAAAAAAATCAAGACGCAAAAGAGCTGGAATTAATCCAAACAGATAAGATGAACTATTGTGGATTCTTCTTATTTTCATACATCCCGCTTCACAAAGAACTCAACATCAAAATAAAAACTAAATTCTAGGATATGACGGTGCCACCGCGCCTGTATAAGAGATAGACCCAGCGCGGCACTGGATGCCACACCCATGGAGGCCGACCAGCAACACAAGGAAGCCGGACCCGACTCCTATAACCGTGTGGCGATGTAGGCCGATATAGCTCAGACGTAACAAAACTGTCGGGTCTGAAGCTTGGACCTCGATTTTGAGATGGAGACGGTGCAGTCTGCTGGAGAGGCAAGGGATGGAAGAAGTGCTTTGTAGGAGAGAGAATTAATGGGTGTATGACAAGGGTGTGGCCAAAAGTTATATACTCACTCCGTCCGGAATTAAGTATCACAAAGTTTGACAAAAATGTATGTATCTAACACTAAATTATGTCTAGATACATCCACTTTTGTCAAACTTTATGACATTTAATTCCGAACGGAGGGAGTATTTTTTAATATGCATAGTGCTCTCATCACCTTTGTCCAGGAAAATGATGGTATGGAGAGAGACACGGGTGTCTACTGATGGCACCCAGGCCAGCCGCCCTACCAAAATGGGGCGCCCCAAGTTATTGGCGCGGGAATCGGTCGCCGACGCCTCGCCACCACGCGGGCGCAAAACTGAACTGCGCGGCCAAAATATTGGCAATGGCTAGATATTTTGGCATTAAACCAAACGCTTGCCCATGCTGGCAGTCGGCGCCAAAATATAGGAAGGGTAGCTACAGGTTGCAATCCAAGTACCACTGATTCTAAACTGTACAAATTTCGAGAAAATTTTGAATGGTGGGATAGCTAATGTACCCATACATACTTGTACAAAAACCATTCTATATTTTACTGAAAACTCAAGAAGACACGTTTAACGATTATGTATCATCTAATCCTCTGCATGCACAAAAAATTGGCAAAACTTTCTGACATGTTTAAGTGCACCTAATAAATACGTTTCCCAGCTGCTGTTTTTCTGCACAGATTCCGACTTTTGTTGTAAGAGCGGCCTCTTCGTATTTTTATTTGATTCTTTTTGGATCTGACCTTTCATTTATAAGTTGGACACTTAAGCAACCTTTCTGTAATTTAATTTTTTTATTTGGTTTAATAGACGCAATTTGGGAATATTATCTATTGCACTAATGTCTAACCGCAGAAAATAATGGGGAAGTTTTTGTGCTGAAGTTTTTTCACAGAGAATGAAGGAACACCAAATAGAGAAATGTTAAAGAATGGAGAAATCCATAAGCTTGGGGATGTTTCCGCATCCCTCTTCACCAATAACCCCTCAGATGCAAACCTTTAAACTCTGTTTTTCTAGCAACATAGAAACTTGAACAAACTTGGAGCGTCTATATCTTATTATTTATTTATGTTAGTATCAAACACCGCTTATATTAATAAGTTGAGTGCCTAGCTCACTGGTAGAAAATAGGCCTATAGTCCCGGTTCGCCAGGGCCAGTAGTCCCGGCCGCGCAACCGGGACTAACTATGCGCGACTAAAGACCCCCCCCCTATAGTCCCGCCGCTTACGGACCGGGACTAAAGGCCCGTCCACGTGGGAGCCAGGAGTCCGTCGCGGCGGAGGACCTTTAGTCCCGGTTCTTGTGGCTAACCGGGACTGAAAACCTGCGCAGGTTTAGGGTTTTAGGCCCTCTAAACCTGGTTTCTTTTTAATTTGTTTTGTTTTATTTCTTTTATATTTTATTTTGTGTTTTATTTTAATTTTGATGAAGTTTCAGTACACATATATATATATTTTACGCTACTATATACATGTATATATATATATATATATATGAAATTTCAAACAAGGAGAATTCAATAGGAATATATAATATATATTCAATATCGGGTGACCATATACAACCTCGAACAAGTTTCCATATTACACAATTAAGATGGATGACCATACACAAATTCGAACAAGTTTCAAAGTACTCAGGGCTGCAGATGCGTATAATAGTCATCGTCGGTGGACGTATGGTGTTCTCCTTTGGAATCGATGACATGCCTAAGGAAAAATCCTGCTATTTCCTCTTGAATTGGTCGGAAGCGAGCTTCTGGAGTAAGCGCCCTCCGCAAGTTATTGAGACTCCTCCGCGTGCTCTCGTCCTTCTTCCTCTCAGAGATTTCTTTCCGTATGTTCTCACAAACATAGTATCCACATAGACCGGTCCCCGCTGGCTGCTTATCCACACCACGAACCACATTTTTAAATTCTAGCTGATGTTTTAATCCACCGACATGTTCATGTGAGAACCGTCTCCAAACTCTACATTGCAAATAAAATTAAATGAACAAGGGAGTTATTAGCTACTGCATATTAGGAAATGAACAAAAGAGACCGATCGATATAGAGCGGAAATGATTGAAAATAATTACCTTTGCATCATTTTTCTCATGTCGACCCAAAGATTTGTATCTTAATTCATAGAGTCGATGATAAAAACTGTGGAGGTGTGAAGTTCAATTTTTAGCAGAATCCAGTGGAACCTGCGGACACGTTACATGCACAGTCATGCATAACTTATCGATTAGATATACCATGCATGGAGTAAACAAAAGAGAATGGGAACATGAGAGAAACACTCACCCAAAATGGTAAGGAAATAGAATATAAACTTTTGAGTTCATGCTTTCTAAGAAAATTTACAAGTCTTTCTCCACGTCTTTGGGGTGACGTTCTAACATAGTTCCATTAATGATTTGTGGGTCAATAAACCCAACATCATGGATGAGTCTTATTTTGCATTCCCAAATCTTCAATCTGCATAATAGCGTACGCAACATATATATATATATATATATATATATATATATATATATATATATATATATATATATATATATATATATATAGTGTAGGCAATGAAGAACGAGATGAGGTAGAAATAAATCACTTACAGAACGTAGCAGCTCAGGATAGATTTGTCGAGCTCGCGCAGATTGAACAGCTGCACAATTCACTCATCTCAACTTGTACAGAGTACTTTTTGGTGTGATGCTCCTCTGTAACATCCACATACACAAATTCGTTGTCGGTCCATGATATGAATTGTTTGTACCAACGTAGCAGACTTTGCATTAGTGGTGGTAGATCCTTTTCCTTCGTAGGCTCGACGAGAGGCCCTTTCTTCTCATATTGTAATGCTACCTCAGCCATTGGCGCATTGTCCAGGCCTAAAAAGGCACGAAGAGACATACTGGCCTCGGACGCATTTTTCATGGCAGTAGCTACAGTCAATCCCATTGCTGCCACAGTTTCTCTGACCTCGGGGTCCTGTTCCGGACCGGCTTTCACTATGAGCGGGGGGGTCGATTGTTTACTCTGCATCCCGAGTTGGTCAACTTGTTTCCCGCTTTTTTTTCTTTTTGCTTTCTCCTCCTCCAATATTTTGCTTGCTTACGAAGTTCAATATCATAGTCTTTAGGCAAATTCTTCTCGGCTTGGGACGGTATCGACAAAAAACCCGTAGCCCACTTGTCTACAATCGGAGGGAATACTTCCTTGGGCTCAGGCTCCTTTAGCGCCTTCTGACGGGGCTTCCATTTCTCAACGTCAGCCTTCACGGCCAATTTGGTTTCAGCATCACTAAGTTCCCAAGGCCTTGGGGGGATAGGCTTCAGTGATGGCTCCGGTACCCGTGTGGTCTTAGGTACATAAGGCTCCGGTACCCGTGTGGTCTTAGGTACATAAGGCTCCGGGTTAATAGTCCAAGAGCAGGTTCCCTTGCTGTCCGCCTGCTTCTGTTTCTTTGCTGGAGGAGGAATGGGGGGCGGCATCTGCTTATCCTCCGGAGGAGGAATGGGGGGCGACGGCTGCTTAACCGCCGGAGGAGGAATGGGGGGCGACGGCTGCTTACCCGCCGGAGATTGTGGATCGGGGGACGGCGTCGAATGGCGTGAAGGAGGCGTAGGTGAACCAGCACCAGCACCACCACCACCACCAGCACCTGCACCATCGGAGGGGGGGTGTACTTGTTAGCCTTGGCGTCTCGCCTGGAAACACTATGTACTTTTTTTCCATAGAATGAACTGGCGCTTGACATCTCCAAGTCTTCTCTCCCCTTCGGGTGTAGCTATGTCAATCTCCAGGTCCTCAAACCCTTGGACTATGTCTTCCACCGTGACACGAGCATAGCCATATGGAATGGGGTTGTTGTGATGGAGTGCTCCAGGTGTATAGGGTAAAGCACTGCCTGTAGCTACCTTCATGGAAATGTTCCCCACGGGATAATGCAGATCACATTCTTTCATCTCCTTTACATCATCCACGGGGTAGTGAAGCTCCGGTGCACGACTCTCGGTCATCGGTGCATTAGCACCTGCAGGCGGGGCCTCCGTGGAAGCCACGCTGCTTCTCCGCTGATCCGCTGCATGTTCTTCATGCGGCCCTGCAGCCGCCGCTGTTTCTTTCTCAACTATTCCCGCCACGGTCTGCTTCAACTCACTAACTTCCGTTGCAAGCTTCGACAGAAGATCTGCAGCTTCGACAGCAGCCCGGTCCATATTTCTCTTACGGCTTCTGTAACAGTACGGGTCACCCTCCTGGGAAAACCCTACTTTCCACGGCAATCTGCCTTTGCCTCGTATATGTCCTCCGTGTTCAGGATTCCCGAGGGCATGGGTCAGTTGGTCTCTCTCTGTTGAAACGTGATCCAGCCCTGTTGAGCTTTGGTCATTGCGTCAACAAGGTTTTTTGTGGGATAAAACGTTTTCTGCCGATGAACACACGCCCCTGTCTCCGGGTCTAGCGATCCCCATGCCCGTAGCACCACATTTTGGCTCTTTCGTCCCATCCCTCTGTACCTAGAGGGATTCCTCTTGCCCTCAGGCCGTCCTCCATCGCCTGCCACTTAGGCGCCGAAACGCGGTATCCTCCTGGCCCCATAACATGATGGTACTATTTCTTATCCGCATTAGCCTTATTTTTTTTCGACATTTCCTTGAAATGCTCCGATTTCTTCTGCGTCACAAATTCTGTCCAATCATCTCTCAGTTTCTCATGTTGTCCAGTGAAAAGCGGAGTCTTGCCCTTGCTGACATATTCACGGAACAATTTTTTCTGGAAGTTCCGGAATGCTTCGGCCATCTTCTGAAGAGCGAACTCTTTGACTAGCCTCCTCCTCTGACGTCCACCCGGAATCTCCTCACCGAATTCATCTTTTTTGTGGTATTCCGGAGGTAGAATGAAATGTACCATAAGCTTTCTGAACATCTCCTTTTTCGTTCTCTTGTGGACATAACTGAAACCAAGACATGCTTTCTTTGGCTCCTTCCATTCCTGGACGGTGATCGGGATAGTGTCTCTAACAATGACTCCACATTGGTTGATAAACTTTGTGGTGTGCTGTAGGGGCTTGCCGGTTACACCGACTAATTCGATGGTATATGTTTCGGAATCTTTCATCGCCTTGGATTTGTCACGCGTTGTCGTACTCGATCCGGCCGAGGGCTAAAATAAGAAAGAGAGTCGCGCGTTAGTGCATATGTATTCACATTTCAGTAAGTTTGTATCACGAGAGGCTCAATGTATATATATATACCTCGCCGGAGGTGGTTGTTCTTTGCAATTGGAGATCGTCGTTTGTCGACGGTTGACTCCGTCATCAATGTCCATTCCTTCACCTCCTTGATCATCCACAATGTCTGTTCCTTCTTCACCTCCTTGATCATCGACAATGTCCGTTCCTTCACCTTCTTGATCCTCAAGGTTCAGATAAGAAGAGATTACATCATGTTCTCCGTCTATAATTTCATATATATAACCTTCAGCCTCCTGTTCCGTCAGGTCTCTATTGTCCGCCATATGTCACTCCTGCAGACATGCATGTAGTAAAAATTAATTAAGTATATAGGAGACTTAGCAAATATTGTCGTAGAAGGAGGGAAAACAGATTGCTAGGGTTTTGGGTGGAAGAACGATAACCACCGGAGGGGAAAACCATACTTTAGAGGTGTGTCCAAGATTAGTTTCTCAAATGACTTGGAGAACCCCATAGCTAGGTTGCATTTGCTTTCCTGGTCATTTTGGTATATTACACTTAATATTCTAAATTTATTTAATTAAAACTTATTTTCATTATTTTTTTGACTTAGGAATATTTAGGGTTAGTAGACTTAGGGATTTTTTTAGCTTTTCTTTTACTTAGGAATATTTAGGGTTAGTAGAATTAGCAAATATTAGTACAAATATATTTTTAGGGTTAGTAGACTTAGGGTTAGTAGGAAATTTTTTGACTTAGGATTTATTTTAACTTTGCAAAAAAAGAGTGCAGCCCAACTTTTTTTTTTTTTGAGAATCCGAGTGCAACCCAACTCAGCGTTTTTTTTCTCCCCCGCAGGCCGTGACGTCAGCGTCTCTGTTTCCTCTTCCTCCGGCGAGTGCCACGGCGCCACTCCCCTCTCTCCCCCACGAGCACGGCCACGGCCACGGCCACGGCCACGCACCACCGTGCACGCACGCACGGCCAAGCACGGCCACGCAACGGCCAAACACGCACGCACGGGCACGGCACGGGCATGGCCAAGCACGCACGCACGGGCACGGCCAAACCCTAAACAGATCCTCCGGCGGGGGCCACGGCCGTCGTCGTCGTTTCCGATCGTCGTGCACGGTCCTCCAGAGACCCTCAAGAACGCACGGGCGGGCACCTACCGGAGACAGAATCGGCGAGGGCGGCGGGCAGCAACCGGAGACGGAATCGGCGGGGGCGGTGGGCAGCAACCGGAGACGGAATCGGCGAGGGCGGCGCGGAGAAGACGAGATGTGTTTTGGACTTGGAAATTTTTGGGGGCAGAGAATATATAGGGGCAGCCTTTAGTCCCGGTTGGGGACACCGACCGCGACTAAAGGTCCCCCGGGTACCCTCCGCGGACCTTTAGTCCCGGTTGGTGTCCCCAACCGGGACTAAAGGGGTATTTTTTCGCGGCGTTTTCGTTCCCGCGCGGAAAGAGCCTTTAGTCCCGGTTCGTGACAGGAACCGCGACTAAAGGTGGTTTTTCAAATACTTTTCCTTTTTCCAATCTTAAAGTACAAATAATATATCAGAAAATTCAGAAAAATAAAACTACTTCATTTTAAAATCTTAAAAATACAAATAATATATCAGAAAATTCAGAAAAATAAATCTACTTCATTTTAAAATCTTAAAAATACAAATAATATATCAGAAAATTTAGAAAAATGAAACTAATTCATTTTAAAATCTTACAAATACAAATAATATATCAGAAAATTCAGAAAAATAAAACTACTTCTTTTTAAAATCTTAAAAATACAAATAATATATCTAAAAATTCAGAAAAATAAAACCCCTTTAGTCCCGGCATGTTTTACCAACTGGTTATGGTTTTGTTCCATCCAATCATAAAGATTCACACACATCTTGAATATATATATAGATAAAAAAGGCAGTACATAATGGCTAGAGTGGATCTAAACCTAAACGGAGAGCAATAGATGCATCATCTGATATCTGCTAGTCATACTCCTGCCTAGGCCTATAGTACATGTACTCGTAGTCGTCGTAGTCGCCGCCGTCGTCGTCACTATCGTCTGACGGTGCTCTGCACTCCCTCGGAGGATCACGACTCCAGGACTGGGCCTGAGGGTAGCGCAGGCGGGGGATATCGCCGGCCCTGATGTAGTCCATGACGCTCTGTAGAGTCCGGCCGGACCACCATAGCCGACGACCGGCCTCGTGAAAGTTCCCAGGAGGCAGGCCGTCCTCCTCATACCTGGCGAGCGCCCTCTCACGCCGATTGATGAAGAAGGCATCCCAAGTATGCTGGTTATCGGGATGCCAACTGGGATTCCTCCGCTGCTCCGGCGTGAGCTCGTGATAGTAGTGGTTCGTGATGGCCGCCCGACGCGCCACACCTTGAGGAAGAGGAGGGACCGGCACTCCTCCGGCGCTCAGCATCCAACTGGCGGGAACGTTGTAGCCGCACGGGCAGGGGTAGTTCGAGGCGGAAAGTGCCTCCGCATGGATGAATGTTAGAGTGGGTACGGTAGAAGCCATGAGAGAGTGGTGAGTTTGTATGTGTTTATGCCAATGGTGTGGCAATGCATACATATATATAGCAAGAAGAAAACATCCCTTTAGTCCCGGTTGGGGACACCAACCGGGTTAGGGTTTCGTTTGGACCAATCAGATAGAATCACACGGATCGTGTGTTTCTTTAAAGCGCTTGTGAGTCGTTGGATCCGGGGTGTGTTTCTTTCGAGCTGTTGTGAGCCGTTCGATCAGGGCTACGGTGTGTTTCTTTCGAGCTGTTGTGAGCCGTTGGATGAGGTGGTTTCTTAACCGTTGGATCAAAACCCTAGCACAACACTTTGTGAGCCAGAGGACCCTATATATAGCCCACCTTCATACACCGGTCAGTTCATCGAGCAAATAAAAACATCCGGATTCGCCATCATACGTCCTGCCGTGCATTTGGTATGCATATTGCACCCAGTAGCCACGGTGGGGCTGTATGATGGCGATACCGATTGTTTTGTTCTACATCCCCCTTTAAGGTTTGATACATCATATATTCAGTTTATCGAGCAAATACAAAACGTCCGGATTCGCCATCATACGTCCTACCGTGCATTTGGTATGCATATTGCACCGAGTAGCCACGGTAGGGCTGTATGATGGTGATACCGATTGTTTTGTTCTACACCCCCCCCCCTTTAACACATCCATCCATGCTTGGGTCAGTGTTCACTTTGAGCTCGGGTAGTAATGTGCAACTATTTGCTTGGTTGTGTTAGGGTGGCGCGTGGCGCGGGAGTTGTGACGCGTGGCGTGGGAGTTGCGACGCGTGGCGCGGGAGTTGTGACACGTGGCCAGGAGGGCGCGGTATAAACTGTCGCGCCTCGAGCGCGTCTTCTCCTCTCCACGCACCGTCGCGCTTCCACCATGCCTCCGAGGAGGAACAGCACCACCGGCTTCCGCGGCGTCCGAGCACGGCAGAACGGAATGTTCAGCGCAGATATCTGCTTGGGGGATGACCACATCCCCCTCGGCTCCTTTGCGACGGCGGCGGAGGCCGCCCGCGCCTGGGACGCGGCGGCCTGGCGCCTCAACCGCCCGCGGTCGCTGATGAACTTCAACGACTGCCACACTATCTGGGAAGCGGAGGCCAGGGCGCCGAAGCCGCAGATCATCACTGCCGCCGACCACCTCCACCTCCGTCACCGCGCGTTTCAGGGCCTAGTCGGCGCCAGGTAAGAACGCGTCGTCCGCGAGTATTACCGGAACAACCCGGGGGAGGAGAGCGCCGACGAGGATCTCTGGCAGACCCGCGCGGCTGAGCGGGCGGAGCGCCGCCTCGAACGCCACCTCGCGTTAGATGCCGCTCGGGAGGCGAGGACGAGGGCGCTGCAAGAGCTTCGTCGGGCCGACCGCGCCGGCGAAGTCTGGGCCTCCAACGATCCGAGGTGGGGGCCTATCTCGGACATACCATCATGCACCTCCGACGACGACGAGGAGGTCACCGACGAGTTCGCCGACGACGATGACCCGGAGGAGGTCACCGACGAGTTCTCCGACGACGACGACGAGGAGTAGTGTTCGTATGTTCTCTCGTTTTAATAAAAGAATTTGTATTCCGGTGACACTGCGGCACGCTAGCGCGTCTGTTTTCTGTTTTTAATAAAAGTTATGAAATCAGATATTTTATCTCACAAGGTTTTGAGACATTTAAGTAACCTTCTGTTTTCCATGCTTTCCACTCGTTTTCTCAAATATTTTGCAAATGAGTTAGTCTTAAACACACCAGAGATAATATAATTCACATGATCCATTCAAAAAAGTTTGGTACACAATAAATTATTACACATCAATTCTTCCCTTGTGTCCCTGCTTTCTTACGATTTGGCCGTATCCATGGAGCATCCTCATCATTTAACTTAATGCTTGGGTCAGTGTTGACTTTGAAGGGCAGAATTTCACCAAACATATTATAATCTTCTGACATGTCTGTCTTGTCCTCCACTCCCACGATGTTTCTTTTCCCTGAAAGAACAATGTGGCGCTTTGGATCATCGCATGATGTACTGATCGTTTTCTTATCTTTCCGTTTCCTCGGTTTGCTACTCATGTCCTTCAAATAGAAAACCTGAGCGACATCTTTGGCTAGGACGAATGGTTCGTCAAGGTAACCAAGATTGTCGAAATCCACCATTGTCATTCCGTATTGCTCGTCCACCTTTACCCCACCTCCTGTTAGCTTGAACCATTTGCACCGTAACAAAGGGACCTTAAAGGAGGGTCCATAGTCAAGTTCCCATATCTCCTCTATGTAACCATAATATGTGACCTTTTGCCCAATCTCGGTTGCTGCATCAAAGCGGACACCACTATTTTGGTTGGTGCTCTTTTTATCTTGGGAGATCGTGTAAATGTATTCCCATTAATCTCGTACCCTTGGTAAGTTTATAGTCGAAGATGGTGTCTTGGCCAACATGTACAGCTGATCTCCAACATCATTGTCATTCATTAAATGTTTTCGCAACCAACTGCCGAAAGTCTCCATGTGGGCCTTTCTAATCCATGATTCAGGCTTCCCGGGTTGTCCGAGCGTAAAATATTCTTGTGTTGCTCGAAGTACGGAGCCACCAAGCTCGAATTTTGCAGAACTGTGTGGTGTGCTTCAGTCATAGAATGACCGTCCATACATATCGTTGATTTCCTTCCGATCATGCCTTTTCCACTTAGTCTCCCCTCGTGCCGCGATTGAGGAATACCAATCGGCTTAAGGTCAGGAACATAGTCAATGCATAACTCAATTACCTCCTCATTTCCATAGCCCTTTACGATGCTTCCTTCTGGCCTAGCACGGTTACGAACATATTTCTTTAATACTCCCATAAACCTCTCGAAGGGGAACATTGTGTAGAAATACAGGACCGAGAATAGAAATCTCTTCGACTAGGTGGACCAGGAGGTGCGTCATGATATTGAAGAAGGATGGTGGAAACACCAACTCGAAACTGACAAGACATTGGACCACATCGTTCTGTAACCGTGGTAGATCTTCTGGACTGATTACCTTCTGAGAGATTGCATTGAGGAATGCACATAGCTTCACAGTGGCTACTCGAACATTTTCCGGTAGGAGCCCTCAAAGAAATCGGAAGCAATTGCGTCATAATCACGTGGCAGTCGTGAGACTTCAGGTTTTGGAACTTTTTGTCCGCCATGTTTATTATTCCCTTTATATTCGACGAGAAGCCAGACGGCACCTTCATACTGCTCAGGCATTCAAAAAAATGACCTTCTCTTCTTTGGTAAGAGCGTAGCTGGCACGACCTTGAAACCATTCCGGATGCCGGTCATCTGGGTCTTTCAAAAGTTGTTGGTCCTGCCGTGCTTCCTTTGTATCATTTGTCTTCCCATACACGCCCAAGAAGCTTAGCAGGTTCACGCAAATATTCTTCGTAACATGCATCACGTCGATTGCAGAGCGGACATCTAGGACTTTCCAATACTGTAGCTCCCAAAATATCGATTTCTTTTTCCACATGGGTACGTGCCCGTCAACTCCCAACGGAACTGATTGCCCGCCAGGACCCTTTCCAAAGATGACTTTCAAATCCTTGACCATATCAAATATCTCAGCTCCAGTACGTGCCGCAGGCTTCGGCCGGTGATCTGCCTTGCCGTTGAAATGCTTGCCTTTCTTTCTTACGTTATGATTTCGGGGAAGAAATCGACGATGACCCAGGTACACGTTCTTTCTACAATTATCCAAAAATACACTTTCAGTCTCATGTAAGCAGTGCGTGCATGCTTTGTATCCCTTATTTGACTGTCCCGAAAGGTTACTGAGAGCAGGCCAATCGTTGATGGTTACAAAAAGCAACGCTCGTAGGTTAAATTCCTCTTCTTTAAGCTCATCCCACACAGGTACACCAGGTCTGCCCCTTTCGGATATATAGTGAATAGGGGTATAGAAGATGGTAGACAAAGAGCCGGACTACCAGGGTGGCCTACGTGGTAATGGGCTTAGGTCCATTGGGCGGCCCAGTAGTCCGACGCGTAGAAGCCGGATTCTAGAAGAACCCGGATCACGGCCCGCGTGGTCTGGCTTGGAGGAGAAGACGGATTCCTTACTTTCCAAGTTACAAGTTAAACGTAGTCTTCTAGGTTTCCTGCTCTGTAAGCCCTAATCCGGCTATTTTATAAAGCCGGACGGGAGATAGATTAAAACAAGTGCTAAGCACAAGTTAGACACAAGTTCAAGCTCTACGCAACTCGCCGAGAAGCTCATCCTCGTCGAGTAGCTAGATCTATTTCCTCACATTGTAACCCTGTTATACGGGCTTTAGTCCCAATTAGTGAGAAGTGCAGGAGTAGGTACGCCGTACTGTCGCGACGTACCGAACCTGGGTAAAATCCCGTGTTCAGTGTTACTACGCTATCCCGTTACCCCACGTCTCTACCGTAGTCTCATGGCACCCCCGTCTATGAAAACTACGATGTCTCGACAGTTGGCGCCCCCGTGGGGCAAACGACGTCAGGCGTGAAATTCCGATCTGGGATACTCGGCGGAATTGGAAGATCGATCACTGTCGGAAGCTTGGAATTCGACGACGACGTCAGGCGCTTCCTCGACAACGGATCCTACATACCGGCGCAAAATCACCTGGTAAGTGCCTGCGTGTTACCGATTGGATCTGCTAACATCTTTATCGGACTAACTGCAGAAGCAATGGGGTTTTGCGGTGGAAGCAAATTTATCCCACCCGCCCTATACCCAGTCGAAGACGACTATGATCTCGGATTCTGCTCAGATCGCCGACAAAACAGTGATACACACTTTATCGGCATGGTGCAATCCGAAATCGCTGAAAACACGGATGACGGAAATCCCGTGCAAGAGGCAGATAACAACCTACCCGTCATAGAGACGGAAGAACAAATACCCGCCACAGAGGCGGAAGATCCGACATCCGTCAACCAGACGATGAACTCGGAAGCAGAGTCCGTGCTTGCCGCCATTGAGGCGAGATTGGAGTCGGAAACCGGATCGGATAACTTCGACTCCGAAGACGAAGACGAGGATGCCTTCGTAAGAAAGGTTAAGTCCTTTCAAGAGGGACTCCATGAAGTGCTAATGGCAAAACCAGCTGATACAAACGGGTGCCGACAGCCAGGAAAGCCCTAAAACCCTCCGCCAGTGGAAGAGAGAGAAGACGGAGAAATTTCTCCGATATTCCCCAAAGTTAAGGAGATGACAGAAGATGAGCCTGTCAAAAAACCTCTTCTTCCAAGAAAAAGCACCGTGCATCTAAAAACTCCAATACAAACTCCGGAAGAAAAAATCAGCCGATCTCGCTGATGAAAACCTGGAAGTTGGAGATATTAGCGGTACAAAGCCCGCGGAAAAGAAATCTAAGGAAATCACTGCTCCGCCAATGACAGAACTGGAAGAGCAAGACCTATTGCAAACACCAGTGGGACCAGATGAACCCCCTGAGATGCTGGAAGCCAGGAGACAAGCTTTCCAACGGCAACAGCAACATCTGCTTAGATCTCGGCAACATCTCCAACAAACCCATAATGACATCAAAATCATGAAGGAAGAAATAGAGGAGTACGAGAGAAAGCATAGATCTGCCTTAAAACCTACTAGGTTACTCGGAATCGCAAGACCGGAAGAACTGCCGCCAAAAGAAAGGTTCTATAACCCATCTTGGCAAAAGCAGTTAAACGGCAAAGATGCCAAGGGCGAACCAATATACAAAACCGCAGCAGAAAACGCGGAAGCAGCATTCGCCATCCTAAACAATGATCTGTACTCCAACGGGGAAAAACTCCAAGGGGTGTATGCTTTCTTAGGAAAAGCATTACAACAGCAGCAGCGAGGCCAAGAGCGATCAGGGAGGCTGCATGATAATTCCGCCCTCTGCAAAACAGCTACTAGCGCTGCTGGAGCACCTGGACCGGAAGAACCCGAGATTCGGATAAAAAAGAGGATCCGAGAAAAGACAAGAAAAACCCCGACAACCGGGACGCAACGTCCAGAATCGGACCTCATCTCCCGAAAGATGGATATAAACCACACGATCGGGAAGACAAACACCGGAATGACGGCAAAATAATGCCACCTCCGAGAAACCCAGCTGAAAAAGCTGGAAGATATGATGTACCTCACAGACGTGAAAGATCCCGGACACCTCCTAAGGATAAGGAAAGGCATAGAAGCAGAACTCCGCCTAAAGGACGTGAACACGGAAGAGATAGAGATAACCTCGGAAAAGCGCGTCCGCGCAACAATGGAAAAGAAAGGAGCAGATCCCCTTCTGTCCATTCAGCCGGGAGATATTCTGCACACATTGATAGAGCAGAAAAGGATGATCTATACTTTGGTCCTAAGTGTTTTACTGACAGGATCCGAAGGATAACCCTGCATTCTGGCTTCGCCAAAGTTGGTCCAACCTATCAAAAGTATACCGGCAGTACAAACCCGGATACCTGGCTCTCAGATTATTATACAGCCGTCCAAATCAACAATGGGACAGACCTGGAAGCTGTCAAGTTTCTTCCCCTAATGTTGCTAGACGGAGCCAGAGATTGGATCAATGGTTTACCATCAAGAACTGTCGACAGTTGGGATGATATGGCGAGGGTATTCACTCAGCATTTTCGGGGAACATACAAACGCCCAAATAGCATCAACCAGCTGAACCGTTGCACCCAATTTGAGGACGAACCATACGTGGATTTCATCTCCAGATGGACTGCAATGAAGAATAGTTGTTCTGGAGTAACTGACGTACAAGCAATGCATGCTTTCGTTAATGGCCTAAAACCCGGACTCGTACCGTTCATGGTTGGTTCTAAACAGCACAAAGATCTCGGATCTATGCTTACAACCGCTAATGAGCATGCTGCAGCCGAAGATGACATCAGAGCAAGAGGAGGCAATATTGAGTCACTAATACTCGCCAAGAAAACCCCTCGTTCTGACAAAAAAGGAACTCCAGAGTCAACGACAAAGCCCAAGGAGGTCAACATAGCCTTTGGAGGAGAAAAGGTGAACAAGTGGAAAGGCCGCAGTCCAGATCCGATCAATTACACTCCCGAAGAATGGGAGAGAATTAAGTCGGAACCCTGCGTCCACCACTCGCAATTTGGGAAACCAACCCACACAAACGCGCAATGCCGGCTAAACAAGCATATGAAAGGCATTGCAGGATCCGGAAATAAGGGGAAGGGTTCCAAAAGGAAACCTGCCAAACAAAAGCCAGAAGCTGAAAAAGAAGACAGTGAATCGGACACTGATGACAAAATCCAGGAACAACAGCGAAAAGGCGAACCCAAATTTCCGAGAGTTGACGGAGAAGCAATGTTAACCTTCTTAGCAACCCCGTCAGCAAAGGTGGCCAAAAGAACACTTCGGGAGATAAACGCAGTTGTTCCTGCGACCCCGAAATTCTTGAAGTACTCCAACACACCGATAATCTGGGATCAGTCTGATCATCCCGGAAATATCCCTGCACCCGGCACACAAGCTCTCGTTGTAAGCCCTATTGTTCAAAACACTAGGCTAAGAAGAGTGCTGATGGATGGAGGATCCAGCATCAATATAATGTATCTGGATACACTAAAGCACTTGAAGATCTCCGAGTCCCAGATCAACTACAGCAATATACGCTTCCATGGCATTGTTCCTGGCAGGCAAGCACGATCCCTAGGAGAAATTTCCCTAGATGTCACCTTCGGAGATAAAGATCACTTCCGGCAGGAAAAAGTATCCTTCGAAGTAGTGCCGTTCGAAAGCGTGTATCACGCAATACTCGGACGTCCGGCTTTCGCCAAATTTATGGCAAGATCCTGCTATATCTACAACAAGCTGAAGATGCCAGGACCCAAAGGAGGAGTAATCACCATTGCCGGTGATTTCAAGCTGGCAAATGAGTTCGAAAAAGAAAACGCCCTTTGCGCTCAGAGAGTTATAGCGAAGGAGGAACTGAAGGAATTAGCCAAGGAGGTATCGCCGAAAGAAATGCCGCCAGGAAAAGAAACTCGGAAGCCAACAGATAGCTTCAAGGCGTCCGAGAATACAAGACAGGTAATCCTAGATCCCAAAGATCCGACAAAATTCGTCGTCGTAGGGACTGGGATGACTGACAAATAGGAAGGCGAGCTCATCAAGTTCCTCCGTGAGAACTGGGATATTTTTGCCTGGTGTCCAGCTGACATGCCAGGCGTACCCAGGGAACTTGCTGAGCACCAACTCAAGGTTATTCCCGGATCAAAACCCGTCAAACAAGGTCTCCGTCGATTTGACGGAAGAAGACGGAAGGCTATTGGCAAGGAAATTATCTGGCTTTTAGCAGCGGATTTCATCAAGGAAGTAATCCATACTGATTGGTCCGCAAATCCGGTCCTAGTACCGAAGAAAGACACCACTGCTCTTAGAATGTGTATAGATTACACAGGATTGAACAAGTTGTGTCCGAAAGATAGGTTCGCGTTACCGCGAATTGATCAAATAATAGATGCCACTGCAGGCTCCGAGCTTTTATGCTTTTTGGATGCATACTCCGGGTACCACCAAATACGCATGAAAAAGGAAGATCAAATCAAGACTTCTTTTATAACCCCGTATGGGACGTACTATTACATAACCATGCCTTTTGGCCTGAAGAACGCAGGTGCAACCTACCAGCGTTGCATGCAACGCTGTTTGCATAGTCAAATTGGCAGAAACGTTCATGTTTACGTGGACGATATTGCCGTCGTAACCAAGGAAAAAGATACACTCCTTGAGGATTTGCGAGAAACTTTCGAAAACTTACGCACTTACAAGATGAAGTTGAATCCATCTAAGTGCGTATTCGGGGTTCCCTCAGGAAAACTTCTGGGTTTCATTGTTTCCCATAGAGGAATAGAAGTTAACCCGGAAAAGATCAAGGCAATCTTGAACATCTCAAAACCTACATGTGTAAAAGATGTCCAAAGATTGACGGGTTCCGCTGCAGCCGTCAGCAGATTTATCAGTCGGCTGGGGGATAAAGCCTTACCACTCTACAAGCTGCTGAAGAAATCCGACAAGTTCGAATGGACAGAAGAGGCTGATGCAGCGTTGGCCCAGTTGAAGGAAACCTTGATGAACGCTCCCATCTTGGCATCTCCAAAAGACGAAGAACCCATGTTATTATACCTTACGGCTACAAGTCGGGTTATTAGTGCGGTAATCGTTGTGGAGCGGACAAAAGAAGAACAAAGCATACCAGATCAACATCCGGTATATTACATAAGCGAAGTTTTTTCCGAATCCAAACAAAGGTATCCGCACTACCAGAAACTGGCATATGGCGTATTTTTTGCATCCAGAAAACTGCGCCATTACTTCCAAGGGCATTCCATAACAGTGGTATGTAAAACACCACTAGGGGATATTATAAACAATGTGGAGGCAACCGGCCGAGTAGCTAAATGGGGCATCGAGCTGGCAGCCTTCGACATTAAGTACCAGCCAAGGACGGCAATAAAATCCCAAGTTTTGGCAGATTTCATCGCAGACTGGACAGAAGCAATGGAAAATACACCGATGCCAGAATCCGAGTACTGGATCATGCACTTTGACGGATCCAAGATGAAGGAAGGAGCTGGGGCTGGTGTAGTCCTAAAATCTCCCAAGGGAGACACAATGGAGTACGTATTACAAATACACTTCAATGCCAGTAACAACGTGGCAGAATACGAAGCTCTGCTTCATGGCTTGCATATTGCAAAAGAAATAGGGGTAAAACGCATCTTATGCTACGGAGACTCGGATTTGGTACAGCATCAGCTCAACCAAACCTGGGACGCGAAAAGCCCTATAATGGATGAGTTTGCCATTTGTTTCTTCGGGTTCGAAGTCCTTCACATAAAAAGGGAGGAAAACTGGAATGCGGATGCATTAGCCCGCATGGGATCAGAGAGAGTAAAAACTTTACCACCAGGGGTATTCGTCCAGCACTTGTATGAACCATCCATAAAAGGTGGAGACGTTGATTACCCTCTGGCATCTGAAACAATCGAGGTCATGCTCGTTAAACCGGATTGGACAATTCCATACTTAAACTTCTTAGTCAATCAGAAGTACCCGGAAGGAGCAGACGAAGTCTTGCAAAGGCAAATACAGCGTCGGTGCAAAGGATACGTGGTGATCAATGACCACTTGTATAAACGCAGTACTTCCGGAATTTTTCAGCGGTGTATTTCACCAGAAGAAGGAAGAGAAATACTGGAAGAAATCCACGCCGGCTATTGCGGACATCATGCTCAATCAAAAAGCATAGTCAAAAAAGCATTCCGGGCGGGGTTTTTCTGGCTAACAGCCAAGTCAGACGCCGAACGCATAGTGAATACATGCGAAGGATGTCAATATTATGCCAAGCAGACCAATTTGCCGGCCCAAGCACTTAAAACTATCCCTATCACATGGCCGTTTGCGGTCTGGGGGCTAGATATGATGGGACCGTTCAAAACTGCAAGAGGTGGACTTACACATCTACTCGTAGCGGTGGATAAGTATACAAAATGGGTGGAGGCTAAACCCATCAAAAAGCTGGATGGTGCAACTGCCAGAAATTTCATTATTGATTTAGTAATGAGGTATGGCGTCCCACATAGCATAATAACTGATAACGGGACAAATTTCTCCATTGGGGAGTTGGCAAAATACTGCCAACAAACGGGAATCCGCTTAGATCTTGCATCTGTGGCACACCCGCAGTCTAATGGACAGGTTGAAAGAATGAACAGTTCAATCCTGCAAGGAATACGCCCAAGACTCGAATCTCCTCTCCATAGAGCAGCTAGAGCGTGGGTAGAAGAGCTACCTTCCGTGTTATGGAGTATTCGAACGACGCCAAATAGGTCAACTGAGCAAACCCCGTTTTTCCTAGTTTATGGTGCGGAAGCTATTCTTCCAACGGACATGATCCATGATAGCCCAAGAGTGCAGAATTTTGACGACTCAGATGCCGAAGAAGCACGACAGGATGCTGTCGATCTCTTAGAAGAGGAACGAGAACTTGTGCTTCAAAGATCTGCCATCTACCAGCAAGGTTTACGACGTTATCATAGTCGGAAAATCAGACATCGTTCTTTTAAAGAAGGTGACTTAGTGCTGAGATTGGTGCAGCAAAGGAAGCACAAATTGGCCCCAGTATGGGAAGGGCCATTTGTCATCAGTAAAGCCATGAAGAATGGATCATACTATCTTGTTGATATTCGAGATACGGAGGATGATCCCGAGAAGCCGAATCGCAAAAGAAAGAGAAAAATAGATGATGAACTAGGAGAGACAAAGAGGCCTTGGAGTATCCAGCAATTACGTCCCTTCTATACTTAGTTCAATTTCTATGTAAACATCTTTGAGATCATGAAATAAAGTTGTCGGAATGTTGTCATTCATATTTCATTATAAGTACAAAATATTTCCGCCTCATCTATTTCCCAATGATCTTACAAATACTCAATGTTAACCCGAATTGTGCCTGCGTGCTCGGTGTTTAAAAGCTGAATGATTCGGCCTGTTAAAGGTTAAAGGAAACTCGGATTGTGCCTGCGTGCCCAAGTTTCAGAGCAGTTCCTTGTTTTCTCTAAATTTTATCTGATTGAGTATGTGTTGGGTTACTGAAACTAGTCAGTAAAAATGCTTCTAGCATGATCCATGTTTCTGAGTTTTAAAACTGTTTGGTTCGTCCCCAGTTACTCGAAATGACGATACATATTGCTAGTTGAGCCATTTTTAAACACTAGAGCAGTTAAGACACAGTTGCCAGATTACTTAGAAGATAAAGGAACAGTCAAACCTGAAAAAACTTTGCAAGAAACTTTAAATTGCAAAAGGCGGAGTTCTTGTTTCGACAAAAGACATAGAAGCATTACAATATGAATTACATTGTAAAAATGCTCTTATACACATCCATCATTCGGGTCGAGTGTATTCCCTCAAGCATCCGAGTCTTCATCACTGCTATCATTCTCGGGGGCGGGCACTTCTTCTTCCGGATAAGTAATGGAAATGTTGACCATAGAGGCAATCTTGGAAGCGTGCCCTTTAACTTCATCAAAAATCGCATTTCGTTGCGCTTCTGTGTATCCTTGAGGGATACCGGATGCTACGCGCCAAGATCTGGCATTAGGGTAATGAAGAGCATAAGGCCAAGTGCCATGCGTGCACCACCTCGTGCGGCAGAACGAAGGAGGGATTCTTTCGATTCTGCTACTTCTGTGATGGCACCCGGAAGCCGGTAGACTTCCGAAAAGCATATAGTACTTGTGGGAAGGAATTTATTAATCAGCTGCATTCCTGCATTCCTGATTGAATTCCACACTTCCCCAAAGGCCCGGATCTTTTCAGTCCGAGAAATTCCTGGGAAATTTCCTGCTTTGTCGACAAAAGTAAAGGTTACATGGAAAGATACAAGAAATAAGACATGAAGACATTGGTAAAAAGAAGTTAACTTACCAAGAACCTTGTCAATTTCGTCGCTTTCTTTCATGCGCGGGAGTAGCATACTTTCCAAATCATTGATAACAGCTTTGTCTTCCGCTGCCTGTAAAGAGGCCTTGGATTGAGAAATCCCAAGGGCCAGATTACTGGCTTATAGGTCTTCTTGAGCTTTCAGAAGTTCCTTTCGGAGGTTTGAGTTTTCCTCACGAAGCTGAGAAACATGGACAGTATTTTCTGCTAATTTGTTGGCTTTGTTTAAAGCAGCTGGAGGGCAGAAATTCATTTGAGTTTACAAAACAATTCCGAATAATTCTCTAGAGAAAACAAATGGTACAAAATAAAATACCGGTGGCTTTTGATAGTTGCCGCTGAGATGACGCTAGTTCGTTGCTTTTAGACTCAATAACAGATTGAAGGGTTTTTACTTCTCTGCTCTTGAGACTAAGCTTCTTAAAAACTTCCAAGTTTATGGCGTCTGCGGAATGCTAAAACATGGAAATGAAAGCCAGATGCTTAAGTTTGAACAGGCATATGAAGAAACATTAAGAAGAATTCATATTTCAACTTAATGCTTGGGGGCTAGAAGTATTACCTGGCTCATTTCTCGCAAATCGATCAAAACCTCGTTGAATTCTTTGGCATATTCCGCGAAGAGAATACCAACGTGATGAAGGCCATCGTGTATAGCCTGACGAGGCGAAAATGCGATGTCATTGCGAACAACTAATCCATTTTGTGGCCAAGGGCGAATCAGAGGCGCAGGAACAAAGAATTTCTTTGCTTCCGGACGAATATATCCGAGTTCGTCGAATGGTTCTTCTTTTATCCGGATATCGTCCAGGTTGGGAATAGATTCCTCTCTGGTAGCTGATTGCCTTTTGCGCTTCCGATTGTTGTGAAACTCGGCATGTAATTTGTCGAGTTCAGCGTCGGAAGCAAGATCATTTTCTCCAAGTTCATCAAACTGGGAAGGAGTTAACAATATGTAAAAAAGCGGAGAGAGAAGATAATCTGAAGAAAAACGTGGAAACAAGGAAAGATAAATACCTTAGGGACCAGATTTTCCACGTGATAAATCGCCAGACTTTCCTCAATCTGACTACTGACGGCGACCAGTTCGTGAAGTCGTCCTATAAAATCCTTTCTGGTAAAGGCCTTATCTGTTCCTCTCATGCTATCTTCTGGTCCTTGGTATTCGCAAAGAAGTCGAGAACGAAAAGAGAGAGGTTGGATACGGCGTCCAAACCAGCACATAACGGTATCCTTCCCAACCAAAGAAGGTTGAGAGGAAGAGAGCTTGGCGATGCGCCGCTTTATCTTCATCAGTTTTTCTGGCAAATTTTCCCCTACTACGGCTGTCCAACTCTCGCGAGGAGTAGCGGCAGAATTAACAAAGGGAGGAACCCCGGTTGCCCTGCCTGGGAATGGAATGTCCTGATGATAAAAGAAAGAACCTAGCCAAGATTGGTTAGGTTCCGGCATTTCTATTTTTGGATACCATTCCTCCCTAAATTTTCTGAGGATGAAAGATACGGTTCCGCAAATGGGCGAAACGCCATTTGTGATGTTATGCTTTACCTCAAAGCAATATTGCCAGAAATTTAGGTCAGGTGTTATCCCGAGATATCCTTCGAAAAGGGCTTGGAAACTGGCTAAGTAGAGGATGTAATTCGGAGAAATATTGTGTGGTTGAACGCCATAAAAGTTAAGGACGTCTAGAAAAAAGGCGGAAGGGGGAAAACCCATACCTCTCGCAACATGAGAGGTAAGGATGACGCGTTCTCCAACTTCTGGCTTGGGCTCGGGTTCATCTTTCGAGATTCGCCATTTGCCCTTAACTATGGATCCCTCCTTTGACATCCGACGAAGAAGGACGAGAGAAGTATTACTCGGACTCCAATTGCCGACAACTTCTGTTTCGTTGTTGGCTCCGGTGGCAAAGTGTTCATCGCCACGGGAATGGATCTTGACCCTCGCCGTCGTTGGGATGAATGGAGGGGGTGCTGCGGAGCTCGATCCCGCAATGTCCGCGGCGGCGGAAGTGTTTTCTCCGCCCGCCGCGGAAGCCGCAGTCTTCTCCGGTTTGCCGCCGGCGTGCTTCTGCGATCCTGGCTGTGGATCCAGATCGCTGACGAGCTCGTCGATGGCGGCGCGGGTCGGTGACGGCGGCAAAGAGGCCATTTTTTGGTGGCGCTTTGCGTTCAGCGTGCGACGGATACGTGTGTTGGGACAAGGACTTGCTCTCGAGCTCGCGTGCGCGTCAATGGTGTGGGCAGTGAGGGAGTGAGGAAAGTTTCGGAGGAGGACGATGATGGCTATTTATAGCCAGAGAACCGTTTAGATACGTGCCAATGGCTCTTTCGACCGTTGGATGCTCGACGCGTGTCGCTCGCCGGAAACTACGGGAAATATAACGACAGGGGAATGATGGCTATCTCCTCGTTTCCCGTGAGAATCTGTCAGAGATACGTTGCAGGGTTTCCCGCGTGAAACCAAGCGTCGCCTGCGTCAGCATGATTAAAGCGCTGACGTTAGAAGTTCCTTTTCCGCGAAGGATCGCGAGAAGAAAAGCCGGATTTTCATAGTTCCGAGTTTTATGTTACCATCTCCTTCAAAAGGAAAGTAGAAAGAATCAAGACTGCTGAATCAAGATTTCCCGGACAAAATGTATTTGGCGAAAGACGGAGAATCAGAGTTTTGATCCTTCCTGGGGGCTACTGTCGGATATATACTGAATAGGGGTATAGAAGATGGTAGACAAAGAGCCGGACTACCAGGGTGGCCTACGTGGTAATGGGCTTAGGTCCATTGGGCGGCCCAGTAGTCCGACGCGTAGAAGCCGGATTCTAGAAGAACCCGGATCACGGCCCGCGTGGTCTGGCTTGGAGGAGAAGACGGATTCCTTACTTTCCAAGTTACAAGTTAAACGTAGTCTTCTAGGTTTCCTGCTCTGTAAGCCCTAATCCGGCTATTATATAAAGCCGGACGGGAGATAGATTAAAACAAGTGCTAAGCACAAGTTAGACACAAGTTCAAGCTCTACGCAACTCGCCGAGAAGCTCATCCTCGTCGAGTAGCTAGATCTATTTCCTCACATTGTAACCCTGTTATACGGGCTTTAGTCCCAATTAGTGAGAAGTGCAGGAGTAGGTACGCCGTACTGTCGCGACGTACCGAACCTGGGTAAAATCCCGTGTTCAGTGTTACTACGCTATCCCGTTACCCCACGTCTCTACCGTAGTCTCATGGCACCCCCGTCTATGAAAACTACTACGATGTCTCGACAGCCCCACAACTGTAAAAGTTCATCAACTAATGGCCTTAGGTACACATCGATGTTGTTGCCGGGTTGCTTCGGACCTTGGGATGAGCACTGGCATCATAATGAACTTCCGCTTCATGCACAACCAAGGAGGAAGGTTGTAGATGCATAGAGTCACGGGCCAGGTGCTATGGCTGGAGCTCTGCTCGCCAAAAGGAATCATGCCATCAGTACTTAGACCAAATCTTATGTTCCTTGCGTCAGCTGCAAAATCTTTGAACTTTCTGTCGATCTTTCTCCATTGCGTTCCATCAGCGGGGTGTCTCAACTCCCCGTCGGACTTACGGTCCTCTTTGTGCCATCGCAACAACTTGGCATGCTCTTTGTTCATGAACAGGCGTTTCAGCCGAGGTATTATAGGAGCATACCACATCACCTTGGCGGGAACCCTCTTCCTGGGTTTCTCGCCCTCAACATCGTCACCAGGGTCATCGCCTCTGATCTTATAACGCAATGCAGTGCATACAGGGCATTCATCCAAATTCTCGAATGCACCGCGGTAGAGGATACAGTCGTTAATGCATGCATGTATCTTCAGAACCTCCAAACCTAGAGGGCAGACAACCTTCTTTGCTTCTTACGTACTGGCGGGCGACTCGTTATTCTTCGGAAACATATTCTTCAACATTTTCAGCAAATTTTCAAATGATGAGTCAGCTACACCTTCCCGTGCCTTCCATTTCAGCAAATCCAGTGTGCAGCCCAGCTTTTTCAGACTATTGTCGCATCCTGGGTACAGCGACTTCGTGTGATCCTCTAACGTGCGATCCAAATTCTCCCTCTCCTTGTCAGTTTCGCAGCGTCTCCGTGCATCAGCAATGGTCCGACCAAGATCATCAGCGGGCTCATCATGTGCCTCTTCTTCACCTTCACCAAACCCTTCCCCACCTTCATCATCATCCTCCATGAAAGTATCACCGAAAGCGTCATGATAGTTGAAATCGATATCATCCTCTTCTTCATCTTCTTCCATTCTAACCCCTTTTTCTCCATGCTTGGTCCAACAATTATAGCTTCGCATGAAACCGTGCCGAAGCAGGTGCATGTGAACGACTTTTGAGGAGGAGTGACCCTTCTCATTCTTACATTCAGCACATGGACATATAATAAAACCTTGCTGCTTGTTCGCATTTGCCACTACGAGGAAATCTTTCAAACCCGTAGTGAACTCGCTGGAGAGTCGGTTACCGTACATCCATTGCCGATTCATCTGCATTATTATTATAAAGTATATAATTAATTAACCATCATGCATTTGTTAAACTAACTAGCTGGAAATAATACAAATCATGAAAGGTTCAAGTTGCTAACCGCGATCGCGGAGGTAAAATAAATGAAAACTCTCAAGTGCGGCTCGGACACTTCATATCATGTGTGTTTCATGCTCTCGGGCATTTCATCAAACAACTTGTGTGCATAGGAGGAACAAAAAGCAAACCCACCACCCCTTGTGAATATTGTGAGTAGAAGTGACACCAAATGTGGCTAAGTGCAGCCACCTGAGCCCTATATATAGTGATGGGCCTTTAGTCCCGGTTGGCCTGGACAACCGCGACTAAAGGCCTTGGGGACCTATTAGTCCCGGTTGGCCTGGCCAACCGGGACTAAAGCCCCTCCCGTCCGCCAGCTGTGGACCGAGCGCGCTGGGTCCAGACTGTTGGTCGCGGGTGTCCTCCCGAACCGCGACTAGAGACCCCTATAGTCGCGGGTCGAAACTTTTGGGGACTAATGGGGGCGTATGGAAGGCCTATTTTCTACCAGTGGCTGAAAGGCGTTAAAGAAAAGCACTCTTGGGAGATAACGCATCTTTTATTTCTGCAATTTCCTTTTGTTTTCCTTTAGTCAAGGTGTTGTTTACTTCTCTAACTACTCCTTTCTATCTTTTACTTTTTGAATTGTTGTGTCAAAGAAAGTCTCTAGTGTAAAGTTAATGCTAGATTTGGATTTCTGCGCTGGAACAGTTTTTTTGCTATCCACCGTTTAATTCGTATAATATTTCCAATTAATCGAAACATCCTGAAAATTTTTGCGCATGACCCTCAGATATTTACGGAACTTTTTCTTGTTTTTAGTTTTCTGATTTGACAAACTGAAGTGCTCAAAAAATTCATCTTTTACAGACAATTCTGGGTTTGAAAGTTTCTGCCTTTTTTTTTACTTGGCATTGTCTCTTTTACTAAGTTGAGTGGATTTCTTTGCTCCACAAAACATTAGTGTTTGTAGCTAATGTTTATAAAGTATTAATAATGCTTATGATCATGCACATTATGTGAGTTTTTGATTGTGCACTAACCCTCTAATAAGAATTACTTAGAGTTTGATGTCAAGAAAGTTTTCAAGGGTTAAGAGAAGAGGATGATATAATGTGATCAAGCAGAGTGAAAAGCTTAAGCTTGGGGATGTCCCCATGGTTCATCCCAGCAAATTCCAAGAAGACTCAAGTGTCTAAGCTTGGTGATGCCTTGGGAATCTCCTTCTTCACCAGTAACTTATCAGGTCACTTATAGTGAAACTATATTTTTATTTGGTCACATCATATGTACTATACTTGGAACGTATGTTTGATTTTATTCTCTTTTTTCGCTGCAATAAATTTAGTTGGATCCTAGCATTCTTGTGTGGGAGAGAGACACGTTTCGCTTTTTCATATGAATACTCGTATTCTTAATTTTTGTCTAGCTACTTCAACTCCTTTGAGCTCCTTTTTTTTTCATACATCTCTTATTTAGAGATGTTAGTTCTTGTATAGTAGTATTACTCTCTTGTTTCATTGATATATTATATGGAGAGTTTTTGTGGAAATAAAGTGCTGGTGTAGGAAAGAAATAAAATATTTCATGCTTAAAACGGTGCAAAGAGAAGCTTGTTTAGACTGTGGCTTAGACTTTATCACGTCATGCTAGATATTATTTTAATACTTAGTAGTTATTAACATAGCATGATTTGTCTCAAATATCTAAGAGTGCTTAATGTGACATTGAAAGAAATCATGAGTTTTTTTTTATCATATCAAAGAATAATATTGTTGTATTCTCCTCCGAATGCTTTATTTGGTTGACTTGGCACATGCTTACTCCATGTTATGACCACAAAATAGTCACCTGTAGCGTCTATGATCATTTAGTTTTTGACTTGTAATATAATTTATGCTTTGACTAATAAGGTTTTGTCGCCATGAATGATTATGTCCATTATTGCTCTCTTAGTTTCTCGTTCCCAGTCTTTTGCTAGCCTTCACCTGTATTGAGTATGAGCTCTGTTCGTGCATCCAACTTCCAAAAAGCAAATTTTTGCCAATTGTGTCCACCATACCTACCTACATGTGCTATTTAACCACCACTCCAAAGTAAATTTCTCATGTGCTACCTTTAAAACCTTCAAAATGATACATGTTTTGTGCCCCTATTTTAGCTCATGAGGACACAGATAAACAATCTTTATCTCACTTGTTGATTGGAATTTACACACCTGGACTAGTGGCACATCTGTTTATCCAAATTGATAGAAGAGCTGGCAAACGGGGTGCCCAGCGCCAAATTTGGTTACTATAAATTCTCTTCACTCTTTTTCCCCGATTTATCACTTAACTAAATTCATAAGTGTGCAAACAAAATATAAGAGGGATGGTCTACTGACCCCACTAGAAAGAACGTCCTTCAATGGAGTCGCTCTTGTAAAGTCTAGTTAACTTGTAGCGTAATGTATAGTCTGTTTGCTATTCGTTGACATAGACATACACCTCTCTCAAAATTGTTTTTAATATCTTAGTTTTTATCAAATAAAAAATTCTAGCACATGAGTTAATCCCTGCTTTCCTCTGTGAAGGGCCTTTCTTTTACTTTTATGCCGAGTCTTGATCTTCTAACTTTATGCACCAATTAAGAGAGCATAGTTGTCATTCTATGTATAATGTGCACCAGTTCCAAAATTTATTATTCACTACTAGAGATTTTCTTATAGCAGCATATCCTACCACAGGCGAACAAGAATACCTGTGCGCCTGGGTTAATTAGCGCCGGCGAAGCGTAGATCTGTGCGCCTGGGGTAAGTCTGTTACCCCAGGCGAACAGAAAACTGAAGCGCCTGGGTAAAGTGTGGCAGGGCCAAGCACGGCCGACCCTGGCACGCTTCCTTTACCGCAGGCGAACATCCCACCAGTTCGCCTGCGGTATAACAGATACCACAGGCGAATAAATACAGAAGCGCCTGGGGTAAAAAGTGGACTGCGGTAGCTCCCTTTAGCGCAGGCACACCGAAAAGCTATTCGCCTGGGATAAAGAAATGCCTGGGGTCACACCACTTAGCGCAGGCGCATCTAATACCATATTCGCCTGGGTTAATATTTGTCCCCAATATAAGTGCGGCCAGCACCCACCACCACCCCTATCCACCCCACTCACTCACTCACTAGTCCAAACTCGAGCCATTAGTGCTCCTAGCTCAATCCCCCACACCCCTCCACCATTTTTAGCTAATTTAACCAAACATGTTTGTTATATTTTAGCCAGTATGCTACCCCACTTTTCCTCTTCCAAATGTCTCCACTAGATCTACTAACCGGACACTAGATCTCACCACAAATGCACCACTAGCTACTTCTAGATCTATCACTCTCTTATCGGTCGTCTCTTCGGTGATCTTCAACGTCGTCATCGCGTCTATATATTTTGCATTGTGTGTCATCTTAATAGGTGCGTGGGATTGGTCAGTGGATGAGAATTCGTTCTCTTTTTCATTTTATTGTGTTGCCATGAGGATGAGTTCCCAATGTTTTGCCGAAATGTTGATTCATTTCCTTTTCAGCAAATTTCCGGCGCTCCGCGTTACACCTTTTGTAGGAAGGTCATGCCGAAATTTTCCGTGAAAACCGGATCTAGTTAATGAAACCTCTCTCTCTTGCATTTTGTAGCAATGGTCATTGCGATGAGGACAAGCGTGGTGCATAGGTACGTGCGACGCGCGACGGCCGAGATGCATCGAAACAACCGCACCGAGATAGAGTGTCCGTGTCGGAAATGCAAGCTGGGGTCTTTGTTCAAACCAGATTCTGGTAATGTGGAGAAGCACCTGCTCAGGTATAGTTTCATGGAGGGCCACACTAAGTGGATGGATGATGATGAAGACGATGATCACGTCGAGACCAATTGGGCGGCGACATGTGAAGATGATCAGGAGGAGTCTGAACATGGCAATGGAGAGGACGAAGAGGCTGTCGACGGAGACGACTATACTGAAGAAGAAGGGAGTCATGGTGATCAACAACATGAAGACGAGGACATGAACACTCCGCTAACTTCAGTCGTGCGGGACCCTCATGTTCAAGATCTTCTTCTCAAGAACACGTCGACCGACGCCAGACGTAAATCTAAGATCACGCAACTAGAGATAGACTCTGCAACTCCGTTGTATGACGCAAGTCGCGGGGCGAAGGAGTCACGCTTGAGAGTAGCTCTGGATCTTCTTGAGATGAAGGCAAAACACGGATGGACCGACACAAGCATGGACGATCTTCTGCGATACCTGAAGACGCACTTACCTGAAGGGAACACATGTGCTAGTAGTCTACAGGAGGCCAAGAAAATCGTGTGCCCCCTCGATTTACCGCACACAAATACCACGCTTGAGTCCGTGACTGCATAATTTACCGTAACGAGCACGCGGACCAGATCAAATGTCCGGTGTGCGGTGCTGATCGTTACAAGAGGGGGACGAAGAAAGCTCCTAGGAAAGTTGTGTGGTACTTTCCACTCATTCCCCGTCTGCAGCGGTACTTCGTGGACCCCAAGGAAGCAAAGCTCATGCGCTGGCACGATGACAGAAAGAAGGCGGTGCTGAGCGATCCAGAACGTGTTGAAAAACCAGTGCTAACACACCCTTCGGATGCACGTCAGTGGAAAGCATTAGACGCATTCGATGAAGAATTCGGGAACGACCCAAGGAACATCAGGCTTGGTGCGAGCACCGACGGTCTCAATCCGTTTGGCAATCAGAGCAGCAAACATAGCACCTGGCCCGTGTTTGTATGGATGTACAACCTCCCCCCGTGGCTGTGTCTGAAGAGGAAGTACATACACATGAGTATGCTGATTCAAGGGCCGACCCAGCCAGGGAGCGATATCAACCTGTATCTCGAGCTATTGAAGGAGGAGCCAGACACGTTGTGGGAGGAAGGGGTGGAAACATGGGACGCCTTCAAAGAAGAAACTTTTCGTATGAGAGCCGCACTGATCACGACAGTGCAGGACTATCTCGGATACGGATATATTGCGTGTCAGGTGTGCCATGGACACAAGGCTTGTGTCAGGTGCATGGAATTTACCCCGTTTCTACAGCTACACAAGGATCCCGGATCTTCTAAAACCGTATACATGAGGCATCGAATGTGGCTACCACTGAACGACTCGTGGAGAAAGCGCGGAGACCTGTTCAACGGTAAAGATGAGCTCGATCTACCTCCACGCAAGAGAAGAGGAGAAAAGATCGATACTCTATTGAAGAATTGGAAAACGTGTCCTCCGTCGGGAAAGGTACAAAAGCGGAAGCGAGGAGAGTGTCCTCCGCCAGAAGGACCGCTCTTGGGGGTATGGAAAAGGAGGTCCGTGTTTTGGGACTTGCGGTACTGGCCAATCCTCGGAGTGCCTCACTGCCTTGATGTCATGCATATCACGCAGAATGTGTGTGAGAGCTTGCTTGGCACCCTGTTCAACATGCCAGATAGGACCAAAGACGGGCCAAAATCAAGATACGACCTGATGGTCCTGAATATCAGGAGCGAGCTTCACTTACCGCCTTCTACGCGTGAACAGACGGAGGAGAACGAGGATGAGGTGGAGGAGATGGACGACCACAAGCGGAAAAGGGCTAAGAAACACCAAACTCACCGCCTGAAACCCTCTTGCTTCACTCTAAGCCCCGACGAGCTCGCGCAAATATTCACATGCCTCCTCGGAGTGAAATTTCCCTTAGGTTACGCGGGGCTGATAAGCAGATACCTAGACGCGGAGAAAAAAATCTGCAGCGGAATGAAGTCTCATGACTGTCACGTGATGATGACGCAAATACTTCCGGTTGCAATCAGAGGGATAATGGAACCGCACGTCCGTCAAACGCTCACTGGCCTCTGTAACTTTTTCGATGTCATCACTCGGAAGTCGATAAGCGTGAAGAACTCAGAAGGCTGCAGGAAGAGATCGTCACCATCCTATGCGAGCTTGAGATGTACTTCCCACCTGCCTTCTTTGATATTATGGTACATCTCTTGGTCCATATCGTGGACGATATCACCAATCTTGGGCCGGCATTCTTGCACAACATGATGGCGTTAGAAAGAATGAACGGGATCATCAAATCATTCGTTCGTAACAGGGCACACCCGGATGGAAGCATCATCCAAGGATTTCTCACCGAAGAATGCATCTCTTTCTGCAAGAATTTTCTAGGCGATGAGAAGCCAGCTGTTGGTTTGCCCGCAAACAAGCACCTTGACAGGTTCATGGGGGTAGGCCACAACACTGGCAAAAGGGTAATGGACGTGGACTCCTGTGGTCGGAGAGCCGACTTTGAAAGGGCCCACCTAGTAGTGTTACAACACATCGACGATGTCGACCCTTGGATAGAAGAGCACAAAACCGCGATAAAAAACAGTGCTCGCTGGCCGATGACGGAAGATGAGATATTTAGAGCACACAACTCCTCTTTCGCGACATGGTTCAAGAAGCAGATTGATGCCGATCCCCCGCCAATGACATGTCAGAAAGATAAAATTGTATTGGCCTTCTCATATGGCCCCGCGCCCAATCTGATGACTTATCAAGCATACGACATCAATGGGTACACATTCTACACGGAGGAAAGAGACAAAAGTAGCGACTATCAAAACTCGTCTATAACGATGGAATCTTACACGGGCGAAGAGATTAGAAGATACTACGGAAAGATCGAGGAAATCTGGGAGCTTGACTACGTTGGGGTAAAGCTGCCGATGTTCCATGTCAGATGGGCTACAAACGTCACGAAAGAAGACAAATATTTCACCACTATGTCGATGTCTGAAGCCAACAAACCCAAGACCAAGAACCCCACCGCGCAAAATGAGCCATGGGTATTGGCTAAGCACGTGGAGCAATGCTTCTTCATAACCGACCCGGCAAAGCCTAGTCGTGTTGTCGTAAGGAGAGGAAAAAGGGCCCTCATTGGAATGGATGGAGTCGCCGATGAGAAGGACTTCGACGGCTTAGTCGGAGACCCGATGATGGAAGAACCCGGTGAAGACGATGCACCATACACCACAAGAAGAAGCAGGACCACACTACCTAGGGCAGGTCTTCCATTCACAAGAAGAAGTCACAATATGGCGGTCACGTATTCAACATCGACCAAGAAAGGCAAGAGTAAGATTGTAACGAAAGGTTGAGAGAGGGAAATACTCGCGATATAACATGCTAATAGCTACTATGTACAATATGTTTTCAGAGAGAAACACTTGCGGTATCTCGCTAAATCAATCAATTTACGCTCGATGCGACATATTAAATATTTTTGCACATGTTAACTTTCATATGTATGTAATTTTTAAGTGAAAACCAACGTGGGGGAGCCCCATATAATAGCATTCGTATTGCTCGATGTGTCTCGGGCCGGGGTGGGGCTGCGTAATTTAGAAAATCTTAGCACAGGCGCATCTGCGAGAAAATGCGCCTGAAGTAAACTTTATCACATGCGCTTTTAACAGAACATGCGCCTGGGCTAATGCTATGTGGGCCCGCGCAAACCAAAACCCTACGAATTTTAGCACAGGCGCATTTTCTAGGTCATGCGCCTGGGGTATGGATCTGTGGGCCCGCGCATAACAGGGCCTCGAGCCAAGCACATTAGAACCGGTTTGTATCACAAACCGGTTCTAAAGGGTGTGTCCCCTGGCTCCCCTACCTGCAGCAAATGGCCGCAGGCCTTTAGAACCGGTTTGTACAAACCGGTTCTAATGTTTAGCGCAGGCGCATTTCTTAGGTTACGCGCCTGGGGTATGGCTCTATGGGCCCGCGCATAACGAATCGCTACGAATGTTAGCGCATGCGCATTCTGGCTTGTTCGCCTGGGGTAAAGGATAGCGCAGGCGCATTTCACTCGTTGTGCGCCTGTAAGTCCTCGCTCTGCTAACGCCCAACCCGCATATCACTCTCGTTTCATATCGATCCCAAACCGCACGCCGCCGTCGAATTAGCTCCCATCGCACGCCGCCGTCGTCGTTGTCGAGCAGGAGGAGGAGGAGCGGGAGCAGCAGCAGGAGGAGGAGCAGGAGCAGCAGCGGAGGAGGAGCGGGAGCAGCAGGGGAGGAGGAGCGGGAGCACGCCGCACGCCATCCCTCTCATCGTCGTCGTCCACGCCGGCCGTCGTCACCCACGCCGCCTTCGCCCACGCCCACGACGAACCCAGGTCCGCCCCCCCTCTTCCAACGCCCTCATACTACTGCTGCTACTCCATCATACATGCTTTAGCTAGAAACTGGATCTGATCATGTACCATTATTTCTGGATTCTGGTAGTTCAGCTCATAGTGGAAATCGATCTGCCTTTTCTTTTGAGTTATCATGGCTACGTCAGGAGGTGTTTTTTGAGATGGTTAGGGCTGAATGGATTTCCATGCAGATAGGAACATCGCCTATTGAGATATGGCAAGATCGTCAGACGAATTTAGACACTAGCTGAATGCCCGTGGGTTGCCACGAAATTTCAAGACACGTAAAATCAATAATATAAATGCTATATTTCTTACACTAGCTGAATCACCTACTAATTACATGTGAATAGAACACTGAAGCTTTGTACACTGCTAGAATTCTCTGTGATTTGTTATTAATTAAGTGTAGTATTTTACTTTGATCAATATATATGGAGGTTTTTTTGGCATGATATATGAATTTCCTGGGAGTTTTTGTGCCATGTGATGACAGCAATGCAAGGAACTGTTTTTGTGGCCATGCATGTGTGCATTCAATTTATGTTGCAGGTACATTGAGTGCCAATGTTTTGTCGGAACGTTGATTCATTCCCGTTCCGGCGAATTTCTGGCACTCCGGCATGACCATTTATAGCCGAGGTCACGCCGAATTTTTCCGGTGACTAACAGTATACGTTTTGTCTACTGCTAGCTAGGGCATGTCTTCTTCTACTACGGATCCGGCTTTATTGGACCACTACATCCTTATGGCCCGAGAGTCGCAAGAGGAAGATCGGACACAAACTGACCATGATGTCGAGCCACACAATGATGACGGGCTCACCGGTGGCGAGGAGGAAACCACTGATAGTGGCGCCGGGGGTCCCTCAGGGAGCAGCACGATGGGAAACAAGCGTCGGAAGCGAGCTCCGAACAAGGTCGGCACCGTTCGAGAGAAATTCACTGAGGTGGACCCTTCCAGTGGCACGCCTGTAATGCCATTGGACCTTGTGAAGGGGTACTTCCTCCAAATTGGTGCGATACTTCGAGATGTCGTCAATGTCAACGAGCCGACTCTCAAGAAGAAGCCAACTCTGCGCGCCCAACTCATCTCGAGGCTGCACGCGCGGTACGAGTTCCCTCCCCCCTACAACAACGAGAATCTGAAGGGCAACCTCGTGAACAAACTCGCCCTCACTAGATTCACCAAAGCCCTGAGCAATTACAAGACTATGGTGAGGGCGATGATTAGGGAATCGACACCATTCGAAGAGATCCATCGCCACTTCCCGCGGATTACGCCCGATGACTTCAAGACTTTCCTAAATAACGAGTAGCTTGATGTCACTAAGAAGCAAACGGGATGGGGGAAGGATCTAGCGTCGAAGAACATCGGTCACCACAATCTCGGCTGTCGTGGCTACGACGGGAAGGAGCCAGTTTGGGCGAAAGAGGACTGTGCCTACATTGAAAAAGGGATTGAGAACCCTTACGCCAAGTATGCCCATGACCCGAAATTCCAGAAATTCATGAGGTCGAGGTACAGAAAAGTAACTCCGACCGGGGAACTTGTCTCGGACCCGAAGATGGTGGAGGGTGTTATTTTGGTCACGGACGATAGCGTGAAGAATGTTGAGAAGATAGTGGTAAGAAATTTACCATTTCATGCAACTCATCATCATCAAGTCCATGATTTCATTCTAGTACGAAACCAATTCTAAACCGTTTATATGTTGCTTCTGCAACTAGAAGAACAACAACTTGAATCTTCCTCGTCGCAGACGTCGACGGCCAAAGTCGCGTGGGATAAGACTTTCATCAGGGGGTACAACAAGGCAAAGAGCCAGGACCCTCTGAAAAGGCCGCACTTAGGCCGTATCACCGGCGGCGGACTTAATAAGAAGCACGCCAACTATGGCTTGGCTGAGCCCAACACTAAGGAGTCGCGGGCGGCGAAGAAGAGCGAGGAGACGGAGGAGCTGACGAAGAAGGTCCATGACTTGGAAACAAACATGGAGAAGAAGATTGAGAAAACGGTGGGGGAAAAGATGAATGCTCTCATCCCCGCCGTATTTGAAAAAATATGTGGCTACATCGTCGGGGGCTCACAGGGGCCGTTACCGACGTTCAACATATCGTCGATGGTGGTCGTGCCCGCCGCGGCCGCCACCAGTGGTCCGTCGACGTCGGCCGTGCCTGTCGCCCCTGCCGTGCCCGACGCGTCTGCCCCCGATGGACCGTCGGCCGTGCCCGACGCGCCTGCCCCCGATGGACCGTTGGCCGTGTCCGGCGCGGCCACCACCCCGTTGCTCGATGATCCCACCATCACCTGTGGTCCGTCGATGTTAGCCGAGCTCAATGACCTCACGGTAAATTATTGACCGTCTCAAGCTGTAGCCAGTTCAATATAACCCTACTCTCTGACCTATCCATGCATGTTATCGCAGGCTGACGCGACGGGATGCACCTTCCTGCTAAAAGTGGGCAGCGAGTTGAAGGATGTTGCAAAGGGGAGCATCTTGCAGCCACTATCCCGCAAGTACCACTGCAGAGATATACCGGCCAACGAGGTTCGGGTTCGCGTCGATCTGGTGCTACCGGGATTCGGGAACTTGTATCTTCCTAATCAACACGCCGATGCCGACAGCGAGCTGAATCTCGGCCAACTGGACAATCAAATCTTGCTATGGCCGAAAGCCCTTATTCGGCTGAACACGACGTCAGGGTCGGCGCCAAGCCAAGCCATGACTGCCACCACTAGACCGGTTGCGCCCGCGGCAATCCAACAAGACAAGGTCCAACATGGCAATGTCCTCTCTCCACCTCCGGTGGATCCTCCTCCTCCCGAGCACGAGACGTCCAATGACGAGCAACATCACGAGCATGAGACCCATGACGACTACATGGATATTGAACTTGCTCCCATTGACGATTTCATAAATCAGTTGGATGGCGAGAAGCCGGTTCCTCCGAAGTTACCCGCCAGAACTCTTGATATCCAGAAGAAGGTAGATGGCGGAGAGGGCGGTTCTTCTGAGTTACCCACCAGAAAACCGGATATCCAGAAGAAGCTAACCTATTCCCAAGAAACTCCCGAGGAGCAGACGGCCTTTACGGCTCCACAGCCTACGCTGGTTAGCCCGAATACACTCCGTGCTATGGCCGCGGAGGCGGTAAAACAAAACGGCACTCCCATCTGCTTGAGGCCGAAGAAGAATCGGAAGAGGACGGTAGCCAAGAAGAAGAAAGGTGGTGTCTCCTCTAGTAGCCAGCCAGCGGCCGCCCGAGTCCTGGACCGTTTGCCGCCCGCCATCCCGTGGAGGAAGGTGCATGAGATAGGTCAGCCGATGCTGCCGCCAGAGGTTGTCGTTGTCATGGGTGGTGACATGAGGACCATCCACGACGGGATTTTGTTCAAAGAGAATGAACTTCTACGTGAGAAACATCCCTCCTACCCGCTATACGTGGTCAAGGTGCCCCGATCCGTGGGCGTTGTGGATTCAAATCCCACAGAGGTGTTCTTCATCAGATACGAAGACATATTCAGGGTCTTCCACTTGGGTAAGCTCGACCGAAGCATTGTCCGCCTGGTATCGCTCAGCATGGCGCACGATATGGTCATGGAGAATACACCGCACATCGCGATTATGGACCCCTACTACATGAATGAGGACTACTTGCGGTCACATGCGGACCGAGTTCTTATCACGACTTACATAACGGGTTTTTTGATAGATAACAAGGATAAGAACGCCATTCTCATGCCATACTTTCCCAAGTAAGTAGTCCTCTCCGCTTCACGTCGTTACATTCTTTCTAGAATCTCCTTAGTATTCCGATTGATGATATTGATGGCTTGTTCGAAATGTTCTGCGCAGAAACGGAGGATGCGTACTCATCGTCATGGAACCGCATTGGTCACAATGCACTTATCTCGATGCGGGTAGGGCGGTGCAGAAGGACTACACCGACATAAGAGCTGTTCTTAATAGTGCCCTCAACGGCTTCGCCGCCGATTTAGGCAAGCCCCTAAAAAAGGAGAAAATAGTCCGAGGCGCCTACGTGTGCACCCACGTAACAAACTTCCCCTGCCTCAAGCAATCGGAGCAAGAATCTGAGTTGGAAGCTTGGTATGTCATCTTTCATATGAGGGAGTACTTAAAGGATGCCCAACAGGCCCATCTACCAAGTGATCTCCGAGACCTGACCACAAAGATGGCCAACACCCCCGATGAATATGTGCGGGCTGAGTTCCGTCGCATCCAGCGGAGGATCTGCACGATACTCTCGTCGGATGTCATCACTCGGGGTTTGCTTGTTCTTCCACGGCCACGCACCACCGAGCAACCGTGGCATAGAAGCACACCTACGAGAGCAACGTGACACCCGGACATTCAACACGCTAGAAGGCGTTCGTCCGTTCCCGCCGAGACTATAGGATTGACAAAATGTTAGTATACACTTGCATCATATAACTTTTAGACCTTTATTTGTCGTGTTTTATTCGTAAACCTTGATGCTTCTATTTTTTTATAGTTATTTGCGGTCTATTATCACTTTCGATGCTAAACTCGTATTTTTGTCCTATGCACAGATGACATGGTATGTTGTGTATGTCGGTAGGGTTCCCGGAGACTACGACGACTGGGACCAATGCCATGGTGGAGGCGGAAGCTCGATACGCCACTTACCTAGCGAGAGAGAAGACGGAGAAGACGAGGGCCCGGATGACCACCTTCGCCATCGCCGTTCTTATACTCCTAGTGTTGATGCTACTTGTTGTTTTGCTTGTCTAGATAACTAAACTATCGATTTTTTTGGACTATGTACTCCTAGTGTTTGAACTATGCTTGTAACTAAACTATTCGCTTCGAAACTATTTGGTGATGATCGAGACTATTTGGTGATGATCGAGAATATTTCTGTTATTTTGCTGCCATTTTCATATTTATTACTGTCAATTGGCTGTAATTCTGTTATTTTCATTTCTTTTATTTTTGACACAGCAAAACCATACCCCAGGCGAATAAGAAATCGTACCCCAGGCGAATATGTACCCCAGGCGCACATTGCCTGTTCGCCTCAGGTAAAAGGCTTACCCCAGGCGCACAGGGCCCGTTCGCCTGGGGTATGTCAAGCTACCCCAGGCGCATCTTGCTGTTCGCCTGCGGTAAGTCATTACCGCTGGCGATGTGGTCCCAGGCGAACACATATTCGCCTGCGGTAGCCTAATTTGGTTCGCCTGCGGTAGCCTTTTCCCTAGTAGTGATTGATTGATTCATGATATATTATTACTTGTTCTCAAATTACTTTTTTCTAGTCACCACTTGAACTTTCAAGTTGTCTTGGAATTTATGTTTTGCTATCCTTTTAAGGACGAGCAGAATACCACCTTGCGATGTTTTCTTTATGCTCGAAGCAAACGTAATATTTCAATGAATCATTATTCACGATCTTTTGTTTGTGTTACTTTTCATGTTGCAACATGGTTGCTAAGTTACATTATTGAAATTATATCTATTGCACCTATGTTTAGAGTACTTTGATCTCAGCTTTCAATGCTTTTACAAATAATTATGATCAAGATTGTGTTGGTAGCATGTCACCTAAAAAATCATCTTGGTATCGTTTTACCTACTCGAGGACGAGTAGGAACTAAGTTTGGTATGCTGATACGTCCAAAACGTATCTATAATTCTTGATGGTTTTATGCTTTTGATAGTTGTTTTTATATTAAATTTATGATTTGCACTAACCTACTAATAGTTGCAAAACTGCACAATGTTCTTGTTTCACACTTTGATGTGTAGGAATTATCAAAAATACAAGAGAAAACCTTGTTGAATTCGAATTGGGACTTGCCTGAAATCTGTCTGAAACCTCTTTTTGAAGATTGTCACGTATCGACATAATACTAGGTAAAATGGAAAAATTCCTTCGTGAAATTTGTGGGGAATATTGCGAGGAACGTTCTAGACATAAATTTCGGCTCAATCCGAGTCCGGACGGTCGAGAAAAGCCCGATTTACTGCAGCCCTAGATGGGATGACGGAAATCCGTGAGGCCATATAAAGGGAGGAAACCTAGGTCGTGAGAGACACCCTGATATGTCATGAATGTGTCCCTAATTTCTGATGCTCCATGATCATATTATGCGAATTACTACGTGCTTTCTCCCTTATTTATAGCATTTTCATACGTTTTCCAGGACTAACCTATTAATAACATGCCCAGAGCCAGTTACCTGTTTTCTGTTGTTTATTTAGTTTCAGAAATGTTGTTCTCGAAATATTCTCGGAATTGGAAAATTCGAAGCCCGGAAGTCCTATTTTCCCCGGAATCATCCAGAAGACTAAAGAGGAGTCGAAGAGGGGCAGTAGGGGGGCCACACAATGGGCTGGCGCGGGTCCCCTGGCCGCGCCAGCTATGGGTGTGGGGCCTCTGGAGCTCCACCGCCTTTGCCCTTTAGCCTATTTAAGCCCCCCGGATGGAAAACCCTAAGTACCTGATCAAAATCCCTGAAAAAGTTCCGCAGTCACCGTCACCGTCAACCCTAGATCAGGAGGGTTCTAGAGCTGTTTTCCGGCACCCTGCCGGAGAGGAAATCATCACCAGAGGCTTCTACATCACCATGCCTGCCTCCGGAGTGATGCGTGAGTAGTTCATCCCTGGACTACGGTTCCATTGCAGTAGCTAGATGGTTGTCTCCTCCTCATATGCCTGCATGTTTAGATCTTGTGAGCTGCCTATTATGATCGAGATTGATCTTATGTAATTCTATGTGCTGTGTTTGCTGGGATCCGATGAATATTGAACTTATGCCAAGTTGATTATAGTCTTTATTGCTTATGTTATTTGTGATCTTTCATGCTTTCCGTTGCTAGTGGTTGCTCTGGCCAAGTAGTTGCTAGTGACTCCACGAGGGAGTATTTATGCTTGATAGTGGGTTCATGCTTCCTTGTTGCCTTGCTCGAGTGACAAAAACGTGAAGGGGGAGGATGTGCTGTTGCCATTAGGGAGAAAACAGCGGTGAGAGTACCCGCGTGTATAATCATTGCTTACATTACACACTTTGTTTAATGCAATTATTTGTTTCTTGCAACGTAATACCTAAGGGGGTTCGGATGATAACCTGAGGGTGGATTATTAGTCATTGTTGCAGATGGATGTCGGTCTATGTATCTTGTAGTAATGCCCGCACTAAATATCATAGTAATCATCATGTTATAATGTGCACTACGGTGCAACCTTTATTTGTCAATTGCCCAGCTGTAATTTGTTCATCCATCATGTTATTTTTATGGAGAGACACCACTAGTGAACCTATGAACCCCGGTCCATTTTCCACACTGTTAAACAAACCACAACAATATCCTGCTCTCTCTACTTTCTGCAAGCATTCAACTGTTTTCCACACTATACGTCTAATCTTTGTTTTCAGCAAGACCGGTGAGTTTGACAACCTCACTGTACCGTTGGGGCAAAGTATTTTGGTTGTGTTGTGTGCAGGTTCCACATTGTTGCTGACACCGGTGAAGAGCCAGCACCACCGTCAGTGCCGTCAACCTTCCGAAGATCCTCCTTCTCCTACTGGATTGATAACCCTGGTTCTTAACTAAGGGGAAAACTCCTACCGATGTGCTCATCACACCCTCCTCTTGGGGTATCCCAACAACACATAGCAAGGACTTTTCTGGCGCCGTTGCCGGGGAGAAGGAAGTCTTCTGGCAAGGGGAGTCTCTCACTCTCAACCTATTTATTTTGTTTATTGTCTTGTTTTTATTTTTTTCTTGTTTTTTTTCTCTATTTTAAAAACACAAAAAAATTAGTTTACTTTATAGCATAGAAAGCAACTCAAGTATTTTCAAGTGAACTTCTTATTCTAGTTGTTATTTTTTGCTTTATCATGCTTGCTATCAAAGTTTGATGTCTTTGAAACTAGATCTAATAGGCAAGGTGGGTTCTCAAATGAACAACAAAAACATTATAAGGACCACCACTTTTCACAAAACTGGATACACTTATGGGAGCAAATTAATAAATTGCATGACTATGCTAAAAACTTGTGCTATACTTATGATGTTACTTATTGCTTTGATAAATCTTGCTTCTATAGGAGGTATAAACACCTCCCTTTTCAATGTGAGTATAATGATAATGTTACCATATCTTCTTATGTTAAGGAAAATTATGAATTATATGATGTGGAACAAATTCAAGAATTTATTGCTTGGAAGGGTGTATTCGAAATTTCTTATTTACTTGAAATTATTGACGATGCACCTTATAAATAGGAGATTTATTCTATACTTGAATATTTCTTTGATAATTACAAGGATTGTAATTACTACATAATGGAATATCTTAATAAATGCTCTCAGTCTAAGGAAGACACTGATGCCTTGCAGGAGCCTATGGAAGAAGAAATTGCTGAAACTGGAGGCTCATTGGATGAAAAAAGGAGGTGAGTGATGATCAAGACGAGGAAGAATGGAGCTACCCATGTATACCTCCCAATGATAGTAACTCTTTAACTCATAGTGATGATCATGTTGATTCTTTTGAAATGACCCTTTTTGATGAAGTTGATACTTTCTATACTTGTGACATTGATACTACTATGAATAAAACTTGTGAGAATGATATTGCTACTGTTATTTATGATAATCCATGCTACTTTGATAAATCCTACGAGAATCCTCTATTTATTCCAACTATTGATATGCATGATAATGAGGAAGTTTGTTTAGAAAATTTATATGATAATGCTCTTGATGATGGCCCTATGTTAATTGATGTTATAAATCACGATTCTAATGAAAATAGGATTGCTATAATGTGTCATATAACTTTTATGAGTGATCAATCATCTTGTTTTTCTATTGCTAAAAGTGGGGGAAAAGAGAAGCTGATTTTAAATTTTGATCCCACTATTTTTGAGCTTGATATGAATTGTGTGCTTTCATACCATGACAAACATGCTTTATGTGATAATTATGTTGTTGAGTTTATTCATGATGCTACTGGAAATTATTATGAGAGAGGAAAATATGGTTGTAGAAATTTTCATGTTACTAAAACACCTCTCTTTCTGTTTAAAGTTTTGAAGTTGCTCTTGTTCTACCTTCCCATGATTTCTAGTTTGAACTTCTCTAATTTATTTATTTACAAGATTCCTATGCATAGGAAGTGGGTTAGACTTATTTTTTTTATGATTTCTTCTTGATGCTCTCTTTTGCTTCAATTGATATTTATCATATTAATATACCTAGCTGAAAGGCGTTAAAGAAAAGCGCTACCGGGAGACAACCCGTTTTATTTCTCTGTTTTCATTCAGTTTCCCTATGTTTTATTTTGGGTGCTTTTCACCTGGGTGTTTTATATTTCCTTAGCAACCCCGATGTATCTTTCCTTTTGTGTTTTGTTGAGCCAAGTAAAGCCTCTAGTAGAAAGTTGACACTATATTTCCGATTTCTGCGCAGGAAACAGATTTTTGTTGTCCACTGTTAATTCCGTTAAGCATCACAGAGAATTCAAAATGACCTGATATTTTTTGTGCTTAATCCTGAGTTATATACGTAACTTTTATTAGTTGACCACTTTTTGATTTGAGAAAGAGAAGATTTTCTAATTAATCGATCTCTGCCTGCTATTCTGTTTTGACAGATTTCTGCCATTTATGGCATTTGCATCTTAATCTCTTTCTTTTGGTATTCTTGTGAGAAAAAGGAGTTCTAAAATAAGTTGTGAAAGTAGATAATGTGTTTTATATTGCCATTCTTGTGTTTAAACTGAACCATGTGAGTTTATTATTTTGATTGCAACTAAACTTGCTAATGAAGATTTATGTGAAGGAACTTTTCAAGGGTCAAGAGAAGAGGATGATATGATGTGATAAAGAAGAGTGAAAAGCCTAAGCTTGGGGATGCCCTGGTGGTACATACAAGAAAATTCGAAAAAGACTCAAGCGTCTAAGATTGGGGATGCCCAAAGCATCCCCTTCTTAATCAACAAATTATCAGGTCACTTCTAGTGGAACTATATTTTATTCGTTCGCATCTTATGTGCTTTACTTGGAGCGTATTTTATTTTTATTTTCAGTTTTCTTTTGATTTTTCTTTCAGTTTTTTTTTACTTTCATAATAAGCTTTGTTGGACCCCATCATTCTTTTATTGGAGAGTGACACGCTCCGCTTTTTCTTGAGAATACGTTGTATTCTTAGTCTCTGTCTAGCTGCTGCATCTATTTAGCTCATGTTTTGCATGCATCTCTTACAAGAGCTTTTAGTTTTAGTAGTATTATTTGAGCACTCCCTTGTTTTCTTGCTGTATCATAAAGAGTATTTTTGTTAAGTCATGTTTTGTATGGTGCTTGTTGGGAGAATGAAAACTGCTGCTTGAAGTAGAATCTATAACAGTACTAGTAGAAGCTTGTATAGACTGTGGCTAGAACGTTTTCATGCCATGCTAAACATTATTTTACTTTTAAAGCCATGTGGTTATTGAATAGCATTATTAGCCTCAAATAGCTGAGAGTGTTTAATATTTATTGAAAGATTCATGAGTTGTTCTTGTCATAGTAAAGCATCAATATATGGTATTCTCTTTCGAATGATTTATTTGGTTGACTTGGCACATGTCACACCATGTTTATGACTAAAAAGAAGTCACAAATAGCCTCCATGACCACTTAGTTTTTGAACTTGTGATACTTCTTATGTTTTAATTAACGATGCTTACGTCTCTATGCATGATTATGGCTCTTATGCTCTCTTGATTTGTCGCTCCCAGTCTTTTGCTAGACTCCACCTGTACTGAGTATGAGCTCTATCGTGCATCCAAACTACGTTAAACCAAAAGTTTTTCCCATTGTGTACACCATACCTACCTACATGTGGTATTTAACTGCCATTCCAAAGTAGATTTCTCATGTGTTACCTTTAAAACCTTCAAAATTATTCCTGCTTTGAGCTCTTGTTTTTGCTCATGTGGACATAAATAGAGAATCTTTATCTCACTTGTTGATTGGATTTCACACCCTGGACTAGTGACTTCATCCGCTTATCCAAATGATAGAAGAGCTGGCAGCGGGGTGCCCAGCCCCAAATTAATACAAACAAATTCTCTTCACTGTTTTAGCCCCTGATCATATCAGTCAAAGCATAATTATGTAATCAAAAGAGAAAGAGGGATGACCTTCTACACCAGTTGCATCCTTCACCATGGGATCCGCTCTTGTGAATCCAGTTGGCTTGTGACGTACTGTATTGTTTGTTTACCATTTGTTGACACTAGCATACACCTATCCTAAAATATAGACATTCCTACACAAATGTCAAACTTTTAATACCTCTGTTTAATAAAATAAAAAGCTCTAGCACACGAGTGATCCCTGCTTCCCTCCGCGAAGGGCCTTTCTGTTACTTTTATGTTGAGTCTCCGTCTTATAACTTTATGCACACTTGAGAGAGCATTTTTGCCATTCTGAGTTTTATGTGCATTTGTCCCATAAAAGTAAATTATTACTTCATGATGTGCTATCATTTTTTCTTAAATTATTTGTTCTAGTCTTCCTCTTGAACTTTGAAAGTGTCCTGGCATTTATTGTTTTGTCACACTCTTATGGACTAGAGAAATACCATTTGCCATGCTTTCTCTATACCTGAAACAAACGTTTACCTTTCTTTGCATTATTATTCATGATCCTTTATTTGAGTTACTCTTCGTGATGCAAAGTAATTGCCATGCTTTATTATTAAAGTTTTTATTTTTCATGCATGTGCTTAAAGTTTTATAATCTCAGCGTGCATATGCTTTTACGTAAGATTGATCAAGTTTATGTTAGTAGCATGTCACCTCAGAAATTATTGTTTTATCGTTTACCTACTCGAGGACGAGTAGGAACTAAGCTTGGGGATGCTTGATACGTCATAAACGTATCCCTAATTTATGATGCTCCATGATCATATTATGCCAATTGGTACATGTTTTATCCCTTATTTATAGCATTTTCATACGTTTTCTGGGACTAACCTATTAACAAGATTCCCAAAGCCAGTTCCCTATTTTTTGTTGTTTTTTTAGTTTCATAAAAGTTGTTCTAGAAATATTCTCGGAATTGGAAAATTCGAAGCACGGAAGTCATATTTTCCCCGGAAGCATCCAGAAGACCGAAGAGGAGTCGAAGAGGGGCAGCAGGGGGCACACCATGGGTTGGCGCGGGCCCCCCTGGCTACGCCAGCTATGGGTGTGGGGCCCCTGGAGCTCCACCGCCTTTGCCCTTTCGCCTATTTAAGCCCCCCGGATGGAAAACCCTAAGTACCTTATAAAAATCTCCGAAAAGACCCGCAGCTGCTGTCACCGTCAACCCTAGATCAGGAGGGTTCTGGAGCTGTTTTCCGGCACCCTTCCGGAGAGGAAATCATCACTGGAGGCTTCTACATCCGCATGCCTGCCTCTGGAGTGATGCGTGAGTAGTTCGTCCCTGGACTACGGGTCCATAGCAGTAGCTAGATGGTTGTGTCCTCCTCATATGCCTCCATCTTTAGATCTCGTGAGCTGCCTATCATGATCAAGATATTGACCTTATGTAATTCTATATGCTGTGTTTGCTGGGATCCGATGAATATTGAACTTATGCCAAGTTGATTATAGTCTTTATTGCATATCTTATCTGTGATCTTGCATGCTTTCCGTTGCTAGTGGTTGCTCTGGCCAAGTAGTTGCTAGTGACTCCAAGAGGGAGTATTTATGCTTGATAGTGGGTTCATGCCTCCTTGTTGCCTTGCTCGAGTGACAGAAACGTGAAGGGGGAGGATGTGATGTTGCCATTAGGGAGAAAATAGCGGTGAGAGTACCCGCTTGTATAATCATTGCTTACATTACACACTTTGTTTAATGCAATTATCTGCTGCTTGCAACTTAATACCTAAGGGGGTTCGGATGATAACCTGAGGGTGGATTATTAGTGATAGATGCAGATGGATGTCGGTCTATGTATCTTGTTGTAATGCCCACACTAAATATCATAGTAATCATAATGTTATAATGTGCACTACGGTGCAACCTTTATTTGTCAATTGCCTAGCTGTAATTTGTTCACCCAGCATGTTATTTTTATGGAGAGACACCACTAGTGAAACTATGAACCCCGGTCCATTTTCCACATTGTTAAAGAAACCACACCAATTTCCTGCTCTCTCTACTCTCTGCAAGCATTCAACTGTTTTCCACACTATACGTCTAATCTTTGTTTTTAGAAAGACAGATGAGATTGACAACCTCACTGTACCGTTGGGGCAAAGTATTTTGGTTGTGTTGTGTGCATGTTCCACGTTGTTGCTGACACCAGTGAAGCGCCAGCACCACCGTTAGTGGCATCAACCTTTCGAAGATCCTCCTTCTCCTAATGGATTGATAACTCTGGTTCTTAACTAAGGGGAAAAATCCTACCGCTCTGCTCATCACATCCTCCTCTTGGGGTATCCCAACAATACATAGCACACCCCATACAATGAAAATCGACCTTGTCACCGAAAATCTTCCTCTAGCTCGTGAGACGAGGGTATGTTCCGTTGAATCCCTCCTTGCATGGGATCTTGGTATATGGGCTAGATATTTTATTTTCTTTTCCGTAGCGCGTTCCCTAACAGAACCTGGCATGTAAATTTCTTAACCAAAAAAATAGAGACATAAAGAAAACTTGCGATAGTAGATATATCATTGCTAGGCATATAGAAACAATTTGAGGAAGTGGAAACACACCCGAGGATGGGGATTCAGAATAAGTGTAAACGTGGGGTATCATGATGATGCATGTAAAATGCATAGATCAATTTTGCATATTTTCACATGGTTTTCTATTACATATTGCATCATATAAGGGTATAATTCAATGTTTTATAGTATTTTGGGGTTAAATTACAAAGTCCCCCAACTTTTATGGAATTAACCCTGCCTGTCAGAAACCCCGTTTTCTATATTTTTGACGTTTCAGGGGGCAAACTTCCGCGAAATCACCTGAAAATCTGCTGGGGTCATTTTCTTGGAAGGAGAAGACTTGGGGGCGAAGGATCCACGAGAATTGGGCAAGGAGGCCCAAAAGAGGACCCTCCACGCGGCCATATTCCTTGGCCGCGTGAGAGGCCCCCTTTTGGCCCCTGTGGCCCCAATTCTTTCCATCTTCGACTTACCGACTCCGTCTTGACCTAAAACCGACTATAAAAAGGGTCCCCTGTACCCTTACGGAGGAGAGCGCCGCCGAAACACCAAAACAGAGACCAAAAGTTCTAGATTTGAGCGGGAAAACTCCGGCGGGGCGCCGCCGGTGTGATCTCCTACCCCTCCAACGTCATCTCCATCGACATCTCCATGAAGAGGGAGTAGTGCACCCCAGGGCTATGGGTTTGTGGAAGTAGAACTTGTATCTCTCTCTCTATGCGCTTCACTAATTAGATCTGTATGAGCTGCCTCACATGATTACGGGCACCGTTGTAATTCCTATGTGGTGGATCTTTTCTATTAGTTATTGAATCTGAGATTGCAATTGTTTCTCTTGAGTTATTTGAGTAGATGTATCTTATGTACCCCATTCTTATTTGCTAACTTTGATCAATCTAGCTCTTGAGAGCGTGTGTGGGGTGATGGGTGCATTAGTTGGAGTAACGGGGGGTGGCTAGTGCTGTGAAAGTGACAGAAGTTCAGCGATCCACTTAGGTTTTGTTAAACCTTTCTTAGTTACCTCACTAGGGATAAAAAGGAGTATCTTGTTACCGGGGATTTGAAGTAACACTAATCAATCTCCATGACTAGATCTAGCAAGTTCTTACTTCAACTTCATGTCACATTGCTTAAAGCTATACTCTGGTTTTTCCTTAATTATCGAGGTGTTATGATTTATTTTGCATCTTGGTGGAGTATAAGAGGGATCAATATGACCGTAGAGATATCTATGCTAGGACGTGATGCCCATATGAAAGTAATCAATGTTAAACATGTTATTGTAATCTCACATGTAATTCTTTATGTCCACCGTCTACTAATTTATTTGAGAGAATGCAAGTGTGAAACCATGAACCCCGATCCTATTTTAAATATAAGAAAACACTCTAGTTACTTTGCTGCAATTTTCTTTACTTGCACTTTACTTTACTTGCATCTCCAATTCGAATTTACATTATCTCCATCACCACTTGCATCACAAAAATACAAAAACAATCCATTGCATATTTATTTTCTCATTTGCATTTAGTAGTAGATTTAATTATTGCACATTTACTTTCAGTTTTGCATTGCAATTTAGAAGTCTCACACCTTGTGATTGACAACCACTTGGTGAGGTTGAGGGCACAAAATTCTCTACTTGTTTGCAGGATCCTGGAGGAAGCTTGGAAGACAACTGCTAAAATACTGGCTCCCCAAGAGTTTGATATAAACCCTCGAGTCACCCTCGTGGGGAAGAAGGCTTGCCACTAGCTACACACTCTGCACTTGGAGTCTCAACCTAGCCATCAAGCGTTTTTCTGGCGCCGTTGCCGGGGAGCCATAGGTGAAGGAGTTGACCAAGGGAGATCACAAGAAGTCTTCATCACCAACAAGGTGTGCAAACACCTAAGCTTGGGGAGGTTGCGCCTACGTGAGTACCGTCCTTTCTATCTCCACCTTCTTTCAAGTAGATTGTTTTGTTTTTGTTCTTGTTTTTGTTTTGTCTTGCATATTTTATTTTAGTTTCCATTTTAGTTTTACATTTAGTTATCTAGTTTATTTTAGTATTTCGAATTTTCCTAGTTACTTTAGTTTTCAGTTTTGCATAAAAAATTAAAAACTACATAAAAACTGTTAAAATGGGTGATAGAACTAAATTAGGTGACTACACAGATACACCCAATGACCAATTCATTGCTAGGCCAATTACTACACCTGAAATACAAGCTGAAAGCTATGAACTAAGTCCTAGTTTATTGAATTTAATAACTAGAGAGCAATTTGGTGGTAGTGCTATGGAGGATTCCTCTATGCATCTTCATGGTTTAATGGAAATATGTGATATGCAAAAATTTAAAAATGTGGAAAGTAGTGTTTTAAAACTGAAATTATTTCCTTTTTAACTTAGAGGAAAGGCTAAAGAATGGTTACTTTCACTACCTACAGCTAGTATAAAGTCTTGGGATGATTTAAAAGAAGCTTTCATTAAGAAATATTATCCTCACGTTAAAATTTTGCAAAATAGGAATAATATCCTCTCATTTAGGCAAAATGATAATGAACATGTAGCCATGGCATGGTATAGAATTAAATTAATGCTTAGAACATGCCCATCACATGGAGTAAATGAATGGACCATACTACAGTCTTTTTATAATGGTCTAAACTACATGTCTAGAAATATACTTGATTCTGCTGCTGGAGGTGCCTTTATGAGTAAAACTGTAGGTGAGGCTAAGAGCATATTAGAAAGCATATTGCAAAATTATAGTCAATGGAATACTGAAAGAGCACCCAATCCCACTAAGAAAATAAACTCAATTGAAGAAACCAATGATTTGTCTTCTAAAATGGACACTATTCTTGCTTTTATTAATAAACAAAATATGGAGAATGTGCCTTTGCAGGATCTAGTTGGTAGTAATTCTGAAAGTGTGGATGTTAATTTTGTTAGGAATTATGGTAGCAATGGTTTTGGTAATGCTTACAATTCATATAGTAAACCTCCTTATGTGCCAAATAAACCTTTTGTTCCATATCCTAATGCTAATGAAAATAAGTGGAAGCCTTCTAGTGAAATTTCTGAATTGAATAAATTGCTTATGGAACAAGTTGCTAGTCACAATGCTATGATACATGAGTTAAATAAGTCTATTGCATCCATTAGTAGTGATATTAAAGGATTGCAACTTCAATCTTCGAATTTAGATTGAGCATTGTCAACATTAGTTGATAATCAAGAAACTCTATTAAGCATGTCAGCAGGAAAGCCACAAGCACAACCTAGTGTAGGAATGAATTCTATTACTATTGCTGCTCCTATTATTGAAAATATTGACCATATTGCTGAGAATACAAGTGAGCATGTCCCTACTAGCTTAGAAGAAACTTTGAGGGCATGCACAATGGTTGATAAGATGCTTTATCTTAATTTTTTAGATAAGACTTAAAAACATGGTGTACAATGGATTACCTCTTAGCCTTTTCCAGATTCTCTAAAAACGTGGTGAGACAATTGTTGCTAAGAAATAATCTCATAATTAAGAGAATACAAGCCTATTTTTTGGTTTCTCTCTCCTCCAACTCAGCAATCATCCGACGTGGCATCCCTAAGATAGCACCATTGTACGTGCCCTGAATGAAATAGTGAAGTACCGTGAATATTTACTTCCATATATGTCTTATCTTGCTAGCAAAGATGAAATTAGTCCTCATGAATCAAGCATGCTAGATAAATTAGAGATTAAAGTAGAGGAAATTATGATGCTTACTGAAATTAAGGATCCATTGCGTGATTTAGAAAAAAGTAGGTTGCAAGAACGTATTTCTACTCTACAAAAATTTGCTAGTGATCCCACTATAAATGTTAATCAACCTGGCTTTGGATCTTATATTGCTAATCATGTCTTGCAAGAAAAAAATTCTAGGTACAAGAATGAGGCGATGATACCTCCTAAGCTTGGGGATGCATGGATCCCCAAGGTGCTAGTTTCAATTGGAAATGAAATTCACCATGCTATGTTAGATCTAGGTTCTAGTGTATCGGTACTCTCTAAAGAATTATATGAATTGCTAGAACTAGAAAATTTAGAAAAGTGAATTTGTCCTTGCTGATAACTCTACTAAACATTCTCTAGGCCAAGTAAAAGATGTTATGATTGAATTGCACATGACTTTCGTACCCGTTGATTTCATTATTATGGATATGGGGGATAAATCCCCTAGTCCTATTATTTTGGGTAGACATTTTCTTCGTGGGCACGCTGAAGAACAAGCTCCCTCATGAGCTTTATCCCTCTTGATTATCAACTAAGTAAAGCCTAGCTATATGGCTATAAAGAAAGTGCTTTATGGGAGGCAACCCGGTTGTTTTTGTTTGGATTTTCCTAGTGTCCTCTTGCTGTCTCAAGAGATTAGTTTTTTTGTTTTAATTCTGTAGTTTTCAATAAAGAGTCAAGTCAAACCCATTTGGACTTATAAGTTGCTATCCAAGTGCATGAAATTTCTGTTTCAGCATGAGTCTGCTCACCGTATGATTTTACGTTTTTTATTGGTATGTCGGATTGAGCTAATTTTTAGTATGTTCTGCAACTTTTTGTCATATGTAAGCACAAAAATTGGCTTAATTTTTTCACAAGTATAGCTTAGGAAAAAACGTTCATTTTGCTTCTGTTGCTTTTCTGGACAGATTCTGCCTTCTTTTGTTTTATGCACTCTTTGGGCTTGGGAATCGAATTTCCATGATTATTTCAAGCAAGAGAGTGAACATACAACATAATGAACCTTATTGTCTATCTACTGGATCATTTTATTTGGAATTTTGCACAGCAAGCATGTGGTTTGTTTGTCCTTGCTAATCTCACCCCACAGAAAAAGAATGGGGGAAACATGTTTTGTGAAGTTTTTTCACAGGGAATAGAGGAGCTGCGCCTCAAGACATCCAAGAATGGTGAAAGCCATAAGCTTGGGGATGTGATGAACACCCCACTGGATCTACACTCTTTTGGTTAGCACACGTCTACTTTCTGTTTTTCTAAGCAAAGCATTTATCGTAGAGACTTGAAGCGTCTAGTTTTTATTTTTATTTTTGTTTTGATAAGACCACCACCATCATTTTATATGAGATTGAGATACTGGAGTTTGGGGTTGGAATGTATTGGATGCTTGTATTATGACTTGGAATAGGGATGCCAAGGTTGATTTGAAGAGCTACATATGTTTGCATGATTTATAGGCTTTTTATGTGTATAAATTTGCAATAATGTTGTCTTGAGCTATCTCTTATTCATGTCCTTGATGTTAATTGCTGGTTTATTTAGTTTGTAATGAAATGAGTAGTTCTATGGACATATGCATGCATAGTAGCTGGTCAACTATCTCCCTCTTGCTAGCCCAAAAATTTAAAAATTCCAACAAGTAAAAACTTGTTTCCAACACTCCTTAGCCAAGTATTTCCAGTGAGTCCACCATATCTTCCCATTAGCTTCATTGCTATTCCGAGTATGTTCACCATGTTATTGTGTTATTTATGTTCTAAATTAAGATATTCACTTTATTAATTGTCATGGGTTGAACTTGGGATAGGACTCTCACGAACTTTTGAAGGCACACTTTACTTTTTATGCATCTAATAAACATGACCCAATAATGGGAGCCACAAGTTTTGCGTTTGACAAGTGTGTGGTTGGGAGCTAGCTATAAATGTATCACCGGAAAGATTTCAACATTGCACAAGAAAATTTACATTTGGTTGATATCATGTACTTTTGTTTTTGGACTCCGGCCATGCCGAAATGAAATAGAGGAATAGTAAGTTTTGATGAGTAAGTATCTATATGACTAGAGAAACGCATTGGGCCGCTAACTTAAGCCATGCTTTATCATGGTGGAAATTTACTTACAGCTTGAGTGACTCTACAACACATCCTAGAATAAAATAATAAGCTATGCATAATAGTGAATGGAAACAAAAAGGATGATGAGTCTACTCCGTTTGTTCATCTTGTCATTGTAACATGGGCTTGTTTCCATGTCATGGGGCAAGAGGTACCTCTTTGCGGTTCTCTATGATGTCATTAATACTTATTATGATTGTACAAAGCTTATTAGGAATCTTAAGTTGAGTAATCATGGAGTAGGTTTTCACACTCACGGGGCATGAGGCTTTCAACCACCTTGTCATTCTCATTACTTCAATACTCACAATTTTAATATGCTAGTGATAAAGGGGCAATGAGAGTCCTAGATCAATGGATACCACATTTCAATTAGTAATTTTAGTTGAATAATTTAGAGGCTAAATAAGACTTGATCATGTTTTACCTCTACTCAATTTTCTCCAAACTGTCCACCATATTTTCTATTCTCCATTATGCTATTCTTTGACCAATATAGGATTTTATTTTTCATTTTGTGTATGCATTTGGTCCATAGTGCTTTTATTTCATTATACACTTTGTGAACTTTCATGAAGCATCTTTGCTTGCATATTTGATATTTCTTACAACATGAATTGTATATTGCTACTCATTTCTAGTATTAATCATTTGATTATATGTAGGATGAATAATCCTCCTTGATATCCCATGATTGTTTCAATATGCAAAACCCATCTTAGTTTTATCACCTTCATACTCGAGGACGAGCATGGGTTAAGCTTGGGGATGTTGATGCATGTAAAATGCATAGATGAATTTTGCATATTTTCACATGGTTTTCTAGTACATATTGCATCATATAAGGGTATAATTAAATGTTTTATAGTATTTTGGGGTTAAATTACAAAGTCCCCCAACTTTTATGGAATTAACCCTGCCTGTCAAAAACCCCGTTTTCTATATTTTTGACGTTTCAGGGGGCAAACTTCCGCGAAATCACCTGAAAATCTGCGGGGGTCATTTTCTTGGAAGGAGAAGACTTGCGGGCGAAGGATTCACGAGAATTGGGAAAGGAGGCCCAAAAGAGGACCCTCCACGCGGCCAGATTCCTTGGCCGCGTGAGAGACCCACTTTTGGCCCCTGTGGCCCCAATTCCTTCCATCTTCGACTTACCAACTCCGTCTTGACCTAAAACCGACTATAAAAAGGGTCCCCTGTACCCTTACGGAGGAGAGCGCCGCCGAAACACCGAAACAGAGACCAGAAGTTCTAGATTTGAGCGGGAAACTCCGGCAGGGCGCCGCCGGTGTGATCTCCTACCCCTCCAACGTCATGTCCATCGACATCTCCATGAAGAGGGAGTTGTGCACCCCAGGGCTATGGGTTTGTGGAAGTAGCACTTGTATCTCTCTCTCTATGTGCTTCACTAATTATATCCGTATGAGCTGCCTCACATGATTACGGGCACCGTTGTAATTCCTATGTGGTGGATCTTTTGTATGAGTTATTGAATCTGAGATTGCAATTGTTTCTCTTGAGTTATTTGAGTAGATGTATCTTATGTAACCTGTTCTTATTTGCTAGATTTGATCAATCTAGTTCTTGAGAGCGTGTGTGGGGTGATGGGTGCATTAGTTGGAGTAACGGGGGGTGGCTAGTGCTGTGAAAGTGACAGAAGTTCAGCGATCCACTTAGGTTTTGTTAAACCTTTCTTAGTTACCTCACTAGGGATAAAAAGGAGTACCTTGTTACCAGGGATTTGAAGTGACACTAATCAATCTCCATGACTAGATCTAGCAAGTTCTTACTTCAACTTCATGTCACATTGCTTAAAGCTATACTCTGGTTTTTCCTTAATTATCGAGGTGTTATGATTTATTTCGCATCTTGGTGGAGTATAAGAGGGATCAATATGACCGTAGAGATCTCTATGCTAGGACGTGATGCCCATATGAAAGTACTCAATGTTAAACATGTTATTGTAATCTCACATGTAATTCTTTATGTCCACCGTCTACTAATTTATTTGAGAGAATGCAAGTGTGAAGCCATGAACCCCGGTCCTATTTTAAATATAAGAAAACACTCTAGTTACTTTGCTGCAATTTACTTTACTTGCATCTCCAATTCGAATTTACATTATCTCCATCACCACTTGCATCACAAAAATACAAAAACAATCCATTGCATATTTATTTTCTCATTTGCATTTAGTAGTAGATTTAATTATTGCACATTTACTTTCAGTTTTGCATTGCAATTTAGAAGTCTCACACCTTGTGCTTGACAACCACTTGGTGAGGTTGAGGGCACAAAATTCTCTACTTGTTTGCAGGATCCTAGAGGAAGCTTGGAAGACAAATGCTGAAATACTGGCTCCCCAAGAGTTCGATATAAACCCTCGAGTCACCCTCGTGGGGAAGAAGGCTTGCCACTAGCTACAAACTCTGCACTTGGAGTCTCAACCTAGCCATCAAGCGTTTTTCTGGCGTCGTTGTCGGGGAGCCATATGTGAAGGAGTTGTCCAAGGGAGATCACAAGAAGTCTTCATCACCAACAAGGTGTGCAAACACCTAAGCTTGGGGAGGTTGCACCTACGTGAGTACCGTCCTTTCTATCTCCACCTTCTTTCAAGTAGATTGTTTTGTTTTTGTTCTTGTTTTTGTTTTGTCTTGCATATTTTATTTTAGTTTGCATTTTAGTTTTGCATTTAGTTATCTAGTTTATTTTAGTATTTCGAATTTTCCTAGTTACTTTACTTTTCAGTTTTGCACAAAAAATTAAAAACTACATAAAAACTGTTAAAATGGGTGATAGAACTAAATTAGGTGACTACACAAATACACCCAATGACCAATTCATTGCTAGGCCAATTACTACACCTGAAATACAAGCTGAAAGCTATGAATTAAGTCCTAGTTTATTGAATTTAATAACTAGAGAGCAATTTGGTGGTAGTGCTATGGAGTATGCCTCTATGCATCTTCATGATTTAATGCAAATATGTGATATGCAAAAATTTAAAAATGTGGAAAGTAGTGTTTTAAAACTGAAATCATTTCCTTTTTCACTTAGAGGAAAGGATAAAGAATGGTTACTTTCACTACCTACAGCTAGTACAAAGTCTTGGGATGATTTAAAAGAAGCTTTCATTAAGAAATATTATCCTCCCGTTAAAATTTTGAAATAGGAATAATATCCTCTCATTTAGGCAAAATGATAATGAACATGTAGCCATGGCATGGGATAGAATTAAATTAATGCTTAGAACATGCCCATCACATGGAGTAAATGAATGGACCATACTACACTCTTTTTATAATGGTCTAAACTACATGTCTAGAAATATACTTGATTCTGCTGCTGGAGGTGCCTTTATGAGTAAAACTGTAGGTGAGGCTAAGAGCATATTATAAAGCATATTTCAAAATTATAATCAATGGAATACTGAAAGAGCACCCAATCCCACTAAGAAAATAAACTCAATTGAAGAAACCAATGATTTGTCTTCTAAAATGGACACTATTCTTGCTTTTATTAATAAACAAAATATGGAGAATGTGCCTTTGCAGGAGCTAGTTGGTAGTAATTCTGAAAGTGTGTATGTTAATTTTGTTAGGAATTATGGTAGCAATGGTTTTGGTAATGCTTACAATTCATATAGTAAACCTCCTTATGTGCCAAATAAACCTTTTGTTCCATATCCTAATGCGAATGAAAATAAGTGGAAGTCTTCTAGTGAAATTTCTGAATTTAATAAATTGCTTATGGAACAAGTTGCTAGTCACAATGCTATGATATATGAGTTAAATAAGTCTATTGCATCCATTAGTAGTGATATTAAAGGATTGCAACTTCAATCTTCGAATTTAGATAGAGCATTGTCAAAATTAGTTGATAATCAAGCAACTCTATTAAGCATGTCAGCAGGGAAGCCACAAGCACAACCTAGTGTAGGAATGAATTCTATTACCTGCTCGTATTATTGAAAATATTGATCGTATTACTGAGAATACAAGTGAGCATGTACCTACTAGCTTAGAAGAAACTTTGAATGAAATAGTGAAGTACCCTGAATATTTACTTCCATATATGTCTTATCTTGCTAGCAAAGATGAAATTATTCCTCATGAATCAAGCATGCTAGCTAAATTAGAGAGTAAAGTAGAGGAAATTATGATGCTTACTGAAATTAAGGATCCATTGCTTGATTTAGAAAAAAGTAGCTTGCAAGAACTTATTGCTACTCTACAAAAATTTGCTAGTGATCTCACTATAAATGTTAATCAACCTGGCTTTGGATCTTATATTGCTAATCATGTCTTGCAAGAAAAAATTGCTAGGTACAAGAATGAGGCCATGATACCTCCTAAGCTTGAGGATGCATGGATCCCCAAGGTGCTAGTTTCAATTGGAAAAGAAATTCACCATGCTATGTTAGATCTAGGTTCTAGTGTATCGGTACTCTCTAAAGAATTATATGAATTGCTAGAACTAGAAAATTTAGAAAAGTGCTCAAGTGAATTTGCTTGATACTACTAAACATGCTTTAGGACAAGTAAAAGATGTTATGATTGAATTGCACATGACTTTCGTACCCGTTGATTTCATTATTGGATATGGGGGATAAATCCCCTAGTCCTATTATTTTGGGTAGACCTTTTATTCGTACTACAGGTGCAATCATAGACTCAAAGGAAGCGAATGTCAAGTTTCAGTTCCCTCACAAGAAAAGCATGGAGCACTTCCCAAGGAAGAGGGGCACGCTGAAGAACAAGCTCCCTCATGAGCTTTATCCCTCTTGATTATCAACTAAGTAAAGCCTAGCTATATGGTTATAAAGAAAGCGCTTTACGGGAGGCAACCCAGTTGTTTTTGTTTGGATTTTACTAGTTTCCTCTTGCTGTCTCAAGAGATTAGTTTTTTTGTTTTAATTCTGGAGTTTTCAATAAAGAGTCAAGTCAAACCCATTTGGACTTATAAGTTGCTATCCTAGTGAATGAAATTTCTGTTTCAGCACGAGTCTGCTCACCGTATGATTTTACGTTTTTATTGGTAAGTCGTATTGAGCTAATTTTTTAGTATGTTCTGCAACATTTCATCCTCTGTAAGCACAAAAATTGGCTTAATTTTTTGACGAGTCTAGCTTAGGGAAAAGCGTTCGTTTTGCTGTTGTTGCTTTTCTGGACAGATTTTGCCTTCTTTTGCTTTATGCACTCTTTGGGCTTGGGAATCGAATTTCCATGATTCTTTCAAGCAAGAGAGTGAACATACAACATAATGAGCCTTATTGTCTATCTACTGGAGCATTTGATTTGGAATTTTGCACAGGAAGCATGTGATTTGTTTGTCCTTGCTAATCTCACCCCACAGAAATAAAAGAATGGGAGAAACATGTTTTGTGAAGTTTTTTTTCACAAGGAATAGAGGAAGTGCGCCTCAAGACATCCAAGAATGGTGAAAGCCATAATCTTGGGGATGTGATGAACACCCCACTGGAGCTACACTCTTTTGGTTAGCACACGTCTACTTTCTGCTTTTCTAAGCAAAGCATTTATCGTAGAGACTTGAAGCGTCTAGTTTTTGTTTTTATTTTTGTTTTGATAAGACCACCACCATCATTTTATATGAGATTGAGCTACTGGAGTTTGGGGTTGGAATGTGGATTCTAGTATTATGACTTGGAATAGGGATGCCATGGTTGATAAGAGCTACATATGTTTGCATGATTTATAGCTTATTTTGCAATAATGTTGTCTTGAGCTATTTCTTATTCATGTCCTTGATGTTAATTGCTGGTTTATTTAGTTTGTCATGAAATGAGTAGTTCTATGGACATATGCATGCATAGTAGCTGGTCAACTATCTCCCTCTTGCTAGCCCAAAAATTTAAAAATTCCAACAAGTAAAAACTTGTTTCCAACACTCCTTAGCCAAGTATTTCCAGTGAGTCCACCATATCTTCCCATTAGCTTCATTGATATTCCGAGTATGTTTACCATGTTATTGTGTTATTTATGTTCTAAATTAAGATATTCACTTTATTAATTGTCATGGGTTGAACTTGGGATAGGACTCTCACGAACTTTTGAAGGCACACTTTTTATGCATCTAATAAACATGACCCAATAATGGGAGCCACAAGTTTTGCATTTGACAAGTGTGTGGTTGGGAGCTAGCTATAAACGTGTATCACCGGAAAGCTTTCAACATTGCACAAGAAAATTTACATTTGGTTGATATCATGTACTTTAGTTTTTGGACTCCTGCCATGCCGAAATGAAATAGAGGAATAGTAAGTTTTGATGAGTAAGTATCTATATGACTAGAGAAACGCATTGGGCCGCTAACCCAAGCCATGCTTTATCATGGTGGAAATTTACTTACAGCTTTAGTGACTCTACAACACATCCTATAATAAAATAAGAAGCTATGCATAATAGTGAATGAAAATAAAAAGGATGATGAGTCTACTCCGTTTGTTCATCTTGTCATTGTAACATGGGCTTGTTTCCATGTCATGGGGCAAGAGGTACCTCTTTGCGGTTCTCTATGATGTCATTAATACTTATTATGATTGTACAAAGCTTATTAGGAATCTTAAGTTGAGTAATCATGGAGTAGGTTTTCACACTCACGGGGCATGAGGCTTTCAACCACCTTGTCATTCTCATTACTTCAATACTCACAATTTTAAGATGCTAGTGATAAAGGGGCAATGAGAGTCCTAGATCAATGGATACCACATTTCAATTATTAATTTTAGTTGAATAATTTAGAGGCTAAATAAGACTTTATCATGTTTACCTCTACTCAATTTTCTCCAAAGTGTCCACCATATTTTCTATTCTCCATTATGCTATTCTTTGACCAATATAGGATTTTATTTTTCATTTTGTGTATGCATTTGGTCCATAGTGCTTTTATTTCATTATACACTTTGTGAACTTTCATGAAGCATCTTTGCTTGCATATTTGATATTTCTTACAACATGAATTGTATATTTCTACTCATTTCTAGTATTAATCATTTGATTATATGTAGCATGAATAATCCTCCTTGATATCCCATGATTGTTTCAATATGCAAAACCCATCTTAGTTTTAACACCTTCATACTCGAGGACGAGCATGGGTTAAGATTGGGGATGTTGATGCATGTAAAATGCATAGATAAATTTTGCATATTTTCACATGGTTTTCAATTACATATTGCATCATATAAGGGTATAATTAAATGTTTTATAGTATTTTGGGGATAAATTACAAAATCCCCCAACTTTTATGGAATTAACCCTGCCTGTCAAAAACCCCGTTTTCTATATTTTTGACGTTTCAGGGGGCAAACTTCCGCGGAATCACCTGAAAATCTGCGAGGGTCATTTTCTTGGAAGGAGAAGACTTGCGGGCGAAGGATCCACGAGAATTGGGCAAAGAGGCCCAAAAGAGGACCCTCCACGCGGCCAGATTCCTTGGCCGCGTGAGAGGCCCCCTTTTGGCCCCTGTGGCCCCAATTCCTTCCATCTTCGACTTACCGACTCCGTCTTGACCTACAACCGACTATAAAAAGGGTCCCCCATACCCTTACGGAGGAGAGCGCCGCTGAAACACCGAAACAGAGACCAGAAGTTCCAGATTGGAGGGGGAAAACTCCGGCGGGGCGCCGCCGGTGTGATCTCCTACCCCTCCAACGCCATCTCCATCGACATCTCCATGAGGAGGGAGTAGTGCACCCCAGGGCTATGGGTTTGTGGAAGTAGCACTTGTATCTCTCTCTCTATGTGCTTCACTAATTAGATCCGTATGACCTGCCTCACATGATTACGGGCACCGTTGTAATTCCTATGTGGTGGATCTTTTCTATGAGTTATTGAATCTGAGATTGCAATTGTTTCTCTTGAGTTATTTGAGTAGATGTATTTTATGTACCCCGTTTTTATTTGCTAGATTTGATCAATCTAGTTGTTGAGAGCGTGTGTGGGGTGATGGGTGCATTAGTTGGAGTAACGGGGGGTGGCTAGTGCTGTGAAAGTGACAGAAGTTCAGCGATCCACTTAGGTTTTGTTAAACCTTTCTTAGTTACCTCACTAGGGATAAAAAGGAGTACCTTGTTACCGGGGATTTGAAGTGACACTAATCAATCTCCATGACTAGATCTAACAAGTTCTTACTTCAACTTCATGTCACATTGCTTAAAGCTATACTCTGGTTTTTCCTTAATTATCGAGGTGTTATGATTTATTTCGCATCTTGGTGGAGTATAAGAGGGATCAATATGACCGTAGAGATCTCATGCTAGGACGTGATGCCCATATGAAAGCACTCAATGTTAAACATGTTATTGTAATCTCACATGTAATTCTTTATGTCCACCGTCTACTAATTTATTTGAGAGAATGCAAGTGTGAAACCATGAACCCCGATCCTATTTTAAATATAAGAAAACACTCTAGTTACTTTGCTGTAATTTTCTTTACTTGCACTTTACTTTACTTGCATCTCCAATTCGAATTTACATTATCTCCATCACCACTTGCATCACAAAAATACAAAAACAATCCATTGCATATTTATTTTCTCATTTGCATTTAGTAGTAGATTTAATTATTGCACATTTACTTTCAGTTTTGCATTGCAATTTAGAAGTCTCACACCTTGTGATTGACAACCACTTGGTGAGGTTGAGGGCACAAAATTCTCTACTTGTTTGCAGGATCCTGGAGGAAGCTTGGAAGACAACTGCTAAAATACTGGCTCCCCAAGAGTTTGATATAAACCCTCGAGTCACCCCCGTGGGGAAGAAGGCTTGCCACTAGCTACACACTCTGCACTTGGGCTCTCAACCTAGCCATCACATGACCATCGGCATGTTTCCCAGTTTCCTTATGTTTAACGTTAGTGGAGAAGAAGGAACGATTGAGGCTCACTAATCCTAGGAAGAGGAGACTGACACGAAGGAGTTGTGGAGAAAGTAAGAAATAGGGCTAGTCTAGATCTGAAAAGAAATCTCGTGCAGAAGTTGAAAGAGCGCAAGAATATATGATTTACGACCAAAATTAAATTAACAGAGGAATGGTAAGATTACGTGTGGTACATGTTTTTGCTGAGGTCGCACTACATGACACAGGCAAGACGCCGACGGCTTGACCCCGTTGGCGTATGCTGGGACGACGGTGACCGTCAGCGTATCGCCGTCTGCGTAAACATCCGGCCGTCGGCGTAGCCCAGTCTATGTTGACGGAAACCTTGTCGGCGTATGTATAGGCAGATTTTTTTCTCAATTTTTTCCAAATCTTTTTTGCAAGTTATTTTTTTCAAAAATATTTTTTAGAACTTTTATTTAAATTGTTTAACCAATTAATCGCACTATATACATATTTATATTTTCTCTAATCATTCTTAATTTTTAATTTTAATTTCTCGCTTTTACTAACACTTCCCGATTGGTCACCCATCCTCAAACTACTCCCGTCACAGCACGCTTAAATTCTTAGTTCCTTCCCTCTGAGCTGCCTAGAAACAACAGATGTTTTGCTGACAATAGTACCCAATCAATCATGTTAACCCTTGAACCATCATGTCACACCCCTTTATTTTATGAATCCAAATAATTATGTAAGTAAAAATAATAACTAATAATAATCTTGAATTCAAATAAGTCTTGAATATAAATAATAATTAATATTTTTTACCTTTTTAATTTAAAATTGAATAATTCATATCTACCAATCCGTAAATTGAAATTTGAATAATACTATGTCTAAATCGAGTAGATAAATGAGAAAATTTCAAATATGACATCCATATAGTATTTTCCATCTTGTATAGGACTTTACTAAGTAAGGTGTTTAGTGTATGGTATATGGTCACCCAACCAAGTTAGGTGTCGAAACTAGGTTTTATGGAGAAAACATGACAAACCTGGGCACCAAATGAGCAAACCATGTTGGAATGTGCCAAGATAAGGCAAAGTGGAGCACAGTTTTATTGCAAACAAACATATACCTAGGTTTGCGGAGATGGGTGTGTAGTATAGGGTCACCCCCAAGCAAATGAGCTATCTTCTACGAAGATTCCTAGCTTTCGGGCCAAATCACGGGTGTTATGGCCACATCCATGGTATAGTTTGTTAAAATAATGCCCATATTCTACACAAACATGCATCTTGAAAGCATGGAAAATGTTAAAGAAGAAAATTTTCCTTTTCATTGCACAAAAAAACCATTTTCTATTTTCCGAGTGTGAAAAATCGGTTTTCTTATGAAGCACTAACCACAAATATGTTGCAAAACTTGAGACCACTAATTTTTTAAAATACCATACCATGTTATATGCAAAAATAACCAATTTGTTGCCTATAAAAATGTTTTCATCCACCTCTTTTAAAAAACACAGGTTTCTGCTGATTTAGATGGAAACTGGTCAAATTTGAACTACAGGTCCATCATAGTTTTCTCATGATTTTTTGTAAAATCATTTTTAGGTACACAACTACAAATTTCATCACAAATACACCAAAACTTTCTCAATATGCAACCCCTAGATATGAAGATTTGTTCCCGCCGTCTTGACTTCTTTTTGAAACTGGACGAAAGTACTCAATTGTTTTTAAAAAAATATTAAAATGATGCAAGACCTTCGCGTGGTGTAATTATATATGTCCTAGTATTCACAAAAACAATAAAATTGGAATAAGACAGTTATATTGAAAAGGTGTTCACAAAATTGAGCTATCTTCTACGAAGATTCTTTGCTTTCGGTCCAAAGGACGGGTGTTATGGCCACATCCATGGCATAGTTTGTTAAAATGTTCCCATATTCTAAACAAACATGCATATTGGAATCAAGTACAATGTTGACAAACAAAATTTTCCTTTTCACTGTACGAAAAATCCATTTTTCGAGTGCAAAAAATGGATTTTTTGTGAAGGACCAACCACAAATATGTTGCAAAACTTGAGAGCGAATTTTTTTTGAAAATACTATTCCATGTTACATGCACAAATAACTAATATGTTTCCTCTAAAAAGGTTTTAATCCACCCCTTTTTAAACACACAAGTTTCTTCCGATTCAGCTGGAAACGGGTCAAATTTGAACTGCAGGTGCCTCGTAATTTGCTCATGATTTTTTGCAAAAATTATTTTTAGGTACACAAATACCTATTTTATCATAGATACACCAAGACTTTCTCAATATGCAACCTCTAGTTGCGAATATTTGTGCCCGCCGTCTTGGCTTATTTTTGAAACCGGCTGAAAAAATTCAAAAAAATAAATCAAAATGGTGTAATACCTTTGCGTGGTGTCATTATATATGTCCTAGTATCCACAATAAAATGATAAACTTGGAATATGACGGTTATATTGAAAAGGTGTTCACACAAATGAGCTATATTCTAGGAAGATTCTTAGCTTCCGGGCGAAATGACGGGTGTTATGGCCACATCCATGGCATAATTTGTTAAAATCTGCCCATATTGTACACAAATATGCATCTTGGAAGCACTGACAATGTTGACGAACAAATTTTTCGTTTTCATTGTACGCAAAATCCATTTTCCGAGTGCAAAAAATGGGGTTTTTGTAAGGACCAACCACAAATTCGTTGCAAAACTAGAGAGCTACAATTTTTAAAATACTATGCAATGTTATATGCAAAAATAACCTATTTGTTGCCGCCGAACAGGTTTCCATCCACCTTTTTTGAAAAACACAAGTTATTGCCGATTTAGCTAAAAGTGGGTCAAATTTGAACTACAGATCCATCATAATTTGCTCATGATTTTTTGCATAAATTATTTTTAGGTACACAAATACCTATTTTATCATAGATACACCAAGACTTTCTCAATATGCAACCTCTAGTTGCGAAGATTTGTGCCCGCCGTCTTGGCTTATTTTTGAAACCGGCTGAAAAAATTCAAAAAAATAAATCAAAATGGTGTAATACCTTTGCGTGGTGTCATTATATATGTCCTGGTATCCACAAAAAAATGATAAACTTGGAATATGACGATTATATTGAAAAGGTGTTCACACAAATGAGCTATATTCTAGGAAGATTCTTAGCTTCCGGGCGAAATGACGGGTGTTATGGCCACATCCATGGCATAATTTGTTAAAATCTGCCCATATTGTACACAAATATGCATCTTGGAAGCACTGACAATGTTGACGAACAAATTTTTCGTTTTCATTGTACGCAAAATCCATTTTCCGAGTGCGAAAAATGGGGTTTTTGTAAGGACCAACCACAAATATGTTGCAAAACTTGAGAGCTACAATTTTTAAAATACTATGCAATGTTATATGCAAAAATAACCAATTTGTTGCCTCCGAACAGGTTTCCATCCACCTTTTTTTGAAAAACACAAGTTATTGCCGATTTAGCTAAAAGCGGGTCAAATTTGAACTACAGATCCATCATAATTTGCTCATGATTTTTTGCATAAATTATTTTTAGGTAAAAAACTACCCATTTCATCACAGATAAATCAAGATTTTCTCAATATGCAACCTGTAGCTACGAAGATTCATGCCTGCCGTCTTGGCTTCTTTTTTAAACAGCTGAAAAATTTCAAAAAAAATCAAAATGATGTAAAACATTCGCGTGGTGTCATTATATATGTCCTAGTGTACACAAAAAATAATAAACTTGGAATACGACGGTTATATTAAAAAGATGTTCATTGAAATGAGCTGTCTTCTTAGAAGATTCTTGGCTTTCGGGCCAAATGACGGGTGTTATGGCCACATCCATGACATTGTTTGTCAAAATGTGCCCATATTATACACAAACATGCATCTTGGAATCATGGACAATGTTAACGAACAAAATTTTCTTTTTCAGTGCAAAAAAATCATCTTGCATTTTCAGTGTGTGAAAAATCAGTTTTTTTACGAAGCACGAACCACAAAAATGTTACAAAACTTGAGAACTAATTTTTGTGAAAATACTATACCATGTTATATGGACAAATAACTAATATGTTGCCTCTAAAAAGGTTCTAATTCACCTCTTTTGAAACACAAAAGTTTCTTCCGATTGAGTTGGAAACGGGTCAAATTTCAACTACATGTGCCTCGTAATTTGCTCATGATTTTTGGTAAAATCATTTTTAGGTACACAATTCCCTATTTCATCAGAGATACACCAAGAGTTTCTCAATATTGAAACCCTAGCTACGAACGGTCATGCCTAGACCGATTGGAGAAAAACCTATAGCTTATAGGTCTACACCCGGTACCATCGTCAAAAGGGGATAGCAAAGTGAAATGTTTTTACTTGGTTGTGTTAGGTTAGCCCCTAGGAACACCCAAAACAAACCTACACCCCAACTCTCCACAAGATTCCCTTCGATTTGACCGAAGTGGGAGTTTACACCTATAAGTCCATAATCTCACTAGAGAGAAACCGATGACGGTGAAACCGCTAACATCCCGGAGTTGTATCTTGCACATATACATCCTAAAACAAAATTGTACACACTTGGTATGACACCACCTAGTTTTTGGTTGGATTTCGATGCCTCGGAACCCCTCTCTGACGAAACCGTTAAACTTTTAATGTTAGTTCTGTTCTTTCTCATGGAAAGTTTTGAAGAATGTAGCTTGAACAATATGCATGATGGTGTAGATCTGTTTCTCCTTTTCAAAACGAGCTAAAGAACGTCAAATTTGAGTTCGAAAGAAAAAGTTATGCTCAAAACGGTAAGTAGGTAAAAAAAACCACAACTAGGCTAGCAAAAAAAAAATAAGCCGATGGGGTTGCCGTCTGCGTAGCCCAAAAAGAAATAGGCCGACGGCATTTCCGTCGGCGTAGCTCAATTTTTTTTTCATTTTTAGTTAGCATGTCGGGATCTACACCGACGGCCCCGGCATTTTGCCGTCGGCATATCAGGTGGCCGTCGGCGTCTTGTGTCAATCGTGTTGTGTGGCGGACTGCTTAGGTGGATAGCTTTCATGTGTGAGAATTACTCTTAGTGGGGTGCTCATATTTAAATATATAGATTTCTCAAACAACATGTAAAAAAGCAATATTATCTTTATTTTACCATTCAAACATCACCACATGTAAAGTCTTGCTAAATAGTACAACCACCAGGTCCTCCATAGTAGAACATTTCATCTATGGATAGAACGGCTCCATAGCATTTCCTATGGGACATATAAGGACGAAGGTCCTCAGGCCATTTTTGAATTTTGTAGCCTCTACCACTATCATCAACAAATCTGACGTCTCGAACAGTTGCTGAATTAATTCCAGGCCAGTGGCCACTGCCCATGGCGGGGCTAGCACTCCCACGACTAGAAAAGGTGTAACCACCCCACTGAACAGAATTTGCATGGTCTGCCATAACAGTAAAAATACTCTTTGGCCAATATCCAACAGCGCTAAGTTCACTATTATCATAACCAAAGTACAGCCACCAATCACCGTCCTCTTTATTCTGCAAAACAATTAATTGTAACTAACACTTCATTCCAGTAACACTCAATGATATGACCGAGTGCTGAACTAGAGTCAACTAGTAATGTCATAATCTGTGCATAAAAATGTAAATAAATAACATGCCTTTAGATAAAAATTTAAAGTTGCAAGTAGTAAAACGATGTATGTTGGGTTTATCAGCGTTCTTACTACATACCTTGAAAATTTTAATTGTGATATTAAGTTTCCCCTCAGCAAGATTGAGAATATCTCCTGGAGTGATAGGGGCATTTTGTACTGGTACGAAACCATTGCATTCCAAGTCAATGCATCCAGTCGATTCATACCCATCCGCCTATTATGGGAAAAGTCACTAAGGGTACATGATAGATATAGTATAAGGAGTATAAACTATAATACCATTTTTTAAAAAATATTAAATCCAAAAATATTAAGAAATACATAATTCTATACCGTACCGTCCATTGTGTAAAGAAATGTGGTTTATTATCACCATAATCAAACGGACTAACCTGCATTGGAGTAAAAAAAATTAATAAAAAATTATTTTAATTTAGTGTTGTGAATAGTACATGATTAGAATAAATGGTACACTAATCACTGATAGGAAAATATCATGCATTCCACGTAGGTCGTGCTTATAAAAACATCGACAAAACAAACTTACTGTCCATCCGGCAAGTGCAGCATTATGACTACTAGAATCTTCTCCTTGGTGATTTATCACACATATTTGTGCTGAACTGGTTTGTCCTTGGGGAATTTGCAAACCATAGACATCAAATGTTGACATGCCACCAAAAAGAGTAGTATGAGGATCTGAGAGTGATTGAATGAAAGCAAACTGCATAATAAGAAGACGTCGGTTAATAATGCATTTTGAAGCTCATTCCTTGTAATACAAGACGTATAAAAGTAACTCCAAAACACTTTCTGAATAAATTGGTGAACATTAAATTAATATATTTTATTTTTCATTTGTATGGTCCAAAATCCTTGGTTGAAATAGGGTAATTCCAAATTTTACTTTTGTAGTGTTATACCTCACATAGAAGAAAATTTGATTTCTTTGTAAATAAGATCTTTGGTATTACGGAATCAAGATGATTCGAGAATCAAAGAAAATGGAAAATAAAAACTCAGTTGTAGTACTAAAATATAGAAACTATGCGAACATTAGGTTATCCCTTGATCCGTTACTAAACCAAAAAAGAGGAGGGATACGAAGGAGTCAATACAAGATATATGGAAATGCTTTCCCGAATATCATAGGTAATGTGGTATATTTCTTACATGTATAAGTGATGCACATAATAAAAAAAAAACTAAATATACATTGTTTAACTCACATGGTTAATTCCCATCTCCATGCTAGCTTTTGTTGGTAGTCTATTCGGGGGTGACTGTTGCCATGCTTGATTCATATTCAACCATGGTAGTGCACTCAGTTTAGATGAATAAACAATCAACAAAAGGAGTAGTTGTGGAAGGCGCATAGCCTGTTGCATTTCCCTGAAAAATGTTGTGTTTCTCCTCAAAGAAGAATGGTGAGGATATAAGCTAAAGAAAATTGTATAGAAGATTTTACAAATTTTGGTTTTCAGAAACAGTTATATATATATACTGGTCCACATTGCACAATTCTAGAAATAATTTATTATATTGTATCGAATGGTAGGTGGTGGTTGGTAGTCATTTATGATAGGCATTTATTTACCTTTTAATTTTGTGTTCTCGAAGGTATTCCTATACGAAATCTTGAATTTATGGTGAAATCATAAATGCTTATGCAAGATAAGATATCATCTCCATCCTGGTTCGCGATTACACGTTTCAACCAAGGATTTCTATTATTTGTATGGTCCAAAATACTTGCTCTATTCCAAATAACCTTGCGTTCTAGCTAGTTTTAGCTAAAGTAAAAAAAATGTAAATTTTGATAAAAATATGTAAAAAGAATACCAAGAACAATATAAAGGAAATACTATTAATCACCATGATTTATTTTTCATATTATATCCATTTGGTATTAGGGATATTGATATTTTTCTACATGTTTTGGTTAAATTTTACTAATGTTTTTTTTTACTTTCATTAAAGCTAGAACATAGGGTAATTTGGAGCCAAGGCTATATTTTCGACACACTTCATTTTCCAAACCGTATCAAGTATTTATTATACGGGATCCCTTATTATATTGTGTAGTAATGTGCAAGGTTGTTGATGCTATCATTTATGGTAGATTTGTTTTTTATTTTGTTTATGAGAAGATATTTCATAATTAATTTGCCAGTAAAAGACACGAGAGGGCAATTGAGTGCACTATCTCCCAAATCAAACAATCATGACATGAATTTGGCTCGGTGGAACATGTATGATCAAACCTATGGCGGGGTTGCTTTGGCTAATCATAGTGGGAAGTAGTATAATACATCAATATTATCTGTATTATACTGATGTATGGCACTACCTATATAATGCATAGTATGGTGTGGCAGCCTCATTGCCTCATTATATTTATTGGTTTGTATAATATCATTGTAGAAATGTGTACACTATCTTTTTTCCATTAAATTTTAGTTATATGTGCGATGATAGAGTATACACCTATGATATTCAATCTCCCTCTCTTTATCTCTCTCCCTCTCTCTCTATCTTTCTTGCTTAATTGTCTGCCACGTCATCATTTTCGTGGGACCAGGATACATGACACTATGCATAGTACGATGGCTAGCCTTATGTTGTCATCGCGGATCTGATGATGTGCACGAGGTTATTCTATTAATGCACATATTGTGAAGCTTTCCCTAATATTTTCTTTGTCTAAAAAATACAATAAGCCCAGAGCATGGGCATTCTAGAAACTAAAATAAATTAAGTCTTAAAATCCCCGCTCCAAACGCTAGGCTCTAGCTATCACCACTGATCTCCTGAACGCACTTAGAGCACTGCTTGGTATAGCCCGTGCGGGGATGGTGGCGATAGCGGGGTCTTCCTCTGTCACCTCTCTAGGGCACAGCTCCGGCAAAACCAAGTTAGCGGGCGATGGTGCTCCTCCGGCTCAGTTTGATGGCGCACTTCGATGCTCCTCCGGATTCAACTATCTTTCTACCTTGTAGCACATTGGCAACTGGAGCTAGTGCTCTCCCTCCGACGTGTAGTGATGCGGTGCGTGGCTGCCCCAGTATTCCTAGTTGTGGAGGTCCTGATCGTCTATGAAGGTACCACGACATTGCTTTTGTTTCAACACGGTCCGTCCCCCATCGTCTTATTATGGAGGTTAGGATGAGGAGGCTTAACACGTCCGAAAAAAATTGAGCCAACATTGGTCATTGGTCATGACGTATGTTGCACTATTAGAGAAAAGCCTAGGTGTGGCACACCATATTGCCATACCCTAGGCGCATCATGGCGCGCCACGGTCTCCGCTCCTCTGCTATTCCTTATCCCTGTCACACTTGTTTGGTGGGCCACGTGTATCACCAATAGCGGTGCCGCATCAAATTCGTGCACCACCGGTAGTCCAACAAGGTGCTCCACGGTAGCACTATCTTGATTGTTTTAATACGATTGAATACAATACATTTACATAACAGTATATATAGATTAAGTTGATCATATTGTAACTGAAACACTGATCAACACCCAATATGTAGTAGTCCATCACATTACTTAGAATCTAAAATAGCTACAATTAAGTGTGTGAAAATAATAGAAAAGTACATATCGAGTCCATGTAGATCAATGGTCCATCAGAAATTACGAAGTGAGAGTCACATAAAATACGAACAAATACAATAGAACCGCAATCACGGTGAGCAAGACGGAGGGGATGAAGGTTTTAATCCGTTTCTTCTTCTTCTGTTCCTCAAGATGGATGAACCAACTAGCTTCCTCCGCCTCTCTATTTTTGTAGCCAATGTAGGAGTTGCCGCTGAACTTGCTCACTTGCTTCAAACAGTACTCCCACTGGTTGTAGACTCCTAGAACCCTACCTTTGAACACCACGCAGCACCTCGGCATCTCTAAACACAAGGAAGATAGCATTAGGCGATGTCTACTACACGTTTGTACTCTTGTCGACTATGTTGGGATTCAAGCGCAGAGGTTCATAGGGTAGCAGCAAATTTCCCTTAAGTGAGTGACCAAAGTTTTATCGAACAAAGGAAGGTGTAGGTTGAACGAATCCCTCTCGAGCAACCCGGCAATTAAGATACAAGAAGTCTCTTGTGTCCCCAACACACAAAATAAAATTATAAATTTTATATGTAAACTATTTCAGTGAAGAGATAATAAAATAGTGGAAATAACGGTGCAAAAAAAGAGCTTTGTTGACGGGGTGCAAGTGAAGCTTGCATCTCCCCAACAATGATGATAAATTTGGTCTTTGTAATATGAAATAATAATAGAATCAATGTGACCAGTAGCAAAACTGATAGTAAATGATGTAAAAATGATTGGAAATAAGGCTTAGGGATCATACTTCCACTAGTGGTAACTCTCGGTAATATTAACATAATTAAACACATGATACTTCCTATAATAATATGTATGGTAGACGTTACTCGGAAATTGTTTCTAGTGGATTAAATAGGATGAGAATCACTTAGAACTACACAAGCACACCTTAAAGTTCGTGTTCTCACCAATCGAAACCCCAACCATGTGACTCTGAGCATCCAAAAATAGTATTAACAAACATCAAGCATCCAATTGAATATTGCACTTTCTAATACAACCACAACACCCACACTATCACTTTGGCACTATAGAGATTATACTAAACACAAGCATCAAGAAACCAAATGATTCCACAATTAAATCCTACAAATAAGAACAATTTCATCATAAGTATACCTCTAGTCTATGATCCATGGAGTAACACAAGGCACACGCATTGTCACCATGGCACCGTGGGAAGGCAACTCTGGAAGATTATACTTGAGAAATCAACTGCGCAACATAAAATCTATTACCTAAAGAAGGGGAACATAATATGAATTAACGATATTAACAATGCTCATGCTCACATCAAGATCACATCATGGGAGAGAGAGATAACCACATAGTTACTAGCACGAGCCCTCAGCCCCGCAGAGGGACTACTCTCGCATCATCATGGGAGGAAGCAATGTCGATGGAGATAGCTCTGAGGGCACTTACCCATCTCGAAATAGTGCCTTAACATAGACATAGGTTGGAGATCAGGAATCTTTCTGAAAAAATCCTCTAGGGTCGTCAGCTTTAGGTCAAGGGGGTTTTATGGGTGAAGAGGCGGTGCCGGGAGAGGTCTAGGGCCCCCAGCCGAGCTGATGGCACAACATATGTTGCCACCGCGCCATGGCATCGTCTGGTGGCTCTGGGACCTCCCTCCGGGTCTCCTTTGGACTCCGTCTTTGTTCCGGTTTCTATACGGATTTTATGAAATAGAAAAACAGTAGAAAACAGAAAGTGGCTCTCGGCACTTCTCAATAGGTTAGTCCAGAAAATTTCCCTAAAATGATATTAAAAAATAGCAAAATCATATGGCAATTGTATAAAATAAGCATGGAACAATAAAAAAAAATTAAAGATACGTTTAGACATACCAGCATCCCCAAGCTTAACTCCTACTAGCTCGTCCTCGAGTAGGTAAGTGATAACAAATATAACTTTTGAGGCGACATCCTTCCAACACAAACTTAATTAATCTATGGAAAGCATGTTGAGGCGAGATCAAAAATTTAACAAATGCATGATGAATGTTATAATAATAATGAAGCCCGACAACTAAGTTGCCTCATGAAAAGATAACAAAGAACCAAAAACAAATAATATGGCATTACAAATAACAACAAGGTTATAGTTATCATAAAAAAGCATGTTAGAGTGGTAGCCCGCTTATCTTTCATGGAATATAAAAACATAAATTTTAGGACACCTCCCAAGTTCAAGTGGTGTCTAGATACAAAAACTTTAGGCCAAGCAATATCACACTCATACCTCAAAAATATTTTGGGACAATGCATATTATACCTAGAATGAAAATCATGATCTCCTAATTGGTTCTTTAAGAAAGAAAAATGGATACTCGAAATAAAAGTAAAAGATAGGCCCTTCATAGAGGGAAGCAATGATTGCTCATGTGCTACAGTTTTTATTTTATAAAACAAATGTATGAAAATATAAGTTTGACAGGTATGTGCCTTTGTCACGAATGAAGATAAATAATTCATTACTTCCAATGTTGAACAAAACTTTTGAGAGCGGCTCCAACGAAATATTCCTCTCCTTTGTATACACAGGGAAATTTTAAATTATTTCTAGGAACAAAGTGTGAGAACAATGTTGAGACATTATATGTTGGCATTTATCTTTTGTGGGTTGGGCACTCGTTTGCTAGCTCTTTTTGCAAAATTAAGGACAAGCACATTATGCATGCAAGTCAAGGGTAAAGTCGTTCAACATGAACCAAATAATAAACCATATATCACTTCCTAATGAGCTAAGAACAAGAATACAAATAAGAGATAAATATTTTGAAGGTTTTAAGGTAGCACACAAGTAATTTACTTGGAATGGAAAGGAAATGCCAGGTATGGGTAGTTATGGTGTACACAATTGGAATAACTTGGTTCAAGGGTTTGGATGCACAACTAAAACTCATACTCAGTATGTGACGGATAGCAAAAGACTAGGTGCAACCAACTAAGAGAGCAATAACGACTATAATCATGCATTGCGATAGAAAAATCATTGAATTAAGAACGAAAGTGATATTACCATCCTAAAATTCAAGATCATCAAGGCTATATTAACTTTATTTATAGTCTTAACATGTTGTGAGCATGTGACAAGTCAATACAAATAAATTCTTCAGATGAGGATACGACTACATCATACAACATCATGAACAAAACAACACATGTTGATATTTCAATAACACATTATGCACTCTCTCAATTATTTGAGAGTAACCATAGTACAACATGAATTACTAGGAAAAAATATTAGAATAGCCATATAACTTGAAAAGTTAAAGCAAGACCACGGTCCACGGTGCATGCATCAAACTTTCTTTCTTTGCAAACAACACAAATCAACTTATTTAAAACAACCCTCTTAGCTAATACAAGTGAAAGACAAGAGAAATTTTCATAAAAGAAAACTAATATCTCTAAACAAGATATAAGTGAAAAACAAGATCTAAAATTAGTAGTAGAAAAAACTAATATGAGAGTCGGACACTAGAGCATTTTAATGAAAAAGCGGTGCGTGTCTCTCTCCAAAACAGTTATGCTAGCGTAAATCATTTCAATTGCCAGCAAAGAAAAAAAGAAAAACAGAAAGAAAAAAATTACACTCCAAGAACAGTACATCATCTGTAAAGCAATAAAAGTGTAGTTTCAACGGGTCGACCGGATAATTTTGTTGATGAAGAAGGGAATGCCTTGGGCATCCCCAAGCTTTGACACTTTATACTTCTGGAATATTTCTTGGGGTTAAATTGGGCATCCCCAACCTTGAGCTTTTGTCCCTCCTTGATCTTCTTATATCATCCTCTCTCGTAGCTATAGTTCAAAATATCATCCGACATGCCGATTTATCGGCCAATTTATCGCTTATCGGGTGGTGACCGATAAGATAAATAAATATCGGTGGAGTTTATCATTCGGGAAAATTTTATCGGTCTTACAAGCGATTTATAGGTCGATATGTCGATAAATCGGCTGATATATCTATTTAACAGCACTAGAACATGTGCGTAGAATTTTTAGTATTATTGAACACAATATATCCATATATCATAATTTAGAGTTCTTAGTGCCTATATGATATATTTTTATACCATATATGTTTTAGTGCTACAATTTGGGATTTGCAAGAAAAATGGCCGATAAATAGTAAACCGATAAAATTGATTTATCGTCCGATAAGCCGATATATCTCTTATCATGGGGCGGTCGATAAGTTAACGATTAGCGATATCCTGAACATTTTCGTGACACTTAAAAACTCCTTTCACGCAAAACATCTCATAATATTACTTAGAGGGGTTAGTACTCAAACTCAAACATTATTTACTTAGGCACGACAAGGACATGTTGAAAACACTCAATTCAAACATTAGTTGTTGTTACTAATATTTACTTACATTTCTCATAAAAAAGAACCGCAAATAAAGCAAGTAAAGAGACAAATGCAAATAAAGTCAGAAATTTGTCAAAACATGACTTTGTAGAAAGATGGATTGTTTTCGAGGCACTTCCGTGGCTCAAATCAGAATAATATATACTAATTAAAGATAGATAACAAACCGAGGCATGTGCCCAAATTTGTTCAGAATTTTATCTCACTCTGGTGGTGTGATATGAATTTAATGGCAAGGCACAAAAATGTGGATACCAATACCAAACCTTGCACTTTACTTCAAATAGTGGCAATTATTGGCACAAAACAAAAAAAAGGAATATGAGCGGTTATTACAGAGGTACAACTTCCACGACAAAAAAAAAACAAAGTGGAAGCAAAAAATATGATTGGTTGCCTCTCATAAGCGTTTTTCTTTAACACCTTTTAGCTAGGCATAGTGGTTTTAAAGATGCTCACATAAGAAGAATAATTGAAACATAATAACAAAGAGCATCAAGAAGAAAATATAAAGCATATTTTATTCGAACACATTTCCTATGGAAAATAATCTTGTAATGAAACATCTCATTAAAGCAAAAAGCAACTTGCACAAGAATGCATAAAAATTACAACTTGAGAAATTTCAACATGAAGAGAGGAAACTTAATATTGTTGGGATATTTATAACCGTGTTTCCCTCTCTCATAATAACTTTCAGTAGCATCATGAATAAAGTATACAATATAACTATCATGTAAAACATTCTTATCATGATCCACATGCATAAAATTATCATTACTCTTCACATAAGCAAAATCTTTCTCATTAGTAATAGTGTCAGTTGAACTATCGTCCCCATCATTGTATTCATCATATATAGGAGGCATATCATAATTACAATAAATTTCCTCCTCAATAGTAGGTATAATGAAAATATCATATTCATCATTGTAATCATCATAAATAGGAGGCACGATATCATCAAATTAAATTTTTCACCCCAAGCTTGGCGGCCTAAAAATATCATGTTCATCAAACCATCTTCTCCAAGATTAAAGTTATCCATAGCATCAGAAATAATGATTTTCAAAGAATTCATACTAATGACATTGCTACTATCATGTTTGTTATAAAAATAAAGTTTCATTGGTTTTTTATTTTCTCTTCAAGCACTTCAGGTCCTATAAAGATAAATTTTATAAATATCTCTCGTATTTTTCTTTTTGTATTATGTCTAACTAGTGAAATAAAAGCAAGAAAAAAAGATAAATTGCGATATCTAAAGAATATATCTTCAAGCGCTAACCTCCCCGGAAATAATGCCAAAAAGATCTTGATGTCTACTACACGTTACTAATCTTGTTAACCATATTGGGCCTCCAAGCGCAAAGGTTTGTAGGACAACAAGGAATTTCTTTTAAGTGAGTGACCAAAGGTTTATCGAACATAGGGAGGTGTACACTACTAGGAAAAGGCTTACCGCCGGCGCGAAGACTCACTGCGCCGGCAGTAAAAAACTTACCGCTGGCGCACCAACATCCTCAACGCCGGCGGTAACCTTCGGAATTTTTTTTTTCGAAAATTGTTTACTGTTTGACTTACTGCTAGAGAGAAGTTATGACTTGTTGGTATATATATGATATCAATCCTATTAAGCTGTCACCAACTTGTCACACATGTTTACTGTTTGAGTCTAAGTTTTTTATTTTAAGACACTAAAATTATGTATTAACAATAATCTATATTCTAAAAGTAGTTCGAGTTTGTTTAAATATTTTTTTTATTTTTCATTTGATTTTGTAGGAAAATTTCTTCTATCTCAAATAACTGTTTTTCCTTTTCGAATTTGACAAATCTGTGAAAACCTGACTGGGTAAACCCGGGTGAGGCTGGATTAAAAATTTGCTCACGATTTTTTTGATATATTAAACGCGTTTTCTCGTATGCAAAAATTGTGGCCGTTTTACGTTTTATTTTTGAATTTTGCATAAAAGGTCAAAATTCATATTTCAAAATTTCTATACCAACTAGACACTAAATCTTACGAACATATCAAAGGATTTTATTTTTTGAACATTTTATCATTTTCGTTTAGGTTTTAGAAAACTAAAAAGGCGGTCCACAGGGGGGGTGGTGTGTGGAGAGAAAAAAATCCTGGACTTACCGTCGGCGCGTACGTATGCAGGGCCGCGCGGGGAAGCGGGGCGCCGGGGGTACGTTTATGAGAGGGGGCGGGGTTCGGCATGCCTTTATTGCTGGCGCGGGGCGTTGCGTGTGCGCCGGGTGTAACGAGCTAGCACCGGCGAATGCTCATTTTGCGCGCTGGCAGAGACGAATGCATGTGCGCCGGTGCTATGAGATGCGGCTATAGGCCTTTTCTTAGTAGTGGTAGGTTGTATGTATCCCTCTCGAGAAACCCTGCAATTAAGATACAAGAAGTTTCTTGTGTCCCCAACATACCTAATACAATTTTCAATTGTATAGGTAAACTGTTTCAGCGAAGGGATAATAAAATAGTGGAAATAATTGTGCAAGAAAAAGGTTGTGTTGCCAGGGTGCAAGTGGAGCTTAAACCTACCTAACAATGATGATAAAAGGTGGTTTTGTAATCTGAAATAAAATGGCAGCAATTTAACAAGTAGCAAATATTAAACTAAAGGGTGTAACTATGGTTGGAAACAAGGAAGTGGGATCATACTTTCACTAGTGGTAGCTCTGAACAATATTAAGATAATTAAACACATGATACTTCCTCTAACAATATGTATGGTATATGTTACTCAGAAATTGTTCCTAGCGGATCAAATAATATGAGAATTGTGTAAGGTTACACAAGAACACCTTAAAGTTCGTGATCTCACCAATGGTCGCCCCAAAACCTTTCACTGTGACCATCCAAAGATAGTTTTCACAAACACCACAACTTATCTCTTGAATAATGCACTTTCTAATACAACCACAAGACCCACACTATCACCTTGACGCTATAGAGATTGTACTAAATACATGCATCAAGAAACCTCATGGGGTTTCGAGACATCGTAGTAGAGTTCATACACGGGGGTGCCATGAGACTACTGGTAAAGACATGGGGGGGCGTGGTAGTACGACAACCAGGAACACCAAATTTACCCAGGTTTGGTACGTCGCAACTAGGCGGTGTTCATGCTCTTGCAATCTCACTAAATCGGGGTCGAAGCCTGAAGTATACAAAGTACAATGTCAGTAGGGTTTCGCTAACTCTACGAGGATCAACTCTCGACGAGTTGGCTTCTAGCTAATTTTCTGTCTTCTTCTCTCCCGTCCAGCTTTATATAGATAGCCGGGTTATGTCTTACAAAAAGGAAATTTAGAAGACTACGGAAAGTATCTAACTTGGAAAGTAAAGAATCCGTCATCTACTCCAAGCCGCTCCACTTTGGGCCGGGGTCTGGGTTCTTCTAGAATCCGGCTTCTACGCGTCAGCTTACTGGGCCGCCTAATGGACTGTGATCCATTACCAACAGGCCACCCTAGTAATCCGGATCTTTAGGACAATGCCGGATATATGTCGGACCCCGTACCCAGAGATATACATACTGCTATGTGCTCCTAGCCATGGACTCACAAGGGCTTCAGGGTTACCATCCCCGGCCGCAACAAACAACGGCATGCAGACCGGATTCATCGGCACGCAGTCCGGATCCCCGGTCTACTACTCCTTGTATCCATGCTAGTCATAACCAATTATGCATACCCAAGCGTCCACGAGTCGGATGAAAATGAAGGAACGGGACCAAAGTTATACAGAGCTGCTATGTGTCCAGAAAGTGCAACAACAATCGAGGGTTACAGGGGTTACCTTGCCCCAGGCCGAATATCTTCGGCAGGCGGGCTCGGACATGGATCATCGGCTCCACAACCCCTCGACTGCGACAACTATGCAGGCATAGTCAAAACTGTATAACAACGGGCTCGAGACCAACAATCGATCAAAGCAGCACTCTAGAAATGAAAGTTGTATTAAACAGGTGTTACTAGAGTATAGCTTTACAAACAGAGGTCACATGACCCAACATTACATCAGACAACGGAAGGCAAATTATGTTTCTAATCAACAAGAACCAAAAAGTCCTAATAGGCCCCAACATAAGGCGACGTCCCAGCCCATAGATTCCAGGCTGCTACCTGGGAATCCCAAACTACTCGTTGATGTCCACGTTGAAACACCACCGAACTGAGAAACTCCACCTGAACCAAAATTAAGCAAACCTGAGTACGGGAGGTACTCAACAAGACTTAGTTAACCTATTATATATCTGCTACTTTTCAAAAAGGGTTTTATGCAGGCCATTTTGCGTAAAGCAATCTTTGTTTTCCAAATCGAGGAGGAATAGCACGTCTCATGGAGTATTTTTAAAACAGATGAGAAACTCAACTACTGATATCATCATCTTTTGAATCCACCAACATCATTTCCCAGAAACTCACATGCTACAAGGATCACCCTTCCCGGCATCTCCGGGGAGGCACCCTTTAAACATTACCAACATCTTTTACGCCACTTTCAAGTTATCTATGACCCCGTGACTTTCACCAAGTCGTCCATAACCGTGGACACGGCTTTCCGAAAGATTTATCCCTGCAGGGTGGTACACTTTACCCACACGTATCGACCGACTCTTAGTGCCACGCGGTAACGCTCCTCTCTAAGAGCGCGGCAGAGTGTGGTCAACCACGGCCTTTACCTTGCTCAACCCTATCCATGTGTCAACCCAAACAGGGCCACCCCGTCAACAGGGAGGTGGCCACCTCCTGACGGCACCTGTTCTGTGAGTCGGGACAAGATCCGTGTACGTCCATCACTGGTCCCGGTCACGCCCTAGTTTTCTCCAAAACGTTTTATGACACACCCGCAAATGGAAAACTCAAACTATATGACCCGTGGAAGTGATCAAACAAGTTAGTTAGCCGAGCGCGGTCTGTTAGGCCCCACGTGTGGTTTCACGCTCAGTCTTGGTTTCTGCGGCGAGACCTTAATCCTAGGGTTGGCAAGTATAGGACGAACAACCACTTCCCAAGTGGCCTCCCATCCAAGCCTTAGTCATGTTAACCACACAATTCTCATCTCACCACGTCATCATATCATACTAGGTTATCGCATCTCTGATTCATCAACCGGATGGAGCAGAGGTAAACAAACATGGAAAGCTAAGCGAAGCAGATATGAGGCTCTGGCGATGCGCACAAGCAAATCTATGGCGGCTAGGAGTAGTGGATCAGGATATTGAGGCAATGCAGCATATAGGTGAACTATGTTTACTAGCATCAAATACTTTGGAATCGAATGCAAAGCACGAGATCAAAAGTTGTTCGAAAACATATATGAGCAGATAAGAGGTTATGCTTGCCTTGGTTATAAGAAAACCAGATAAAGACTTCAAGAATAAGTGCTTGACTTGTCGGTTAGGATCAAGTATTCGCCATTGGAGTTGTTGGCCTTCACTTTGGAGTCACGTTCTACCAAGGGGGAAATAACACCGAAAAGAAGAACAACAATCAAACATGGCATCGATGCAATGCGCAATATGTATGCATGAGCAAGTTAATGAACTGAAATAAATCCCTAAACATGTTCGATGGGTTGCTAGGGTCCGTATGTCAGTTATGCAGTTTCTCTGAAATTTGCCCGAAATAGACCCCGGAGGGGCAATTCGGACGATTATGAAAGTAGGTACCATTTTAAAACCTCAAATGGGCTTGAAAACATCATAACTAGATTGCATTTGTCATTTTGAGCAATTTGGTATATAACTTTTAATTTTCTAATTTTTGTGAATAAGAACTTGTTTTCTTTATTTTAAATGAATTAACAACATGAAATAAATACTCATTTTTGGACTTTCTCAAACATGTGTGAAAATGACATATTTGGGTAGATTACATTTTTCTGAACAAAACCATACTTTTATTTCATTTTTCTGACTTATATTTTATTAGTTATTCAAATTACAAAATCAACTCATTTTCTGGAATTTCCTGGGATTTCTGAAAATAGGACTTATGACGTCACCGTGATGCAATGGTGACATCACCCTACTCTGTTCTTCACAGATGTGATCGAAATCCATTGATTTCGTGCGCAATTCGCGAAACTAAACATACCACGAGGAAGAGAAGCTCATGGGGAGTCTAGGGGTGGCAGCGGGGGACCATTTGGTCGCCGGAATCCTCGCCGGCGACGAGGTCCGACGGCGGCCGAAGAGGGTGCACGGCAGCAGAGCGCTACGGGGCACGGGGAAGCAAGGCGACGGCATGGGAAGGACGAGGGCCTCACCGTGGATGCTCTGGAAATGACGGAGAAAGGAGGGACGGCCGGACACGGCGGCGCCGTGCAGTTCCCCGTGGCGGCCGGAGAAGATTGCGGGGGAAAATTCCGGCGGCTTCGTCCAACCCAGCTCGTGGGAGTTCTCGACGCGAAAGAGTAGGCGACGACGCTTCGTTTGAGACCCTCGGCAAGGCTGCGCATGGCCGGTAGCAGCGGGGCGGAGGGATGGCCGACGAGCTAGGGTTTCGACCCGGTTCATGAACTCACAGAGAAAGGGAGCGTGAAGAGGTGAGGATGAGGGAGCGAGCAGTGCACAGGGAGGGCTCTCCTCACCCTTATCCCCTTGGAAGGGACCAAGCAGGACGTGGCGTGGGGCGCCGTCGGCGTTCTTCTCGCCTACTCGCAGGAGGTAGAAGACAAAGGGGATTTTCCCCATAACCCCCTAGAATTTTAGAAAACCACAATTAAGTCCTTTTCTCTTTAAAACCAGAACAGAAAACAACCTTTTGAGGGCCTTTTTGAAATCAGAAAATTGGCAAAAATAACTTTTGGAAAGCTTATGAAATTTCCAACAAAACCATGTGTTTCTTTGGTGTACTTGAAATATTTTCCAACACAAAATTTTGGGAACCAAAATAAGTACTATTTGTGGTATTTTCTCAGACCATTTAAATTCAAGTTTTAAATTGGTTCAAACATGGTTTAAATTTTTTGTTTTCATGCATGTATGATATGAACACAACACCACACACCCTAATGTTAGCAAATTTGGGATGTTACAAATCTACCCCCCTTACAAGAATCTCGTCCCGAGATTCCCGAAGGAGAAGAAAGAAGGAACACCGGTTTTGAATGATCTTCTCGAACCTTACGGTTCTTTTCTTGAAGAGGTTGATCCGTAGAATCTTGAAGTATTGAACGGATACACCTTAGGTAAGAGGGAAAACTCTTAGGAACTAATCTTCACAAAGATCGAGTATCTCATGGGTAACTCATGATAGGAATGTTCAAAAAGAACTGTTGAGTTAACGTGCATGAAACACATCAAGGTAACGGAGGGAATAAGAGAAGGTTTCAAGTTTTTGGATGATGGTTCTTGAAAGGATTTAGAATATGAGCTTTGCACAAGACTTTAAATCTTTCTGGAAAAGAAAGTTTGAACAACTTATGACATCGAGGTTTCTTCAAACAGAATACCAAGATGAAGAGGATGGTCTTGGTTACCAAAACATAATATCCACAGACGAGGGGAAACACGAGAAAACACTTTAATCGTGCGCCAGAGAGAATTTGATACATGATCATGTTCACTCTTCGGAGTGGACACGGAAGATAAAAGAACTTTCATCTCTTTAAAGTTTGTCGAAAACTTTGTTAAAGATCGGGATTTTACTTCATGACAGAAGATGAGTAACCACCGAATGTTGGAACACCGTAATGAAGAAGATATTCTTGGTCACACCATAAGAATGGATAACCAATGGGGACTGAGACACCGAAAGGAATAAGGAATCTCTTTCCTATCGTGGATTTGACGTAGCCATACGTTTACCACATGGTTAAGATCCCATAGCTGAGGTGACTCACATATTCACACAATGTGTGAGATGAACAGAACTTCAAGTACAAACCACTTGAAAAAGAAAACTGATCAATGGCGGTTGCAAAACATCACGATATGGTTCTCATGATAAACTTGTGGCCACTGAAAGAAAGGTTTGGAGGATTGACAAGGAGACATTGGAAGAATCAACTTCCAAGTTCTCCTTGATGTTCTAGATACAGACAACAGGCTCACAACAAGCCTTCTATAGGTCATCAAGTGAATGTAAAACTGAAGTTTGAGAAAAAACGGGGAAGGGGAACTTCTAGAATGAGTCACACAAGAGTTCTCATGGAGAGTGGATGTTCTTACGGATTCAAGGAGGTATGACATTAGGCCTTCCGGATAATTGTGTCAACCACCACATCAACCATGCCAGATTCTGAAAAGACCTAATTCAATACCCTTGAGAAAAACCCAACCATCTTTGCTGCTTGAGATTCAGCTCTGGTTAGCGGGTTGATAACTTAGACTCGGTATGTTTGATCTAAGAGGTTGCACCGGTTACAATTGAGGTACATTTACTAGATTCTCAAGATATGGACTATGATGCCACGCTCAAGAAGATGAGCGAGATTGCAGAACTCATCTATTAGCAACTTGCGAAAGACAGTTGCACCTACATGGTTTAGTTGCAACAAAACACATCGGATTCCTTGTGGGAAAGATGATTACAGAGATAACAAAGTTCTTGGACTTCTTATCTTTCACGGGTAATCAGTCGGTGGCTTGGTGTGGATGCAAGCTTCTTCAAATAAATGGAGGTAACAACCGACCATCTCAAGAATACTCCACACATGCATGACCTAGTTGGGATTATTCCCGAGGGAACAAGAAAAGTTTACTAGGATCCATGGCGACAACTTGCACCATAAGCACATGAACCCGAGAAAGTCACTTCAAACATCCAGAACACAGTCTTCGTAATGAAACAAAGATGGTTCTCGAGAGTTTCCAACATTAATGCCAAGTGTTCAACATGAACCTCTTGCAATTTGGGTAAAATAGGAATGTCATCGATGGGCTCGACAACACGCTTATCAAACACTCCAAGATGAGGGATTCATATGATATATGAACAAGGCAAAACATTGGCCAGACTAAAGGACATGAACGTGTACTTAGGTGGGACACCATAAGTGGAAACACCATCAAGATAATCCTTGAATCTGGAATTGATCTGACGAAAGCCCAAATCAATCAAGAGGTAGAGTGATAGCATGTCGGTAGAGGAGATACTATCCTTCTTCAACACGAGGAAAACTAGATATCCCTTATGAAAGGATCAAGTTAGGCGGAGCTTTTGTCTTTCAACTCTCCAAGTTGTTGTTTAAGCTCAACCAACTAGTCCAGGATATCCAGCAGGGTTCCTTGGAGAAAGAAGTAGTTCAAACTACCCCTTTATTTAGACATCACGGTCAGGTAACAAACCTGGTGATACTTCTAGAAAGACAATCAGAATATCACAACCCACCGATATGTCTTAGAAATCGAAAGGAGGCATGCTTTCAAACCAACCGATATGGTCTGGAGAGCTTTGGCATGAACCTAACTCTCTGACCGAGGATGTGCACCGGAATGGACGGATTTGGTAACACGATCAACTTTAAGTAGAGGCTGGGTGACCAATAGTGCTAAGAAGGATACAGATGTTTTCTTAGAATTTCCAAAGCAATAAGAATTGCTAGGAATATCTGGTACACACATCAATGCATAAACCCATCATACTCAAGCATTCAAGCTTGGATGAAGGGGGAGTGAAGACGGTAAGAGCATCACTTCATCAATAAGGCCATGAAACTTAACACAGTCTCGTGGTATAAAAGAGTGTGATACTCGAAGGTAGAATATAATAGAAGCTAATGAAACTTCTTTATTCTGTGAATTACAAAACTTTGACCTGGTCCTTAAGATGAACGAGGTACTGGAGTTTGTTTCTCCTGACATCCCAAGGAGGAATTTTTGACAGAAAACAAGAGAAAATGTATTGGAAGAATCCAACACACATATGCAACTTGATGTCCAAAACAACGGATGGAGATTTGAGAGCAACTGGGAAGTGGAAACATGCTCAGGAGAATTCCTAATATCACGTTGATTGCACAGCAGGTAGAACCCATGCCAAGAAGAGAAATATAGCTGAATCAAGAAGAAAGATGTGGAACTTATGATGATCACCCTTGTTGCGATCCTTCTGATTCCAAGAGGAAACCTATGGCTAGGAGAGTTGAAATTTCCTAGACACCCTGAGGTGGAACAGATTCCTCAGGATCCAACGAAACAGAACTTGGGTTAAAGTTCATAATCCTGTACGGATGGCATGAGCATCGCATGGTTATGAAACCACATGACTCAACTCACCACTACTCAGTACATTCCGGGACCTTCGGTTCAAGTCCAAGGGTTAAAAACCAAGAGAAAGGAATAACTACTATCTCAGTGCCTTAAAGGACACTACGAATAGCAATCCCGAGGTATCTTTCAAAACAAAACGTAACTCGGGAAGAATTTGAGCAGAGGATAACAGATACATTCGAGATGGAAAGCAGATCTCGAGGTTTAGGATTTAGAACTTTGAAACATGTAGGAATGTGAAATCCACACAACTCTGAGAGTTTAGAATGGAAAGGAAATCTCCCAGTTTGAAACGAGGGATAATGGAACATGGAACACACACGACTCTAGACACTAAACACTAGGTCAGCTTGGGTAAAAAACGTCCTTGCCAAAGAAGGCACCTAAGTTTTGAATGACAAGAAAAGATAGCAAAACCTTTTCAAATCAAAACAGGTAAGGTGACCTAGAGTTAGAGCGATACTAGATAAGGAGTAAAAGGAATCCTAAGAAGGTTTTTCACAATCATTTGAAGTTTCAAAATAGTTTTCACAAACACTAGACTCGACATCGACCAAGCAGTAAGGTTTTCCATGCAGGGTGGTACACTTTACCCACACGTATCGACCGACTCTTAGTGCCACGCGGTAACGCTCCTACTCTGATACCATGACCTGTCGGACCCCGGACCCAGAGATATAAATACTGTTATGTGCTCCTAGCCATGGACTTACAAGGGCTTCAGGGTTACCAGCCCCGGCTGCAACAAACAACGGCAGGCAGACCGGATTCATCGACACGCAGTCCGGATCCCCGGTCTACTACTCCTTGTATCCATGCTAGTCATAACCAATTATGCATACCCAAGCGTCCACGAGTCGGATGAAATTGAAGGAACGGGACCAAAGTTATACAGATCTGCTATGTGTCCAGAAAGTGCAACAACAATCGAGGGTTACTGGGGTTACCTCGCCCCAGGCCAAATATCTTCGGCAGGCGGGCTCGGACATGGATCATCGCCTCCACAACCCCTCGACTGCGACAACTATGCAGTCATAGCCAAAACTGTATAACAACGGGCTCGAGACCAACAATCGATCAAAGCAGCACTCTAGACATGAAAGTTGTATTAAACATGTGTTACTAGAGTATAGCTTTACAAACAGAGGTCACATGACCCAACATTACATCAGACAACGGAACGAAAATTATGTTGCTAATCAACAAGAACCAAAAAGGCCTAAGAGGCCGCAACATAAGGAGACGTCCCAGCCCATAGATTCCAGGCTGCTACCTGGGAACCCCAAACTACTCGTTGATGTCCACGTTGAAACACCACCGAACTGAGAAACTCCACCTGAACCAAAATTAAGCAAACCTGAGTACGGGAGGTACTCAACAAGACTTAGTTAACCTATTATATATCTGCTACTTTTCGAAAAGGGTTTTATGCAGGCCATTTTGCGTAAAGCAATCTTTGTTTTCCAAATCGAGGAGGAATAGCATGTCTCATGGAGTATTTTTAAAACAGATGAGAAACTCAACTACTGATATCATCATCTTTTGAATCCACCAACATCATTTCCCAGAAACTCACATGCTACAAGGATCACCCCTCCCGGCATCTCCGGGGAGGCACCCTTCAAACATTGCCAACATCTTTTACGCCACTTTCAAGTTATCTATGACCCCGTGACTTTCACCAAGTCGTCCATAACCGTGGACACGGCTTTCCAAAAGATTTATCCATGCAGGGTGGTACACTTTACCCACACGTATCGACCGACTCTTAGTGCCACGCGGTAACGCTCCTCTCTAAGAGCGAGGCAGAGTGTGGTCGACCACGGCCTTTACCTTGCTCAACCCTATCCATGAGTCAACCCGAACAGGGCCACACCGTCAACAGGGAGGTGGCCACCTCCTGACGGCACATGTTCTGTGAGACGGGACAAGATCCGTGTACGTCCATCACTGGTCTCGGTCACGCCCTAGTTTTCTCCAAAACGTTTTATGACACACCCGCAAATGGAAAACTCAAACTATGTGACCCATGGAAGTGATCAAACAAGTTAGTTATCCGAGCGCGGTCTATTAGGCCCCGCGTGTGGTTGCACGCTCAGTCTTGGTTTCGGCGGCGAGACCTTAATCCTATGGTTGGCAAGTATAGGACGAACAACCACTTCCCAAGTGGCCTCCCATCCAAGCCTTAGTCATGTTAACCACACAATTCTCATCTCACCACGTCATCATATCATACTAGGTTATCGCATCTATGATTCATCCACCGGATGGAGCAGAGGTAAACAAACATGTAAAGCTAAGCGAATCAGATATGAGGCTCTGGCGATGTGCACAGGCAAATCTATGGCGGCTAGGAGCAGTGGATCAGGATATTGAGGCAATACAGCATATAGGTGAACTATGTTTACTAGCATCAAATACTTTGGAATTGAATGCAAAGCACGAGATCAAAAGTTGTTCGAAAACATATATGAGCAGATAAGAGATTATGCTTTCCTTGGTTATAAGAAAACCAGATAAAGACTTCAGGAATAAGTGCTTGACTTGTCGGTTAGGATCAAGTATTCGCCATTGGAGTTGTTGGCCTTCACTTCGGAGTCACGTTCTACCGAGGGGGAAATAACACCGAAAAGAAGAACAACAATCAAACATGGCATCGATGCAATGCGCAATATGTATGCATGAGCAAGTTAATGCACTGAAATAAATCCCTAAACATGTTCGATGGGTTGCTAGGGTTCGTATGTCAGTTATGCAGTTTCTCTGAAATTTGCCCGAAATAGACCCCGGAGGGGCAATTCGGACGATTATGAAAGTAGGTACCATTTTAAAACCTCAAATCGGCTTGAAAACATCATAACTAGATTTCATTTGTCATTTTGAGCAATTTGGTATATAACTTTTAATTTTCTAATTTTTGTGAAAAAAACTTGTTTTCTTTACTTTAAATGAATTAACAACATTAAATAAATACTCATTTTTGGACTTTCTCAAACATGTGTGAAAATGACATATTTGGGTAGATTACATTTTTCTGAACAAAACCATACTTTTATTTTATTTTTCTGACTTATATTTTATTCGTTATTCAAATTACAAAATCAACTCATTTTCTGGAATTTCCTGGGATTTCTAAAAATAGGACTTATGACGTCACCGTGATGCAATGGTGACATCACCCTACTCTGTTCTTCACAGATGTGATCGAAATCCATTGATTTCGCGCGCAATTCGCGAAACTAAACATACCACGAGGAAGAGAAGCTCATGGGGAGTCTAGGGGTGGCAGCGGGGGACCATTTGGTCGCCGGGATCCTCGCCGGCGACAAGGTCCGACGGCGGCCGAAGAGGGTGCACGGTGGCAGAGCGCTACGGGGCACGGGGAAGCAAGGCGACGGCATGGGAAGGACGAGGGCCTCACCGTGGATGCTCTCGTGTTGACGGAGGGAGGAGGGACGGCCGGACACGGCGGCGCTGTGCAGTTCCCCGCGGAGGCCGGAGAGGATGCCGGGGAAAAATTCCGGCGGCTTCGTCCAACCCAGCTCGTGGGAGTTCTCGACGCGAAAGAATAGGTGACGACGCTTCGTTTGAGACCTTCGGCAAGGCTGCGCGTGGCTGGTAGCAGCGGGGCGGAGGGATGGCCGGCGAGCTAGGGTTTCGACCCGGTTCATGAACTCACAGAGAAAGGGAGCGTGAAGAGGTGAGGATGAGGGAGCGAGCAGTGCACAGGGAGGGCTCTCCTCACCCTTATCCCCTTGGAAGGGACCAAGCAGGACGTGGCGCGGGGCGCCGTCGACGTTCTTCTCGCCTACTGGCAGGAGGTAGAAGACAAAGGGGATTTTCCCCATAACCCCCTAGAATTTTAGAAAACCACAATTAAGTCCTTTTCTCTTTAAAAATAGAACAGAAAACAACCTTTTGAGGGCCTTTTTGAAATCAGAAAAATTGGCAAAAATAACTTTTGGAAAGCTTATGAAATTTCCAACAAAACCATGTGTTTCTTTGGTGTACTTGAAATATTTTCCAACACAAAATTTGGGAACCAAAATAAGTACTATTTGTGGTATTTTCTCACACCATTTAAATTCAAGTTTTAAATTGGTTCAAACATGGTTTAAAATTTTTGTTTTCATGCATGTATGACATGAACACAACACCACACACCCTAATGTTAGCAAATTCGGGATGTTACAATATACCCCTGTTCAGTATATATCCGACATTAGCCCCCAAGAAGGATTGAGACTTCACTTTGCCACCTTTCGCCAATTTGCACTCTTTTCAGAGAAATGTTGGCGCTTTTTCTCGATTCTTTTTTTCCCAAAAACTTCATAACATATAACTTGGACTTTATCATAATCCGGCGTTTTCTTCCACGAGCCTTCGTGGAGAAGGAACTTCATGACGTCAGCGACGAAATCGTTCTGACATCACGGACGTTTGGGTTCAGTCAAAACCCTGAAAACGTATCCTTTGGCAGATTCTCGCGGGAAACGAGGAGATATCCATTATCACCCCATCCTTTCGTTTCCTGGAATTTTCGGGCGTGACACGCGTCAAGGATCCAACGGTTAAAAAAGTCGTTCGGATCAATCTCAACGCACCTCCGACTATAAATAGCCACCTTCAGGGTTTCGTTCTCAGTTCCACTTCCTCTTCTTCCTCGAGCCCTCCAACGCCATAGCCAGAGACAGAGCTCAAGCGAGTGAGCAGAGAGTGAGTTTCCTCACCTTCCCGGAGAAACATCGGAAGATCCGGCTCACGGTCGCACCGCCCGAGAATGACTGATGGAGAATCACCCCGCGCCGCAGACGCGAGCACCGCCGCCCTGGACATCGAAACGACCATCAACGACCTCGACCCTCAGCTGGACTCCCCCGTCTGCGCTACCGCGAGCGCGCCAAAGGAAAACGTTGGTGACGCGGCCCGCAGGGATCTGCCTCCCACGGCCGAGGACGTGCCGTATTCGACCGCTCCTCATCTTCCTCCACCTCGCGTCACCGAACCCGCAGAGGGAAATACTGCTACCGGCGGTCAGGAGGTCATCATCCCTGGCGCCGCTGGTGGTGAAGAAGAAATGGAGGAGAGTTCCGGGAAATGGAGCCACTTTAATCTGGTTCCATCCCTCCTTCCGTCAATGGAGGATGAGGTGCTCGTGCTGAAGGAAAAATGGAGGTATGAAGAGAAGGATTCGGAGCTTTCTCCGAAGTACGGCGAAAGGGTTCTCCTTGCCTCGCACATAAGCATAGGTATGGGTTTTCCACATTCTGCCTTCTTTCTCCAAATTATCCACCATTACCAGATTCAGCCACACAATCTCCCTCCCAACTCAATTCTCTACATTTCCGGGTTTCAAGCCCTCTTTGAAGGATACTTAGGAATAGAGCCTAGGTTAGACTTCTAGCAATATTGCTTTGGAATAAAACGCAACCCCTCTGAGGGTGCTCTGCCCACTTGTGCAACCATCTCCTTTACCCTTCGTAGGTTTAGGGAAGATTGGTTCCCGGAAATCAAAACATCGGAATCTGTCAAATTCTGGACGTGTTCCTTCTTTTGTCATTCTGATGTCCCGTTTCTTGGAAAGGAGACGGGAATTCCACCTTTCGTGAATTCCGCGGCCACTCGCCAAGACAATTGGGCAGTGGACGCGGTCGAGACCCTGCCGCCAGATCTGATGAGGATCAAACGGCGCATCGTCAAACTCGTTTCCGCCTCCCCTCCTCTCACCGGCACCGGCACCGTTGTGTGATGGCTCGGACAGCGGATTCAGCCCTTATCACACCGCGGAAAGCGGCTTATATGCAATTATTCAGGCCCGGAGGACACAATGCGGACGATGGGCCTAACTTTAACGAAGAGAGATTTCAAGAAGCGGCTGAACTAGCTGATCTCAACTCAAGATCAGTATGAAGAAAGCCGGCCAATGTATAATGGCGGAAATCCAGCTCCAAAGGTAGGAAGTTTCCTTTGTCGGCATTTCCTACTTTTCTTTTTTCTTGGATGTTTTACTTTATTCGGATCTCGCTTGTTTCTTGCAGCTTGCGGATCTTCCTCAAGAGGAGCTTTCCACCGATGCCGAGTTGGATGCTCTATGTGCCAACTTTGCAGGCGGGCGGAAGCGCAAGAAGCCTTCCGCCGCTCAAGAGGTGATCGATCTTGACGGTGTTCCCCTCGCAACTTCCAGGTAAGCATCGCAGGTTTATTCTTTTCATTCTATGCTTTTTGTTGCATTAAATCTTTTCTTTCTCGGAGTTCTTACTTCTCGGATTTTTCTTTCCAGCTTGGCTCCTACAACTTTGAAACCAAAGAGCCGAAAGAAGCACAAGTCTGTTGCTAGGAGAGGAACACATCCCTCCCCTGCTGCTGCACCCGACACTCTGGCTGCACCTGAAGAAGAAAACTTGGATGCAAGGGAAGAGGAATATCCCTTGCAGTCCAGCCAGCCTATTGCGCCTGAGACGGACACGAGGGAAAGGGCGGAAACGGTGGATCCATAAGTTGGAGGTCCTTCTAACATTCCGAAGGAGGATCCCATGCCCAACTTTGACCTGGAATTCAAGGTAAAACAAGAAGAACACTTTGACGAACATGGATATATTCATCCATGGGTGACAAAGTACTTTGCTCCAGCTCCCTTAATCCGTCCTTGGCCACAAAACGGGCTTATTGTTAGGAATAATTTCGTATTCTCGACTCGTCAGGTCATTCAAGACGGCCTTTGCCACGTCGGAATACTCTTTGCATACTATGCAAAAGAGTTTACCAAAGACTTGGCAAGTCTGACAAAAATGAGCCCGGTAATATCTCTAACCCCAAGAATTTAGCCAATTGCATACTTTTTTGACTGAATGCTTTTCTTCCTATCCTTGCTTGTTTTTTGACTTAAGCGATTTCTTTCTTTTCCATGTTTCAGCAATCTGCCGAGAACATTAATACGGAAGTTTTTACCAAACTTACTATCAAGAATAAGGAGGTAAAAACTCTCCTTAACATTCTTGAAGAGAAAGACTCGGAGCTGGCCTCCGTTTAGCATAAGCTAGAAGAATCAGCACGTAAATTCACCACTGTTTTTGTTAAAAAAAAATCTAAGTCATTTTCCGAGTTTTAACCCTTCATTTTCCTTGCTTTTCGGCTTATTTAACGAAATCCAAGCAAATAGCTGAAGATGCTGGCAGTGCCGAGAACCTCCGAAAGGAAAACATGGAACTTCACAAGATCAATGTGAAGCTCCAAAATGATCCGGAGGCCAGCCAGCTGGCTCTCAGGATTGCCGAGTCGAAGGCTTCCAGCCAGGCTGAGAAGGACAAGGATACCATCCTGGATTTGGAGAATGCTCCAAATCAATGCCTTGAAGAAGGCGCTGACATGGATATGATTCTCGGTAAGTTTGGAACACTTTTACCGGATTTTTTTTCCTTTTTCCTCCTATGTTTTTCCTAACTTTTCTTTGTTAATTTAAACAGAAGGTAGCCCCTCGCTTACCCGAATTGAAAGAATCCGGGCTTTCGGGAAGATCTTCACCGTGCTCAAAGCTACGGGGATGTTACTTGTCAACAAGTACATTCCCAAAATTCTCTTTAGTTACCAAAATTCTTGAGGCGATAGAAGAGGTGGTGAAACAGAAGGATTCCTGGTTCCGCTCTGCAGGTCGAGGTGGTGCACGCATGGCCCTTGGGCTGATGCGTATGCACTACCCTACCGCCAAGTCTTGGCGTGTGGTGACTATCCCACAAGGGTATACAGACGCTCAGCGGGCCAGCATATTTGACTCCATCAAAGGGCATGCTACCAAGATAGCACATATGGTGTCGATCTCCACCTTCTACCCAGAAGAAGAAATTCCGACAACTCCTGAAGATCCCAGCATCGAAGAAGAGGAGTCGGATTCTGAGAAGGCCACCTGAATCCTGGGTAGTTAGCAGGAAAATATAAGCATCACTATTCTTACAATGTAATATTCATTGTAATGCTATCTATCATTTGTATAAACAAGTATCCCTCTTTGGCGGTTAAACTATGTGTCGTTGGAAGGTTTTTCCAGGTTTTAATTCCTTTGCCTTCTAAGTTCTCTGGTTTCTATGTTTTAACTGTCCTTAGTGTTTGAAATGGCTCAATAGTACTTAATCTTCATGCCAAGTGACTGGGTTTAACCGACCAGTCGAAACTCAGAAACATGGATTGTACTAAGGCATTTTTACTTACTAATTTCAGTGAACCAACATAGAAACAATCAAATAATACTTATGCAAAAGTAAGGAATTTTGAAATTGTATGAAACCAGGAACGCAGGCACAATCTGGGTTTCCTTAAGCCTCCGTAGGCTCCAAAACATTCAGTTTTATAACTTCAATCACGCAGGCACAATTCGGGTTAACTTTGAGTATTTTGCAAGATCATTGGGAAATAAATAAGACGGACTTATGCTTTGTACGAAAATAAATAGATAGAACATAAATGCATGAATTCCGAAAACTTTATTTAATGATCTCAAAGATGTTTACATAGAAATTGAACTAAGTGTAGAAGGGACGTAACTGCTGGATGCTCCAGGGTCTCTTTTTTTCTCCTAGTTCGACATATATCTTTCTCTTTCTTTTGCGATTCGGTCTTTTGGGATCGTCCTCCGTATCCCGAATATCTACAAGATAGTAAGATCCATTTTTCATAGCCTTGCTAATGACACATGGTCCCTCCCAAATTGGGGCTAATTTGTGCTTCCTTAAATGCACCAATCTTAGCACTTAGTCACCTTCCTTGAAAGAACGGTGTCTGATTTTCCGACTATGGTATCGTCGCAATCCTTGCTGGTAACTGGCGGATCGTTGAAGCACAAGCTCTCGTTCTTCTTATAAAAGATCGACGGCAGCCTGTCGTGTCGGCATCCGAGTCATCGTATAGATCTATTTGGTGTCGTTCGAATACTCCAAAGAACGAAAGGTAATTCTTCTACCCATGCTCCAGCTGCTGTATGAAGAGGAGATACGAGTCTTGGGCGTATTCCTTGCAGGATTGAGCTATTCATTCTTTCAACATGCCCATTGGATTGTGGGTGTGCCACATATGCAAGATCTAGGCGTATTCCCGTTTGTCGGCAATATTTTACCAATTGTCCAATAGAGAAATTTGTCCCGTTGTCCATGATTATGTTGTGTGGAATGCCGTATCTCATGACTACGTCAATGATGAAATTTCTGGCAGTCACACCGTCAAGTTTTTTTATGGGTTTCGGCTCCACCCACTTGGTATACTTATCTACCGCAACAAGCAGATGTGTTAGTCCACCTCTAGCAGTTTTGAATGGTCCCATCATATCTAGCCCCTAGACCGCAAACGGCCATGTAATGGGGATAGTTTTGAGTGCTTGGTCTTGCATATTCGTCTGCTTGGCGTAGTACTAACATCCGGCACATGTGTTTACTATGTGTTCGGCGTCTGTATTGGCTGTTAACCAGAAAAACCCTGCACGGAATGCTTTTTTGACTATGATTTTTGACTGAGCATGATGTCCGCAATATCCTGCGTGGATTTCTTGCAGAATTTCTCGGCCTTCTTCTCGCGAAATAAATCGCTGAAAAATTACGACCGTGCTGCGTTTATACAGGCAACCATTAATTACCGTGTATCCTTTGCATTGACGTTGTATCTGTCTTTGCAAGCCCTCGTCTGCTCCATCCGGGAACTTCTGATCAAGTAAGAAGTTTAAATATGGAATTGTCCAATCCGGATTAACGAGCAGGACTTCTATTGACTCGTAAACAAGAGGATAATCAACATCTCCACCTTTAATTGATGGTTCATGCAAATGTTGGACAAACACACCAGGTCGTAAGGTTTTCACACTTTCCGAGCCCATGCGGGCTAATGCATCCGCGTTCCAGTTTCCTTCCCTTTTGATATAAAGTACTTCAAATCCGAGAAAGCAAATGGCGAATTCATCCACCCTTCTCCAATATTCGGCCATGATGGGACTTTTGGCGTCCCAGGTTTGGTTTAGCTGATGTTGTACCAAATCCGAGTCACCATAGCAAAGTATGCGTTTGGCGCCTATTTCTTTTGCAATATGCAAGCCATGAAGCAAAGCCTCGTATTCTACCACGTTATTACTGGCGTTGTAGTGTATTTATAATACGTACTCCATAGGGTCACCTTTTGGAGATTTTAGCACTACACCAGCTCCATCGCCTTCCTTCATCTTGGATCCGTCAAAATGCATAACCCAGTATTCTGACTCTAGCATTGTTGTGATTTCCATTGCTGCTGTCCAATCAGCGACGAAATCTGCCAACGCGTGGGATTTTATTGCCGTCCGGGGTTGGTACTTAATATCGAACGCAGCTAGCTCAATGCCCCATTTGGCTACTCGGCCTGTTGCGTCCACATTGTTGATGATATACCCTAATGGTTCTTTGCATACCACTATTATGGAATGTCTTTGGAAACAATGGCGGAATTTTCTTGATGCGAAAAACACGCCATATGTCAGCTTTTCATAATGTGGATACCTTTGTTTTGACTCAGAAATACTTCGCTGACGTAATACACTAGGTATTGATCTGGTATGCTTTGCTCATCCTTCTGCCTTTCCACAATAACTCTGTTTGTCGCTGTAAGAAACAATAACATGGGTTCTTTGTCTTTTGGTGATGCCAAAATCGGAGCTTTCATCAAGGTTTCTTTTAACTGTGTTAATGCTTTGTCTGCCTCTTCTGTCCACTCAAATTTTTCGGATTTCTTCAACAGTTTGTATAATGGCAGAACTTTGTCTCCTAGCCGACTGATAAACCTGCTGACTGCGGCTGCATAACCAGTCAATCTGTGTACATATTTTAAGCACGTAGGATTTGTGATGTTCAAGATCGCCTTGATTTTTTCCTGGTTTACTTCTATTCCTCCGTGAGAAACGATAAAACCCAGAAGTTTTCCTGAGGGAACCCCGAATACGCACTTTAATGGATTCAACTTCATTTTATAAGTGCGCAAATTTTTGAAAGTTTCTCGTAGATCTTCAAGGAGTGTATCTTTTTCCTTGGAAACGACGACAATATCATCCATTTAAACGTGTACGTTTTTGCCAATCTGACTACGCAAACAACTTTGCATATAACGTGGGTATATTGCACCTGCGTTCTTCAAGCCAAACGGCATGGTTATGTAATAGTACGTTCCGTAGGGTGTTATGAAAGAGGTTTTGATTTGATCTTCTTCTTTCATGCGTATTTTATGGTACCCGGAAAAACCATCCAAAAAGCATAAAAGCTCAGAGCCAGCAGTGGCATCTATTATTTGATCGATCCGCGGTAACGTGAACCTATCTTTTGGACACAGTTCGTTCAATCCCGTGTAATCTATACAGATCCTAAGAATAGTACTATCCTTCTTTGGGACTAATACTGGGTTCGCAGACCAATCAGTATGTATAACTTGTCGGATAAAGTTAGCTGCTAAAAGTCGGATAATTTCCTTGCCAATAGCCTTCTGTCTTCTTCCGGCTTGACGAGTTTTGATCCTGGAATCACCTTGAGTTGATGCTCAGCAAGCTCCCTGGGCACAATCGGCATGTCCGCTGGACATCAGGCAAAAATATCCCAGTTCTCACGGTGGAACTTGACGAGCGCGCTTTCCTATATTTTCGGTCATCTCGGTTCCCACCACGACAAACTTTGTCGGGTCTTTGGGATCTAGGATAACCTGTCTTGTATTCTCTCATGCTTTGAAGCTATCTGTCGGCTTCCAGCTTTCTTTTCCTGCCGGCATTTCTGTCGGTGATACATCCTTTGCCAGCTCTTTCAATTCTTCCTTTTCTATCACTTGTTCGGCGCAAAGGGCGTTTCCTTTTTCCAACTCGTTTGCCAATCCGAAGTCTCCTGATATGGTAATTACTCCTCCTTTTGGACCTGGCATCTTCAGCTTGTTATAGATATAACATGATCTTGTCATTAATTTGGCGAAATGTGGACGTTCGAGTATTGCATGGTATACACTTTCGAACGGCACCATCTCGAACGAGATTTTTTCCTGTCGGAAGTGCTCTCTTTCTCTGAAGGTTACATCTAGGGAAATTTCTCCTAGGGAATGTGGTTGTTTGCCCGGAACAATGCCGTGGAAACGTATGTTGCTGTGATTGAGTTGGGTCTTGGATATTCGCAAATGCTTCAGTGTATCTAGGTACATAATGTTGATGCTAGATCCTCCATCCATCAGCACTCTTTTCAGCCTAGTGTTTTGAACAATAGGGCTTACGATTAGAGCTTGTGTGCCGGGTTCTGGGATATTTCCGGAATGATCAGACTGATCCCAGGTGATTGGCATATTTGAATACTTCAAGAATTTAGGAGTTGGTGGAACAACCGCGTTTGTTTCTCGAAGTGTTCGCTTCGCCTGCTTTGCTCAGGGAGTTGCCAGGAAAGTTAAATTGCATTCTCCATCAACTCTCGGGAATTTTTGCTCGCCTTCCCGTTGTTGTTCCAGGATTTTTTCATCAGTGTTCAATTCAGAGCCTTGTTTTTCAGCTTCTGCCTTTTTCTTGGAGAATTTCATCTTGGAGTTCTTCCCCTTATTCCCGGATCATGCAATGCCTTTCATGTGCTTATTAAGCCGGCATTGCACATTGGTATGTGTAGGTTTCCCAAATTGCGAATGGTGGACACAATTTTCCGACTTAAACTTTTCCCGCTCTTCCTTTGAGTAGGAGATAGGTTCTATGTTTCTTCCCTTCCATTTTCTCCCATTATCCTTTCCAAAGGTTAAGTTAACTTCTTTCGGCTTTGGCTACGCTTCTGGAGTAGCTTTTTTCTAGGAACGAGGCGTCTTTTTGGCCTGAGCCAAAGCATCAATATTTCCACCTCTCTCTCTGATGTCGTCTTCAGCCGCTGCGTGCTCATTGGCGGTGGTAAGCATAGATCCAAGATCTTTGTGCTCCTTTGAACCAACCATGAATGGTATCAGGCCGGGTTTTAAGCCATTGATGAAAGCATGCATTGCTTGTGCATCACTTACTCTAGAGCAGCTGTTTTTCATTGATGTCCATCTTGAAATAAAGTCGACATACGACTCATCTTCAAACTGGACGCAGCGGTTTAGCTGTTTGATGCTCTTGGGGCGTTTGTATGTTCCCCCGAAAATGCTGAGTGAATACTCTAGCCATATTATCCCAGCTATCCACAGTTCTTGACGGAAGCCCGTTGATCCAATCTCTGGCTCCATCCAGCAACATTAGGGGGAGGAATTTGTCCCTTTGTTAATCTGGATGGCAGTATAGTAGTCTAAAAGCCATGTATCCGGATTTGTACTGCCGGTATACTTTTGGTATGTTGGACCAACTTTGGCAAAGACGGAATGTAGAGTTATTTTTCGGATCTTGTCAGTGAAGCACTTAGGTCCAAAGTATAGATCATCTCTTTTCGCCTTATCGGCGCGAACGGGATATCTGCCGGCTGAATGGACAGAAGGGGATTTGCTCCTTTCTGGGCCATTGTTGCGCGAGTGTGCTTTTCCGGGATTATCCCTGTTTCGTCCGTTATCGTGTCCTTTGGAATAAGGTGGAATTCTACTCCTTGGCCTTTCTTTCTTCCTAGGAGGAGTACGGGATCTTTCACGCCTGTGAGGGGTGTCGTATCTTCTGGCTTTTTCAGCTGGGAATCTCGGAGGAGGCATTGCTTTTTCATCTTTCCAGTTTTGTTCTTCCCAATCACGGGGGTTATTTCCACCTTTCGCAGATGTGATCATGTCCTTGACGCTGCATCCTTATGATCTGGGATTTTCTTGTCCTTTTTCGGATCTCCTTTCTTCTCCTTAGAATTGCCTGAATCTCCAGGTTCGCCCGGTCCAGGTGCTCCAGCGGCGCATGTGGCGGTTTTGCATAGGGATGAGTCGTCATGCAACTTCCTTGATCTTGTCTGCCCTCGATGTTGCTGTTGCGATGCTTTTTCCTAAGAAAGCATACACCCCTTGAGGATTTTCGTCGTTGGAGTACCAAACGTCATTGAGGATGGCGAACGCGGCTTCCGCATTTTTGGCTGCGTTATATATACGTTCGCCCTTGGCATCAGTGTCGTTTACTTGTCTTTGCCAAGAAGGGTTTTGGAACCGTTCCTTTGGTGGCAGCACGTCCGACTTTGCGATTCCGGGTAACCGTGTAGGTTTTCTGCCATATCTATTCCTTCTTAAGTACTCCTCTATTTCTTCCAGCTGCAACTTAATGCTAGCCTGGGTTTTTAAGAGATTTTCCCGAGTTCTGAATAGATACTGTTGTTGCCGCTGTAGAGCTTGTCTCCTGGCTTCCAGCACTTCAGGGGGTTCGTCACGTCCCACTGGGGGCTTGAATTAACCCGAGTTCGTCCTTTTCCGACATTGGCGGGACAGGGATTTCCGTCTTTTTCTTCTCCGCATGCGTGACTCCGCTTCCTCCTCCTACTTCCAGGTTTTGGTTAGCAATATCTGCCATTTTTTTCTTCTGGAGTTTATACTCGAGTTTCTTGGCAGTCTTCTTTTTCTTCTTGGAAGAGGGAGGTTTTTTACCAGGTTCATCTTGTGTCGATTCCTTGACATCAGGGTAAGTTGGGCTGGTTTCACCGTCCTCTTTTTCCTCATTTGGCGGAGGTGTTTTGGGGTCTTCGTCATCTCCGGCATCCGTGTTTTCAGACGGTTTTGCCATAAGCCCTACATGGAAGCCCCCTTACATAGATTTTTGACCTTTCTCTCGAAAGCATCTTCATATTCATCCTCGGATAGGTCTTCAGATCCGGGTTCCGACTCCAATCTTGCCTCTAGGGCAGCTAACACAGAGTTGGCTTCCGAGTTTATCGTCTCATTAACGGGTGTCGGATCTTCCACTTCAACTGTGGGATTGTTTTCGTCTGCTTCTTCCACGTGATTAATTTCATCCGTGTTTTCAGCAACCTCGGACTGCACCATGCCAATAAAGTGAGATCTGATTGCGGGCATCTCCGAAGAGGCAGCAATTTCAGCGTGGTATTGGCGATCTGAGCAAAATCCGGCATCATAGTTTTCTTCAACTGGTTATAGGGCGGGTGGGATAAATTTACTTCCACCACAGAATCTCATTGCCTTTGCAGTTAATCCGATAAAGATGTTTGCAGATCCAATCGGTAAAACGCAGGCACTTACGAGATGATTCCATGCTGGCATGTACGATCCATTGTCGAGGAAGCGCCCGACGTCGTTGTCGAATTCCAAGCTTCTGACAGTTATTGTACTGCCGATTCCGCCGAGTATCCCTGATCGAAACATCACGCCTGACGTCGTTGGCCCATGGTGGGCGCCAACTCTCGAGACATCATAGTAGATTTCATAGACGGGGGTGCCATGAGACTACTGGTAGAGACATGGGGGACGTGGTAGTAAGAAAACCAGGAACACCAAATTTACCCAGGTTTGGTACGTCGCAACTAGGCGGGGTTCCTACTCCTGCAATCTCACTAAATCAGGGCTGAAGCCTGAAGTATACAAAGTACAATGTGAGTAGGGTTTCGCTAACTCGACGAGGATCAACTTCTCGGCGAGTTGGCTTTTAGCTAATTGTCTGTCTTCTTCTCTCCCGTCCAGCTTTATATAGATAGCCGGGTTAGGGCTTACAGAAAGGATACCTAGAAGACTATGGAAAGTATCTAATTTGGAAAGTAAAGAGTTCGTATTCTACACCAAGTCGCTCCACTTTGGGCCGGAGTCCGGGTTCTTATAGAATCCGGCTCCTGCGCGTCCGCTTACTGGGCCTCCTAATGGACAGTGATCCATTACCAACAGGCCACCCTGGTAATCCGGCTCTTTAGGACAATGCCGGATAAACCCCTATTCGGTATATATCCAACAAAGGGGCAACATCATATGAACTCCACTAGATTAACAGTGCTCACGATCATATCAAGATGACAAAATGGGAGAGAGAGAGGGAGAGACAGAGAGATAACCACATAGTTAGTGGCACAAGCCATCTGCCGTAGGAGGAACTACTCAAACATCATCATGGGAGGCAGCAATGTCTATAGAGATGACTTCGTGGGCACTTCCCCGTCCTGGCAGACTGCCGGAAAATCCTCCAGGGTCATTGGTTTTAGGCCAGAGGGGTATATATGGTAAAGAGGCGGTGTCAGGATAGTTCTAGGGCCACCAGGTGACATGATGGTGCGGCCTTGGGTGGGGCCGTGCCATGTTTTTTCCTGGTGGCTTTGGGGCCCTCTCCGACTCCCCTTCGGACTTCGTCTTTGTTCCGGATAAAAACCTGCCCTCGATTTTTTGTGGAATTTTCTGCGTAATTTGTCTCTACGGATTTTCTGAAATACAAAAATAGTAGAAAATAGAAAATGGATCTGACAACTATCAATAGGTTAGCCCGACAAAATGCCCTAAAAAGATATAAAAAAACATAGGGCAATGGTATAAAACAAGCATGGAACAATAAAAAAAATATAGATATGTTTGAGACGTATCATTGGGAAAAGGAAAGAAATAGTTAATCATGTCTCCAATAATAACTAAATGAGGCGTACAGTTAGATGAAAGAAATAAGAGCAGAGTTAAACACAAGGAATACATCAATCACTCACATCTCCAAAAAGGTAAAAGAAAAATAGATTTGAGGCTCGTACTTATGCTGGACACATAAACAACCCCGATGGAACTAGTGAGCCAAGTAGGATGCACACGAATTGTATTTGTGCATATCACAAGGATCACTACACAATTAGAGTATCACACCATTTTAAAACATTTTAATCATTGGCATTCTCGAAAAAATACCAACAAAGAACATAAATGATTCAGATTGGTGCCTCATACTTAGGTTGGACACGCACAAGAAGTCTTGATGGAACTTATGAGCCAAGTAGGATGCACAAGACCTGTATTTTTTTGCATATCATAAGTCTCACCAGATCAACGGGGCTATCACATAGTGAGCCACAATATTTTATTCATCGGGATTCTAAAAAGATCAAACATCCGGTAGGATCGCAATAATTAAAAGCAACATAATTAATAATTAATATCACAATTCATAACCCTAACTAATACACATAGAAACTCCGATTAAGTTCAACGACTGTTGAAACGGGTGGCCTTACAATAATTAAGTTAATGTACATATAAATTTTACAACACAAGCTAATCGATAATTTGGAACTACAACTAGGCAAACATAAAGAATTCTAACCGTGCCCGGAATATCATGCGGGAGCCCTCCTTCATCATGAACGACCTCTTTTTACCAAATATCTAGGATAAGATCTATGTCACGGTTAGGAGGCTGACCCAACAGTGAAAGAGCAAAACTCACGTGCATGACGCCCTTAGAGATGATTGTCGCAAACTTTTGCTAGACATGATAGAACTCTTCTCTGGTCGCTTCATCGTAGGCCAACACAAAGCGGCGGGTCCAGTCTTTGATATCAGATGGAAGCATACGGCTATATTGGTCCCGTAGGTACGCACAAATGTGATGGAGGGAGTAGTAGGACTACTTGTGATTGCGAGTCGACTGCTTGATGCAGGGGAACTCCGTTTGGTGGGTGAACACGCGCTTGCCTTGGACGACCTTTTCCTTCACGATTTTTTCTCCCAATGCGTTGTACACGATAAGAGCACTTTCCTGACATTGTCGTAGTCTTTATTCCTTGCATTGCCTGAGCTGAGATATGTGGCAAGCAAATGTTTGATCGAAAGGAAGATGGGTGTGCCGTATTTAGCTCTGCGCAAAACATTTCAAACGGAATGTTGGAAAAGAACGATGGAAATCTAAGAATGCATGTTTATGTCAGCAAGAGGATGACTTACCAGGTAAAATAGGGCATGAATATGTAATCTTTGCTCTATTTGTCCACCATGAAGCCTTGAAGATAATTCTACTCGACTCACCTTTTCCTAGTGGATCGCAAGACGTCATGACGCATGTAGTAGGGGTCCACAATCGTGACACCCAGAGTATTATCTCTAAGGATCTGCACCACCATACTGAGCCGAAATTAAATAGGGGAAATATGGAATGGTGCAGCTGATTGAGGTTAAACATATCGAAGATACCTGAAAACCCCAGGACTAACATATCTGCATCGCTTGTCTCAACGAATCCCAGGTCCCATGGAACCTTGGCCATGGTAACCAGGTATGAAGTATGTGAGTCTTGAATAAGGGGCTTTTCCATCCACACAACACTCTCATGCAAACTCCGCATATTTCCACTTGCGGACTTGAGCAATGCATCTCTTAACATCGGATTACCAGACACATGCACGTGCGGCGTACCATTGGATATTGGTGGCCCATCCTGGACCTGAATCGACTTTTGAGACGACTCGGTCACACATTTGTTAGACTTATTTCCTACCACCGCTAACTGCTCAGAGGTGGACTTATGGATTGTGCCAGGGCTGAAAATAATTCCTCCCTTCTTGCTTGCCGGAGGCTTATTGAAGGGGCCATATTGAGGTTGTCGTCCGGAGAACCGAACATACGCTTGCAGTTGGATTACTCTGCGGGAAGAACAGCTTGACCTTGAGCCTTGCTATTGTATGGTTCTTCACCTTCACCCGGAAAGCAGTGTCCGGCATCATAGTTAGCGGTGGTGAAATCTTCGGCGTGTGAAAGATTGTCCTCCTTGGATTATGTGCCATCTGCATGGCATCATAGTAGCGTGCACCGTCATAGTTGAGTTGCATTATGTGCCGACTCTCGCGGTAGCCTCATCTAGCGAGCCCGCCGAGATGCCTCTTGACGAGACGACCAGGGTTCTCATGGATGTCTGGAAAATTCGTGCAGAAATATATGCACTCTTCTGTCAGAAAAACCTTAGCTATGCTTCCATTTGGACGGGTCATGTTTCAAACGTATCCTTTAATACCACCTTTCATCCCTTCGAACGACATCATGCTATGTAAAAACGATGGCCCAAGAAGGACGATATCATCCACATCATTGACCCCGAAGATGCACCATAAAGTACAAAAATGCGAGCGTGAAGTACATCTTGAGCTCGTATAGTATCACCATGATCTCTTCTTGGAGCCTTACAAGTTGCTTCACCTCAATCGACTTTCGATAGATGACATTGAAAAAGTTGTAAAGTCCAACAGTGTGATACGGACGTGCTATGCTCGTCCATTATCCCTTGTCTTGCAACTGTAAGTATCTGCACCATCAACGTTCAACCGTCATGAGACTTCATCCAACTGAACTTTTGTTTCGGTACGTCTAGGTATCTGGTTATCTTCCCACCGTAAGGAAATTTCACTCCAAAGGGGCACTTGAAGAACTGGTCAATCTCTTTTGCTCTTTTGCCTTGTGATGACGACCTTCCATCACATCTAACTCAGCATCATCATTAGCATCATCATCCGAGACTCCTCCGTGGATCTCGGCCCTGATACCCATAAATCTCAAAGTTGTTCCTTTATATCAGCCCATCTTTAGTCCTCTCTGCATGTTGACACTAATAGGAAAAAGCCTACTCGTGGAACTGCACTAGTGGAGAACAAATTACGGTGCCCGCCACAAAAGTGCAGTTCGAGTGCTATTGCAAATGTAATGTGTGGCGGACTACCATAAGAATACGCCACATATTACAAAAAAGTCAGTGGCGCATGAGAAAATGGAAGCGCCATGCGTAACTAGGCGCTCTATTCTCCCCCGAACCACAACTTACTAGTGGCGCACGTCCATCCAGTGCGTTACAGCCATATGGTATACTCGTCACGCATGATGTACGCAGTGCGCCACTAGTTTTTTCTCACAATTTTGCAGTATTGTCGCAAAAAAAACTCGTGGCGCCCCATACAGGAGCTGCGTCATTAGTAACCTCACACATGAATGTAGTTTAAACTTTTATTCAGTCTCAAGCATTGTCGGTTGATTGCCTATAAATATATTTTAATTTGCGACTACATTTTGTGTTCAGTAATGTGTATTTGTTATTGATTTGTTTCGAAACGTGTTGTATTTTTGGGCACCTTGAAAAAATATCATATTTTGTAAGTCTTTTACAAACATTTGAAATTCCATGAAAAATATATAAAACATTAGTAACATTATAGGAATAGGTAAAGTACTGACATGAAGAAACTAAGAAAAATCGGGCAGATTACCCTTGGCGCGACATTTTACGATGTGTGCCACGGGTAGTGTACCAGTGGCGCACTCTGCTCGTTGTGCGCCATGGGTAAATCATCTGTGGCATGCTTCAATAGTTTTGCGACACGGCTAACATATGCAAGATACGAACAAAGGGGGCCTTTCTTCCACAATTCGTCCCCAAAAATCAGTTGGAAAAATAACTGCCCCCACGCACGCCTCCGCCACCATGCTGCTACGCTACAAGCCTCCTCTGCCTTGCGTCGCTCGTATCCTAGCGCTCCCAACACCGCTCCGACGGGTACCCGCGCGCTCTCTCACTCCACCGGCCTCTACCGCACACGCCGCCACGCCATCAACTGTTGCGCAAGGAGCCGCCACCGAAGGATTCTGCACAAGGCCGCCGACTTTGCTAGTACATGAATCTCCTCCTCGAACTATCACCGACGCCACGTACTTCTCTTGTTAGACTCAAATATCCTATTCTCCTATGCCTTTATGGTGTATGTATTTATGCCTGCACAAAATGTATCCAACCATGAGCTGTTCAACCTGGTTGGAATGGAATGTTCCACTCTATTGTTAATTTTATTTGTAAGATGGTCTACGTGAGTTGTTAAAATTTTCCGGACTTCGTATGTCCTTTGATAGAAAATGTCATGCCGGATTTTTTTAGTTTGTATAGCAAAGGTCATTACGAAGAGGAAGAAGCCTGAGTAGATGGATATCAGTGAGTAACTGGCCAACATTAAAGCGACCATGTGCGCCATGGTTGGAGCCAAAGTGCAAGATACAATCAAAGACATGATTCCGTGCATTATGGAATCCATCAAGGCTTCAGTTTATAGAGAGACGCAGGGCATGGTGATACGTCTTAAACGTATCCTTAATTTATGATGTTCCATGTTGTTTTCATGCCACATGCTACATGTTTTCCTTAAATTTTATGTCATTTTTATCGACTTCCCGGGACTAATCTATTGACAAGATGCCACGGTGCCAGTTCATGTTTTCTGCTGTTTTTAGTTTAAAAAAGGTTGTTCTGGAAATATTCTCGGAATTGGACGATTCAAAAGCCAGAAGTCTTAGAAGTCCCGGAGGGAGAAGGAAGTACAAAGGAGACCCGGAGGGGGGCCCTGGAGCCCCCACACCATGCCTGGGCATGGATGGCCCCATGGCCGCGCCTGGGGTTGGTATGGGCCCCTCGGGCGCCCACCGCGATTGCCCTTTCGCCTATATATGCCCCCCATGCATAAACCCTAAAAATACCAGCCTTTTTCCACGAAAAGTTCCCTAGCTCCACCACCGCCACTCACAAGTTTCAGGGGAGATAAATCTCTGTTCCGGCACCCTACCGGGACACGGAAGTGCCTCCGGAGCCATCTCCATCGACTCCACCGCCATGTTCATCACCGTTGCTGTCTCCTATGATGAGGAGGGAGTAGTTCTCCCCCGGGGCTGAGGGCTCTACCGGTAGCTATGTGTTTCATCTCTCTCCCGTGGTGTGATCTTTATGTGATCATGAGCTTTGTAATCTAGTTGAATCAGTAGATGTTATTCCTGATCTGTTAGGCTTCTCAAGTGGTTATGTTATGAGATCTTCGTAGACACTTTGATCACGGTGTAAAGGTGACAGTGTGTGCACCGTGTGGTTTAGCATGATATTTATATCTTGTGTTGCTTGACCCTATTAAAATTGGTGTTTGTCTAGTACCTTCTACGATGCTCATAGTGACAGTGTGGGCTTAACTAAACATGGGAATGCGACTTTGAGGAGTGCTGTTACATCCCTACACAATGAATTGGTGTTTGTTATTCGACCGGAGAGTGGTTCGGAGTAGCATAGTGAAGAGGGATATTTATGTATCCAGTTATGTTATTGTTGTCGAGAGTGTTCACTAGTGAAAGTATGATCCGTAGGCCTTATTTCGAAGCATTGAAACACTGTTTTCAACCAGTTCTGCTACATTTTTTCTTGCTACCATTTTTATTTTAGATTGCAATTACTACTTATACACATCCATGTTACTTTTATTTCACTTTCTCTTCGCTGAACTAGTGCACCTATACACTTGACAATTGTATTAGGTGTGTTGGGGAAACAAGAGACTTCTTGTACCGTAATTGCAGGGTTGCTTGAGAGGGATACCTTTGACCTCTTTCTCCCTGAGTCCGATAAACCTTGGGTGATCCACTTAAGGGAAACTTGCTTTTGTTTTACAAACCTTTGCACTTGGAGGCCCAACACTGTCTACAAGAATAGAAGTGTGCATAGACATCAAGATCTTTTCTGGCGCCGTTGCCGGGGAGGTAAGGTAAAAGATTCTCACATCCTCGGGTGTGAGTGCTTGAAGTTATTTCCATTAGATTCTGAAATATATCTTTTCGTTTCTTGTTTTCACTAGTTAGGCTTATTTTTACTTGTTCCTTGTTTTTGTTTTTACTAGTTAAGCTTAATGGAAAACAACAAAAATATGATAGAACTTTATAAACTTTATCTTGAGTTAGGACATGAAGTGTTTGAGGAGAAAATTAAAAAACCCATGGAACTTTATTTGCAAGCTAGTAGTAATGTTATTAGTATGAATTCTTTGAACACCATAATTTCTAATGCTATGGAAAAGTCTAAGCTTGGGGAAGCTGGTTTAGATGAATATGATATTTTTAGTCCCCCAAGTTTTTAGAAGGAAATTTTCTTTGATGATACTTTGCCTCCAATATATGATGATTACAATGATGAAAATGATATTTTTAGTCCACCTACTATTGAGGAGAAAATAAATTATGATTACAATATGCCTCCTATATTTGATGATTATGGTGATGATAATAATAATGATAGCTATTTTGTTGAATTTGCTCCCACTTCTATTAATAAGAATGACTATGCTTATGTGGAGAGTATTAATTCTTTTATGCATGTGGCTCATGATAAGAAAGTTTTAAGTGATAGTCATATTGTTAAGTTTATTCATGATGATGCTGAAAGTTATTATGAGAGAGTAAAACATAGTATTATATATCTCAACAATATCAAGTTTCCCCTCTTTATGTTCAAACATTTGAAGTTGCACTTATTTTGCTTTCCTATGCTAGCAACTTTGTGCTTTGTTGACTTGTTTTTCTAAAAGATTTTTTCATAGGAAGTGGTTTAGACTTAAACTTGTTTTACATTTGCTTGTTGATTCTCCCTTTTGCTTCAATTCATATTTCTCATGTGAGCATCTTCTCAAATTATAGTGCCTAGCTAAGACGTTAAAGAAAAGCACTTATTGGGAGATAACTCATGTTTTTGATTTTTTTCTTTGTTTTTTCTCTATTTTCTTTGATTCAAGGGGTTGTATACTTCTGTAACAACTCCTTTGCATCTTTATTTTCATGTATTAGTTGTGCCAAGTAAAGTTTCTAACGAAAGTTAGAGTCTCCAACCTATCTATAATTTTTGATGCTCCATGATGATATTATGACAATTACCACTTTTTGATTTGATCAGCAGAACATTTTCGAAAAAAAATCATCTTTACTTGTTGTCCTATTTTGACAGATTTCTGCCAATAATTGCATTTGCATCTTAATCTCTTTCTTTTGGTGTTCTTTTGAGAAAAAGAGTTTTAAAAGAAGTTGTGACAGTAGCTAATGTGTTTATGAGTGTTAGGATTGTGTTTAAACTGGACCATGTGAATTTATTATTTTGATTGCACTAACGTTGCTAATGAAGATTGTGAGAAGTTTGGTGTGAACGAAGTTTTCAAGGGTCAAGAGAAGAGGATGATATGATGTGATCAAGTAGAGTGAAGAGCCTAATCTTGGGGATGCCCAGGACGTACATCCCAGCAAATTCCAAGAAGACCCAGGCGTCTAAGCTTGGGGATGCCCAGGGTATCCCCTTCTTCATCGACAAATTATCAGGTAACTTGTAGTGAAACTATATTTTTATTCAGTCACATCTTATGTGCTTTACTTGGAGCGTCAGTTATTTTTGTTTTCAGTTTGTTTGGTTTTCTTTGCTGTAATAAATTGATGGAACATATCATACTTGTATGGGAGAGAGACACGCTTCGTTTTCTTTGCTTAGAACACTCTAGTTTTCATTCTTATTGTTCTATGAGTGTTCACTTTTTGCTAGTACTGCGTTTAGCCCTTGTGTTCATGCATCTCTTTTTCAGAGTTGTTAGTTTTAGTAGTGTTATGTGAGTACTCTCATGTTTTCTTGCTGTAGCATTTAGAGAATTTTTGTTAAAACATATCTTGTATGGTGCTTGTTGGGAAAAGAAACTGCTGCTTGATGTAGAATTTATAACAGTGCAAGTAGAAGCTTGTATAGATTGTGGCTAGAACTTTTTCATGCCATGCTAAATGTTATTTTAGTTTTAAAGCCTTGTGGTTATTGAGTAGCATGAATATCCTTAAATAGCTAAGAGTGTTTAATATGTCTTGAAAGATTCATGAGTTATTCTTGTTATAGTAAAGCATCAATATAGGGTATTCTATTTCGAATGTTTTATTTGGTTGACTTGGAGCATGCTCACACCATGTTTATGACTATGAACCAGTCAAGAATAGCCTCCATGACCACTTAGTTTTTGAACTTATGATACCGCTTATGCTTTAATTAATTATGCTTATGTCGCTATGCATGATTATGGCTCTTATGCTCTCTTCATTTTTCGCTCCCAGTCTTTTGCTAGCCTCCAGCTGTACTGAGTATGGAATTCTACTCGTGCATCCAACTCCCTTAAACTTCCCATTGTGTACACCATACCTACCTACATGTGGTATTTCACTCCCACTCCAAGTAAATTGCTCATGTGTTACCTTTAAAACTTTCAAAATTACTCATGTTTTGTGTTCTTGTTTTTGCTCATGGGGGCGTCAATGGAGAATATTTATCTCACTTGTTGATTGGATTTCACACCCTGGACTAGTGGCTTCCTCCGCTTATCCAAATGCTAGAAGAGCTGGCAGCAAGGTGCCCAGCCCCAAATTTATACAAACAAATTCTCTTCAGTATTTTTGCCCCTGATTTATCACTCAAAGCAAGGGATGACCTTCTACACCTGTTGCATCCTTCACATGGGAGCCGCTCTTGTGAATCCAGTTGGCTTGTGACGTATTGTATTTTCTGTTTACCATTCGTTGACATTAACATACACCTCTCCTAAAATATAGACACTCCTCAACGATATGTGATTGTTGGCAGGCACCCGAGGATTTGGTCAGCCATGGTTTGTGAAAGATGGATGGGAGGAGTGTCAAACTTTTTATACGTCTGTTTAATAAAATAAAAGCTCTAGCACATGAGTGATCCCTTCTTCCCTTTGCAAAGGGACTTTCTTTGACTTTTATGTTGAGTCTCCATCTTCTAACTTTATGCAAGTTGAGAGAGCATTTTTACCATTTTGGGTTTTATGTGCATTTGTCCCATAAACATCAATAACTGATTCATGATGTGCTATTGTTCGTTCTCAAATTGTTTTCTCTAGTCTTCCTCATGAACCTTGAAGGTGTCCTGGCATTTATGTTTTTTCCCACTCTTAAGGACTAACGAAATACCACTTTTCCATGCTTTCTCTATACTTGAAACAAACGTATATATTTCTTTGCATTATTATCCATGATCCTTTATTTGAGAAACTCTTCATGATGCAAAGTGATTGCTATGCTTTATTATTAAAGTTCTATTATCATGTTTGTGTTTAAAGTTCTATGATCTCAGCTTACATATGCTTTTACATTATAATGATCAAGTTTATGTTAGTAGCATGTCACCTCAGAAATTATTGTGTTTTATCATTTACCTATTGGAGGACGAGTAGGAACTAAGATTGGGGATGGTTGATATGTCTCCAACGTATCTATAATTTCTGATGCTCCATGATGATATTAATCCAATTGCTGCATGTTTTCTCCCCTATTTATAGCATTTTTTACACGTTTTCCGGGACTAACCTATTAACAAGATGCCACAGAGCCAGTTCCCTATTTTCTGCTATTTTTAGTTTCAGAAAATTTGTTCTGGAAATTTTCTCGGAATTGGAAAATTCGAAAGACAGAAGTCTTATAAGTCTAATAAGCTTTGAGAAGTCCCGAAGAGCCCCGGAGGGGGCCACAGGGTGGCCACACCATGGGGTGGCGCGGGTCCCCCTGGTCGCGCCACCTAGGGGTGTGGGCCCCCTGGCCACCCCCTGACATCGCCCTTTCGCCTATTTATACTCCACCGAGGGAAAACCCTAAGGAGATCGAACTTTTCCACAAAATACATCCGTAGCTCCGCCTCCGCCACCGACAAGTTTCGGGGAAGAGATCTCTGTTCTGGCACCCTGCCGGGACGGGGAAGTGCCCCCGGAACCCATCTCCATCGACTCCACCGCCATTTCCATCGCTCTTGCTGTCTCCTATGATGAGGAGGGAGTAGTTCTCCCTCAGGTCTGAGGGCTCTACAGGTAGCTATGTGGTTCATCTCTCTCCCATAATGTGATCTATATGTGATCGTGAGCTTTGTAATCTAGTTGAATTCGTAGATATTATTCTTCATCTATTATGCTACTCAAATGGTTTTAGTTATGAGATCTCCGTAAACACTTTGATCATGGTGTACAGGTGACAGTGTGTGCACCATGTGGTTTAGCCTTATATTTATATTTTGAGTTGGATAACCCTATGAAATTGTGGTATTTGCGTGGAACCATCTGGGTCCCATGGTGATATCATGGGGGTTACTTAGTTGAGAAAGTGCTTACTCTGAGGAGTGCTGTTAAATCCCTACGCATGGATTGGTGTTGTTATTCGACCGGATAGTGGTTTGGAGTAGCATAGTGAAGAGATGGTATTTATTAATTCAATTATGTGATCATTATTGAGAGTGTCCTCTAGTGAAAGTAAGATCCCTAGGCCTTATTTCCAAGCATGGAAAAACTATTTTCCGCCTATTCTGCTACATGTTTGCTTGCATTAATTTTATTTTAGATTGCTATTATCACTTATTATCATCCATATTACTTGCATTTTACTCTCTCTTCGCCGTACTAGTGCACCTATACAACTGACAATTGTATTAGGTGTGTTGGGGACACAAGAAACTTTAATTGCAGGGTTGCTTGAGAGGGATATCTTTGACCTATACCTCCCTGAGTTCGATAAAACTTGGGTAATCCACTTAACGGAAACTTGCTGTTGTTCTACAAGCCTCTGCACTTGGAGGCCCAACACTGTCTACTAGAATAGAAGCGTGCGTAGAGATCACTGTCCACCGTAAAAAATTGAATAATTCAGTGAAAGATTGAAATGACCTAAAACTTTTTGCGCTTATTCCTCAGCTAATTTCGAAACTTTTTCTTTGTTTAAGTTTTGATTTGAGCAACTGAAGTTCCCTGAAAAAAATCGTCATTACCGGTTTTTCTAGTTTTGGCAGATTCTGCTGTTTTTCTTGCATTTGCTCTTTTACGATGTCAAGTGGATTTCTTTGCTTCATGAAACATCAGTGGATGTAGCTAATGTTTAAAAGTATCAATAGCACTTATTCCCATACATAACCCATGCATTTTTTATTGTTGCACTAACCCTGTAATGCGAATTACTCTTTGAGTGTGGTGTGAAGGAAGTTTTCAAGGGTCAAGAGAAGAGGGTGATATAATGTGATCAAGAAGAGTGCAAGGTCAAAGCTTGGGGATGACCCCATGGCTCATCCCAGCAAATTCTAACAAGACTCAAGCATCTAAGCTTGGGGGTTCCCAAGGAATCCCCTTCTTCATCAATAATTTACCAGGTCACTTCTAGTGAAACTATATTTTTATTTGGTCACATCATATGAATTTTACTTGGAGCGTCAGTTATTTTTGCTTTCAGTTTGTTTAGTTTTTTTATTTAGTTTATGGTGGGATGCTATCAAACTTGTTTTGGATAGAGACACGCTCCATTATCATTGCTTAGAACACTCTAGTTTTCATCTGTATTGTTCTAGGAGTGTTCACTTTTTGCTAGTACTGCGTTTAGCCCTTGTTTTCACACATCTCTTTTTTAGAGTTGTTAGTTCTAGTAGAGTTATGTTAGTACTCTATTGTTTCACTGTTATATCTCTAAAGAGTTTTTGTTGTTTGAAGGAAATATAAAATGCTACATGTGGTATATGGTATAACGAATAATCTTGCATATTCTTGTAGATCACTAACCTATTTCACTTGATTATTTGATGTTCTTTTGAGATATTAATATGCCTAATGGTAAACTTGCTAGTCTAGTAAAGTAAAAACAATTAATGGTTGGTCTAAAAGCTTGAAACTGTGCCACACTCAAATAACTAGTTGATAGGATAATGGTATATGACTTCCTTTTCTGATAGCGATCGTAATGGATTTTTGTTACGCGCTACAGTCGGGTTAGCTAACAGTGACTTGTCACTGCCACAGACCCTCTTAAGTGATTTTCATTATGCCTTGTGAGATCATGATTTTATTTGGAATCTTTTAACTTTTTAGTTCTACGTTGCGGTTTCTGGCATTACCACCATCCATATTTTCTAGCCTATTCGGTACTGTGCATTGCTCATTCCCATATTGAGAGTTGGCGCAAACTTTGCGAGTACATCCAAGCACCGTGGGAGAAATTTGTTCTTCTACACATAGGAAAAAATTTATCTTCCTCAAAACAGCCACCATACCTACCTACCATGGCATTTCCATAGCCATTCCGAGATATATTGTTATACAACATCCATCCTCATTATGTTACTTGATGTCATACCTAATTGTTATTTTGCATACTGCTACACTAGCAGGCGCATTTAGTTTTATACACATCAGAGATATTTCAGTTTGAGTTATGAGTACTAAAAGTGTGATGATTCATTGTAAAATAGAGTGTTACCCCTACCAGTGAGGTTATATATCAAAATAATAAAATAAAATAACCCAAAAAGAAAAGCAAAGAAAGAAAGGGAAAAAGAGATATAATAAAGATAGAGGGGGCATCACTACTATCATTATTCCAAACTTGTGCTTGTTAGTATCATTACTTCAGTTTGGAGAGAGTTTTCATATTATGACTTGCATAACTATGTGGGGAACTTACATTATAGAACTTCGCTTGTATATTCCAATGGTAAGCCTCCTCAAAAGATCTCTAGGTCTTCATGAGCAAGCAAGTTGGATGCACCCCTACTAGTTACATTGAAGAGCTTTCATACACTTATAGCTCTATGTGCATTCGTTGTGTGGCAATCACTACTCCTTGCATAACTTCCATTATAAGACTTCCTCTTGTCTAACGATCACTTTCAGTTGTGTGAGACTTTCTTCGATTGACCATCCAAACTCCCCCCCCATAATGTTCTTTTTGCCACAACATTCTGGTGCTAGGAATCAATACATAACGCTTGGTTGTTTTGAGTGCATAATTAATTGAATGGTTTTCCGACGTGCATATTGTTGTTACTTGACTTGATCATCACGGGAGTTGTTGTAAGATTTTGATGCCTTGGATAATGATATTTTTGTGCTTGAAGCTCAAATCATCTTTAATATACTTTGCACGATTGATTGTCTTCTAGTATCGATTCATTGGAAAGTTTTAATTTTTTCTTCCTAATAGTTTATACATTATTCTATTTGATATCAACTTTAAACCACAACCTTTATTCATTTTATCCTTGTTTACATGATACATTTCTATGATGATCAAGTTCATGTTGGTAGCATGTCATCTCAGAAATTATTTGTTTTTATCGTTTACCTACTCGAGGACGAGTAGGAACTAAGCTTGGGGATGTTGATACGTCATAAATGTATCCTTAATTTCTGATGTTCCATGTTGTTTTCATGCCATATGCTACATGTTTTACTTACACTTTATGTCATTTTTATCGATTTCCCAGGACTAATTGTCGGATATATACCGATTAGGGGTATATCCGACATTGTCCTAAAAGAGCCGGATTGCCAGGGTGGCCTGTTGGTAATGGATCACAGTCCATTAGGAGGCCCAGTAAGAGGATGCGCAGAAGCCGGATTCTAGAAGAACCCGGATCACGGCCCAAAGTGGTGCGGCTTGGAGTAGAAGACGGATTCCTTACTTTCCAAGTTAGATACTTTCTGTAGTCTTCTAGGTTTGCTTTCTGTAAGCCCTAACCCGGCTATCTATATAAATCCGGACGGGAGAAAAGAACAAGAGAAATCAATTAGCTAGAGGCCAACTCACCGAGAAGTTGATCCTCGTCGAGTTAGCGAAACCCTACTCACATTGTACTTTGTATACTTTAGGCTTCAGCCCTGATTTAGTGAGATTGCAGGAGTAGGAACGCCGCCTAGTTGCGACGTACCGAACCTGGGTAAATTTGGTGTTCCTGGTTGTCGTATTACCACGTCCCCCCACGTCTCTCCCAGTAGTCTCATGGCACCCCCTTCTATGAACTCTACTACGATGTCTCGACAGTTGGCGCCCACTGTGGGGCCAGCAACGCCAGGCGTTATGTTTTGATCGGGGATACTCGGCGGAATCGGTAGTACCATAACTATCGGAAGCTTGGAATTTGACAACGACGTCGGGCGCTTCCTCGACAACGGATCGTACATGCCATTACGGAATCACCTGGTAAGTGCCTCCGTTTTACCGATTTGATCTGCAAACATATTTATCGGATTAACTAGCTAAGGCAATGGGATTCTGTGGTGGAAACAAATTTATCCCACCCGCCCTATACCTAGTTGAAGAAAACTATGATACCGGATTCTGCTCAGATCACCAATACCCTGCTCAAATTGCTGCCTCTTCGGAGATGCCTGCAATCAGATCTCACTTCATTGGCATGGTGCAGTCTGAGGTCACTGAAAACAGGATGAAAGTAACCCCATGGAAGAGGCAGACGAAAACAATCCCACAGTTCAGGTGGAAGATCCGACACCCGTCAATGAGACGATGAACTCGGAAGCCGACTCTGTGGTAGCTACCCTAGAGGCAAGACTGGAGTTGGGTTTAGGGTTTAGGGCTTATGGCAAAACCGGTTGAAAACACGGATGCCAGAGACGAGGAAGAACCCAAAACACCTCCGCCAGATGAGGAAAGAGAGGATGGTGAAACCAGTCCAACTTGCCCCGATGTCAAGGAATTGACGGAAGATGAACTTGGTAAAAAACCTCCCTCTTCCAATAAGAAAAAGAAAACTGCCAATAAAATCCAAAAAAAAAGTTGGTAGATATTGCTAACCAAAACCTGGAAGTAGGAGGAGGAAGCGAAGTCACACCTGCAAAGAAGAAAAAGAAGGAAATCCCTGTCCCACAAATGTCGGAGTAGGACGAACTTGATCTAATTCAAACCCCAGTGGGACGTGAGGAAACCCTGAAGTGCTGGAAGCCAGGAGACAAGCTCTACAGCGGCAACGGTAACATCTATTCAGAACTCGGGAAACCTCTTAAAAACCCAAGCCAACATTAAGTTGCAGCAGGAAGAAATAGAGGAACACGAAATAAGGAATAGATCTGGCATAAAACCTACACGGTTACACGGAATTGCAAATCCGTATGTGCTTCCACCTAAAGAACGGTTCCAAAAAACTTCTTGAAAAAGTCAAGTAAACGAGACCAATGCCAAGGGTTAACGCATATACAAAACCGCAGCCGAAAACGCGGAAGCCGCATTTGCCATCCTAAACGATGATTTATACTCCAACGAAGAAAAGTTTCAAGGGGTGTATGCTTTCTTAGGGAAAGCATTGCAATAGCAACAGCGAGGATATGCAAGATCAGGGAAGTTGCATGACGACTCGGCCGTATGCAAAACTTCCACATGCGCCACTAGAGCACCTTGACCTGGCGAACCTGGAGATTCAGGAAATTCTAATAAGAAGAAAGGAGATCCGAGAAAGGAAAAGAAAATCCCAGATCATAAGGATGCAGCGTCCATGACAGGATCCCACCTGTCGAAAGGTGGAAATAATCCCCGTGATTAGGAAGAAGAAAACCGGCAAGACGGAAAAGCAATGCCGCCTCCGAGACACCCAGCTGAAAAAGCCGAAAGATATGACACTTCTCACAGGCGTGAGAGATCCCGTACTCCTCCTAGGAACAAAGAAAGGCCAAGGAGTAGAACTCCAGCTTATTCCAAAGGACATGATAACAGACGAAACAAGGATAATCCCGGAAGAGCGCACTCGTGCAACAAGGGCCTAGAAAGAAGCAGATCCCCTCCTGTCCATTCAACCGACAGATATTCCGCTCACACCGATAAGGCGGAAAGAGATGGTCTACACTTTGGACCTAAGTGCTTCACTGAGTGGATCCAAAGAATAACTCTACATTATGTCTTTGCCAAAGTTGGTCCAACTTACGAAAAATATACCAGAAGTACGAACCCGGATACATGGATTTCAGACTACTATACCGCCGTCCAGATCAAAAAAGGGACATTCACAGAGGCGGTGAAATTTCTTCCCCTAATGTTGCTGGATGGAGCCAGAGATTGGATCAACGGGCTTCCATCAAGAATCGTGGATAGTTGGAATGATATGGCTAGAGTATCAACCAGCTAAACTGCTGCGTCCAGTTTGAAGACGAGTTGTATGTCGACTTTATTTCAAGATGGACATCAATGAAATTCAGCTGTTCTGGAGTAAGTTGTGTACAAGCAATGCATGCTTTCATCAACGGCTTAAAACCCGGTCTTGTATCGTTCATGGTTGGTTCAAAGGAGCACAAATATCTCGGATCTATGCTTACCACCGCCAATGAGCACGCAGCGGCCAAAGACGACATCAGAGCAAGAGGTGGAAATATAGATGCTTTGGCTCAGGCCAAAAAGATGCCTCATTCTGAGAAAAAACCTACACCAGATTCGCAGCCAAAGCCCAAAGAAGTTAACTTAACCTTTGGAAAGGATAGTGGCAGCAAATGGAAGGGAAGAAACATAGAACCTATCTCCTACTCAAAGGAAGAGTGGGAAAAGATTAAGTCAGAAAACTGTGTCCACCATTCACAATTTGGGAAACCTACCCATACCAATGCGCAATGCCGGCTTAATAAGCACATGAAAAGCATTGCAGGATCAGTGAACAAGGGGAAGAATTCCAAGAGGAAGTTCTCCAAGAAAAAGCCAGAAGCTAGAAAAGAAGACAGTGAATCAGACACTGATGAAAAAAATCCAGGAACAACAGCGGAAAGGCGAGCCGAAATTCCCGAGAGTTGATGGAGAATGTAACCTAACTTTCCTGGCAACTCCCTCAACAAAACATGCGAAACGAACACTTCGAGAAATCAACGCGGCTGTTCCACCAACTCCCAAATTCTTGAAGTATTCAAATATGCCAATCACCTGGGATCAGTCTGATCATCCCGGAAATATCCCAAAACCCGGCACGCAAGCTCTAATCATGAGCCCTATTGTTCAAAACACTAGGATGAAAAGAGTGCTGATGGATGGAGGATCTAGTATCAACATTATGTACCTAGATACATTGAAGCATCTGCACATCTCCGAGACACAGCTCAATCACAGCAACATACGTTTCCACGGCATTGTTCCGGGTAGACAAGCACAGTCCCTAGGAGAAATTTCCCTAGATGTAACCTTCGGAGAAAGAGAACACTTCCATCAGGAAAATATCTAATTCGAGGTGGTGCCATTCAAAAGTGTATACTATGCAATACTCGGACGTCTCGCTTTTGCCAAATTCATGGCAAGATCATGTTATATTTATAACAAGCTGAAGATGCCAGGGCCAAAAGGAGGAGTAATCACCATATCGGGAGATTTCAAATTGGCAAACGAGCTGGAAAAAGGAAACGCCCTTTGCGCCGAAGAAGTGATAGCAAAGGAGGAATTGAAAGACCTGGCAAAGGAAGCCGGCATATAGCTTCAAACCATCAGAAAATACAAGACAGATTATCCTAGATCCCAAAGATCCAACAAAATTTGTCGTAGTGGGAACTGGGATGACTGACAAATAGGAAAGCACGCTTGCCAAGTTCCACCGTGAGAACTGGGATATTTTTGCCTGGTGTCTAGCGGACATGCCGGGTGTACCCAGGGAACTAGCCGAGCACCAATTGAAGGTGATTCCAGGATCAAAACCCATCAAGCAAGGTCTCCATCGATTTGACGGAAGAAGACGGAAGGCTATTGGCAAGTAAATTATCCGGATTTTAGGAGCTGACTTTATCCGGGAAGTTATATATACTGATTGGTCTGTGAACCCAGTATTATACTTGAAGAAGGATAGTACTATTCTTAGGATGTGTATAGATTACACGGTATTGAATAAATTGTGTCCGAAAGATAGGTTCGCGTTACCGCGGATCGATCAAATAATAGATGCAGCTACTGGTTTTAAGCTTTTATGCTTTTTGGATGCTTATTCCGGGTACCATCAAATACGCATGAAAGAAGAAGATCAAATCAAAACCTCTTTCATATGCCTTTTGGCTTGAGGAACACGTACAGGTGCAACATACCAGCGTTCCATGCAACGTTGTTTTCATAGCCATATTGGCAAAAACATGCCCGTTTACGTGGATGATATTGCCATCGTTTCCAAGGAAAAGTATACAATTGAAGATCTACGAGAAACTTTCAAAAATTTGTGCACTTATAAAATGAAGTTGAATCCATTAAAGTGCGTATTCTGGGTTCCCTCCGGAAAAGTTTTGGGTTTTATCGTTTCTCATAGAGGAATAGCTGTAAACGCAGAAAAGATCAAGGCAATCTTGAACATCACAAGACCTACGTGCTTAAAAGATGTCCAAAGATTGACGGGTTCTGCTCTGCAGCTCGTGGTGATTCGTGCAAATGGCCATGTAATGGGTATAGTTTTCAGTGCTTCGGCTGGCATATTCGTCTGCTTGGCGTAATACTGACATCCGGCACATGTGTTTACTATGTGTTCGGCGTCTGTCTTGGCTGTTAGCCCAAAAAACCCTGCACGGAATAATTTTTTGACTATGCTTTTTGATTGAGCATGATGTCCGCAATCTCCTGCATGGATTTCTTGCAAGATTGCTTGGCCTTCCTCTGGCGAAATACATCGCTGAAAAATTCCGCTAGTGCTGCGTTTATACAGGCAGCCATTAATTATTGTTTATCCTTTGCATTGACATTGTATCTGTCTTTGCAAGACCTCGTATGTTCCATCCGGGAACTTCTGATCAACTAAGAAGTTTAAATATGGAATTGTCCAATCCGGGTTAACGAGCAGGACTTCAATTGACTCGGAAACGAGAGGATAATCAACATCTCCACCTTTGATCGATGGTTCATGCAAATGTTGGACAAACACACCGGGCTTTTCACTCTTTCCGAGCCCATGCGGGCTAATGCATCCGTGTTCCAACTTTCTTCCCTTTTGATGTGAAGTACTTCAAATACCAGGAAGCAAATAGCGAATTCATCCACCGTTCGACGATGTTCGGCCATGATGGGAGTTTTGGCGTCCCATGTTTGGTTTAGCTGATGCTGTACCAAATCCGAGTCACCATAGCAATGTATACGTTTAACTCCAATTTGTTTTGCAATATGCAAGCCATGAAGCAAAGCTTCGTATTCTGCCACATTGTTGCTGGCATTGAAGTGTATTTGTAATACATACTCTATAATGTCACCTTTTGGAGATTTAAGCACCACACTAGCTCCAGCGCCCTCTTTCATCTTGGATCCGTCAAAATGCATGACCCAGTATTCCGAATCTGGCATTGGTGTGTTTTCCATTGATTCTGTCCAATCAGCGATGAAATCTGCCAAAACCTAGGATTTAATTGCCGTCCGGGGTTGGTGCTTAATGTCGAACGCAGCTAGCTCAATGCCCCATTTGGCTACTCGGCCTGTTGCGTCCGCATTATTGATGATATCCCCTAGTGGTCTTTTCCTTACCATTGTTAGGGAATGTCCTTGGAAATAATGGCGAAGTTTTCTAGATGCGAAAAACACGCCACGCCATAGGCCTTGTGATGTTGAAGATTGCCTTGATCTTTTCTGGGTTTACTTCTATTCCTCTATGAGAAACGATAAAACCCAGAAGTTTTCCTGAGGGAACCCCGAATACGCACTTTAATCGATTCAACTTCATTTTATAAGTCCACAAATTTTCAAAAGTTTCTTGTAGATCTTCAAGGAGTGTATGCTTTTCCTTGGAAACGATGGCAATATCGTCCACGTAAACGTGCACGTTTTTGCCAATCTGACTATGCAAACAACGTTGCATGCAACGCTGGTATGTTGCATCTGCAATCTTCAGGCCAAAAGGCATGGTTATGTAATAGTATGTTCCATAAGATGTTATGAAAGAGGTTTTGATTTGATTTTCTTCTTTCATCTGTATTTGATGGTACCGGAATAAGCATCCAAAAAGCATAAAAGCTCAGAGCCAGCAGTGGCATCTATTATTTGATCGATCCGCCGTAAGGCGAACCTATCTTTTGGACACAATTTGTTCAATCCCGTGTAATCTATACACATCCTAAGAATAGTACTATCCTTCTTCGGGACTAATACTGGGTTCGCAGCCCAATCAGTATGTATAACTTCCCCGATAAAATCCGCTGATAAAAGCCGGATAATTTCCTTGCCAATAGCCTTCCGTCTTCTTCCGTGAAATCGACGGAGACCTTTCTTGACGGGTTTTGATCCCGAAATCACCTTCAATTGGTGCTCGACAAGTTACCTGGGTACACCCGGCATGTTTGCTGGACACCAGGCAAAAATGTCTCAGTTCTCATTTAGGAACTTGACGAGCGTGCCTTCCTATTTGTCAGTCATCCCAGTTCCCACTACGACAAACTTTGTCGGATCTTTGGGATCTAGGATAACCTGTCTTGTATTCTCCGATGCTTTGAAGCTATCTGTCGGCTTCCGACTTTCTTTTACTGCTGGCATTTCTGTCGGCGATGCTTCTTTTTCCAGCTCTTTCAATTCCTCCTTTGCTATCACTTGTTCGACGCAAAGGTCGTTTCCTTTTTCCAGCCCGTTTGCCAATTTGAAGCCTCCCGATATGTTGATTACTCCTCCTTCTGGCCCTGGCATCTTCAGCTTGTTATAGATATAACATGATATTGCCATGAATTTGGCGAAATCTGGACCTCCGAGTATTGTGTGGTATACACTTTCAAAAGGCACTACCTCCAATGAGATCTTTTCCTGACGAAAGTGTTCTCTTTCTCCGAAAGGTACATCTATAGAAAATTTTTCCTAGGAAATGTGCTTGTTTGCCGGGAACAATGCCGCGGAAACGTATGTTGCTGTGATTGAGCTCGGTCACGGAGATGCGCAAATGCTTCAGTGTATCTAGGTACATAATGTTGATACTAGATCCTCCATCCATCAGCACTCTTTTCAGCCTAGTGTTTTGAACAATAGGGCTTACGATTAGAGCGTGTGTGCCGGGTTCAGGATATTTCCGGGATGATCAGACTGATCCTAGGTGATTGGCGTATTTGAATACTTCAAGAATTTGGGAGTTGGTGGAACAACCGTGTTGATTTCTCGAAGTATTTGTTTCGCCTGTTTTGCTGAGGGAGTTGCCGGGAAAGTTAAATTGCATTCTCCATGAACTCTCGGGAATTTTGGCTCGCCCTTCCGCTGTTGTTCCTGGATTTTTTTCGTTAGTGTCCAATTCATTGTCTTTGTTTTCAGCTTCTGGCTTTTTATTGGAGAATTCTTCTTGGAATTCTTCCCCTTGTTCCCGGATCCTCCAGTGCCTTTCATTTGCTTATTAATCCAGCAATGCGCATTGGTATGGGTAGGTTTCCCAAATTGCGGATGGTGGACACAGTTTTCCGATTTAATCTTTTCCCACTCTTCCTTTGAGTAGGAGATAGGTTCTGTGTTTCTTCCTTTCCATTTGCTGCCATTATCCTTTCCAAAGGTTAGGTTAACTTATTTGGGCTTTGGCTGTGCTTTTCGAGTAGCTTTTTTCTCCGAACGAGGCGTCTTTTTGGCCTGAGCCAAAGCATCAATATTTCCACCTCTCGCTCTGATATTGTCTTCGGTTGCTGCGTGCTCATTAGTGGTGGTAAGCATAGATCCGATATCTTTGTGCTCCTCTGATCCAACCATGAACGGTACAAAACCTGGTTTTAAGCCATTGATGAAAGTATGCATTTCTTGTTGATCACTTACTCCAGAGCAGCTATTTTTCATTGTTTTCCACCTTGAAATAAAGTCGACATACGAATCGTCTTCAAACTGGACGCAGCGGTTTAGCTGATTGATGCTCTTGGGGCATTTGTATGTTCCCCAAAAATTCTGAGTGAGTACTCTAGCCATATCATCCCAGTTATCCACGGTTTTTTACGGAAGCCCGTTGATCCAATCCGTGGCTCCATCCAGCAACATTAGGGGGAGGAATTCTACTGCCTCTAGATCTGTCCCTTTGTTAATCAGGACGAATGTCGAATCTGAGACTCTACAAATCCCTCGGGTGAACCCATAGGGTTTCGAATAGGAGAACCCATGAGCGCTGCTGACGATCGTCGGCTAAACATGGGGCAAGATTTACCCAGGTTCGGGGCCCTCGTAGAGGTAAAACCCTTACTCCTGCCTCTGTCGATCTGTATTCACGAATAGATCGGTTATAATGGTGGTTGCTCAAGTCGAGAGTACAATGTCGAGCTCAAGGCTTTGGTGGTGCGGTATTGCTTGGTCCTCTTCTGGTGGTTCTCCTGGCCTTATATAGGTGGCCAGGTCTAAAACCCTACCCGGAGAGGACTCGAACTCTAACCCTATGTCGGTTACAAGTTTCCTAACTTAGCCCGCAAGGCATTGCGGGTGGGCTTCATGTGGGCCTTCCAGAATACTCCAAGGGATTCACTTCTTGGGCCTTAACCTTGGGCCTGAGACGGGGTGTCCTTACCCGCGGGGTCTAAGATCCATCCCTTCGTCAGTAGCCCCCGAGCGTTTGCTTGATTGGGATTTTTCCAATCGAGTAGACGGTCAGATTTTTCGTCCTGTTTTCTTTTGGATAACCAGTATGGTCGTTTCCTGTTTGGAGGGTGTGTACCCTGTGTGATGAGTTTTTACACCCGAGTATCGAGTAATGAAAGTGCCTGTTTTTATGGATGTTTATCGCAGAAGGATATGGCGCAGTAGCTTGGCTCTCCCGAAAGATCAGGGCCAATTAATTGCAACTAGGGCAAAAACAGTTCTGGCCTACACAGATTCGAGACCTCGGACTCGAACCCGATGAGGTGATCGTTGCGACTGGGCCGTATTGGTCTTACCAAGTCGAACTTAACCTATAGGGGTACCCGGCGCGTCCGCTAGGATTTTTCTTCGTGTTGTTGACACGGAATCATACCGGAGGACGCAGCTTGAGTGCGATTCCAGGCCCTCAAGAGAGATCTTTCGGGTCTTACCTTCATATTTGAAAAAATATGGCATCCGGATGTACCTAGTCGGTCGAACAATCCAGGTTTGTGATGTGCAGACATCGTATAAATGAGTGGCAGGACCTGCCTACTCGTGTAGTTTTGATTTTGTGATTTCCTTGTCCATACGAAAGAGTTTTCGTGTTCGTAGTTTTATGCCCATATGAAAGAGTTTTCATGTTTGGGGTATTGTGCCCATACGAAAGAGTTTTCGTGTGTAGGGTATTTCTTCTGTGAAAGAGATTTCACGTCATAATTTGTCCATACGAAGTTATTTCCGTGTTTGAACTTTTTATTCGAAGGAGTTTGTCCAGACGAAGTTATTTTTGTGTTTGAACTTTCCATTCGAAAGATTCTTCAGCTTGATGATGCACGCTATGACGTCATGGTGCACTTTTATCCTCCCGATGGGACGTGACGGAGTGAGAGCAGAAGGGCTGGCCCACCTTGTCAGCTTTTTGACCGGAAACGAGACGGCGTTCCCGGTTTTTACGCGAACCGCGCAGTAAATGCGCATGATCCACTGTTACGATGGTGGCACGAAACAGAATCCGCCGCCTTCTCGTTTCGCCTTCGCACGCGGCGGCTGCGATGGACGCCATGTGGCACACCGAGTGGCTAGGATCGACTGGCCCTTGATGTCCCACAAGTATAGGGGATCGTGTGTAGCCTTGTCGATAAGTAAGAGTGTCGAACCCAACGGGGAGCTAAAGGCAGGATAAGTTTTCTCTCAAGTTCTATGAACCACTGATACAACTCTACGCACACTAAACGTTTTGCAATATCTAGGAAATAAAACTAGAGTAACAATATGCGTAAACAAGATCGTTTTGCAGGATAATAAATACATGAAAGTAAAGTTAGTTGCTGCAGAAATAAAGTATACTAAATGACTATAAACTAACATTAACATGAGTGTGGAAAAGTGGTGGAAAGTGTGATGGATTAGTCCATGATTAAATAGTCAAATACAAGGTTGATATTCCTTTTTTATGTGTTAGAGGCAAATCTAACAAGGTTGATATTCCTTTTTTATGTGTATAAAAGCAGGCCTTGGTGGAACGGTGAAAATTTCCCAGCATTTGCCCTCTTTGCTCATCTTCTTCGATCCTCGCGCTCCATCTTCCCTCTCTCTCCGAGCTCGTGCTAGCAGCAATGGCGGGAGGCAAGAAACGTGCTGTCGGCTCGTCGTCGAGGGCTTCAGGGGATGCCCCTGCGCCACCCGCGCCGGGTGATTGGCGTTCGCCCAACACCACGGCCAAGAGCATCAAGGGAATGCAGCGAGACAGATTGCTGCCTCCGGAAGCGGAGAAACGGGTACGCCTCGGCAATAAAGAGGAGGTACCTAATCCCCGCGCGAATGAACGCGTGATCTTCGCGGATCACGTGTCGCGCGGGCTTTCACTCCCTCTTCACCCTTTCCTCATGGCTCTGCTGTATGTCTACGGCATACAACTCCATGATTTGCCTCCAAACGCAATGCAGCACATATCGTGCTTCATTGTTCTTTGCGAGTGCTTTCTGGGCATTCGCCCCCACTGGGGTCTCTGGAAGGCCCTCTTCAAGGTGTGCGTCTTCCGCGAGAGATCGCGGGTGGAGACTGAGCTCGGGGAACCGTTGCGCACCGGTGGCTTCGGGATCCAGGCAAAGTCAGAGAACGGCTACTTCACCATGCACTTGATCGACTCCGCCCAAGGATGGAGGAAGAAATGGTTTTATGTATCCGACAACAGCGCGGATGGAGTTAACGAATCCCATCCGTTCGCTGTTTTGAAGAAACGGAAGTCTTGGGCGCACAAACTCTCGGCTGAAGAAAACCGAGTTGTCTCTCCTCTACTCGCCAAGGTGGCTACTCTTCGTGACCAAGCCGCAGGAATTGCGCTGAACGGCCTGCACTTGGCGAGTGTCTTCCTCAAGCGCAGGGTTCAGCCTCTGCAGGATAGGCCATCCGCGATGTGGGAGTACCAGGGCGCTGGGGATCCTAGTCGCGTGAGCCGTGAAGAACTCTCGAGTGCTGAATTCGAGAAGAAGATCGCGGATATCACCAGTTTAAAGGAAGGCGACACCTTCCCCGACTGCCCGGTAGCCGCTTTTGAGGCATCAAGGCCACCGCCAGCTGAAGTAAGTTTTGAATTTCTCTGTCTTCATTTTATTTCCTTGTTCTGAGATTTGGTCGACTGAATTTTTCTCTCATTTTTCTTCTGTCTTCTTCGATAGAGCCTAGCCGTGGCCACCTGCTACCCGCCAATATCCCTAGAGCATGCCTCGGATTTGCTGGCAAGTAACTTGGACGGCCCAGCCAAGAACAGTGTTGCTGACGCCTCTTCGAGCTCCGAGAGTGACTCCTCGAATAGTGCGGAGGGCTCGGGTGAGGGTCTCCTCCAGCGCAAACGCCGTCGAGTAGAGGGCGACGAGGCCACTTCCAAGGACAATTCTTTGGAGGAATCGCCCGGAAAGGGGCCCCTCATCGTAACTCCGCTGCACACACTCGCCCCTTCTCCTTCATTTCCAACAATCCAAACCGCCTGGAATGCGGATATGCTGGACGAGGAAGATGATGACGAGTAAGTTTATCTTCTTGCTCTTAGTCGAACATTTCCTTTCGCATCTTTTTTTACGTATTGTCTTCATTGTAGCCTGCAAGCTATCAGCCCTCGCAGGTACGCCTCTTCCCTTCCTCCCGAGAAGAGGAATAAAGTGGGAGCTGCGGGTGAGACTCCTACCACCGACACAGTCCAAAATTCAGGGAGTGTAGCACCCAACGCGGCGACTATGGAATATAGAATTCCTAGTTTCGCTGCTGGGGCTTCGGCTCCGAAGGAGGTGTCGGGCAGCTCGGCGGATCCCCTCTCCTTCGCTCAAGGCCAGGTAAACTTTGCTGCCTGCTTCTTAATGCTTTTATCATCCTTGGATTTGTTATCGGGTGAACGTCAGTGCTCCCGATGGGAGTAGCCCCCGAGGCTGTAGTCGACCGCATGCGATCGGCTACTGGCTCAGAGATAGTCTTTTTTCTTCTTCTTCTTTTTATCGGGTGCACGTCAGTGCTCCCGATGGGAGTAGCCCCCGAGGCTATACTCAAATGTTTACAATCGAGTATAGGCTAAAATTTCTCTTTTCTGATTCTTCTATCTTCATGTTCTTTGCAGTCGCTTATCGACTCCCTTGCTGCCATTGGTCGCCATGTTGTTCTTGCTGAGGCGGAATGCGGGATCCTTCGATCAGACCGTGATCGACTCGCCTCGGAGAATGAGTTTCTTCGAAGTAAGTTTATCATCTTCTTCCGTCTTTATTTTTCCACCAATTCTTTGGTTCTGACAATTTTTGCTGCGTAGCTCAACTTGAGTTTATGAGGACCGAGAAGGCGAGTGCCTCCACTCGGGTAACTGATCAAGAGGCTGAGCTGGAAGCTATTCGACGGGAACTCGAGTCCTCCCACATGCTATCGGCTGATCTTGAAGGTAGGCTTGCGTCTGCCCGGGATGCTGTGAAGAATCTGGAGGAGGCTGGTACCAAGGCGGATGCCGACCTCGTCGACTTCCTTCGTCCTCTGGCCGAACGTTTTGCGGGTAAGTTGCTTTTGGTCTATTGCTGTCTTCTGGTTGTCGGATAAGTCTTTTAGGTTTTAAAATTCTCCTTTGCAGGTCTTCTGGGTGTCCCACTGGAGCTTCCTGGGATCCCTCGGGTGGATGAGCTGACGGATTCTTGCACCCAGCTGAGGAGGCACGCTGAAGGGGTTTGCAACTTGATTGGCGATGCCACTCGAGTGCTGACGCAGCTGCACGGCCGCCTTCTCGTCAACGCCGTGTCTCAACCCGTGCTGGGCGATCTGCTAAAGATTTTCTCGGAGAGCAATCTCCTTGATACCTACGCGGTTGCTCAGTCAGAATCTGGGGCGAAGACCGTCATCCAGTTCGCGCTAGCGTATGGAGTCACCGGTTTGGAGGAGGCCTACTCGAAGCTTCCTGTCGATCCTCCTACGGGCAAAAAGGTAGGGCTTCGTCGTTTTGGCGAGCCAGCCGGAGTCCTTGCTCGGAAGTTATCCGAGTTGTTTGCCCGTGCTAGGGGAGGGACCACCGCTGCGAGTGGCAGCACAACTGTAGCTCCTTAGTATATTTCTTTTGTACTTCGCTGTTTCGATTGTAATGAACCTTGAGATGTGCTCCCGTATTATCATTGTCTTAATCGAGATGATCTCTGAAATGGTTCCCGCGATTTTATGTTTCCTCCCGATGGGAGTAGCCCCCGAGCACCTGTCGAATAGGTGGTTGATATATATCGAATAGGGCATCTTATTCCTTTAATTTCCTTGTATTCTTCTAGGTAACTGGGGTTGTTGCGGAGTCTTCAGGTGGATCTGCTACCCCAGCAAATCCTCTTGTTGCTGCTGGTGGCACCTTTGCAGGTCTCCGTGATCATGTGACGGATGGTGAACGCAAGCTAAAGAATTGTGTGGGGTAGCGGATGTAGCCAAGTCCAAACAAAAGCTGGCGACTGAACGCAAGCAGTTTGTGATGGATGAATTGGCGTCTGTTGCCAATGATTTGCTCTGTAAGTAGTTCAGCCCCCAAGTCTTCTTTGTCTTGTGCCCTTTTTTGATCATGTATCTTTGCTTTTTAGTTGTTCGGCCGGATGACAGGAATGAGAAACAATGGGTGGAGAACCACATCTTTCAAGAAGCTGGCAGCTCGAAACCTCATGTGAATAACTTTTGGTCCGATCGTAGTCGAGGTTTTGTGCTTGCTACCTTGAAGTTCCGAGTCATTCAGGCGAAGATGCTCGTGAGTTTCTTTCACGAGGTTTTGATTGCAATGAACTCCGCTTTCTATCCGCTGCAAAGGGGTCCTGCAGATTGGAGCCATCTTCTCAGGGTGTTCGGTCGGGAAGGAGAGATTCGCAAGTGTGTTCGCAATCAGATGACTTACGGCTCGGTGGTGGCTCTCTCTTTTGTCCGGTTGTGGCATCCTGAGGTAAACTTCAAATCCATAGCTAGACTTCCTGATGGTCCAATCGACGATATGTCTCCTCATTATAGGGTTGTTCGACCTGCGGCAGAGGAAATCATTCGATTGACCTCGGATGAGGTTGATCGGGTCTTGGCGGCTGAGAATGTTCATCGCCATGTGTAAATGTAGGATGTATGTATCATGTTTCGCTGTGTAGTTTGTAAAAAACTGTTGTAAGGTGTTCATCATGTAAATAAACTTTTTCCTATGTTGCTGTGTTAGGCGTAGCCCCCGTGTGTTTTTGGGGTGTTTACCTGTTACTTTTAGCATGTAAGGATAAGAAATCTTCGAGTATCTATGGTTGAGAAACCATGTATTTTATTGCAATGACTGATAAGTCATGTGTTTTTCTGTCAAGCTACAAAATGGCTAGTATAGCCTTATTGTTGCGAGTAAAGTAAAATCTAGGGATAAAATTTGCGGAGGTGTGCTACATTCCAAGGATTTGAATAGATGCCTCCAGTCGTCGGGTTCTTCAGTCGATAGGATCCGCCTGGGATAACTTCGTGTATTATGAAGGGTCCTTCCCATGGTGGCTCGAGCTTGTGTCCTTCTTTCTGCTTGAGCCGTAGCACCAGATCTCCTACTGCGAAGGCTCTGTGGCGTATGCGGCGACTGTGATAGTTTCGCAGCGACTGTTGATATACTGTGGATCTTGCGAGTGCAATATCGCGCATTTCATCGAGTGCGTCCATATCTTCCGCGAGTGCCCTGTTGGAGGTTTCTTCGCTGTAGGCAACAACTCGTGGGGCGGTGAACCTGACGTCCTCGGGAAGGACTACTTCTGCTCCGTATACCATGAAAATTGTGTGTAGTTTGTGGATCGGTTTGGAGTTGTGCGGAGGCTCCATAGCACGGAGGGTAGCTCTTCTGCCCAATGTCCTGCTGCTGGGTGTAGACGATCGAGTAGACGCTTCTTGATGCCAGACGAAACTAATCCGTTGGATCTTTCGACTTGGCCGTTGGTTTGCGGATGGGCAACTGAGGCAAATTTGAAGTTGATGCCCTTTTCCTCACAGAAGTGTTGTGTTTCGTTTGCTGTGAAGTTAGTACCATTGTCTGTAATGATGTCGTGTGGCACTCCGAACCTGCATACAATGGAGTCGAGGAATTTGACGGCACATTGGGTGCTAGCTGAAGTTACCGGCATAGCTTCAATCCATTTAGTAAATTTGTCAACTGCGACCAGCAAGTGTGTGCATCCACCTGGCGTGGCCTTGCGTAGTGGCCCTACCATGTCCAGCCCCCATTGTGCAAAGGGCCAGGCGATGGGTATCATATGGAGTTCCGTAGCAGGTGCGTGTGGCTTTGGTGCAAATCGCTGGCAAGCGTTGCACCTGTCGACTAGCTACTTTGCGTCTTTGGCTGCTGTAAGCCAGTAGAATCCTGCTCGGAAGGCTTTTCCCATGATTGCTTTCCAGCTAGCATGATGTCCACAATCTCCTTGATGGATGTCTTGTAATAATTCCTTGCCATCTTCGGGTGCTATGCATCGTTGCAGTATGCCTGAGATGCTCTGCTTGTACAATTCTCCTTTGATCACCCGAAAGGATTTGCTTCGCCTGATTATCTGTCGAGCCTCACATGGATCTGCTGGTAGCTGTTTTGCGGACAAGTAATCGAGGTATTTCTGCGTCCAGACTGGCTCGACCAGAAAAACTTGTCGTTAAATATGATGAATGAGCTTGACAATAGCGACGTGAGGGCTGACCTCTGTCTCCAATGTTGCGGGTGCCTCTGCAGTTTTCTTGATTTTGACTGATCGTCTAGTCATCTGCTCGAAATATATCCCTGGCGGTATGGGTGTGTTTGTGGAACCCATGTTTTCCAGCCTATCTGCTTCTTCGTTGCTGGATCTTGCAATATGCTTCAGCTCGCATCCCTTAAAACTTCCTTCGAGTAGGTTGTACATGTCACGATAGGCGACCATGTTTTCAGCGATAGCGTCGCACTCCTTTATTGTCTGTTGCACGATGAGATTGGAGTCGCCGTAGATCATCAGTCGGGTGGCTCCACACGCAACTGCCATCTTCATCTCGTGCAACAGAGCTTCATATTCTGCGTCGTTGTTTGATGCTGGATCATCGGGTGGAAAATCCAATCGTAGGACGTACTGCAGTTTGTCCCCTCTGGGTGATATTAGGACGATCCCAGCTCCTGCTCCTTCGTTTCTCTTGGATCCGTCGAAGTACATGATCCAATTACTCGTGTATTCTGGCGGCCCGGGCGTTTGTAGCTCTGTCCACTCGCTCAGGAACTCCACGAGTACCTGGGATTTTACTGAGTTGCGCCCTTCATAGATGATGTCCCAAGCGCCCAGCTCGATGCTCCATTTTGCTCTTCTTCCAGATGCCATTGGGTTGTTCATGATTGTACCGAGTGATGCATCATTAACCACTGTTATGGTGTGTTCCTGGAAGTAGTGCTTGAGTTTTCGAGCTGTGAGAACAACTCCGTATGCGAGCTTCTGGTAGTGGGTGTATCGTTGCTTGCATGGCGAGAGCACTTCACTGATATAGTAGATTGGTCGTTGAACACCATATGCCTTGCCCTCCTCAGGTCGTTCGACTACGATGGCCGTGCTGATGACCTGGTTTGTTGCGGCTAGGTATAGGTAAAGTGGCTCCCTCTCTTGCGGTGTTGCAAGGATGCGCCTGCTTTGCAACGATCGTTTTAGATCTGCGAATGCTTGCTTAGCCTATGGTGTCCAGTCAAATTTGTCCGTCTTCTTCAACAATTTGTAGAAGGGTAATGCCTGCTCGCCCAATCGCGCAATAAATTTGCTCAAGGCGGCTAGTCGCCCGGCGAGCTGGTTGACTCCGCGTAGATTGGTTTGCTCCTTCATTGTCAAGATTGCTTGTATTTTATCTGGGTTGGCTTCGATGCCTCTGGCGGATACCAGGTACCCGAGAAGTTTGCCTGCTGGGACGCCGAAGACGCATTTTGTCAGATTGAGCTTGATCCTGTATGCGTTGAGAGCGTCGAATGTTTCTCTAATGTCCTCGATGAGCGTATCCTCTACTCGAGTCTTGATGACAATGTCGTCAACGTACACTTGCACGTTCTTGCCAATGAGCTTGGCGAGGCATTTTTGCATGCAGCGCTGATATGTTGCGCCTGCGTTCTTGAGCCCGAAGTGCATTGTCGTGTAGCAGTACACGCCATGGGGTGTAATGAATGTTGTCTTTTCCTCGTCCTCCTGCTTCATCCGGATCTGGTTGTATCCCGAGTAGGTGTCCAGGAAGGAGAGGCGTTAACAGCCCGCAGTGGAGTCCATGATCTGGTCGATTCGTGGGAGGGGAAAGTTATCCTTGAGGCAGTGCTTATTTAATGACGTGTAGTCAATGCACACTCGAAGGATGTTAGTGTTCTTCTTTGGTACCAGCACCGGGTTTCCTAACCAGGTGGATATCTTGATCTCCCTAATGAATTTTGCTGCTAGCAATCTGTTTACTTCTTCTCCAAGCGCTTTCTGCTTGGGTTCTGAGAACCGTCGAGTGGTCTGCTTAATGGGTTTTGCATCTTTGAAGACTTCGAGTGAGTGCTCGGTGAACTCCCTGGGTATTCGTGGCATATCTGAGGGCTGCCAGGCAAAAATTTCCAGTACTCACGGAGGAGTTCGACGAGCGCGCTTTCCTATGCTTGCGAGAGGGTAGTTGAGACCATCGCTGTCTTCGCAGAATCTGTCGGGTGCACCTGATGTTTTCGGGTGTCTCTGTTGGCGCTGAACTCCAATTCTGGCGCGTTTTTCTTCATGAGGGGCATCACGGAGTGATCCGTGGTCTTTGCCAGATCCTGCAGTTCTTCTTGCATCCCGAAATATTTTTCGATCTCGTTGAACTCGATGTCGCACTTGTTGTATTTCTGGAAATCTCCGTCAATGGTGATGACACCATATTCCCCGGGTAGTTTGAGCTTCAGATACGCGTAGTGTGGTACTGCCATGAATCTGGCGAACGCTGTTCGACCAAGAATGGCGTGGTACTGTGAGGGCCAGTCGACTACTTCGAAGTCGAGGAATTCTCTTATATAGTTGCGTCGATTGCCCAACACCACCTCTAGGTTGATTGTTCCGAGTGGACGGATCGCCTTTCCTGGAACTATCCCGTGGAAGGATGTTTCTGATTCCACAAGGCCATCCAGGTTCCTGTTCATCCGGCGGAGTGTATCCGCGTAGATAATGTTGATGCCGCTGCCACCGTCCATGAATACGCGGGCCAGTTCGTAGTTACCAATTTGCGCTTGGATTACGAGGGCGGCGTGTCCTGGTCGATAGACTCGTGGTGGGTGGTCTTCCATTGAGAATGTGATCGATTGGTCCGCCATATTCAGGTATTCGGGCCTTGTTGACGGGGTTTGCACAGCCATGCATAGCTACCGCGTGTTTGTCTTCTGATCTCTGCGGGATGGGCAGACTTTTTGTATCATCCCTAACTGTCCAGCCGGGTTCGGGTACGCGTTAGCTCCAGCGTTAGGTGCGCGTGGCGTAGGTAGTGCGGCCAGCGCCATGTTTGGATTTGTTGGTGGAGGCAGGGGTTGTGGCGGCTGGAATCCTTGCTGTCCTGCTCCCGGAAGCGGCGGGTAATTTTGATTGGCTGCCGATCTGCTTTTCTTCGAGAAGGCCTCAGTGATCTCGATAAACTTTCGGCAGTCCTTAAGAAGGTGTGTTGCCTTAGTTTTGCCCGTGCGCTTATCTGTAAATAGATGTAGCGAGCAGTATGCATCGAGGTCCTCCTCGGGAGTTTTGTCTTCAGCCTTTGATCTCCACTCGCGACTTCCACGGCGTCCAGTATCGCGATTTCGCGTGAATTCCGCTGCTACCATCTCTTCTCGATCCTCGTGATCGTAGTATTTCCTCCTTTTCTTTCGACCATGGCGATCTTCGTCGGGCGCGGGCGATGATGCTCTCTCGTTGCGCACCGCGTCTTCTCCATTAGCCCATTTGTCAGCTATGACCATCAGCTCTCCAATAGTTTTGGGTGCGGCTCGGCCCGATTCTTCTCGGAAAGCAGTTCGTCGGGCGCCTTTCGTGAAGGCTTCGACCGCTACTTCTTCCGAGATGTTTCCTGCGGTGTTCCTGAGCGTGGTCCATTGCTGAATATACTCGCGAGTGGACTCGCCGCTCTTCTGTTTGCAGGCTAGCAGTTCTTCAATGGTTGCTGGTCTTTTGTAGGTGGACTGGAAGTTTTTGCAGAAGTCGCGGTGCAGGTCGTCCCATGATGCGTAACAGGACCTTGGCCTTGCTTCCAGCCAGCTACGTGTTGCGCCAACCAGATGTAGATTGAGGTACTGCATAGCCGTGTTTTTGTTCCCACGTTGGCATTTTACTGCCGTGAGGTAGTCGTTTAGCCACGACAAGGGCTCGAGTGAACCATCGTACTTTGTTACTTCTGTGCTGAGCTTGAATCTCCTTGTCGTGGTGGTATCACGGCAGATGCCATAGGATGGCTAATTGTTTGGGGTCGATGGACGCTGGAGGTGCTCGGGGAGGGATCACGCAACGAGTAGCCGCGTGTGGATGAAACAAACACTGCAAACAACAAGATCTACCCAGGTTCAGGGCCCTCGTGTGGAGGTAAAACCCCTACTCTGCCTTTCTCTCTTTGTATTTGTGTGTAACCGAGTAGCCACAGTACAATTTTGGCCTACAGCCGAGTAGCCACCCTTCTCTCTACGTAATGTGTGAGCTAGGTGTTCTCTCCAAAGCAGCGACCCTCACACAGGAGGAGGCAGGGCACCTTATACTGGTGCCCAGCCGATACATCCAAGAGGGAAAAGTACAAACAGATGTCGACATAGTGTGCACACTGCACACTTCCAGCTTCTCGCTGACAGCTTTGGCTTCCTAGTTTCTTGTGCGGAAAGTCGTTGTGCAAAACCAAGATGACGATCTGTTATCACTGTCACGACCACAGGGTAGGCCCCCTAACCTGCACCGCCCTGCTGACACCCTGGCGAGGATAAGCACGCGCTCTGCAGATGAACAGTGCACCAGTACGGACCCAGGATACGGCTCCTTTGACTTCTGGCCCGAGTATCAAACCACTCCCTCTACTCGGACCACTTCCTCTACTCGGAGGAGAATAACTTCCTTGATTCTTTCTCCTGGCCATCAGCGGGTACGGCCGGATAGTAGTCAACCGGGTAGCGAGTACCGGGTAGCCAGCTACTCAGCCAAACCTCTCCTTTGATCTTGCCTTTATCACTTGCCTTACCCCTACTCGGGGGTAACCCCCCGACACTCCTGGGTAGGGGTGCTTCGTGGATGCTGTGGGTGAAGCAAAGCGCGCCGCAGGTTTCGTCATCCGAAGAACCGGACGAAGAGCGTTCGCGGTTCCTCGCTGCTCTCGCCTTGTCCACTTTATTTTGCGCGATGTCTGGTCGTGCGTTGTATCCTGGCTGGTCGCGATTAATTTCCTTCATTGGTTCCTTGCTGCGTTTTCGCGAGCGGCTACTGTGATGCCGCGAACTTTTATCTCTCGGGCTACCTTCGCTGCTGCTTCGATTGTCGTCGCAGCGTCGAGCTTCTTTTCCTCGACCGCGGCGAGGTGACTTGTCTCTTCTCGGCGAAGTGCTCCTATGCTTGCGGGATGCTTCCTTTTCTTTCTCCCTTTTAGCTGTTCGGCGGATTTCTGACGGTCATAGGAGGCAAGCCTCGCGGCTTCCAACCCTAGTCCCTTGCGCACCTTCTTGTACTGTTCTGCTCGAGGATCGCTTTCCGTCGGCTGGTTAATCTGCATGTAAGTTGCTGCGGCCAGAACTACAGCAGCGGGAGTTTGCGGGTAGACGTTTCCGTCTTCATTGACCCGCATAAGGGAAGGTGCGATCGACCTCCTGGCTCCGCCCAAGGACTCGACGTCCATGGATGTTGATGCGTATCCCCTCCTCGCGGGTCGGGTTCCAACCGAGGGTGCTAGGGATAGCTCAGCTCGTCGTTGACTTGATTCATCTGCCGCTCTTTTTCGACGGGCCAGATCTATTCGAGCTTCTTTGATGGTTGCGGCCGCTCTCACTAGGTGATAGTGGTAGGCGACCATGTCCTCGTGTGGCGCTTCAGCTGCGGGTGGCTTGCTCGTTCGCATAGCCTCCTTGGCTCGGTCCCAAGCTTCCCGCGTGACGCCGATTGAGGCGCGTTCTGCTGCGCTGTGTTCTGTTTCCGGGGTTAGCTCCGATCCTGCCATGCAGACTTGAGCCAGTCGTGGCTCGAGCGTCCTAGGCGTAGCTCGGAAAGCTCTCTGGATTCGGGAAGGTTCTTCTATCGAGAGGGTATGGTAGTCGTTGGTGTTGAAGCGGACGGACTCGCCGCTTTTCTCCAGATGAAGGCGCGAGTCGACGGCCTCTGACTCAGATCTTGATTCTTCAGCGAAGTGGAGGATCCCGTCCCTGTTGGTTACGAACTTCAATCTTCCGAACGTCAAGGTGACGCTCTTCTCCATATCACTGAATACCGGACCTGATTCCGGCGATTGAGGGGTGACCACGACAGATCCGATCCTGACAGGGTTGGTCGGAGACGTAGTCGAAGGTTTCCAACGGGAGTTGGTTGTCGATGAAGCCGAAGATGCCGGAGATCCAGCGCCCGCCGTTCCCACAGACGGCGCCAATTGTCGAATCTGAGACTCTACAATTCCCTCGGGTGAACCCATAGGGTTTCGAATAGGAGAACCGATGAGCGCTGGTGACGATCGTCGGCTAAACAGGGGGCAAGATTTACCCAGGTTCGGGGCCCTCGTAGAGGTAAAACCCTTACTCCAGCCTCTGTCGATCTGTATTCACGAATAGATCGGTTACAATGGTGGTTTCTCAAGTCGAGAGTAAAATCTCGAGCTCAAGGCTTTGGTGGTGCGGTATTGCTTGGTCCTCTTCCGGTGGTTCTCCTGGCCTTATATAGGTGGCCAGGTCTCAAACCCTACCCGGAGAGGACTCGAACTCTAACCCTATGTCGGTTACAAGTTTCCTAACTTAGCCCGCAAGGCATTGCGGGTGGGCTTCATGTGGGCCTTCCGGAATACTCCAAGGGCTTCACTTCTTGGGCCTTAACCTTGGGCCTGAGACGGGGTGTCCTTACCCGCAGGGTCTAAGATCCATCCCTTCGTCAGTAGCCCCCGAGCGTTTGCTTGATTGGGATTTTTCAAATCGAGTAGACGGTCAGATTTTTTGTCATGTTTTCTTTTGGATAACCTGTATGGTCGTTTCCTGTTTGGAGGGTGTGTACCCTATGTGATGAGTTTTTACACCCGAGTATCGAGTAATGAAAGTGCCTGTTTTTATGGCTGTTTATCGCAGAAGGATATGGCGCAGTAGCTTGGCTCTCCCGAAAGATCAGGGCCAATTAATTGCAACTAGGGCAAAAACAGTTCTGGCCTACACAGATTCGAGACCTCCGACTCGAACCCGATGAGGTGATCGTTGCGACTGGGCCGTATTGGTCTTACCGATTCGAACTTAACCTATAGGGGTACCCGGCGCGTCCGCTAGGATTTTTCTTCGTGTTGTTGACACGGAATCATACCGGAGGACGCAGCTTGAGTGCGATTCCAGGCCCTCAAGAGAGATCTTTCGGGTCTTACCTACATATTTGAAAAAATATGGCATCCGGATGTACCTAGTCGGTCGAACAATCCAGGTTTGTGATGTGCAGACATCGTATAAATGAGTGGCAGGACCTGCCTACTCGTGTATTTTTGATTTTGTGATTTCCTTGTCCGTACGAAAGAGTTTTCGTGTTCGTAGTTTTATGCCCATATGAAAGAGTTTTCATGTTTGGGGTATTGTGGCCATACGAAAGAGTTTTCGTGTGTAGGGTATTTCTTCTGTGAAAGAGATTTCACGTCATAATTTGTCCATACGAAATTATTTTCGTGTTTGAACTTTTTATTCGAAGGAGTTTGTCCATACGAAGTTATTTTCGTGTTTGAACTTTCCATTCGAAAGATTCTTCATCTTGATGATGCACGCTATGACGTCATGGCGCACTTTTATCCTCCCGATGGGACGTGACGGAGTGAGAGCAGAAGGGCTGGCCCACCTTGTCAGAATCCTCCTGCTTTGTTGGGAATGTACTTGTTAACAAGTAACATCCCCGCAGTCTTTAGCGCGGTGAAGATCTTCCCGAAAGCCCGGATTCTTTCAATCCGGGTAAGCGATGGGCTCCCTTCTTTTTAAATCAACAAAGGAAAGTTAGAAAAAACAGAGGAGGAGAAAGAAAACATACCGACAAAAGGTATACGGAAAAAATCCAGTAAACATTTAAAAACTTGCCGAGAATCCTGATCATTTCAATGCCTTCTTCAAGGTGTTGATTTAGAGCATTCTCTAAGTCCATGCTGGTGGCCTTGTCCTTCTCGCCCTGGTTGGAAGCCTTGGAGTCGGCAATTCCGACAGCCAGCTGGCTGGCCTCCAGATCTTTTTGGAGCTTCACGCTGATCTTGTGAAGTTCCATGTTCTCCTTTTGGAGGTTCTCGGCATTGCCGGCATCTTCAGCTATTTCCTTGGATTTCGCCGAAGAAGCTGAAAAGCAAGGAAAATGAAGAGTGTAACACTCAGAAAATGACTTAGAAAATCTCTCACAAATTTAGCGGTGCGAAAATATAAATATTTACCTGCTGATTCTTTCAGCTCATGCTGAATGGAGGCCAACTCCGAGTCTTTTTGTTGAAGAATATTAAGTAGAGTTTTCACCTCCTTATTCTTGACGGTAAGTTTACTAAAAACTTCCATGTTGATATTTTTGGCAGTTTGCTAAAACATGGAAAAGAGACACATCGCTTAAATAAAAAAAAACAAGAAAGGTAAATGATAAAAACATTAAGTCAAAAAAAATACATTTGGAAAAATGCTTCGGGGCTAGAGATATTACCTGGCTCATTTTTTGAAGACTTGCCAAGTTCTCATTAAATTCCTTTGCATAGTCTGCAAAGAGAATTCCGACGTGGCAAAGGCCGTCTTGGATGACCTGCCGAGGCGAGAACACGTAATTATTCCTAACCATAAGTCCGCCTTGCGGCCAATGACGGATTAAGGGAGCTGAAGCAAAGTACTTTGTCGCCCCCGGATCAATGTATCTATGTTCGTCAAAGTGATCTTCTTGTGTTACCTTGAATTCCGGGTCAAAGTTGGGCATGGGCTCCTCCTTGGGGATATTTGAAGGGCCTCCCACTTCTGGCTCCACCCTTTCCGCCCTTTCCCTCGCGTCTGACTCCGGCGCAATGGATTGGCTGGACTGCAAGGGGTATTCTTCTTCCCTTGCATCCAAGTTCTCCTCCTCCGCCGCAGTCAGAGTGTCAGATGCAGTAGAAGGAGAGGGTTGTGCTCCTCTCCTAGCAACACACTTGTGTTTCTTCCAGATTTTTGTCTTCGAAGTGGTAGGAGCCAGGCTAGAAAGAAAAATTCTGAGAAATAAGAATTCCGAGTAACGAAATTCATGCAATAAAAAGCATAGAAAAAGAGAAAATCTGGGATTTCTTTAGCTAGATGTTGCGACGACAAAGCCGTCAAGATCAATTACGTCCGGAGTGGCAGAAGGCTTCTTGTGCTTCCGTCCGCCTGCAAAGTTGGCACGCAGAGCGTCCAACTCGGCATCACTGGCAAGCTCCTCTTGAGGAAGATCGAGAATCTGCAAAAAGAAGCAAAGTCCGGGTAAGGTAAACATCCGAGAAATGAGAAAATCAAGAAGTTGCCAAAAAGAAAAAATCCTACCTTTGGAGCTGGATTTCCACCATTGTACATTGGTCGGCTTTCTTCATACTGATCTCGAGTGGAAATCAGTTGGTTCAGCCGCTTCTTGCAATCCTTCTTCGTCGAAGCTTTGTCCCTCGCCCTCATTGCATCCTCCGGGCCAGAGTAATCGCACATGAGCCGCTTTCTGCGGTGGGCTAAGGGTTGAATCCCCCTTCCAAGCCAGCACACAACAGTGTCCGTGCCAGTGAGAGGAGTGATAGATACAACTTGGCTATACGCGCTTTGATCCTCATCAGATCCGGTGGCAGAGTCTGGACCGCGTCCACTGCCCAATTGTCTTGGGAGTGGCCGCGGAATTCACGAAAGGTGGAATTCCCGTCTCCTTCTAGGAAACGGGACATTGGTGATAAAAGAAGTAACCCGTCCAGAATTTTACGGATTCCGAAGTTTTGATTTTCGGGAACCAATCTGAAGATCGCATAGAAAAACGCGAAAGACACCCGAAAGGCCAAGATCGAATCTAGGAGATGAAAGCAACGGGCACAGAGAGAGTCTTAAGAAGAACATACCCTCGAAGACACAAAGTGTTATGAGATAAAATCTTGATGTTGGCCTAGTCGTACTCACACCGATCCCGAGAGCAAGAGGATGTGCACCGCAATCTGGCAGTGCCTCCGTGATCGGTCACACGTACGGTTGATGACGACCTCCATTCCCTCGATCCAGAGGGGAGGCGGAAGTAGAGGATCCCTCGGAACTCTAGCAGCACGGCGGTGTGGTGGTGGTGAAGAATCCCACGGTCACGGCTTCACCAAGTCGGAGACCATGGAATTGAGAAGTGGGTGGAGCGGAAGTGAGGTGAGCAAGTGTGTGAATGAGGAGGAGCCCTCACCCTCCTTTTATAGGGAGAGGGAGACAGCCCAAGGGTGGGGTGCGGGCAGCCATGGTGGTGCCCCCACCTCTTCCCTCTTCATGTGACTGGAAGCTCCACTCACACCCACTCATGCTCCCATTATTTCCCACTTGGAAAATCCAAAGGTTTTCCTTTAATAAATAAATAAAACATTTTTATTTCTTTATTTACATTTGTTAATTCCATTAACAAACATTTGCATATAGCACCTCAAATCATTTGTTAATTCTATTAATAACCATTCGACGAAAAACCCCTTGAACTATTTCAATTTTTCCCGAATCAGTTTCGGTGCTACCCAAAATACTCTTCGATATTATGTATCCTCTCAAATGTGTCATCGAACCTTAAGTGTGTCACCCTACAGTTCGCGAATAAGATAGACATGATCGAGACTTCTCTCCGATCAATAATCAACAGCAGGTCTAGATATCCTTGATGACTCCTATATATTCAACGATGACTCTCGTGATCGTGTGAACCATCAACGTCGTGAACTATTCCCTTTCTCTCGCGATATTTTACTTGTCTGAGATTTGATCATTGGTATCAACCATACCTTGTTCAATCTCGTTACCTGACAAGTACTCTTTTCTCGTCTCCTTGATATGACATGCTTGCGATCATATCACGTGCTTGCAAGCGGTGTCGATGTGATATCACCGAGAGGGCCCAGAGTATATCTCTCCGTCATTTTGGATGGACAAATCCCACTCTTGATCCATGATCCTCAACTAATACTTTCCGAATACCTAACGGCACCTTCATAGTCACCCTGTTACGGTGTGACGTTTGATGACATCAAAGCACCCTTCCGGTACCAGTGATTGGCATGATCGCATGGTCTAAGGAATAAGTTACTTTGTATGTTTGATATAACAATATAAACTAAATGACTTGATGTTATTGTTATACTTAGTTAGGGTCTATGTTCATCACATCATTCTTCTAATGATATGACCCCGTCATTAACAACATCCAATGTTCATGATCAGGAAACCTTGATCATCTATTAATCAACGAGCTATTTAAAAGAGAGGCTTTACTAGGAACCATTGTTTGTTTATTAAACACACATGTATCAACGTTTCCGGTTAATACAATTCTAGCATGAGAAATAAACATTTATCATAAACAAGGAATAAGATAATAACCACTTTATTATTGCCTCTCGTGCATATTCCCTTCAATCTCCCACATGCACTAGAATCAATAATCTAGTTTGTAAGCACTTAACACACATGGTATTCCAGTGTTATTACATTGCTTCGCATGTGGTAAACATCTTCAAAAAGATCTGAACTGTTCAGGTCCTATTGTATTTGCATGTACTTTGCGTCTACACGCATCACTCATTCTCTAATGAGATGGCTTTGTATATATTTGGTCAATCGGTGAAACCTTAATTCCTCATCTTAAACCAATGTCACTAACATTGTGAAAATGTATCTTCATAGAGTCATTATTCTTGGAAATTCACCAAGTTCAATAAAGAACTCCTTGACACAAAATACTCCTATTATTTGTTGTCAACATAACGATATACTTAGCCTTTGTAGTATCCGTCAAATACTTTAATTTTGAAGCTCTTTTAAATCCAGCATAGAACTTTCTTCCAGCCTATTGTGCTACCCTTCATTACATATTTTAATTAAGATAAAATTATTTGAATAGATGACAAGACTTTTTGTGTAACATAATACAACTAATATTTTGTCATTACTACATAGGAAAACATATCCTTATCATTTCTACAAATGACACAAGGATCTCTCCCACTGTTGTCTAATCATCATATGAATTATCCTGCTATAACATTTTATAGCATAGGACTCACCTGGTTGTGTACATAGCACGGAAACATGACTTAGAAATCTCAATTTCAATGATGCTCATCATGTGTCAAACACTTGAATCTTGCTCAATTATTTTCCATCTGACAAGAACTCCTTCTTGTCATTTCGATATTGACTTATTTAATATTCCATCTATGTAATTTGGCTTGAATCATATCAGGCACTTCAATACATCTCTTATAGATATTGATGCCCAATATCTTCTAAGCTTTTCATCAATATGAAAATCTTAACCGTGTTAATTTAAAATACATATTTTGCAATCAACCATATGTCATCTACATAAAGTATTGGAAATATGTCATAGCGCCCACTTAATTTCTTGTAACTCTACAAGCATCTTTATCATTCATGATGGAATCAAACTCTTTTGATAACTTCATTAAGGTAAAGATTTCAACTTCGTTGTGCTCACTTCAACCATTGAAGTGCGCATACCTTTCTAGCAACCTTTTGAATTCTACAAAACTCTCAGACTGTGTCAAGTACACATCCTCGATCAAACTTCCTCGAGAGGAGAGTTGTTTTTGTTATTCAACTGACATATCATAATATGTAACTTTTGCTAGAACTATCCGCAAAGACTAAAGCATCACTACGAAAGATCAAAATCTTGTAGTAGTCAACTCTTTGAACTTCGTCGAAAACAACTTTTCGATAAGTACAACTTTCAAAGGATGTAAAAAGTCCATGTCTTTGTCGCTATATAGACCCTTTTGCTATCGTTAGGCATCATGCCTATCGAAAGCACTACCAAGTCACAAACTTGATATTCATACAAGGATACTATGGCAGATATGATGACTCATAGTCAATTTTACAAAGTCGGGGCCCATCATTTGCTTCCTTTATAAGGTCCAGGTCCTTTGTTGTCAAAACAACACTTTGAATCTTAATTCACAAGTTGGTCTAAGTACAAAGTTTTAAGACTTTTGTGGTTCAGTTCGCAAACTCATTCGAAGTATCTACAACACATGTAGTGTCTTTTACTTTGTCAAAATAGCAAACCCCGGAACAACTTCCAGTGCTACACTACTCTTGACATGGTAACGAAGATTCTCTAATCTTGTTGAGTTTGTACTGTCCTCCCACTCACTAGTTTCGCAATAAATACTTTCTCAAGAAATCAACCCTTTCTGACAAACAACATTTGTCTTTGGTCGGTGATAGGAGAAATAACCAATGGATTCGATTGGATAACCTTATAAACATATATGTATCCTATTTTGGTTGTAAACATTTTACACATGCTATGCATACCAAACTTAAGAAAAAGACAATTTGGGTCATTACCCAAACCATATCTTATATGGGGTCAATTTGAATGGATCATGATGGCGCTCTTTTTAGTGGCAAAGCGGTTGTCACTAATGTATAAACTACAAAATTATAATGGCATTTTTATTATCTTACCATGTCAAAACAAGGTTTGATTTTGTCTCTTGAACACTCCAAATTATGTGGGGTTATTCGAGTAATAAGTGGTAGAACAATTCTGCAACTTCTCAGATGTTTTGCTAAACTTGTAACTCAAACTTTATCATATATGATCCAATCGTAAATACTTGATTATATTGTTACATTTATTTTTACTTCATATTAACAACTATTTGAACCAATTCAAAATGTCAAACTCCGTTCTCTTTAAATAGATATACTCACATATCTACTCAAATAATCGACATAATTTTATGAAGAAAAAATTAATCCACCATACATGACTACACATAATGGACTATATATATCAATATGTATAATCTCCACTAAATTAGTCGTCCATTCTACTTTGGGCTATGAACGGAATTCTAGTCATCTTTTGGAAGAGGTCTCACAAGCGTCAATTTATTCAAAACAAAATGACTCTGGAAGTCCATCAATATGGAGTTCCTTCATATTTTCGTTTCCGATATGAACTAAAATGGTGGTGTCACAATTTAAGTGAAACTCTTTTACCTCTTGCTACATTTAGAATTTAGTCTTATATATGTTTACTTTACCAACATGATTTATATTAACATATCCATCAATTATGGAATATGGTCATAGTTTGAACAATCTCATTTGTTCTCACAAAATAGCAAAACAAAATAACAACCTATTAAGTTCTTAAAATAACTCTTGAATGTTTGGTTCGATACGACAATGAACACAATAACACTTTATTTCTGTTTTTGTCATAATCGATTCCACATCTATTACTAGTTTCTTTTAGACCCATGTATTTCTTGCATTGTGTTGCTTTGTATGACAACTCATACCAACCAATGTGGTATCAAAATACCCAAAAATACTTTGTTAACTAGTAATACATCTATAACTTGTATATCAAGCATATACTCTTGACCTGAACTTTTCCAGTTATCTTCTTTTTCTGCCATATATCTTTTTGTAATTCTATTTTCAAAATTCTCTTTCCTTTACAGAAGAATCATTCAACATCAAACAATGCTAGTCATACTAGCACATTTCCTTGACGTGTTAGTGATATACTATGACCCATTGAGTCATACTTAAGTTTGATTGCTCTACTAATATCAACATATTAATAGTATTCTTCCAAATTCCACTCTTAGCAATCTCCAAGCAAGGTAAACGATTTTACCTATACTTTTAATTCATCCCATCATAACAATTTTATGATGAAGCTACTATAGCTCGAAGGAAGAAATTTAGGATAATCTTAGCGCCCAACTTCTTCGAATTTTCAAACGCCTATCGTCTTTAATGATTGCATATATTCAAATAATATAAGCATACATTGTCACGCTAAATTACACTCAGTCATGTTGCCACAAATAAGTTTCTAGATATCAATATCTCTTTCACTTGATTGTTTCTGAAAAAATTATTTTCAGTTCCTAAATCACCTTGATCAACAAACATTCTTTTGAAGATAAAGTAATATGGAAGCAACCATGACTCTGGACTCTAAGTAGGAATTATTTTCTCTCTAGATCAATAAATCATTAACCATATGGAGCTAGGTAGGAAATACCAAAAATCTACAATAGGACTCAATTTTAAATTTCACTAATACGGTACAAATCTTAAATTATTTTTACCAGATCATAACAGTTATATCTCAATTAACAATCTAAGTGTAAGGTAGTTATGTGGATGCCAATGAATACTACAATTTTTTCAAATTCATTTTGATTGGTTGTTAATGATAAATAAGTCCAAGTTTATATAATCATGCCATGAACTTCCACTCAAAAACAACATCCTCTCAGTCGTCTTTAGTGATTACAAGAACCAAATTCAATACACCAAAACCGATTATCATGTGAGATGATGTAGCTTCCAAGGCGAACATCATGTTCATATCATCCATATGACTCATGCTCTACCTTTCGGTTACGTGTTCCGAGGCCATGTATGTACATGCTAGGCTCGCCAAGTAGAACCGTAGTATTGCATGTGTTTCAAGCCCATGTCTATAAATGTTAGGCTTGAAAACACCCGTTGTATGCGAATGTTGAGTCTATCACCCGACACATTGTCACGTGGTGTCTTGAAACGACGAACTTTCTTAACGGTGCATACTTAAGGAAGAACACATTATTATCTTGATATTAAGTGAGAGGGATCATCTTATAATGCTACCGTCTCTATCTAAGCAAAATAAGATGCATAAAAAGGATTAATATCACATGTAAGGATAATGTGATATGATATGCTCCTTCTTGAACTTGATCTCCATCATATGCATCATGGTATGATCTCCATCATTCCACCGGCATGGTACCAAGTTCCATGGAACCCCAACTATCCATCAATAATAAGACAGCCATATGGATACCTTTCGGTATATCAATGGTTTACAAAAGAGATCATCTCATAATCAAATTTGTAACATTGGCCATATCACATCACATGCCCAGCAAAAACTAGTTAGACGCCTCTAATTTATTTTTTTCATATTTTACGTGGCTTAGGGATTTCGAGGATAGAACCGTTCATACATACGAACATCAACCACAAAGTTGATAAACACATTTTTAACAATCGTTAGTAGATTAGATCTTAACTATAGTTGGAGAAACGGACATCCCTCAGCCACAAGTGAGACAATTCTCGCGTACATAGTACACGTAAACTTAGTCTAGGGAAGCTTCATCCAACTATGTCACTAAGATCATAAAATAATCAAGGAGGAAATAACATGATCATCAACGCCCACATACACCTATGTGTTCTACCCGTACAAAACATCTACGCATAGATCCGGCTCTGATACCACTGAAGGGGCCGTTGCATAGAAAACAAAAAAATTCCTACGCGAAATGAAAGAAACGGGCATAGAGAGAGAGAGAGTCTTAAGAAGAACATACCCTCGAAGACACAAAGCGTTACGATATCAAATCTCGTTGTTGGCGTAGTCGTAGTCACACCGATCCCGAGAGCGAGAGGATGTGCACCGCAATCCGGCGGTGCCTCCATGATCGGTCACACGTACGGTTGATGGCGACATCTGTTCCCTCGATCCAGTGGGGAAGCGGAAGTAGAGGATCTCTTAGAACTCCAGCAGCACGGCGGCGTTGTGGTGGTGAAGAATCCCACGGCCAGGGCTTTGCCGAGCCGGAGACCATGGAATTGAGCAGCGGATGGAGAGGAAGTGAGGTGCGAAAGTGTGTGAATGAGGAGAAGCCCTCACCCTCCTTTTAAAGGGAGAGGGAGGCAGCCCAAGGGTGGGGTGCGGCCAGCCATGGTGGTTCCCCCACCTCTTCCCTCTTCATGTGAGTGGAAGCTCAACTCGCTCCCACTCATGCTCCTATTATTTCCCACTTGGAAAACGTAACAGCCCAAGTATGAAAACTACCCCATAGAATGTTTGATTTCCTGTTTAATTAAAGTATTGCATCATGTCATCATATTGTTGCATTTGCTATTGTTGTTTTGCATCTGTTATTCTTTGTTTTCATAATGAAAATCAAACAATTTCAACTGCTTTGTTTTCATACTTGTTCTGTTACAACTTTTGGAATAAAAATAACAAATAAAAACAACCAAATTGTTCCATTTTATTTCATGTTGATCACTTATTAAATTGTTGGTTTTAATCAAACCATTAATTCAATCAATTAATTAAATCATCTTCAATTTCAAATCAAATGCATCAAACAGAACCCTTTTGAACTTATAAACTTTAACAAGCCAATCACTAATGTTTAATCAAATTAGTCATAGGGTTACCCCATTAAAATACTTGTTTTCCATGTTAATCAATTAATTTTAAATTGTTCCAAATTCAAATCATCTTCAAACAGCACCCAAATTGAGTTACAACAAATTTATACACATTATCAATTCAATCAACTAATTTTAATCTTTTAATTCATAGGGGCTACCCTATCAAAATGCTTTTTCATAAGGTTTAATTAATATGAAAATTCATCCAAAGTGGGTTGAAATACAAATACCAAATAAAAATTCGAACTTTTGACAATAGAAGTTGGCATCTGTTAGCTTTTGAGCTAACATGGTCCCATGAATTTTCTCAAAATTTTTAAAATCAAAAACCCTATCAATTTCTTCCAAATTCTACTTCAGCAAAAAAAAAAGGAGAAAGTAAATTAGAAAATTCAATTTTTCGGCGCCAACAGGAACTGGGCTGCGCCCAGCCCATTTCTCTACCTTTCCCCTCGTTCTCTCCTCGCGTGCGCGGCCCAGCCCGCCAATTCCCCACTTACCGCTTCGAAGCGCGTGCGTTCCATCTTCAACACGTACGGCAGCCATCGGAGGCATCCACCGCGGCATCGTCGACCACCTGACGGCGATCCTAGCTTCTACGGCCCTATAAACATCCCTAGGGCCCTGCGCCAACCCTAACCCTACCTACCACACTAGTCCCATCCGCCACGCCGCCATTTTCTCTCCTCTCTTCCTTCCCCCCAAAGTCTGCTGTTTCTGAACCCTGCACCACCCACCGTTGCCGTCTCTCTGTAACCCGCCGCCGCTCGCCGTCTCCGGTGACTAGCATCGCGAGCTAGCCACGGGAACGGGACGCCCTCGGTGCCACCTTCGTCATCGACACCCCAGTGGGGCTCGAGGGGTCCCGAATCCACGCCGCCATCCTCGACTACCCCGCCACCGCCGCGGCATTCCCCTCCGCCGTCAGAAACAACCCCGGCAACATCCCGGTGAGCCTCCACCGTGCTCCTCCTCCCTCCCTCTCCGTCGTGTTCGCAAGCCCGCATGCATCCAGTGCAGTAGCGAGCACAACATCCACGCGCGTCGTTCCGTTGATCGCCGGCGACCTCCTCCGTCAGTCTCAGACAAGGATGTGTTCGTCAGGGAATTTCAGTTAGTGAAACCACACCTTAACCTCGCTGCGTGTTGTTATCTGTCAAACACGCGAGCACACCGTAGCGGTTCAGAGAGCGCGCACGCAACCGCGAGCTCGCGGGATCGATCCCCCTAGGCCGCAACCTTTTTGGAGAATTTTCTCCCCGTAGTGGCCCACCCGTCAGCGGGCCTGGTTGCCACGCGGGCGTGCACTGCGCCACGTTGGCCCTGGCCCACGCAGCAGAGGCTGCGTGTAGATGCCACCCACGTAACAAAAGTATAAAACGTTTTCTGTTTCTTTTTAAATAACAGATTAAAGCATAAAACTTCAAAAATCAATAACTATTAATCTATGCATCCAATAAATAAAACTTGTATATGTTTTCTGTTCAAAATTTCCTATTTCCAAATAACTTATTTGTGTTCTGTTTTGAGTTTTCAAAATGCATTTAAAAATTCAAATTTGAATAATTCAAATGCAATTTGCAATAAATCATAAATAATTCATACTAATTCCAAATAAAGCAAATAAAAATATTTTTCACACCATTTTGAATATCCTATTCAAATATAAAATTTGTTTTCTGGTTTGAACAATTTAAATTGCCCAAACATTTTAAATCTTGTTTAATTCAATTAAAAATTGGTTAATATTGTTTAATTCATAATTAAATAATCCTAAGTCCAATTTCAAAATGTGAAACATGTAATCCAACTAAAATTTGATGTTCTTTTCAAATACAAATTTTGCTAATTGTTTTGCACACTTTAACTTGATGAAAACAACAATTACTTGTGTGACATCAATAAGGAACCAAAAATTCTTAACATGACAAATAAAATCCCACACTTGTTTTATTCCTTTTCCAATTGCATCTAACTTGTTTACTTCTTGTTATCATCATGCATGCATCATGCTAACAACTTTCACATAATAATTAGTTGTAAATCATTTGTTTCCACTTATTTCAATGAATCTTTCCATATGCAATCCAATTGCATATGGGTCCAATTAAATTGTGTTATCTTGTCAAGTAGTTTATTTTGATGCATCTATTAACATGACATGCATCATACCATGCTTGTGCAACTATGCCATGATATTGATTGCTTATCTTTCTGCATAGTTTGTTTGCTTCTTCTCGGATATACGACGACGTTGAGACCGACGATACTTACGACACCCCTTCTAAGGAGTTAGCTCAGTACCAGGCTACTGGGTTTTGCAGGCAAGTTATCACTCACATGAACCACTGTGTTCCTTTCAACATTGGTTACCGATACTTTCCGTTGTTCTTTTCTGCTAGCCTTAGTAGTAGTTGTTCTGTTACGAACCTATCACATGAATCCCTTAACCCTGATATTGCCTCATCTCCCTTCCTACAACCCATTGTTTGAGCCAGTGTCTTACTAGCATGCTTAGGTTGTTTGCTCGAGTCTGTTACCCGTTACTTTCTGTTACTATCTATTATGTTCTGGGGGCTCGATGTTTAATCAATCAATCATGTTAATGGTATTGTTAAATAATAACTTGATGATAAGGCACCGGCAGGAGGCCCATGAGAGGTTTTGAAGCCTGCTAGTGTCGACCCTAAATAGGAAAAGGGTCTTGTCTACTGATCCATGATGAGCGCACTACCCGCATTTGGGAAGCGAGTATGGGCGCCCCCCTCAACTTGACCTGATTCGCATCTCGTCCAAATCGCCTCATTTAGTTCGTGTTTTCCATTTGCCGCATGCATGTTTTTGCGAGCCCAGGCCAGGGTGGAACTTTCGTAGTCGGCATATAGGGGGACACGTTCTTAGAGTGCTATGAGGGTCCATTTTCTTCTGGGCTCGATTAGCCGTGCGCCCAAGGTGCTTTGGGCTTGATGCGAAGAATGGTTGGTTGTGTTGAGTGCCCCGCTTGGTGGGGGGCATCCCATCTGGCGGGATATTCATGAGTGTACGGCCAAATTGGTGCAACCCTGCAGGGATAATCTTCTCGAGAAGCCGTGTTTTCCGCGGTTATGGATTACTTGGTGAAAGTACTGGCTAACAAGTACTCAGGACAACTTAAACATAATGATCAAACATGTTACACCCCATGATTAATAACTTGACTAGTAATAGGTTGACATAATAATTTGATTCACCTTTAATACAACTGGGTGAGTTATCCTCGGATTGCTTCTTTGGATAAGGGGCGAGATCCAGGATGGGTTTGTTTGAAGTTATCCTTCAGTTGGTTACAATCCTCGATCTTATCTCCTTTCTGTTAGCCGGAAGTGGTAGAATCTCTGTAGTTGGTTAGCGCAGCCAGTTGCAGCATCTTTATATCCCCTCTCTTCCGTTGAACCCAAGGCATCTGTGCTTGGTGTTGACGGGTTACACTTTGGTGAATTGTGAGTCTTGCTTGCCAGTACGTTTATGTACTGACCCCTTTGGGGCTGTGGTTTCCGCAGACCTACGTTTCCGAGGATCTACATGGTGGCTACTACGTGGAGTATGACGAGACTGCTGACGAGTAGATAGCGGACCCGGGCAGGATCCGAGACTTCGTGGATGGGCTCCGTCTGTTTGCTTCCGGCCTCTTAGGCCTATTTGGTTCTTGTCTGTACTCAGACATGTTGAATGCTTCCGCTGTATTGTAATGATGTATTGTTGGGGCATGTGCCCTCTGAATGATTGTATTTGCTATCTCTGCTCTAATGAGAGCCATTTGCAACTTATTTCAATCTTTTGTAGTAGATCTGTTGTGATATCACTTGTTAAACGCCGTTGACGTACCATGTGTGTATGGTTTGAAGTACGTCGACGGAAGTGCCTTTGATCTCTAGTGGATAGTTTACATCGACGATGGAGCAGGGCTTGTGTTGTCGCGCATAAGCGCAGGCCTACCAGGAAGCTGGGACGTGGGAGCAGTTATGCCCATAATCCAAGCATCTGCTATCCAGTTCGTACGGTGAGTATCCCTAGAAATCAGGGTGCGCAAATGGTATCAGAGCCTGTCTGCCTGTAGGATCCCTTTTTACTGGTCGCAGTTGAGTCTAGAAACTATTTTGTAGCTATAGGAAAAATGAAACGTGAGAGTAGGAATTCTGTTCTTTTTCTTCTTTTCCCCACCCTCCCTCCCTTTTCTGGTAAGGAAGTGCAACGTTGATTTCTCCCTTCTCATCTAAACTTTCAAGTTAGGATTTCACGTATTCTGGTTTCTCTAGGATGGTTATATCTACTAGTCCATAGGAATGGAGGTGGTTGTGACATGATTTATCATGTTGCCTACTCACGATTGAGAACGGAGGCGTGTAAGCCCCGGAAGCAGATCCTCTATTCCTTAAGCAGTAGATATTGATCCTTTAGAAGCCCGGATGGGTTTTTCCATAGTACCGCAGGAGTTTTGATCTCGTTTTCCCGGTGTTGCTTCGTTATCCTGTTCTTCTCAACATCCTTTTCGTCCGTTGAAATCTTGTTGTTTTCCAATTCAATTCTTCTACCGGCGTCTAATAAAAGTTTCCCCGTTCATTTGCTAAACTCTATTCCAGCTAAAGTGTTATTTGATACCGTCTTTCCCACAACATACAACCCAATTCTGGTTCCACTAAGCAATCAAAACTCTGTTCACTCCCCGGGATCTCAATCCAATTCTAATGGGAGGCCACATATTCCTCGTTACTCTCATGTTGATGATTCTGACATTGATGATTTATTCTTGGTGTTGCATTGATGTCAATAACCCTGTTCAACCATTCTAGCCAGATAATCTATTCTCCAAATGAATCAAGTTCCATTCAGCTATACACCCTACATGCAAAAACCTCTCCCTCTACTTGAAAATGTTCGGTTTGCAAATTCCCTGACGTCTATCCAAGGTGCACGATGTGTTTCACGTGTCACAACTCAAGTGGATCTTCCAAGAAGTATCCGGACCTTTTCTTTCTCAGTAGGAATCTCGGGGCACGATTCCTTCAAGGGGGGGCGTTTTGTAACAGCCCAAGTATGAAAACTACCCCATAGAATGTTTGATTTCCTGTTTAATTAAAGTATTGCATCATGTCATCATATTGTTGCATTTGCTATTGTTGTTTTGCATCTGTTATTCTTTGTTTTCATAATGAAAATCAAACAATTTCAACTGCTTTGTTTTCATACTTGTTCTGTTACAACTTTTGGAATAAAAATAACAAATAAAAACAACCAAATTGTTCCATTTTATTTCATGTTGATCACTTATTAAATTGTTGGTTTTAATCAAACCATTAATTCAATCAATTAATTAAATCACCTTCAATTTCAAATCAAATGCATCAAACAGAACCCTTTTGAACTTATAAACTTTAACAAGCCAATCACTAATGTTTAATCAAATTAGTCATAGGGTTACCCCATTAAAATCCTTGTTTTCCATGTTAATCAATTAATTTTAAATTGTTCCAAATTCAAATCATCTTCAAACAACACCCAAATTGAGTTACAACAAATTTATACACATTATCAATTCAATCAACTAATTTTAATCTTTTAATTCATAGGGGCTACCCTATCAAAATGCTTTTATTTCATAAGGTTTAATTAATATGAAAATTCATCCAAAGTGGGTTGAAATACAAATACCAAATAAAAATTCGAACTTTTGACAATAGAAGTTGGCATCTGTTAGCTTTTGAGCTAACATGGTCCCATGAATTTTCTCAAAATTTTTAAAATCAAAAACCCTATCAATTTCTTCCAAATTCTACTTCAGCAAAAAAAAAAGGAGAAAGTAAATTAGAAAATTCAATTTTTCGGCGCCAACAGGAACTGGGCTGCGCCCAGCCCATTTCTCTACCTTTCCCCTCGTTCTCTCCTCGCGTGCGCGGCCCAGCCCGCCAATTCCCCACTTACCGCTTCGAAGCGCGTGCGTTCCATCTTCAACACGTACGGCAGCCATCGGAGGCATCCACCGCGGCATCGTCGACCACCTGACGGCGATCCTAGCTTCTACGGCCCTATAAACATCCCTAGGGCCCTGCGCCAACCCTAACCCTACCTACCACACTAGTCCCATCCGCCACGCCGCCATTTTCTCTCCTCTCTTCCTTCCCCCCAAAGTCTGCTGTTTCTGAACCCTGCACCACCCACCGTTGCCGTCTCTGTAACCCGCCGCCGCTCGCCGTCTCCGGTGACTAGCATCGCGAGCTAGCCATGGGAACGGGACCCCCCGGTGCCACCTTCGTCATCGACACCCCAGTGGGGCTCGAGGGGTCCCGAATCCACGCCGCCATCCTCGACTACCCCGCCACCGCCGCGGCATTCCCTCCGCCGTCAGAAACAACCCCGGCAACATCCCGGTGAGCCTCCACCGTGCTCCTCCTCCTCCCTCTCCGTCGTGTTCGCAAGCCCGCATGCATCCAGTGCAGTAGCGAGCACAACATCCACGCGCGTCGTTCCGTTGATCGCCGGCGACCTCCTCCGTCAGTCTCAGACAAGGATGTGTTCGTCAGGGAATTTCAGTTAGTGAAACCACACCTTAACCTCGCTGCGTGTTGTTATCTGTCAAACACGCGAGCACACCGTAGCGGTTCAGAGAGCGCGCACGCAACCGCGAGCTCGCGGGATCGATCCCCCGCGGCCGCAACCTTTTTGGAGAATTTTCTCCCCGTAGTGGCCCACCCGTCAGCGGGCCTGGTTGCCACGCGGGCGTGCACTGCGCCACGTTGGCCCTGGCCCACGCAGCAGAGGCTGCGTGTAGATGCCACCCACGTAACAAAAGTATAAAACGTTTTCTGTTTCTTTTTAAATAACAGATTAAAGCATAAAACTTCAAAAATCAATAACTATTAATCTATGCATCCAATAAATAAAACTTGTATATGTTTTCTGTTCAAAATTTCCTAATATTTCCAAATAACTTATTTGTGTTCTGTTTTGAGTTTTCAAAATGCATTTAAAAATTCAAATTTGAATAATTCAAATGCAATTTGCAATAAATCATAAATAATTCATACTAATTCCAAATAAAGCAAATAAAATATGTTTTTCACACCATTTTGAATATCCTATTCAAATATAAAATTTGTTTTCTGGTTTGAACAATTTAAATTGCCCAAACATTTTAAATCTTGTTTAATTCAATTAAAAATTGGTTAATATTGTTTAATTCATAATTAAATAATCCTAAGTCCAATTTCAAAATGTGAAACATGTAATCCAAATAAAATTTGATGTTCTTTTCAAATACAAATTTTGCTAATTGTTTTGCACACTTTAACTTGATGAAAACAACAATTACTTGTGTGACATCAATAAGGAACCAAAAATTCTTAACATGACAAATAAATCCACACTTGTTTTATTCCTTTTCCAATTGCATCTAACTTGTTTACTTCTTGTTATCATCATGCATGCATCATGCTAACAACTTTCACATAATAATTAGTTGTAAATCATTTGTTTCCACTTATTTCAATGAATCTTTCCATATGCAATCCAATTGCATATGGGTCCAATTAAATTGTGTTATCTTGTCAAGTAGTTTATTTTGATGCATCTATTAACATGACATGCATCATACCATGCTTGTGCAACTATGCCATGATATTGATTGCTTATCTTTCTGCATAGTTTGTTTGCTTCTTCTCGGATATACGACGACGTTGAGACCGACGATACTTACGACACCCCTTCTAAGGAGTTAGCTCAGTACCAGGCTACTGGGTTTTGCAGGCAAGTTATCACTCACATGAACCACTGTGTTCCTTTCAACATTGGTTACCGATACTTTCCGTTGTTCTTTTCTGCTAGCCTTAGTAGTAGTTGTTCTGTTACGAACCTATCACATGAATCCCTTAACCCTGATATTGCTCATCTCCCTTCCTACAACCCATTGTTTGAGCCAGTGTCTTACTAGCATGCTTAGGTTGTTTTGCTCGAGTCTGTTACCCGTTACTTTCTGTTACTATCTCTATTATGTTCTGGGGGCTCGATGTTTAATCAATCAATCATGTTAATGGTATTGTTAAATAATAACTTGATGATAAGGCACCGGCAGGAGGCCCATGAGAGGTTTTGAAGCCTGCTAGTGTCGACCCTAATAGGAAAAGGGTCTTGTCTACTGATCCATGATGAGCGCACTACCCGCATTTGGGAAGCGAGTATGGGCGCCCCCCTCAACTTGACCTGATTCGCATCTCGTCCAAATCGCCTCATTTAGTTCGTGTTTTCCATTTGCCGCATGCATGTTTTTGCGAGCCCAGGCCAGGGTGGAACTTTCGTAGTCGGCATATAGGGGGACACGTTCTTAGAGTGCTATGAGGGTCCATTTTCTTCTGGGCTCGATTAGCCGTGCGCCCAAGGTGCTTTGGGCTTGATGCGAAGAATGGTTGGTTGTTGAGTGCCCGCTTGGTGGGGGGCATCCCATCTGGCGGGATATTCATGAGTGTACGGCCAAATTGGTGCAACCCTGCAGGGATAATCTTCTCGAGAAGCCGTGTTTTCCGCGGTTATGGATTACTTGGTGAAAGTACTGGCTAACAAGTACTCAGGACAACTTAAACATAATGATCAAACATGTTACACCCCATGATTAATAACTTGACTAGTAATAGGTTGATGACATAATAATTTGATTCACTTTAATACAACTGGGTGAGTTATCCTCGGATTGCTTCTTTGGATAAGGGGCGAGATCCAGGATGGGTTTGTTTGAAGTTATCCTTCAGTTGGTTACAATCCTCGATCTTATCCTTTCTGTTAGCCGGAAGTGGTAGAATCTCTGTAGTTGGTTAGCGCAGCCAGTTGCAGCATCTTTTATATCCCCTCTCTTCCGTTGAACCCAAGGCATCTGTGCTTGGTGTTGACGGGTTACACTTTGGTGAATTGTGAGTCTTGCTTGCCAGTACGTTTATGTACTGACCCCTTTGGGGCTGTGGTTTCCGCAGACCTACGTTTCCGAGGATCTACATTGTGGCTACTACGTGGAGTATGACGAGACTGCTGACGAGTAGATAGCGGACCCGGGCAGGATCCGAGACTTCGTGGATGGGCTCCGTCTGTTTGCTTCCGGCCTCTTAGGCCTATTTGGTTCTTGTCTGTACTCAGACATGTTGAATGCTTCCGCTGTATTGTAATGATGTATTGTTGGGGCATGTGCCCTGAATGATTGTATTTGCTATCTCTGCTCTAATGAGAGCCATTTGCAACTTATTTCAATCTTTTGTGTCGTAGAGATCTGTTGTGATATCACTTGTTAAACGCCGTTGACGTACCATGTGTGTATGGTTTGAAGTACGTCGACGGAAGTGCCTTTGATCTCTAGTGGATAGTTTACATCGACGATGGAATAGCAGGGCTTGTGTTGTCGCGCATAAGCGCAGGCCTACCAGGAAGCTGGGACGTGGGAGCAGTTATGCCCCATAATCCAAGCATCTGCTATCCAGTTCGTACGGTGAGTATCCCTAGAAATCAGGGTGCGACAAATGGTATCAGAGCTGTCTGCCTGTAGGATCCCTTTTTACTGGTCGCAGTTGAGTCTAGAAACTATTTTGTAGCTATATAGGAAAAATGAAACGTGAGAGTAGGAATTCTGTTCTTTTTCTTCTTTTCCCCACCCTCCCTCCTTTTCTGGTAAGGAAGTGCAACGTTGATTTCTCCCTTCTCATCTAAACTTTCAAGTTAGGATTTCACGTATTCTGGTTTCTCTAGGATGGTTATATCTACTAGTCCATAGGAATGGAGGTGGTTGTGACATGATTTATCATGTTGCCTACTCACGATTGAGAACGGAGGCGTGTAAGCCCGGAAGCAGATCCTCTATTCCTTAAGCAGTAGATATTGATCCTTTAGAAGCCCGGATGGGTTTTTCCATAGTACCGCAGGAGTTTTGATCTCGTTTTCCCGGTGTTGCTTCGTTATCCTGTTCTTCTCAACATCCTTTTCGTCCGTTGAAATCTTGTTGTTTTCCAATTCAATTCTTCTACCGGCGTCTAATAAAAGTTTCCCCGTTCATTTGCTAAACTCTATTCCAGCTAAAGTGTTATTTGATACCGTCTTTCCCACAACATACAACCCAATTCTGGTTCCACTAAGCAATCAAAACTCTGTTCACTCCCCGGGATCTCAATCCAATTCTAATGGGAGGCCACATATTCCTCGTTACTCTCATGTTGATGATTCTAACATTGATGATTTATTCTTGGTGTTGCATTGATGTCAATAACCCTGTTCAACCATTCTAGCCAGATAATCTATTCTCCAAATGAATCAAGTTCCATTCAGCTATACACCCTACATGCAAAAACCTCTCCCTCTACTTGAAAATGTTCCGGTGGTTTGCAAATTCCCTGACGTCTATCCAAGGTGCACGATGTGTTTCACGTGTCACAACTCAAGTGGATCTTCCCAAGAAGTATCCGGACCTTTTCTTTTCTCAGTAGGAATCTCGGGGCACGATTCCTTCAAGGGGGGGCGTTTTGTAACAGCCCAAGTATGAAAACTACCCCATAGAATGTTTGATTTCCTGTTTAATTAAAGTATTGCATCATGTCATCATATTGTTGCATTTGCTATTGTTGTTTTGCATCTGTTATTCTTTGTTTTCATAATGAAAATCAAACAATTTCAACTGCTTTGTTTTCATACTTGTTCTGTTACAACTTTTGGAATAAAAATAACAAATAAAAACAACCAAATTGTTCCATTTTATTTCATGTTGATCACTTATTAAATTGTTGGTTTTAATCAAACCATTAATTCAATCAATTAATTAAATCACCTTCAATTTCAAATCAAATGCATCAAACAGAACCCTTTTGAACTTATAAACTTTAACAAGCCAATCACTAATGTTTAATCAAATTAGTCATAGGGTTACCCATTAAATCCTTGTTTTCCATGTTAATCAATTAATTTTAAATTGTTCCAAATTCAAATCATCTTCAAACAACACCCAAATTGAGTTACAACAAATTTATACACATTATCAATTCAATCAACTAATTTTAATCTTTTAATTCATAGGGGCTACCCTATCAAAATGCTTTTATTTCATAAGGTTTAATTAATATGAAAATTCATCCAAAGTGGGTTGAAATACAAATACCAAATAAAAATTCGAACTTTTGACAATAGAAGTTGGCATCTGTTAGCTTTTGAGCTAACATGGTCCCATGAATTTTCTCAAAATTTTTAAAATCAAAAACCCTATCAATTTCTTCCAAATTCTACTTCAGCAAAAAAAAAAGGAGAAAGTAAATTAGAAAATTCAATTTTTCGGCGCCAACAGGAACTGGGCTGCGCCCAGCCCATTTCTCTACCTTTCCCCTCGTTCTCTCCTCGCGTGCGCGGCCCAGCCCGCCAATTCCCCACTTACCGCTTCGAAGCGCGTGCGTTCCATCTTCAACACGTACGGCAGCCATCGGAGGCATCCACCGCGGCATCGTCGACACCTGACGGCGATCCTAGCTTCTACGGCCCTATAACATCCCTAGGGCCCTGCGCCAACCCTAACCCTACCTACCACACTAGTCCCATCCGCCACGCCGCCATTTTCTCTCCTCTCTTCCTTCCCCCCAAAGTCTGCTGTTTCTGAACCCTACACCACCCACCGTTGCCGTCTCTCTGTAACCCGCCGCCGCTCGCCGTCTCCGGTGACTAGCATCGCGAGCTAGCCACGGGAACGGGACACCCTCGGTGCCACCTTCGTCATCGACACCCCAGTGGGGCTCGAGGGGTCCCGAATCCACGCCGCCATCCTCGACTACCCCGCCACTGCCGCGGCATTCCCCTCCGCCGTCATAAACAACCCCGGCAACATCCCGGTGAGCCTCCACCGTGCTCCTCCTCCCTCCCTCTCCGTCGTGTTCGCAAGCCCGCATGCATCCAGTGCAGTAGCGAGCACAACATCCACGCGCGTCGTTCCGTTGATCGCCGGCGACCTCCTCCGTCAGTCTCAGACAAGGATGTGTTCGTCAGGGAATTTCAGTTAGTGAAACCACACCTTAACCTCGCTGCGTGTTGTTATCTGTCAAACACGCGAGCACACCGTAGCGGTTCAGAGAGCGCGCACGCAACCGCGAGCTCGCGGGATCGATCCCCCGCGGCCGCAACCTTTTTGGAGAATTTTCTCCCCGTAGTGGCCCACCCGTCAGCGGGCCTGGTTGCCACGCGGGCGTGCAATGCGCCACGTTGGCCCTGGCCCACGCAGCAGAGGCTGCGTGTAGATGCCCCACGTAACAAAAGTATAAAACGTTTTCTGTTTCTTTTTAAATAACAGATTAAAGCATAAAACTTCAAAAATCAATAACTATTAATCTATGCATCCAATAAATAAAACTTGTATATGTTTTCTGTTCAAAATTTCCTAATATTTCCAAATAACTTATTTGTGTTCTATTTTGAGTTTTCAAAATGCATTTAAAAATTCAAATTTGAATAATTCAAATGCAATTTGCAATAAATCATAAATAATTCATACTAATTCCAAATAAAGCAAATAAAATATGTTTTTCACACCATTTGAATATCCTATTCAAATATAAAATTGTTTTCTGGTTTGAACAATTTAAATTGCCCAAACATTTTAAATCTTGTTTAATTCAATTAAAAATTGGTTAATATTGTTTAATTCATAATTAAATAATCCTAAGTCCAATTTCAAAATGTGAAACATGTAATCCAACTAAAATTTGATGTTCTTTTCAAATATAAATTTTGCTAATTGTTTTGCACACTTTAACTTGATGAAAACAACAATTACTTGTGTGACATCAATAAGGAACCAAAAATTCTTAACATGACAAATAAAATCCCACACTTGTTTTATTCCTTTTCCAATTGCATCTAACTTGTTTACTTCTTGTTATCATCATGCATGCATCATGCTAACAACTTTCACATAATAATTAGTTGTAAATCATTTGTTTCCACTTATTTCAATGAATCTTTCCATATGCAATCCAATTGCATATGGGTCCAATTAAATTGTGTTATCTTGTCAAGTAGTTTATTTTGATGCATCTATTAACATGACATGCATCATCCCATGCTTGTGCACCTATGCCATGATATTGATTGCTTATCTTTCTGCATAGTTTGTTTGCTTCTTCTCGGATATACGACGATGTTGAGACCGACGATACTTATGACACCCCTTCTAAGGAGTTAGCTCAGTACCAGGCTACTGGGTTTTGCAGGCAAGTTATCACTCACATGAACCACTGTGTTCCTTTCAACATTGGTTACCGATACTTTCCGTTGTTCTTTTCTGCTAGCCTTAGTAGTAGTTGTTCTGTTACGAACCTATCACATGAATCCCTTAACCCTGATATTGCCTCATCTCCCTTCCTACAACCCATTGTTTGAGCCAGTGTCTTACTAGCATGCTTAGGTTGTTTTGCTCGAGTCTGTTACCCGTTACTTTCTGTTACTATCTCTATTATGTTCTGGGGGCTCGATGTTTAATCAATCAATCATGTTAATGGTATTGTTAAATAATAACTTGATGATAAGGCACCGGCAGGAGGCCCATGAGAGGTTTTGAAGCCTGCTAGTGTCGACCCTAATAGGAAAAGGGTCTTGTTACTGATCCATGATGAGCGCACTACCCGCATTTGGGAAGCGAGTATGGGCGCCCCCTCAACTTGACCTGATTCGCATCTCGTCCAAATCGCCTCATTTTTTTCGTGTTTTCCATTTGCCGCATGCATGTTTTTGCGAGCCCAGGCCAGGGTGGAACTTTCGTAGTCGGCATATAGGGGGACACGTTCTTAGAGTGCTATGAGGGTCCATTTTCTTCTGGGCTCGATTAGCCGTGCGCCCAAGGTGCTTTGGGCTTGATGCGAAGAATGGTTGGTTGTGTTGAGTGCCCCGCTTGGTGGGGGGCATCCATCTGGCGGGATATTCATGAGTGTACGGCCAAATTGGTGCAACCCTGCAGGGATAATCTTCTCGAGAAGCCGTGTTTTCCGCGGTTATGGATTACTTGGTGAAAGTACTGGCTAACAAGTACTCAGGACAACTTAAACATAATGATCAAACATGTTACACCCCATGATTAATAACTTGACTAGTAATAGGTTGATGACATAATAATTTGATTCACCTTTAATACAACTGGGTGAGTTATCCTCGGATTGCTTCTTTGGATAAGGGGCGAGATCCAGGATGGGTTTGTTTGAAGTTATCCTTCAGTTGGTTACAATCCTCGATCTTATCTCCTTTCTGTTAGCCGGAAGTGGTAGAATCTCTGTAGTTGGTTAGCGCAGCCAGTTGCAGCATCTTTTATATCCCCTCTCTTCCGTTGAACCCAAGGCATCTGTGCTTGGTGTTGACGGGTTACACTTTGGTGAATTGTGAGTCTTGCTTGCCAGTACGTTTATGTACTGACCCCTTTGGGGCTGTGGTTTCCGCAGACCTACATTTCCGAGGATCTACATGGTGGCTACTACGTGGAGTATGACGAGACTGCTGACGAGTAGATAGCGGACCCGGGCAGGATCCGAGACTTCGTGGATGGGCTCCGTCTGTTTGCTTCCGGCCTCTTAGGCCTATTTGGTTCTTGTCTGTACTCAGACATGTTGAATGCTTCCGCTGTATTGTAATGATGTATTGTTGGGGCATGTGCCCTCTGAATGATTGTATTTGCTATCTCTGCTCTAATGAGAGCCATTTGCAACTTATTTCAATCTTTTGTGTCGTAGAGATCTGTTGTGATATCACTTGTTAAACGCCGTTGACGTACCATGTGTGTATGGTTTGAAGTACGTCGACGGAAGTGCCTTTGATCTCTAGTGGATAGTTTACATCGACGATGGAATAGCAGGGATTGTGTTGTCGCGCATAAGCGCATGCCTACCAGGAAGCTGGGACGTGGGAGCAGTTATGCCCCATAATCCAAGCATCTGCTATCCAGTTCGTACGGTGAGTATCCCCTAGAAATCAGGGTGCGACAGAAAATCCAAAGGTTTTCCTTTAATAAATAAATAAAACATTTTTATTTTTTATTTATATTTGTTAATTCCATTAACAAACATTTGCGTATAGCACCTCGAATCATTTTTTAATTCTATTAACAACCATTCGACAAAAAAACCCTTGAACTATTTCAATTTTTCCCGAAACAATTTCGGTGCTGCCTAAAACATTCTTCGATATTTCGTATCCTCTCAAATGTGTCATCGAAATTTAAGTGTGTCACCCTACGGTTCGCGAATAAGATAGACATGATCGAGACTCCTCTATGATCAATAATCAACAGCAGGATCTGGAGATCTGTGATGACTCCTATATATTCAACGATGACTCTCGTGATCGTGTGAACCATCAATGTCGTGAACTATTCCCTTTGTATCGTGATATTTTACTTGTCCGAGATTCGATCATTGGTATCAACCATACCTTGTTCAGTCTTGTTACCTGAAAAGTACTATTTTCTCGTTTCCCTGATATGACATCCTTGTGATCATATCACGTGCTTGCAAGCGGTGTCGATGTGATATCACCGAGAGGGCCCAGAGTATATCTCTCTGTCATTTTGGATGGAAAAATCCCACTCTTGTTCCATGATCCTCAACTAATACTTTCCGGATACCTAACGGCACCTTTATAGTCACCCTACGGTGTGACGTTTGATGACATCAAAGCACCCTTCCGGTACCAGTGATTAGCATGATCTCATGGTCTAAGGAATAAGTTACTTTGTATGTTTGATATAACAATATAAACTAAATGACTTGATCGTATTGTTATACTAAGTTATGGTCTATGTTCATCACATCATTCTTTTAATGATATGACCTCGTTATTAACAACATCCAATGTTCATGATCAGGAAACCTTGATCATCTATTAATCAACGAGCTAGTTAAAAGAGAGGCTTTACTAGTAACCATTGTTTGTTTATTAAACACACATGTATCAATGTTTCTGGTTAATGCAATTGTAGCATGAGAAATAAACATTTATCATAAACAAGGAATAAGATAATAACCACTTTATTATTGCCTCTCGGGCATATTCCCTTCATCTTCCCTAAACCTACGAAGGGTAAAGGAGATGGTTCCACAAGTGGGGAGAGTGCCCTCAGAGGGGTTGCGCTTTACTCCAAAGCAATATTGCCAGAAGTCTAACCTAGGCTCTATTCCTAAGTACCCCTCAAACAGGGCTTGAAACCCGGCAATGTAGAGAATAGAGTTTGGAGGAAGATTGTGCGGATGAATTTGGTAGTGGTTGAGAATTTGAAGAAAGAAGGCGGATGGAGGAAAACCATACCTATGTTTATGTGAGAGGCAAGGAGAACCCGTTCGTTGGATTTCGGAGAAGGCTCCGAGTCCTTCTCGTCGTACCGCTATTTTCCTTTCAGCACGAACCCTTCCTCCTCCATTGTCGGAAGAAGGGATGGAACCACATTGTAGTGGCTCCAATTCTCGGTGTTCTCCTCCGTTTCTTCTTTACCACGGGCGGCGCCAGGGGCGGCGACCACCTCGCCGCCGATAGCGGTGTTTCCCTCTGTGGGCTCGTTGACGAGAGGCGGAGGAGGATCAGACAACGATGGCACTTCCTCGACCGTGGGAGGAAGGTCCCCGCGGGCCGAATCGCTGGCGTTTCCCTCCGGGGTGCTTGCGGTGGCGCGAACGGGGAAGCCAGTTGCGGGTCCAGGTCATTGATGATAGACTCAATGTACAAGGCGGCGTTGGTCGCGTCTGCGGCGCGGGGAGAATCTCCGTCGACCATTTTCGAGCGGCACGGTCGTGAGCTGGATCCTCCGATGGTTTTTCCGGGGAAGGCTAAAGAGCTCACTCTCCGCTCTCACTCGCTCGGGCTCTGTCTATGGTGCTGGGGGCTTGAGGAAGAAGAGGAAGCGTAAGAAGAACTGGAGGCTCCGAGCCGCGCTGAGATTCGTTACAACGGCTATTTTAGCCATTGGATCATCGACGCGTGTCACGCCCAAAATTTCCGGGAAACGAGGGGACGGGGTGATAATGGCTATCTCCTTGTTTTCTGTGAGAATCTGTAAGAGGATATGTTTTGGGGTTTTGACTGGACCCAAACGTCTGTGATATCAGCACAATTTGATCGCTGACGTCATGAAGTTCCTTCTCCACGAAGGCTCGTGGAAGAAAAAGGCGGATTTTGGTGAAATCCAAGTTATGTGTTAAGAAGTTTTTGGGAAAAAGAAGAATCAAGACAAAGCGCCAACATTTCTTGGAAAGGAATGCAAATTGACGAAAGGTGGTAGAATGAAGTCTCAATCATTCTTGGGGGCTACTGTCGGATATATACCGATTAGGGGTATATCCGGCATTGTCCAAAAAGAGCCGGATTACCAGGGTGGCCTGTTGGTAATGGATCCCAGTCCATTAGGTAGCACAGTAAGCTGATGCGCAGAAGTCGGATTCTAGAAGAACCCGGACCACGGCTCAAAGTGGTGTGGCTTGGAGTAGAAGACGGATTCCTTAGTTTACAAGTTAGATACTTTCCGTAGTCTTTTAGGTTTCCTTTCTGTAAGCCCTAACCCGGCAATCTATATAAAGCCGGACGGGAGAGAAGAACAAGAGAAGAAAATTAGCTACAAGCAAACTCGCCGAGAAGTTTATCCTCCTCGAGTTAGCGAAACCCTACTCACATTGTACTTTGTATACTTTAGGCTTCAGCCCTGATTTAGTGAGATTGCAGGAGTAGGAACGCCGCCTAGTTGCGACGTACCGAACCTGGGTAAATTTGGTGTTCCTGGTTGATGTATTACCACGTCCCCCCATGTCTCTACCAGTAGTCTCATGGCACCCCCGTCTATGAACTTTACTACGATGTCTCGACACTAACCTATTGACAAGATGCCACAAGGCCAGTTCATACTTTCTGTTGTTTTTAGTTTCAGAAAAGTTGTTCGGGAAATATTCTCTGAATTGGACGATTCAAAAGCCAGAAGTCTTAGAAGTCCCGGAGGGTCAAGGAAGTCTAAAGGAGAACCGGAGGGGGGGCCTGGAGCTCCCACACCATGCCTGGGCGCGGGTGGCCCCCTGGCCGCGCCTGGGGGTGGTGTGGGCCCCTCGAGCGCCCACTGCCATCGCCCTTTCGCCTATATATGCACCCCAATGGATAAACCCTAAAAAAACTATACCTTTTCCATGAAAAGTTATGTAGCTCCGCCGCCGCCACCGACAAGTTTCGGGGGACAGAAATCTCTGTTCCGGCACCCTTCTGGGACGGGAAGTGCCCCCCGGAGCCATCTCGATCGACTCCATCACCATCTTCAACACCATTGCTGTCTCCTTTATGAGGATGGAGTAGTTCTCCCCCGGGGCTCAGGGCTCTACGGTAGATATGTGTTTCATCTCTCTCCCATGGTGTGATCTTTACGTGATCATGAGCTTTGTAATCTAGTTGAATCAATAGATGTTACTCTTCATCTGTTAGGCTACTATAGTGGTTATGTTATGAGATCTTCCTAGACACTTTGATCACGATGTAAGGGTGAAAGTGTGTGCACCGTGTGGTTTAGCATGATATTTATATCTTGTGTTGGATGACCCTATGAAATTGTGGTGTTTGTCTCGTACCTGCTAGGGCGCTCATAGTGACAGCGTGGGGTTAACTAAACATGGGAATGCGACTTTGAGGAGTGCTGTTACAGCCCTACACAATAAATTGTTGGTGTGTTATTCGACCGGAGAGTGGTTCGGAGTAGCATAGTGAAGAGGGATATTTATGCATTCAATTATGGTATCGTTGTCGAGAGTGTTCACTAGTGAAAGTATGATCCCTAGGCCTTGTTTCTAAGCATTGAATCACCGTTTTTAACCAGTTCTGTTACATGTTTGCTTGCTGTCATTTTTATTTCAGATTGCAATTACTACTTATACACATCCATATAACTTGTATTTCACTCTCTTTTCGCCGAACTAGTGCACCTATACAACTAAAAATTGTATTAGGTCTGTTGGGGACACAAGAGACTTCTTGTATCGTAATTGCAGGGTTGCTTGAGAGGGACCTTTGACCTATTCCTCCCTGAGTTCGATAAACCTTGGGAGATCCACTTAAGGGAAACTTTCTGCTGTTCTACAAACCTCTGCACTTGGAGGCCCAACACTGTCTACAAGAATAGAAGCGTGCGTAGACATCACATGGTTTCTATAAATAATCAAAATTCACCGACTCGTGCGACCTAGGATGCAGGTAGCAATGCTATTGGAATTCATACCAGCACCGTTTGCGGTCCGTCTACATCGCAAGAGTTGAAGACCCTCACGGTAATTATCCGTTACAAGGATTAACATAATGCATGTTAGTACATACTTTCCATCTCTGACGTGGGAAAATCATATTTTGGATTCCTTTCATGGAGACGCGGACTCACATAACCTCACGTGTGAGTTGGTGGTGATTTCACATCCTTGTGTAGCCCCGAGGCTATTAAGGCGGCCAAGACCATCTTGACGGCCATTGTCTCCTGCAGCTCCCAAGGCATCCCTGTCGGCTCATGCGAGTCCACCGTCTCATGTGGTCCCGAGGCTCCTAAGGGCATCTCCAACAATGTCCATGTCATCTTAAGATAGTGTGCCAACTCAACTAAAATCCTACATGGCATAGTAATAATGAGGTGAGAGAATATGATTTGTATGATATGCAACCAACAAGGTAGCACGTATGCCAAGATAATATTTTCTTTGGACGCACTAAATTAACTATATGATTGGCTAGATTGTACTACTTTACCAACAACTCTACCAACAAACTATTGGGATAGTTGTATGATACATTGTTGGTTGATGAGTTGGATTACTATCATACGGGTTTATCTTACAGCCCATTAAAGATGCCCTAAGAGGCCATTCTCTCGTGCAGTCCTCGAGGCCACCTTGACGGCTCCTGTGAGGCCACCGTCTCCTAAGGCTCGCGAGTTCATTCTAAAAGATTCTATGTCAGCTTCTATGAAGACCACATACTCAGAAGGTCATTTGGCAGCAAAGACACGTGTATCTGTTATGGTGTTCAAGGCCCAAAAGCCAAAGATGAATGTCGTTGACATGGAAACCGAGCGTCTTAAATAATTATTTGCATCAGCCGGTGATGTTGATATTGCTGAGGTAGCCCCGTAGTACAAGACCGACGGTGAATTTACACCCAATGTTAGGAATGTGAAAAGGGAGCTTGGGGATGCATGTAAATATTTGGTGAAGTGCTACAAGGAAAATTTTAAGAAGACGGTAGCAAAGCAACAATCGGGAATGATGGTTAAGGTCAATCATGAATTCTTTAGCCATACTAATCCGACAACGGCAGATTTCCCGATCAATTCGAGTGACATATACGACTTGTTTAATTTTGAGCCTTAGACTCCATTATAATGAGAATATTGCAAGTATTTAACAATCAACTAATTTGTTAATATATATGGTACTAACATCTATCTATACAGTTTTTTCATACTTGTTTGTTCTTTATATGTATGTACAATTTTCATCAGTCGGGAAGTATGGGTATTGCATAGGCTTTGTCGTCCTTGGTGTTTGCTTCGCAACAATGTACCGACCGACAATGATGATTAAGAGAAAATATAAGGTTACCTCGTCCATGTGTTTGAGAAGAACAAACATAAGGACTTAATCCTATGGTGTTTTTGTAACATCCCAATTTTTGGAAGACAGGAAAAAACTTGTTTTCAATAAACCAAAAAATTTAGGGCCAACAAAAACTTTTTGAAAATTTTGACTAATACTTGTGTTTCACTTCTATTTCCTTGTTGTTTGTGTTTGAGTTCGTTAACAACTAACAATAAATCCAATCATCACAACCTCGTAAAAACTTAACCCTGGTGATCAAGCCATGACAAGAAAACTTACCACCTTTATCTCTCACCATATTTTGGCAAAACCTATTAAAAAAGTTTTGATTTTAGCAACAACCCAAAGGCCAAGCTTTTGAGACTACAAAAGTTATTTTAAAAAAATATGTGAAAATTATTATGGAGGTAATCATCTGCTACCTCTTTTTCAACAAAAATACTTTTGCAGTATTTCAGAAACCCATCTCACTTCCTTCTTTGCAAAAACTACAAGTGGGGACTATATTACCACTGATTTTTACCTCATTTATATTATTTTGAGAATAACAACATTTTAGTGAACTTCTTTACAAAATCCTATTTTCATGTTGTGTCTTGATCACTACCTCTAATTAACACTTGAGAAAACATCCTGGAAATTGAATTGAAGATTTCACTTGCTTGAGTGAACTTGTTAAGTCTTGTCATTATCTGCTTATTATGTGACCTGATCTTGTGTTTTCCTTGAAGTGTTTATATCTGTTTGATTATGAATGTGACTTAATTTAAATTAATAAGCTCTATTAATAACAAGACCAGGCAACAGTATCAGATTCAACCCAATTGCATTCTCATCTTCTGTTCTATTTAAATCCTCCAACTTTGGCCTCAAGCCATAATTGAAAACCTTGGTCAATTCATCAATGCATCTTCATGGATCTCATGGTCCATATCTATAATTTCCATCTAAGTTGTTAATTTGGATATTGAAACTCTTTGGTATCTTCTTTCAAAGTCCTTTAGAAGGTATCCCAAAATATTGATCATATCCCTGTTATCTTGATGCATTTCGGCTACCTTCCTAACAATCACTCCTCTTTATTTTTAATATCCATCAACCTCCCATTTCCATCTTCATGAATTATACATCACATCCATGTGTTCCATTTATTTTTCAATGGCCATTTGATTATTCTTCTCTCAAGGTTTTTGACCTATGAAATAATTTTCTGTTTTCACCATTTTTCACTTGGAACCTCAAAAAATTTCAAAGGAGTTATTTGTTAAAAATCACTTTTGAGACCTATATTATACTCTCATTTCCCAACTCAAAAATATTTGTTTCAAAAGCATTTTACTATTTATTATATTTTATTTTCCAAAAGACCAGAAATGGACTTCTAAATATTTTGTGAATAAAAGTATTTCCCAAACTCTTGGTAAAATTACCCTACATGCCTATGATAATGTGGGACTTATTTATGCGAAAACATTTTAAAGTTGTTTTGAAAATATGGCAGAAAACATTGAAAAACAGATTCACCCCTTTTGAATTTGCAAAACTTTGTGAAAACAATATTTTCAAAAACTTGTGAGGCCACCATCCCTAGAATCCATTTTTCATTTTCTATCCAACGGACATGATATTTCACATGGGTTCTATTAAAATTACTTGTGAAAACAGTCAAAAACACTTTCTGTCATTTCTGAACACTGTTGAGTTCAAGCATGTCCTGGTCATTTCTCTCACTCTCTCTACCTATCTCTTGCTCTGGGAGATAGAGAACTTCTCACACAAACCCTTCGACATGATCTCTCTTCCCAAAACCCTCTCCCTTCTCCCCCACACCTTCTCCATGGCTAGAGGACAAGCTATATCACATGTGGACGTCGACCACCTCCCCCATCCGCCACGCATCTCTCCCTCTCCTTGTCTACTAGTCTCACGAGATCTTCAGAAGTACACCCATGCTCCCCTTGAGCCCTCTCGCCTTCCTTTCCCTAGGCATGCTAGATAAATTGTTTAGGTTGATATTTTCATATTAAGCATGCCTAGGTGTTGCTTTCTCTATTATTCGGATTCTATATTTTAGATCTAGCATGTTAGAATAAATCTTGTTTGATGTTCTTTTATGGTTATGCATGTATGCATGTCTAAATAGTCATTTTCCATTTCTAGTTTTAAATCTCTGCTTTGATCCATGAGTATTTTCATGCATTGAGTGATGCCATGACATGTTTTGTAAAGATATGTCTCTATTATTATGTTTCTTAGCCTCTGGTTATATTATTTCTCCATGTTTAGAAAAGCATGTATTACTATAGGCTTGTGGTATTGCTTGATATTATTTCCCTATGCATGTGTATGTGTTCCTGAGTTGTTTCTTGTTAGTTTCTTTATCCTCGTGAATGACCATAGAGTCATAAAACCTTGTATGTACATGATATGAGAGTAGCACACCCACTGAACTCATCCCATTTTTGTTGAAGATCATTAGCGCCATTTCTAGTGTTTTCTTCGTATTGTCTATGCATGTTGCTTGAAGGTGTACACCCTAGTGCTTTTGTATTTGAGTGTATTTGTAATATTAATTGATTTTTGTATGTTTACTTTGTTAGAAAGTGCTTTCCTTTGTTTGGTTCTGATTGGGTGTTTCCTTTTTATTTTATGACGTTAGATAACGAATACGGTATTATTCCCGGGGAGGTTTTTATTACAACTCTTGTTTATTTCAAGAGCAAGACCAATACCAGTGCCAAGGAAATCCACTCTAAATGCTTTCTTGTTGATTACGTATCAGTATCTATCATGCATGTTTTACTTCTGAATTTTCCAAAAGTTTTATTCAAAAATTATTTCCCTAAGTGGACTATACCACTATATATATTATGTATCTAATATTCTATAGCCACTATATAATCTTGGCGTTACCAAGCCCTTTAATCATTTTAATCACATCACTTAATTTACTTAAGTCCCTTAATGGACATTATAACTTGAAGTTTTTGGAAAACAAAAGCTTTGGAGGAAAGGTGGGACCTTGTCCGGGGGAGGTATGTGAAGGAGGAATGTTTTCAACTTGTTTACCAAATTGACACATAACCTAGTCTTCGCCAGACAACCAATACGTGCTGCCACAATATCTTAATATGGGAATGGGTTCTAACTAGAAGCTTGCGGATGTTAGTCTATGTTTACCTCAATGTGCTATAGGGGTTAGAGTCCCCTGAACCGGATTGTCGCCAGGAGGGAGTGACGTGACATTCAGAGTGTGGGATTAAGTTCACCACCGGTTGCAACAGTTGGGTCTCCTGTCATGGAGGTGTGTTGTCAGGGGAAACCAGATCGATACGGCTGACTCAGTTGGTGCTGGGAAGAACAAACCCAGTTGAAGAGGTAGCCATTTACTAGCACTTGCATAGTGGATAGTTAGGACCGGTTATCTGATGTTCCCATACTGTCGCAGACAGTCCGTGGTTGATCACGGAGGATGTACTGGATCTTGTGGATTGTGTACACCTCTGCAGAGTAAAACTATTCAGAATAGCCGAGTCCTCGGATATGAACACTTGAATGGCCATGTACCTCGGATGTGGTGTAGAGCCCTCTGGTGATGATTTCCCCTCCCGGCAGGGTGCCGGGGAAAACTCTAGAACCCTCCTGAACTCGGGTTGATGATGACGGAGGACTATGGTGTTTTTCATGGAAAAGTGGTATATTTTAGGGTTAACTATCCGAGGGGGTTTTCTAGGCGAAAGAGCGATGGTGGTGGGCGCCCGAGGGGCCCACACCACCCCATGGCGCGGCCAGGGGCGCACCGCCCTATGGTGTGGCTTCCCTGTGGCCCCTCTCCGGGTTTGTTCGGGACTCCGTGGAACCTTCGAGAATTCTAAGACTTCTAGGCTTCGAATTTTCCAATTCCTAGAATATTTCCAAAACAAGTTTTCTGAAACTAAAAACAACAGAAAACAGGAACTGGCTCTATGGCATCTTGTCAATAGGTTACTCCCAGAAAATCGATAAAAATGATATAAAGTGCATAGCAAATAACATGAAAACAACATAGAACATCAGAAATTATGGATACGTTTATGACGTATCAGCTTGCAAAGCAATCGCTACCCTCAGCAGGCCTGCTCCACCATAGAAACATGGTGATGCATAACACATGCATGTCGTGTGGAACACCAGATTCTTGGAGGCACGCCCTTCTTAAGTGCAACATGGAACAAAGTGTGTGGGCACTGTTCTCGGAAGAAATGGTTGAAGTCTTGGTTCACATACAAGATCCGGATGCGAGAGGCTGGTTAACGGAAGTGATCAACATGTTATCGCAGGAGGAACTTACGAGGACCGTTGTCGTGCTTTGGGCCATTTGGTATGCCAGGTGAAGGCGATTCATGAGGCTGAATTCTAGAGCCCGATGTCTACGGTAACTTTCATTACCAGGTTTGTAGCGGACCTGGACATTAAGAGGAGCACACCAGCGGCTGTTCGCGGCGAACCACGCAGAGGGAGTGACAAAGATTAATGTAGACACGACAGTATCGAAGAACGACTCGACATCAGCGTTGGCCACGAATGCTAGAGATGTTTCTGGGGCTTTCCTCGGAGCTTCCACGGTAGTTATAAGGGGGGCAACTGACCCGGAAAGTCTAGAGGCAGCAGCCTGCAAGGAAGGCATGGACCTAGCTCGTGATCTCTACCTGCAGCGAGTGAGACTGGCCAGCGACTATGCCAATGCGATCAAAGGGATCAAGGCAGGAGATGTGCTGGGGAGATATGGTCCGATTGTACAAGAGATGAAGGTTCCGGAGAAGAATTTTGAAAGCTTCGATTTCATTCATGAGAGTCGCCGCTCTAACGGCGATTGATACGTCATAAATGTATCCCTAATTTCTGATGCTCCATGATGATATTATGCCAATTGCTACATGTTTTCCCTCTTCTTTATGTCATTTTTATCGATTTTTCGGACTAACCTATTGACAAGATGCCACAGAGACAGTTCCCTGTTTACTGCTGTTTTTTAGTTTCAGAAAAGTTGTTCTGGAAATATTCTCGGAATTGAAAAGTTTGAAGCCCGTAAGTCCTATTTTCCCCGGAAGCATCCACAAGACCGAAGAGGAGACGAAGAGGGGCATCAGGGGGCTCACACCATAGGGTGCCCCCCCTTGGCCGCGCCAGGGGGTAGTGTGGGGCCCCTGGACCTCCACCGCCTCTGCTCTTTCTCCTCTTTAATTCCCCGGATGGAAAACCCTAGGCACCTGATCAAAATCCCAGAAAAAGTTCTGCAGCCGCCGTCACCGTCAACCCTAGATCAGGAGGGTTCTGGAGCTGTTTTCTAGCACCCTGCCGGAGAAGAAATCAGCACCGGAGGCATCTACATCACCATGCCTGCCTCCGGAGTGATGCGTGAGTAGTTCATCCCTGGACTACGGGTCCATAGTAGTAGCTAGATGGTTGTCTCCTCCTCATAGGCCTCCATGTTTAGATCTCGGGAGCTGCCTATCATGATCGAGATCGATCTTATGTAATTCCATATGCTGTGTTTGCTGGCATACATTGAATATTGACCTTATGCCAAGTTGATTATAGTCTTTACTCCATATGTTATTTCTGATCTTGCATGTTTCTGTTGCTAGTGGTTGCTTGTAAGGACCCCAGACTGGCAGTCTGAAACCCTACGTATGCATACATTCACGATCCCAGAAAGATCAGTCGTGAACAACATACACAGTTGGCACACAGAAATACATCATCCATTACACGAATACATAAAGGTATTACACAAATGATCACATGATCAAGTTTAACATAGCTGCCACAGAGGGCGGCAACTTAACAAACACAGCGGAAGACAAATAAAACACAACGTAGTTGAGCCCAAGTCACGCCTTAACCTACAGGCTGCTGACCCGGAGACGATCCTAGTTCGCAAAGCCGTCAACTCCGTACTTCTCTTCATAGATATCCTTCGGAGGCTCCTTCTCGAAGTCTGGCAAGTAGATACCAGGGGCGAAACCATAATGAGTACATTTGAATGTACTCAGCAAGACATCCATCATATCACTTACCAAACATGCAAATATGCTTATATGGTGGAATAGGTAGGCTATAAATAGGGTTCACTACCAATGGTGTTCATATATGATGACACCACAGTTGCAGTCAGGTTAATCTGTATCTTCGTTGAAGAAGATACTTCAGAAGAAAATAATATAGTTTTATTTCTCTTGTAGATATCACATGTACAAGAGGTTTGGTAAAGTTTTGTTTAAAGAATATTTTCTCTTTGCAGAACTTCTTGGAATCAGTTTCCAGAATTCTTGCTTAGAGTAGAAAAGGTTTTCTTTGCAAAACATTTTGTTTTGTTTCACATCATCTGGCTTTTCATCATCGACGATACCTCCACGGTATACGTTTTCCTTCCTTTCAGAACTTCACAAGTTCAACACTTTCTTTCACATATTCCCTTTTCAAAAACTTCCTTTTTGAAAACATTGACACAATGCTAGCTACATGGCCATTCAATTGTCCATATCCGAGGACGCGTCTTCTTCGAAAAAGTTATACTCTGCAGAGGTGTACACATCCACCAGATCCAGTACACCTCCCGTGAACAATCACGGACTGTAACAACAGTATGTAAACATCAAGTATCTGATCATAACCATCCACTATGTTCAAGCTAGTATATGCCTATCTCTTGGTTGAGTTTTACCACATCCCCGGCACCGAGCTAATCCCCGCCAAGCCAGGATGCCTCAACTGATGCATCCGGAGGGAAAATTAATCCCACACTTTATATGTCTCCACGACATTCGGTTCAGAGGATCGTATCCCCTATAGCACATTGAGATAGCACACACTAATAAGAACAAACTTCAAGTTAAGCCCCTTGCCCATGTTGGGGTAGGGTGGGCAGTACGGTAAAGGTTGTCCGGCGAAGACTAGGTTATGTGTCATTTTTGAAAACACCACTTTCTCAAAAATGACCACTTCCACATTCCTCCGGAGAACAAGGATCCGCCTTTTCTCCGGGTTTTTCCGTAAAGCCTTTGTTTTGTAGAATCACAATTTTAGGGTGTCCACTTAGGGACTAGTATATTTGATGGTAATAAATACCATATGGTGGCTTATGGGCTTGGTATTACCAAGTTTAACTATTGGCATGATAGTAACCTATAATATAGTATAGTAGTAAATTCCACATCAAAAATAGTTTTGATAATCAAGTTTTGGTAAAACTTCAGAGGTAAAACATGCATGATAGATAATGATAAGTATTGTATCAGCAAGCATCAGGATGGCTTGCCTGGTATCCCTTGTGTCCCTGGTTTTGGAGTGACTGGAACTTGAAGCAGAGCTTCCCGACACTTCCTTCCTCTTCGTTTTCTAACGTCGTAAAAAGGAATAAAGGACACACATTCAGAACCAATCAAGGCAAGAAACCATACATAACAACACATACAGCAAGGAAATCTAATAATAACAAAATCACTCAATTATTAATTGAGGCAAACAATCAAACAATCCTACTTGGCAGAAATGCCATTTAATAAGACAACTTAAGGTTGGAGGGACATATCTCACAACCTTAATATCATGGATTCAGTGGGTGTGCCACTCTCATTCCAAGATATTAATAAGCCCAAAATACACTTAGTTTCACAAGGGTGAGACTACTAAAAGTGTATAAAACATGCACAAGAATAATCATGGAAATGGGTTTATCAACCACACCACAAAAAGAAAAAGGTAGCTATCTTACTAAGTCTAAATTCACATCAAGAATAAATAAGACACATGATTTGCAAAAGTTACTTTTACAAATCAGTGAGCCTACACAAGTGTAACAAGGTAATAGACTCATCACAAAACACACAATTTCTCATAGTGAGAACAATAGAAACAATGACTAAAAAGGAGGAATCCTTATAGACATGTTTCTACTAAAAATTTGCTATGCAAGCATATAATAAATAAAGTACTAACATGCAAACAAGGAACCATGTTATAATTATGGTAAATGAAAACATGTCTTTATGCAAGGATACATAAACATCTACCAAACACAAGTTGGCAGGAAAATTAATTCAACACAAAAACTGCTAAGGAAACTAGTACTCAAACATGAAGAATCAATGGATGTATTTCAATCAAGTAATTGAAATGCAACCAGAGGGTCCATGTTAACAAAAAGTAGTGAAAAACATCTATACTTGCTATAACAAAAATATCCCATTTGATAAAACAATGCATCATTTTGCAGGGCAACTCCTACATACTAGTAGTAATAAAAAGGGCATTACTTAGAGGAATCAATCAACACTTCAGAGATGAATTTTTCCTAGCAAGCCACACATGATTACAACCACTTACAAACAGAAGCATACCCATTTTTTTTTAGCACAAAAATTCCCAAAGCAAAAATACTAGGCACTCAATAGTTATGAAACTATATAAAAGAAACACATCTAGTGTGGGGGAAATAATGTTCCCACCAAAAATGCAATGAAACCAGTGGGTGTTCCACTAGCATAACAACGCATTAAGAGGTCACAATGCCTCTGGTCCATTTGCTAAAAATTAACAAAAAAACTAAACTAGCATCTATCTCATTAACCATACTAGTAGAAAATAATAGGATGCAAAAATAAGTAAGATAATGCTACTCATGCTATTGTTTTCACACAAGTGAAAACTCTAGGAGTAAAGTACTCATAATAACATAATCAAAATGCTACTGGTCCTATGAATACAACACAAAAATATGTGGATACACAACCACAAATGTTTATGTCAAAAATTCCACACATGAGGGATTTTTTCCATAACATTCTCATAGTCCTGACAAAGCTACTCATGCTTTTCTACCAAATCAAATGCAAGCTAGCAGAGGTGATACTAACAAAATATAATTATCCACATGGTGCTGTATCTAATATCTCAACACAACAATCCAATTGCTTGCACACAAATTAATCAATCAAAAATTCTATGCAAGTAATAACTAGAGATAAAACATATGCTATTAACAAAAATCCTAATTCTTCTCAACTCAAGTCCACACATTCTAACATGCTAAAATAGTTAAGTAACACTTAGAAAACAAGTTCACACAACTTATACATGCTATAAAACAATATTGCAACTCACAAATATATTTACACAATTTAATTATCTAAAATGCCAAAATGGCAGAAATATGCATTTTAAAGATCTGTCCACCAAATTTTCTAGGATGCTCTAAAAATTAAACCAAGCTAGGTTTAGATATCCCTAAACATATACAAGACCATCCAGTTGAGTTTGCATCAAAATTCATCTTTAATTAATTTATAAAAATCACCAAAGTGCTCTCTGGTGTTTTACCAAATTGCATGCCATTTCAAAAATGCAAAGAATTTGGAAGCAAGGTTAATTGATCCTGTTAGGAAATTTCAAGGGCTTTCCAATGAAATTGGCCTCACTTCATTCTGAGTTGTGAAATAAAAATGGTGCTCATTTTGGTGTTTCTGGTACCTGTTGCCAAATCATTTTTAATTTCAAAAATATCCATTCAAATGTAGATCTACAAGTTGGAGGTGGTTCATATTTTGTTGGTGTACCACTTTAAATTTTACCTTGGTCAAATTCATCTTTTAGGTTGCCTTTTAGAGCCAAAAGCAAACATGGATGTTTCTGTGAAAAATAAAATAGGAAAAACAAGGTTGTTGGGCCAGATCCAAATCTGGGCCGGCCAGATCTACGCTTACCGCGGCGGGATCTAGCCACAAGTCGCTGACTTGTGGGTCAGGCGCCACGGGGCTGCCACACGAGCAGAGACTCGGCCCCACGGGCCAGTTTGACCAGCAAGCGCGCGGTCAAGGGGCGGATGACACGAGCGTGACGCCATGGTGACCTCACTCGCCGGCGGGGCGTCTCCGGCGAGCTCGAAAATCCACGCTTTAGTCCACCGTTTCTCGAATCGAAAACGTCTATGAGTTTCTCTCGTTGCGGGGAACCTAACGCACACAACCTCGCTTCCCGGGAGCTACCGTAGGGCGGCGGCGACGGCGCGCGGCGGCGGCCGGACAGCCACCACGGCGCGGCCACGCTCCAGAGGGAGAGGGAGGAGGAAAAATGGTCTGGGAGGACCGCGTGCTCACCATGGACTCGATGGAAGGCTCGAGGAGGTCGGAGAAGGGGCGATGCCACGGCGATTCGCCGCCGGAGTTCGTCGGGAGCCGAAGAGGAACTTGATGGCGCGGGCACCTCGCGTCCCTCCGCCCTGATTCCTCTGGTACACGTGCTCAACACGTCGAGGTGGAGCTAATAGGCCACACGGCAGCCGGCGGCGAGCTCGGAATCGGCCGATTGCCGGCGAGCCTCATTTCGGGCTAGGGTTTGGTAGCAAAAAAAATTAGAGAGAGAGAGGATGAACTCAAGGGGGTGAGAGAGGGAGCAGGTAGCAGCACATGGGGGGTTTTAAACACCTAGATGTCTTCTATTCGAAGCAATGGAGCATGGGCTTCCATGCCTCAACTTGCAGCTACAGGAAGAAGAAGAAGAGGAGTGACTCAGCTCACAACTAGGTCCCTGACTATTTTCATATAGGTCCTTCTCTGAAAATTGATGTTTTCACTAAGCAAACAAAGTTTAAATTTAAATTCCTTTTGCCCAAAATTCTTATTAGTTAAGATACACAACATATATGAAAATTGGATCAATTTGAGAAACTTTATAATTCAAAGTTGTTCAAATTTGAATTCTTACATAAATGGACATTGAATTTATTAACCTACTTAGGAGTTTCCAAAAATGATAATTTTTGGCACACATTCCTTATTTGATATGTTCCTTATGTGGTAGAAAATTCAAGGCATTTTGAGTTACTTCATAGAACAAACTTGTTCAAATTTCAAAAAGGTGCTGTCAAGAAAACAGGGGTTTTTGGCAACTTAAATTATTCAAAAACTTGTGCCCTTTTGGTTTTCAACCTCATTTATGATGTAGAGCATGTGGTATTTATTTCATGGCATTTGGAAAAAGTTTGTAGAACAAACTTGTTCAAAATCCCAAATGTTGTTGTGGAGAAAAACCATGTTTTTAGGACTTTAATGGATTCAAATTTTGGTCTCCTCTTGTGTGTGTTCCTTATTTGATATAAGGAAGCAATGGTATGAATTTCAAATTATTTTAAGAAAGTTTCCAATAGTAACTTGTTTGAGTTTTCTGTTTCTAGAAACATTGGAATTTCTATTTAATAAAGCACTTGGCTTTTCTTTAGTAATGCTTTGCCAAAATATTTATATGACTAGGGATAACAAGTCAAAGCTCTCCAATACTTTTGTTTTTAAGCTTGCAAGGTTGGAAAAACATTTGATAATATTTTGGTGAAGCATTTAAGAATGCCTCCTTTTCTGATAATCTTTTAGGGAAATTTATTAAGTGTTTCCTCTTTCTTAATTTAGGTCTTGGGATAATATTCAACAAGTATGAGATTCATAAGATGTTTTTGGAAAACTCTTTGATCAATAATTACTTTAGAAAATATTGCCAAGGTCATTGGAACAATATGTTGAATATTTTGTTTTCAATTTCTTAGCCATGTAAGTTTATATAATTAGTTTGTTTAGTTGCACTCAAACAAACTCAAACAAATACAATCAAAGTTTAATTGTCAAGCAATTTGAAAAACAATTGTGTTATCAGGTATTCCAAAATTGGGATGTGACAGGTCTTCCCCCCTTAAAAAGAATCTCGTCCCCGAGATTCGCAAGCGAGGACTAAGGGAGGGCCAACAAACACAATGTTAGTGTTGGAGTGCCGGTGCTTCCCCCCTTTGACTTTTCTTGGGAGGTGGGGTACATCCCTAAATTAGCAAATTCATTTAAAAAATACACCAGTACTTTTTTAGGTCCAAAACTTTTGTTTCCTAGTTTGAACAAAAATTAAGGTTAGTGCAGAACTACCTGGAAATGTACCGTTAATTATTACATGAGTTCCTAGCTATATCCCACATCTTACATAACACATATGGAGTGGAGTACCACTCTCATAACAAGGTATATAAGAATCTAAAAATATATCTTGTGGGTGCAAAGGTTAGATTGCTAAGGTAAAACAAACAGACAGAACAAATACCCATGGCAGTGGTTATTACTCACCACAAGCAACTATCACTTAATATGTTCATGATTTTAGTTGGATGTTTTTTTTGTTTAATAAGATACTCTTAATCACAATCATAACACAAGTATAAACTCATGCTAAGATTAAACATTTAATTAAAATCCAATAAGCAAGCAAACAACACCACAGATGAATAGACTATTTATTCACTAGGTTATTGTTTATTAGAGGTTTTGGAATCCATCAATCATGAACAATTAGCAAACAACCAGTAGCTAAAAACCAATGAATACAATCATAAAGGTACTCTAAAATACCATCTTCACACAAGATAAAACTCCTATTACATAGGCATAAAAAAACAGGACTGCACAAATAACACACTAGTTATGAAAAAAAAATCTACACCAGCATGCTATAAGAGATAATCATATCCTATAACCATAGAACATGCAACTAAATAATTCATGGCATGATAACAGAAGTAATAACTTACTAAACATGCTATATCAACACATATACTCATAAAATAAAAAGAGGGTAATACTAGAGCAAAAATCACCATTTTCTAGTGGTGAAACTAGTTTTCGCGCTAGAGAAGCAAACAATGCTATCATGATGTTTAAACTTAAACAAGAAAGTCATGAACATAAATGTACCTAATAACAGTACCCAAAACTTACCCATGTTAGTAAGCACAACATCAAAACAATCCCATGATACAACTATTAAACATGCAGAAATTTCTTCTAGCAATTTCTGTTTTTCTTAAACAATTACTAGCAAACAAGCAAGGTATAACTCACACAAGCAGTAGCTATGAAATTAATGAAAATTTATCTAAACCTTTTCAAAAATCCATACACTCAATTTAAAATCATTCACAAACAATCTACCAATCAAGAGGAATTTATTTTGTTTGCGAACAATTTAATTTCAGCACACGATAGTGAAACATTTCTTAACATGATACCCCTAAGGAATATTATGCTAACAAAAGGATCAAAATAACCATATTTATTTTACTAATAAGAAATAAACTTCTCATTTGCATAAGTGAAAAGAAACAATTATATTTTCCATGGTGGAAAATTAGAAATCAATCACACAGTGAAACATGCTATTTTCACACATGTGTATGGTTGGGGATTTTTATCCTCAAGCCAAAATGCAATGGGACCAGTGGGATATGGCCTACTAATACCAAGGCAAAAATAGGTACTAAGCCTCTGGTTACTCATAAAAAAAAACTTTGCGTACAAGATAAAAATATAAGGCTATTTAATCTAGTGAAACAATACTAGTGCATATTGATAGCAATGCTTACACATGCTTTACTATTAAGAGACATGCAAGCTAACATAGGTACAAGCATCAAAATAACAGCACCTAAATGTTACTTGACTCAAAGAACACATAGCACAAAATCTACTACGAAAGTATATACAGATCTAGTTCTCACAATATTTCCAAATAATAAACTAGAAGGTAACAAATGCTATTTAATTTTTATTCGAGTTTTCAATCATGCACACACTTTATAGGGTAGATTTATTGTAAGAAAGCAACACAATAACAAGTCCTAACAACTCCATATAAGTTAGGAAGCAATATTGAATAAAACACAAATTTATTTCAATCAAGAGCACACAAAGAAAAAAAAATAGGAAAACTGCTGTTTCCTATATCTATCACAACCATTCCATCGTTCACTTAATTTCTAAACCCCGAACTTCATAGTACCTACAATGTCTATTAAGATTTTGTTTCCAAAGTAGATACACCTGATATCTTATTGACTAGTAAACGAATAGGTCATCATCTTATTTTCTCGTGACTTCTCCTTTTTACCAACTAGACTAAAAGGTGTAGTAAGTCACTTAATTCCTTGGTTTAGAAAGAGTTGTCAGTATTTCGCATGCTTTGGTTAGGTGTCAACCTAAGATTAGTCAAACATGTTAGTCTTTATAGCTTTCTATTTAATCATTTTTGTCCGACAAGATACGACTAGCGTCATCGTACGTCGAATATTGAATCGTGCTCTTTGGATTGGCTTTTGAGGGGGTTACGCATGGCATGTGAAGACTTCTTTTTCACCTTTCTCCAGAGGAGGGAGGTATATAACTTTTAAAAGGGGATCTCTCTTGTTTGGTCTTTTAAAAAGGAACATAAAAAGATGCGATATTAGCCAACAGGGTAAAAAGAGTCTCTTGCAAACAGACAAAACATAGAGGTTTAGGTCAGTATTGGTTGGTTTTCTTCACGCCTTTTCTTCTTTGGGTTGTCGTTGTTGGAGCTTTATCTGTTGGAGTGCATCACTGGTAGCAATGCTATCAGCTCGTGTGGCTTGAGGGTCATCTATTATTAGGCCCAACGGTGCTTTCATTAATTGTGGGGGAGATGGTGGTGGTTCACGACGGGTCGCATTATGAAGCGAAACAAGTATAAGTCTAAGCAATAAATTCTTGTTTTTTGAATGCTATACAAACATTTTTGCTTGCAAAAATTTAACAGGAGGCGATTCAAAAACAAGAGCGGGGCAAGCACAAATCTGCAAATTTTGAGCACCCCACAAACATATAGAAGCCTAGATGAACCAAATTCTACACCACACAATAGCACAAAGTCCTACGGACACACATAAGCAAGCCAAAACACACAAGCAAGGCTCCATTGGAGCTACGTCAGGGGAGACGACTCATGGAGTTATCGCTAAATTACTCCAAACTAGACTGATCCAAAATCCTAGAAGTGGCTGAAGAACTATATCTACTTCTGACCATCATTGTAGAGCTAGGCAAATATTTTGGTCTTCTCGGGACATCGGCAAGTATAAAAGTTTCTGGATGGAAACAAGATAATAGAAGTAAAGGCTTGATAAAACTTTTAACTGAGAGAGGTAAAACTACGCAACAATCTGTTTTTGAAACCCCAACTATTTTCTGAACAGAAAACTTCAAAGACGAGAGATGTTTCAAAAACAGAGCGGAGCAGTTGTAAACAAGTAAGAAATAAACTCTTAACCGACAGAGATACCAACTTTGTAAGGCCCGCCCTTCGAACCACTGTTCAAGGACGCCCTTGATATGCATTTAGAATCTTTTGAAAAGATCAGAAGGAGGGAAAATATACTAAAATTCCCTTAGATAAAATAATTTAGATAGTAAATAGGTTTTTACTCAAAAATACTTTTCTTTCCTATCTAACGTCCATGCTAACTAAGGTCTCCTAAGGTCAGGATGGCTCTGATACCAACTCTGTAAGGACCCCTGACTGGCAGTCTGAAACCCTACGTATGCATACATTCACGATCCCAGAAAGATCAGTCGTGAACAACATACACAGTTGGCACACAGAAATACATCATCCATTACACGAATACATAAAGGTATTACAATGATCACATGATCAAGTTTAACATAGCTGCCACAGAGGGCGGCAACTTAACAAACACAGCGGAAGACAAATAAAACACAACGTAGTTGAGCCCAAGTCACGCCTTAACCTACAGGCTGCTGACCCGGAGACGATCCTAGTTCGCAAAGCCGTCAACTCCGTACTTCTCTTCATAGATATCCTTCGGAGGCTCCTTCTCGAAGTCTGGCAAGTAGATACCAGGGGCGAAACCATAATGAGTACATTTGAATGTACTCAGCAAGACATCCATCATATCACTTACCAAACATGCAAATATGCTTATATGGTGGAATAGGTAGGCTATAAATAGGGTTCACTACCAATGGTGTTCATATATGATGACACCACAGTTGCAGTCAGGTTAATCTGTATCTTCGTTGAAGAAGATACTTCAGAAGAAAATAATATAGTTTTTATTTCTCTTGTAGATATCACATGTACAAGAGGTTTGGTAAAGTTTTGTTTAAAGAATATTTTCTCTTTGCAGAACTTCTTGGAATCAGTTTCCAGAATTCTTGCTTAGAGTAGAAAAGGTTTTCTTTGCAAAACATTTTGTTTTGTTTCACATCATCTGGCTTTTCATCATCGACGATACCTCCACGGTATACGTTTTCCTTCCTTTCAGAACTTCACAAGTTCAACACTTTCTTTCACATATTCCCTTTTCAAAAACTTCCTTTTTGAAACATTGACACAATGCTAGCTACATGGCCATTCAATTGTCCATATCCGAGGACGCGTCTTCTTCGAAAAAGTTATACTGCAGAGGTGTACACATCCACCAGATCCAGTACACCTCCCGTGAACAATCACGGACTGTAACAGTATGTAAACATCAAGTATCTGATCATAACCATCCACTATGTTCAAGCTAGTATATGCCTATCTCTCGGTTGAGTTTTACCACATCCCCGGCACCGAGCTAATCCCCGCCAAGCCAGGATGCCTCAACTGATGCATCCGGAGGGAAAATTAATCCCACACTTTATATGTCTCCACGACATTCGGTTCAGAGGATCGCATCCCCTATAGCACATTGAGATAGCACACACTAATAAGAACAAACTTCAAGTTAAGCCCCTTGCCCATGTTGGGGTAGGGTGGCAGTACGGTAAAGGTTGTCCGGCGAAGACTAGGTTATGTGTCATTTTTGAAAACACCACTTTCTCAAAAATGACCACTTCCACATTCCTCCGGAGAACAAGGATCCGCCTTTTCTCCGGGTTTTTCCGTAAAGCCTTTGTTTTGTAGAATCACAATTTTAGGGTGTCCACTTAGGGACTAGTATATTTGATGGTAATAAATACCATATGGTGGCTTATGGGCTTGGTATTACCAAGTTTAACTATTGGCATGATAGTAACCTATAATATAGTATAGTAGTAAATTCCACATCAAAAATAGTTTTGATAATCAAGTTTTGGTAAAACTTCAGAGGTAAAACATGCATGATAGATAATTATAAGTATTGTATCAGCAAGCATCAGGATGGCTTGCCTGGTATCCCTTGTGTCCCTGGTTTTGGAGTGACTGGAACTTGAAGCAGAGCTTCCCGACACTTCCTTCCTCTTCGTTTTCTAACGTCGTAAAAAGGAATAAAGGACACACATTCAGAACCAATCAAGGAAAGCAACCATACATAACAACACATACAGCAAGGAAATAATAATAACAAAATCACTCAATTATTAATTGAGGCAAACAATCAAACAATCCTACTTGGCAGAAATGCCATTTAAGACAACTTAAGGTTGGAGGGATATCTCACAACCTTAATATCATGGATTCAGTGGGTGTGCCACTCTCATTCCAAGATATTAATAAGCCCAAAATACACTTAGTTTCACAAGGGTGAGACTACTAAAAGTGTATAAAACATGCACAAGAATAATCATGGAAATGGGTTTATCAACCACACCACAAAAAGAAAAAGGTAGCTATCTTACTAAGTCTAAATTCACATCAAGAATAAATAAGACACACGATTTGCAAAAGTTACTTTTACAAATCAGTGAGCCTACAAGTGTAACAAGGTAATAGACTCATCACAAAACACACAATTTCTCATAGTGAGAACAATAGAAACAATGACTAAAAGGAGGAATCCTTATAGACATGTTTCTACTAAAAATTTGCTATGCAAGCAAGCATAATAAATAAAGTACTAACATGCAAACAAGGAACCATGTTATAATTATGGTAAATGAAAACATGTCTTTATGCAAGGATACATAAACATCTACCAAACACAAGTTGGCAGGAAAATTAATTCAACACAAAACTGCTAAGGAAACTAGTACTACTCAAACATGAAGAATCAATGGATGTATTTCAATCAAGTAATTGAAATGCAACCAGAGGGTCCATGTTAACAAAACAGTAGTGAAAAACATCTATACTTGCTATAACAAAAATATCCCATTTGATAAAACAATGCATCATTTTGTAGGGCAACTCCTACATACTAGTAGTAATAAAAAGGGCATTACTTAGAGGAATCAATCAACACTTCAGAGATGAATTTTTCCTAGCAAGCCACACATGATTACAACCACTTACAAACAGAAGCATACCCATTTTTGTTTAGCACAAAAATTCCCAAAGCAAAAATACTAGGCACTCAATAGTTATGAAACTATATAAAAGAAACACATCTAGTGTGGGGGAAATAATGTTCCCACCAAAAATGCAATGAAACCAGTGGGTGTTCCACTATCATAACAAAGCATTAAGAGGTCACAATGCCTCTGGTCCATTTGCTAAAAATTAACAAAAAAACTAAACTATTATCTATCTCATTAACCATACTAGTAGAAAATAATAGGATGCAAAAATAAGTAAGATAATGCTACTCATGCTATTGTTTTCACACAAGTGAAAAATCTAGGAGTCAATTACTCATAATAACATAATCAAAATGCTACTGGTCCTATGAATACAACACAAAAATATGTGGCTACACAACCTCAAATGTTTATGTCAAAAATTCCACACATGAGGGAATTTTTTCATAACATTCTCATAGTCCTGACAAAGATACTCATGCTTTTCTACCAAATCAAATGCAAGCTAGCAGAGGTGATACTAAAAAAATATAAGTATCCATGGTGCTTTATCTAATATCTCAACACAACAATCCAATTGCTTGCACACAAATTAATCAATCAAAAATTCTATGCAAGTAATAACTAGAGATAAAACATATGCTATTAACAAAAATCCTAATTCTTCTCAACTCAAGTCCACACATTCTAACATGCTAAAATAGTTAAGTAACACTTAGAAAACAAGTTCACACAACTTATACATGCTAGAAAACAATATTGCAACTCACAAATATATTTACACAATTTAATTATCTAAAATGCCAAAATGGCAGAAATATGCATTTTAAAGATCTGTCCACCAAATTTTATAGGATGCTATAAAAATTAAACCAAGCTTGGTTTAGATATCCCTAAACATATACAAGACCATCTATTTGAGTTTGCATCAAAATTCATCTTTAATTAATTTATAAAAATCACCAAAGTGCTCTCTGGTGTTTTACCAAATTGCATGCCATTTCAAAAACACAAAGAATTTGGAAGCAAGGTTAATTGATCCTGTTGGGAAATTTCAAGGGCTTTCCAATGAAATTGGCCTCACTTCATTCTGAGTTGTGAAATAAAAATGGTGCTCATTTTGGTGTTTCTGGTACCTGTTGCCAAATCATTTTTAATTTCACAAATATCCATCCAAATGTAGATCTACAAGTTGGAGGTGGTTCATATTTTGTTGGTGTACCACTGTAAATTTTATCTTGGTCAAATTCATCTTTTAGGTTGCCTTTTAGAGCCAAAAGAAAACATGGATGTTTCTGTGAAAAATAAAATAGGAAAAACAAGGTTGTTGGGCCAGATCCAAATCTGGGCCGGCCAGATCTACGCTTACCGCGGCGGGATCTAGCCAAAAGTTGCTGACTTGTGGGTCAGGCGCCACGGGGCTGCCACGCGAGCAGAGACTCGGCCCCACGGGCCAGTTTGACCAGCAAGCGCGCGGTCAAGGGGCGGATGACACGAGCGTGACGCCATGGTGACCTCACTCGTCGGCGGGGCGTCTCCGGCGAGCTCGAAAATCCACGTTTTAGTCCACCGTTTCTCAAATCGAAAACGTCTATGAGTTTCTCTCGTTGCGGGGAACCTAACGCACACAACCTCGCTTCCCGGGAGCTACCGTAGGGAGACGGCGCGCGGCGGCGGCCGGACAGCCACCACGGCGCGGCCACGCTCCGGAGGGAGAGGGAGGGGGAAAATGGTCCGGGAGGACCGCGTGCTCACCATGGACTCGATGGAAGGCTCGAGGAGGTCGGAGAAGGGGCGATGCCACGGCGATTCGCCGCCGGAGTTCGTCGGGGGCCGAAGAGGAACTTGATGGCGCGGGCACCTCGCGTCCCTCCGCCCTGATTCCTCTGGCACACGTGCTCAACACGTCGAGGCGGAGCTAATAGGCCACACGGCAGCCGGCGGCGAGCTCGGAATCGGCCGATTGCCGGCGAGCCTCATTTCGGGCAAGGGTTTGGTAGCAAAAAAAATTAGAGAGAGAGAGGATGAACTCAAGGGGGTGAGAGAGGGAGCAGGTAGCAGCACATGGGGGGGTTTTAAACACCTATATGTCTTCTATTCAAAGCAATGGAGCATGGGCTTCCATGCCTCAACTTGCAGCTACAGGAAGAAGAAGAAGAGGAGTGACTCAGCTCACAACTAGGTCCCTGACTATTTTCATATATGTCCTTTTCCTCTCTGAAAATTGATGCTTTCACTAAGCAAACAAAGTTTAATTTAAATTCCTTTTGCCCAAAATTCTTATTAGTTAAGATACACAACATACATGAAAATTGGATCAATTTGATAAACTTTATAATTCAAAGTTGTTCAAATTTGAATTCTTACATAAATGGACATTGAATTTATTAACCTACTTAGGTGTTTCCAAAAATGATAATTTTTGGCACACATTCCTTATTTGATGTGTTCCTTATGTGGTAGAAAATTCAAGGCATTTTGAGTTACTTCATAGAACAAACTTGTTCAAATTTCAAAAAGGTGCTGTCAAGAAAACAGGGGTTTTTGGCAACTTAAATTATTCAAAAACTTGTGCCCTTTTGGTTTTCATCCTCATTTATGATGTAGAGCATGTGGTATTTATTTCATGGCATTTGGAAAAATTATGTAGAACAAACTTGTTCAAAATCCCAAATGTTGCTGTGGAGAAAAACCATGTTTTCAGGACTTTAATGGATTCAAATTTTGGTCTCCTCTTGTGTGTGTTCCTTATTTGATATAAGGAAGCAATGGTATGAATTTCAAATCATTTTAAGAAAGTTTCCAATAGTAACTTGTTTGAGTTTTCTGTTTCTGGAAACATTGGAATTTCTATTTAATAAAGCACTTGGCTTTTCTTTAGCAATGCTTTGCCAAAATATTTATATGACTAGGGATAACAAGTCAAAGCTCTCCAATACTTTTGTTTTTAAGCTTGCAAGGTTGGAAAAACATTTGATAATATTTTGGTGAAGCATTTAAGAATGCCTCCTTTTCTGATAATCTTTTAGGGAAATTTATTAAGTGTTTCCTCTTTCTTAATTTAGGTCTTGGGATAATATTCAAAAAGTATGAGATTCATAAGATGTTTTTGGAAAACTCTTTGATCAATAATTACTTTAGAAAATATTGCCAAGGTCATTGGAACAATATGTTGAATATTTTGTTTTCAATTTCTTAGCCATGTAAGTTTATATAATTAGTTTGTCTAGTTGCACTCAAACAAACTCAAACAAATACAATCAAAGTTTAATTGTCAAGCAATTTGCAAAACAATTGTGTTATCAGGTATTCCAAAATTGGGATGTGACATTGCTCTTGCCCAAGTAGTTGCTAGTGACTCCAAGAGGGAGTATTTATGCTTCATAGTGGGTTCATGCCTCCTTTTTGCCTTGCTCGAGTGAGAAAATAGCACTGAGAGTGCCCGCATGCATAATCATTGCTTACATTACACACTTTGTTTAATGCAATTATCTGTTGCTTGCAACTTAATACCTGAGGGGGTCGGATGATAACCTGAGGGTGGATTATTAGTCATAGATGTAGATGTATGTCGGTCTATGTATCTTGTTGTAATGCCCGCACTAAATATCATAGCCATCATCTTGTTATAATGTGCACTACGGTGCAACCTTTATTTGTCAATTTCCCTGTTGTAATTTGTTCACCCAGCATGTTATTTTTATGGAGAGACACCACTAGTGAACCTATAAACCCCGGTCCATTTTCCACACTATTAAACAAACCACAACAATTTCCTGCTCTCTTTACTTACTGCAAGCATACACTGTTTTTCCACACTATACGTCTAATCTTTGTTTTCAGCACGATCGGTGAGATTGACAACCTCACTGTACCGTTGGGGCAAAGTATTTTGGTTGTGTTGTATGCAAGTACCACATTGTTGCTGACACCAGTGAAGCTCCAGCACCACCGTCAGTGGCATCAACCTTCCGAAGGTCCTCCTTCTCCGACTGGATTGATAACCTTGGTTCTTACCTAAGGGGAAAACTCCTACCGTTGCGCTCATCACACCCTCCTCTTGCGGTATCCCAACGAGTGCAAGATCTGCACCATCAAGGACTTTTTCTGGCGCCGTTGCCGGGGAGAAGGAAGTCTTCTGGCAAGGGAAGTCTCTCACTCTCAACCTCTTTATTTTCTTTATTGTCTTGTTTTTATTTTTTTCTTGTTTTTCTTCTCTATCTTAAAACACACATAAAAATAGTTCTTTTCTAGTTGTTATTTTTGCTTTATCATGCTTGCTATGAATGATTGATGTCTCTGAAACTAGATCTTATAGGCAAGGTGGGTTCACAGATGAACAACAAAAATTTATAATGAACACCGCTTGTCAGAAAAAGGGAAACACTTATGGGAACAAATTAATAAATTGCATGACTATGCTAAAAACTTGTGCTCTACTTATAATGTCACTTATTGCTTTGATAAATCTTGCTGCTGTAGGAGGTATAAACACCTCCCTTTTCAATGTGAGTGTAATGATGATGTTACCATATCTTCTTATGTTATGGGAGATTATGAATTTTATGATGTGGAACAAATTGAATAATTTATTGCTTGGAAGGGTGCATTCAAAATTGCTATTTGCTTGAAAGTATTGATGATGCACCTTAGAAATATGAGATTTATGCTATACTTGAATATTGCTTTTATAATTACAAGGATTGTAATTACTACATTATGGGTTATCTTAATATATTTCTCCCCCAAAGGGAGAGACTAATACCTTGCAGGAAACTATGGAAGAAGAAATTGCTGAAACTGGAAGCTCTTTGGATGAAAAAGAGGAGGAGAGTGATGATCAAGAGGAGGAAGAATGGAACCCATGTCTACCTCCCAATGATAGTAACTCTTTAATTCATAATTGTGATGATCCTATTGATTCTTTTGAAATATATCTTTTTGATGAAGTTGATACTTAATATACTTGTGACCTTGATAATACTATGAATGAAACTTGTGAGAATGATATTTCTACTGTTATTTATGATAATCCATGCTACTTTGATAAATTCTATGATAATCCTCTATTTATTCCAACTATTGATATGCATGATAATGAGGAAGTTTGCTTAGAAAATTTATATGATAATGCTCTTGATGATGGTCCTATGTTACTTGATGTTATAAATCATAATGATATTGATAATAGGATTGATATAATGTGTCCTATACCTTTTATGAGTGATCAATCATCTTGTTTTTCTATTGCTAAAAGGGGGGAAAAGGAGGAGCTGATTTTAAATTTTGATCCCACTATTTTTGAGCATGATATGAATTGTGTGCTTTCATACCATGGCAAACATGATTTATGTGATAATTATGTTGTTGAGTTTGTTCATGTTGATACTGGAAATTATTATGAGAGAGGAAAATATGGTTATAGGAATTTTCATGTTACTAAAACACCTCTCTTTCTGTTGAAAGTTTTGAAGCTGCTATTGTTCTACCTTTCCATGATTTCTAGTTTGAGCTTATTTAATTTATTTATTTACAAGATTCCTATTCATAGAAAGTGGGTTAGACTTAAATTTGTTTTATGCCTGCTTCTTGATGCTCTATTTTTCTTCAATTAATATTTCTCATGTGAGCATCTTCTCAAATTATCATGTCTAGCTGAAAGGCGTTAAAGAAAAGCGCTACCGGGAGACAACCCGTTTTATTTCTCTGTTTTCATTCAGTTTTCCTTTGTTTTCTTTGGTGTGTTTTGCACCTGGGTGTTTAATATTTCCTTAGCAAATCCTCTATATCTTTTTTTTGAGTTTTTGTTGAGCCAGGTAAAGCCTCTAGTGGAAAGTTGATACTATATTTCGGATTTCTGCGCAGAAAACTGATTTCTTCTGTCCACTGTTAATTCCGTTAAAAATCAAAGAAAATTCAAAATGACCTGAGATTTTTTGTGCTTAATCCTGAATTATATACGCAACGTGTCTTAGTTTACCACTTTTTTATTTGAGCAACAGAAGATTTTCAAAAAAATCGATCTCTGCCTGTTGTTCTGTTTTGGCAGATTTCTGTCAATTATTGCATTTCCATCTTAATCTCTTTCTTTTGGTGTTATTTTGAGAGAAAGAGTTTTAAAAGAAGTTGTGACAGTATCTAATGTGTTTTTGAGTGCTATTATTGTGTTGAAACTGAATCATGTTAGTCTATTATTTCGATTGCACTAACGTTGCTAACGAAGATTGTGAGAATTTTGATGTGAAGGAAGTTTTCAAGGGTCAAGAGAAGAGGATGATATGATGTGATCAAGAACAGTGAAAAACCTAAGCTTAGGGATGCCCCGGTGGTACATCCCAGCAAATTCCAAGAAGACTCAAGCGTCTGAGCTTGGGGATGCCCAAGGCAATTATCAGGTCACTTCTAGTGAAACTATATTTTTATTCGGTCGCATCTTATGTGCTTTACTTGGAGCGTATTTTATTTTTGTTTTTAATAACATAATAATATTGGTTGGACCCCAGCATTCTTTTATTCAAGAGTGACACGCACCGCTTTTTCATGAGAATGCGTTGTATTCTTAGTCTCTGTCTAGCTACTGCATTTAATTAGCTCATGTTTGGCATGCATCTCTTATCAGAGCTATTAGTTTTAGTAGTGTTATTTGTGTACTCTCATGTTTGCTTGCTTTATCATAAATATTATTTTTGATAAAGCATGTTTTGTATGGTGCTTGTTGGGATAAAGAAAACTGCTTCTTGATGTAGAATTTATAACAGTACTAGTAGAAGCTTGTATAGACTGTGGCTAGAAATTTTGCATGCCATGCTAAATGTTATTTTAGTTTTAAAGCCTTGTGGTTATTGAGTAGAATTATTAGACTCAAATAGCTGAGAGTGTTTAATATGTATTGAAAGATCCATGAGTTGTTCTTGTCATAGTAAAGCATCAATATATGGTATTCTCTTTCGAATGTTTTACTTGGTTGACTTGACACATGATCACACCATGTTTATGACTACAAACCAGTCACGAATAGCCTCCATGACCACTTAGTTTTTGAACTTGTGATACTTCTTATGTTTTAATTAATGGTGCTTATGTCGCTATGCATGATTATGGCTCTTATGCTCTCTTGATTTGTCGCTCCCAGTCTTTTGCTAGCCTCCACCTATACTGAGTATGAGCTGTACTCGTGCATCCAAACTCCCTTAAACCAAATTTATTCCCATTGTGTACACCATACCTACCTACATGTGGTATTTAACTGCCATTCCAAGTAAATTGCTCATGTGTTACCTTTAAAACCATCAAATTTATTCCTGCTTTGTGTTCTTGTTTTTGCTCATGAGGACGTCAATAGAGAATCTTTATCTCACTTGTTGATTGGATTTCACACCCTGGACTAGTGGCTTCATCCTCTTATCCAAATGACAGAAGAGCTGGCAACGGGGTGCCCAACCCCAAATTAATACAAACAAATTCTCTTCACTATTTTTTCCCTAATCATATCAGTCAAAGCATAATTGTGTAAACAAAAGAGAAAGAGGGATGACCTTCTACACCAGTTGCGTCCTTCACCATGAGAGCCGCTCTTGTGAATCCAGTTGGCTTTTGACGTACTGTATTGTCTGCTTACCATTCGTTGACACTAGCATACACCCCTCCTAAAATATAGACATTCTTCCACAAATGTCAAAATTTTAATATTGATGTTTAATAAAATAAAAATCTCTAGTACATGAGTGATCCCTGCTTCCCTCTACGAAGGGCCTTTCTTTTACTTTTATGTTGAGTCTCCATCTTATAACTTTATGCACAGTTGAGAGAGCATTTTTGCCATTCTGAGTTCTATGTGCATTTTTCCCATAAACATCAATAATTACTTCATTATGTGATATCATTTGTTCTTAAATTAATTTTTCTAGTCTTCCTCTTGAACTTTAAAAGTGTCCTGACATTTATGTTTTGCCCCACTCTTAAGGACTATCGAAATATCACTTTGCCATGTTTTTGCTATACCTGAAACAAACGTTTACCTTTCTTTGTATTATTATTCAGGATCATTTATTTGAGTTACTCTTCGTGATGCAAATTAATTGCTATGCTTTATTATTAAAGTTTTATTTATCACGCTTGTGTTTAAAGTTTTATGATCTCAGCGTGCATATGCTTTTATATTAGATTGATCAAGTTTATGTTAGTAGCATGTCACCTCAGAAATATTGTTTTATCATTTACCTACTCGAGGACGAGTAGGAACTAACCTTGGGGATGCTTGATATGTCATAAACGTATCCCTAATTTCTGATGCTCCATGATTATATTATGCTAATTGCTACATGTTTTCTCCCTTCTTTATGTCATTTTTATCGATTTTCTAGACTAACCTATTGACAAGATGCCACAGAGCCAGTTCCCTGTTTTCTGCTGTTTTTTAGTTTCAGAAAAGTTGATCTGGAAATATTCTAGAAATTGGAAAGTTCGAAGCCCGAAAGTCCTATTTTCCCCGAAAGCATCCAGAAGACCGAAGAGGAGAAGAAGAGGGGCATCAGAGGGCCCACACCATAGGGTGGCATGATTACCCCCCCCCCCTTGCCGCGCCAGGGGGTGGTGTGGGTCCCCTGGACCTCCACCGCCTCTGCCCTTTCGCCTATTTAATCCCCCCGGATGGAAAACCCTAGGCACCTGATCAAAATCCCCTAAAAAGTTCTGCAGCCGCTGTCACCGTCAACCCTAGATCAAGACGCTTCTGGAGCTGTTTTCCGGGACCCTACCGGAGAGGAAATCATCACCGGAGGATTTTACATCACATGCCTGCCTCCGGAGTGATGTGTGAGTAGTTCATCCCTGGACTATGGGTCCATAGCAGTAGCTAGATGGTTGTCTCCTCCTCATATGCCTCCATGTTTAGATCTCGTGAGCTGCCTATCATGATCGAGATCGATCTTATGTAATTCTATATGATGTGTTTGCCGGGATCCGATGAATATTGACCTTATGCCAAGTTGATTACAGTCTTTACTGCATATGTTATTTGTGATCTTGTATGCTTTCTGTTGCTATTGGTTTCTCTAGCCAAGTAGTTGCTAGTGACTCCAAGAGGGATTATTTATGCTTGATAGTGGGTTCATGCCTCCTTGTTGCCTTGCTCGAGTGATAGAAACGTGAAGGGGGAGGATGTGATGTTGCCATTAGGGAGAAAACTGCGGTGAGAGTGCCAGCGTGCATAATCATTCCTTACATTACACACTTTTTTAATGCAATTATTCTAGTTGCTTGCAACTTAATACCTAAGGGGGTTCGGATGATAACCTGAGGGTGGATTATTAGTCATAGATGCAGATAGATGCCGGTCTATGTATCTTGTTGTAATGCCCATACTAAATATCATAGTAATCATGTTATAATGTGCACTACGGTGCAACCTTTATTTGTCAATTTCCCAGCTGTAATTTGTTCACCCAGCATGTTATTTTTATGGAGAGACCACTAGTGAACCTATGAACCCCGATCCATTTTCCACACTATTAAACAAACCACAACAATTTCCTGCTCTCTTTACTTACTGGAAGCATACACTGTTTTTCCACACTATACGTCTAATCTTTGTTTTCAGCAAGACCGGTGAGATTAAAAACCTCATTGTACCGTTGGGGAAAGTATTTTGGTTGTGTTGTGTGCAGATTCCACGTTGTTGCTAACACCGGTGAAGCGCCATCACCACCGTCAGTGGCATCAACCTTCCGAAGGTACTCCTTCTCCTACTGGATTGATAACCTTGGTTCTTAACTAAGGGGAAAACTCCTACCGATGTGCTCATCACACCCTCCTCTTGGGCTATCCCAACGAGTGCAAAATCTGCACCATCAGCGATGCATGACCTAGCTAAGGCTTTGTTGTACCTTAGTTTAGGACGCCATGTGTGGCTGCATGATCCACCCGCGGGTGTTGGAATAAAGGGTGGGGTTCTCAAAAAAAATTGAGACGAAACGGACAGAAAGCTTCCGGGCGAACTTTGAAAAGTTACCAAAGAAAAGACGACACACGGCAGCGCGCTAGTGGATGAAAATATGTCTGTGATCCAATTGAAAAATCGACATATGTGAATTAGACAATCCTTTTTAAACCGGTCACAGTGTGAGGAACTAAGCTAGTAACATAGATGTCAAGTAGAAAAAATATGATGTGTCATGTAATCCTATATCCTATATCTTTACCGTATCCCATGGTACGTCTTATCCTCTCCCCGCACGAAAATTCCACCACAAAAAAATGAAGGTAAAGCCTCTGGTCTATCCCTCGCACGAGAAAATCCCACGGAAGAACCAAATCCCCCGACACAGTCAACTCTCCTCCAGCTCCGCACCCATTCACCATCCTGCTCCTCCGTCAAACTCACCCTTTGATCTACCCCGTGAACCCAGCGCCACACTCAAGGCCCAATTATCCGACGCCATCCCTTGAATCCCCACCGCGCCTCCGACCCAATCTCTTGGTTCAGCCTCATGTCAGACCTCAGCTACTCTGCACCTTGTCCAGACATAAGCAGATAACTCTTCGAGGGCTATGCTAGATGGGCGTTCCTGATGAACCAAGTAGAAGCAACGGTCAAGATTAAGTAGCTTTTCCTTTACTATTTCACTTAGCTGTAATCGAACCTGGCCATTATAAGCCACCCTGAGGGGAACAACAGGGTTATCGAAGATATTCCCAAAGCTATCATATTACTTTCTCCTACTTTTATGCAATTAGGGTTCTAGATAGAGTAGAAATTCCCAAAATCATAGAGGGGTCTCCACATCGGGAGAATTATCAGTTGGATCCTCACTGGGATCTGACAATATGGTATCAGAGCATGGCAATTTTTGGCCAATTTTTTTTCTAGTTGAGCGAATCGGAGTTCCAAACGAATTCTGAAGTTCGGCGGCAATCGAATCGGACGGCGGAGGTGGTTGGGATCTCTCGTAAAAACCCACCTTCCACATCCTTTCGCGGCGGGGGCGGGGCCGTTGGTTGACGGCGGCGTAGGCGGCGGTGACGTTCCCTGGACGTGGTCGACGGAGGCGTATGCGGCGGCGAACATTCGGGCACAAATCGACTGTACATCAAGGTTGTCGAGGATCATCTCCTCCGGTAGTGAATCCCCGTGGCTGTACTCGGTTCGTGTGCCACTTGGTAGGCGAGGAACGCTGGTGGAGGCAGGAATCCACGCCGTGCAAGGGTTCAGGGACAAGCTCCCCTGGTAAAATTCCGGAGCTTGGGCGCGGGTTTAGATGGGGAAGTCCAAAGCTGCGAGCAAGACTGTGGAATCGCAGGAGGTAGCGGTGCTCAAGCTCGACATCGAGCAGGTTCATACCAGAACTGAAGAACTTGGCACTAAAATGGAGGGAGTGCAGCAGAAGTCGCGTCTTTAAGCGAAAATTTCACTCGTTTGGAAGCATTGATGCTTGCTGATCGTGCCCGTGCTTCCACCATGACTGCTGAGGCTGAACAACACCAGAAGGAAAAGGAACATCAAGAAAAAGAAAGGTGGAAAAGGAAAAACAAGAGAGAGAGAGAGAGAGAGAGAGAGAGAGAGAGAGAGAGAGAGAGAAGCATGGGACAGAAAACTCCACTGAAACTTATTGGCACGAGGGTCTGCCTCATTGGAGACGCCGCAATGCAACTAAAACTCAAAGGTATGATAATCATCCTCATGAACAACCAGAAGAACAATTGTTACCGAAAATCAAGGAAATCTGCATACAGAGCATGTTCAGTATACTGTTGTTCCGAACAACCAGCAACCCCATTACCCACCACCCAGTCACTACTACAATCCCTACCACCAAACCAACCCTACTATCCTCAATACCAGGATGTTTATCCTCAGTGGAATAACTATCCACACAATTACCAAAAGCTTACTCCTTATTTCCAACCACGGGTTAATTCCGATCCATATAACCCTTGAAACCCATCCCTACACAGCCAACCGACCAGAGAACCAACCGAACTCCAACAATAATCCTCCTCCTGAACAGCACCATGATACAAGGCATTATAAACCACCTGGTAGAGGATAGCAGAGAGGATTTAGAACTTAAGAGCTCAAAAAAGATGCTCAGTTCTACAAAGCCATTGCAAAGCACCCAAAATGGATTTTCCAAAGTTCAATGGCAGCAATCCCGAGGAGTGGCTCAGAATGACAGAAAAATACTTTCCATGGTTTATGTACCTGAAAATGCCAATTTGACTATGCCCAAATGTATATCACAGGAAGTGATGACACTTGGCTCAGAAACTCTGGAGTTCTCAATGACAACCTGAATTGGAAGCAATTCTATGATGTTCTAGTGCAAAGGTTTTAGGCTAGCGGTGGCTATGAAGTCGTGGAAGAGTTTAATGCACTCAAGCAAGGGTATAGTTTTGTGCCCGAATACACTGATAAATTCGAAGACAAATGGCCAATTACAGAAAGGAAAACTCTGATGTGAAGGAATCATATTACATAAAATGATATATCAATGGTTGTCGTGGGATAATCACGGCAGACGTTACCAGGGGTAACTTATCTTGGGCCAATTCGACTCTGGTGTTTGGGAGAGGGTTTAGCTCAAGGGAAACCATGTTAATAATCGATCCGGTAGCTCTGGCAATCAAGTCGCCGAGTCTCTGATCTAGGGTTACAATCTCAGCTCTCGGGTTACAAGGAATCCTCGAATAGCTAGTAAAAACTCGTTCTTTGTCTAACCCTAAGAGCCGGTTTATATAATACCCGGCCCCCAGGCTTCCTATCCAAGGCATACTCGGAGTCCTACCCGGTCACCGCATACAAACCCTAAGTTTCCTTATCGGAACCCACAATCCGGGTTACGAGGCCTACGCTTCTTGGGCCTTCTAGAAACTCCTTCTCCTTAAGCCGGGTCTTGCGCAGCTCCCTTTGGGCCGAGTTACACCTTGACGTTAGCCTACCGGGTTATCATCCCTCCATCAGTAGTCCCCAGAATAGCTTGGGCTTCACGGGATCCTCCTTGAAACTCACGCTATTCCCTGCAAAAATAACAAACATACTAGTTAGTAGAATACCAGGTTAGAATGCTTTGATAAACAGCTAGGCCTAACTCCACAGGTGGTCCATATAATAACCCGGCTTTCTCCGATTCCAACATTGTTTTCCCGAGTCAACACTCCGAGGAAAACACAGAAGACCTGGCTCACTTTGTTCATTAGTCAATTCGGATATCGCGGAGACAATTTTCTCCGATCTTTTCCGGATATCACGCACGAGCACCTAAGACTTATCCTAAAAGATCCGGCCGGGTATCTCTTCTCCCGAAATTTTGGCTCCCGCTCCTTAGGTCTAGGGCTCTCCACCCGCACCCATAAATAAGTGCCTTAGGGGTAAACCTAGATCGGGCGCTCCATTTCTTCGTCTGCTTCATCTCCAACCTCTCTCGGCGCTCACTCGCTCGAGCTCGACGCCGCGCCGCCACGGAGTCCACGGGGAAACAGCCGGAAGCGAGCCGCTGTCTGCGCTCTGCTTCAGCCCGCGCCGCGCCGCCGTCGACCACCGCCACCGCGCCCTCGAACTGTCCACCGGAAGGTCCAGAAGGCCACCGCGACTGCGCCATCTGCCGCTGCCGCGCTCTCCTCCAGACCCCGCCGGTGAGCCCCTTCTTCCATGGATTTTACCTTCAAGCTTGCTCGAACTAGATTAGATCTAGATCCGCTCATAGATGGTTTTCTTGCTCCGCAAAATTGGTTAGCCCATGCTTCGTTCTTTTTCATCTAACATTTAGTCTAGATCCAATAGTACACCTCTATTACTCGTGGTCACAAATTTCTCCGTCTAGATTCAATCCGTCAAAATTCTCCACAGCTGCTCTTATCGGATAGTCAATCATGTCCGGGTCTTTTAGTTACTTACACTCTGCACTTTCATCCCCTGTTTTTAGACTACGCACATGGCACCCAAGGTCAGTACGGAAACCAAGGGAAACAGCCGGCGAAAGCGAAGCCGACTCAGTCCATATCCGCCAACTGGGCAAGGTCCATGGTGACCAAGGCAAAACTGGATGAGCTCGCAGAATCGGGCGTCCTTCCCGCCCGGGAGGATATTCACTGGCGCGTCCCCGGGGATGAGACTCGGCCCTCCCCGGGTCTCGACGAGGTAATTTGCTTCGTTGAACATGTGATCCGGGGATTCCGTCCCCCGGGTCACCCCTTTTTCCGCCAGTTGCTAAGCCACTATGGCCTCCGAGTCTTTGACATAGGCCCCAATTCTATGTTAAATATAACTCATTTCATTGTTCTGTGCGAGTCATATTTATGCATTCCCCCAAACCTCGCGCTATTTCTCGAACTGTTCCAATGCAAACCGTGCCGCGAAAGCGGCTACGGGGCCCTCCTGGCTTGCGGTGGGGTATCTATCCAGAGGCGGAAGAACTCTTTGATGCCGACTCTGAGCCTCAACTCCCACGTCAAGCACTGGCAGAAGACCTTCTTCTACTGTCAGGACACCTCCTCATCCGGCGAAAAGGCTCTGCCGGGTTTCTCCGAGGGCCTCCTCGATCTCTCCGATAATTTTAACGCTTTCGCTTCTAAGTCGGATAGGGAGTCCATCCAACCCCTCCTGGCCAAGCTCGCTGTTTTGTCGGCCCAGGGTCTTCTTGGGCTTAACCTAGTTAAAACTTGGGTAAACTTCCGAATCCAACCCAATGCCATCCGGCCCAAGCTGATGTGTGAGTATTCTGGGCATGTCACGGATTCGCTCCGCTACTCTCTGAGGAACTATCCGGCTACTGATACAAACAAGATAATCAAGAGCTTCATGACCGAGAAAATGGAAGTGATCCGGACTATGGCCGGCTTGGAGCCATTTACTCGCGACAACCCGGCTCCAGCGGTAAGATCCGGCTTTAACTCTTTTATCCTTATATTTTTGCCTGATACAATCACTAACCCTTACCATTATACCTTTATTTCAGGAAGATAGCACTTTCTGGAAGATCGAGACTCCCCCTCCCTCCGAAAACTCGGAGGAGGACGAAGAGCCGGCTGACTCGGAAGAAGGTATCATCCGGGTTTCTCCTATCTTAATTTATGTTAACTTGTTTTCCCACACTTTCTCTTTTTCCGACTATACACTATGTTTCTCAGGAATGGAGGACAAGGAGGATAAGGAAGACCAGGAGGGGACCCAGAGTGATGAAAGCGAAGCAGAACCGGACGCTGAGGTCGGAGCTAAGAGGAAACCTCGAGGGGTCATGTTTAAGGTTCTGTATTCCTCTATCGCCTCCGAACCGTATTCATTTGCTAATATGTGCGCACTTAATCAACGATTGTCCGATTCGCCATACTTGAAGGAGCCTACGGTCAAGCGCAGGGTAACCCGGAACTCCCCGGGTGAGGATCCTCTCAACCCGGGTATCCCTTCGTCCCCAGCCCGCCGTGCCGGTACTTCCCAAACCCATCCTTCCGATTCTCCTCAGAAACATCCTTCTACCAATCATCCCTTACGTGGGCAATTCCGGGTCTCACTTTCGGACCATTTATCAGCTTCGTCCGGGTCTAGCAACGACCTTCCGCCGGACTTTGTAGTGAACACTGGGTAAGTTGTATTTCTCGCCATCTAATATACCACCTCTTTCGATAACCTACACTCTTCATGTACTAACCATCTTTTTTATTCTTCCTAGAGCCAAGGCCACCAACAGTGACTCGGACAACATGGACTTGGATAACCCGGCAGTGGAAGATCCGGTAAACACTGTGGACGCCGCGACTGGCGGTGCTGAAGAAGAAGATAGAGAAAGAGACCCTCTGACAGACCCGGCTGAGCAGGAGGCCGAGTACCCTATTCCATCACATGGACCCGGGGATGACGACGTCGAGGCTCTGGGCGCAAGGATGGGTGATCCCAATCCTGACACCCAGGCGACCCGGGTATCCCCCCCCCAAGCCGGAAAGGACTCCACCCCCAAGTAACCAGGCCCCCAGCTCTTCCGGGGTAAAACTTGATGATCTGAGCTTTGATGAGATGCTTGGTGCTCTGCGCACTCTGAGAACTGATGGAGAGGGTATTCTAGAGGCTATGGTAGCCAAGCACCAGGTAATTTAACTAACACTGCTTGCATATTTGCCTAGTCCCCAAGTTCCGAGTGAACTTATGCATAATTTTCTTGGAACTTTTATAGCATATCCGACTGATATTTCCCTTTTCTCCGGCTAACATTTACTTTTATTGTCATGCAGGCATACGTGGCCCACTCTGAGGAGGTGTTGGCTAAAACCACCAAACTCCTTGGGGTGGAGACAAAGCTGCGTGAATCGGTTGAAGATGATGCGAGAAGCTGGAGAAGAATGTAAGAAGTATAGAAAGAGATCCCATGTTGCGGAGGATGAACTTAAGAGGCTTTCGCCCAAATTGCCGACACTTATCGCGCCTTGATTGGTAATAATTCCCGACTGATTAATCATAACCTGGATTCCTCATTATTCTAAACACTTGGAGTTTCTTGTTTTAACCTTTCTGCTTTTCTGCAGGTCCGGGTGATGAGATTCCGGAAGAGATGATGTAGAGAAACTGAAGACTTTAAAGAGCGCAATCCGGCAACTCTGTGCCGGTACAAAATGGATTTTGCAAGCTGTGAAGTGGCCGGGTACCGGGCATGGCGGTTTTTGAGCACACTGCTCGATGCGTGTTCCACCATCCCGAGTGGATCGACCACTGGAAAGGCTCGTGACGGGTTGGAGTAACCCGGGGGCTTACTCTGGCCAAAGCTGCAAAGCTCGTTGGCGGGTTTCCAGAATTCAACAACGACGGCTCTAAGTTTTCAGCCAAGAACTACAAAGCCATTCACACAGAGGTTCGTCACTCGGCTAGTCTGATCGCCGACAGTCTAGACGTTAGCCGGATGGTTCCACCATACGATGTTGAAGACAAGCCAGTTAAGTCGGATCCGCCTAAGCCTTATGACATGCTGGCACGGTGGAAGGCGGAAGCTGCTCAGATGAGGGAAGAGGCCGCAAAGAAGAAGGCTGAGGCCGATACGGCGCCTACCTCTACGCCGGTTGTCCCTCCTCCAGCGCGCCGGTACTGCTGCTGACCCGGACGCTGGGGCCGCGAAGACCGTCGAAGAGCAAGTCAAAGACCCGGCTGCCCAGAACAACATCCAGGACTCGACCCAACAGGCCGAGTGAAGTTTCATCTACTGCCTCAAATAATTATTCTTTTTGATAGTGCGCCTGTGCACTTTTTGATATACTACCTTGGTTTGTTATACGTTAAAGAACCTTAATAGCTTTCGTGGCCCTTCTGGCCTTTTGCATGAGCCTGATATTTCTCATCTTTGAGATTTTCTTTGCTGTTTTCCGGTCTTTCGCTATATTTCCTATTGTGAGACCCGTTTTCCGGGTCTTCGGGGGTTCCGACAAGTGGGCTTTTTCTAAGTCCCCAAGTCCTCAAGACTCGGATTTTTGGGTTTTTTAAGCTGAATAGCTAGACAATTTGTTTTGTTTTCAAATTCCCAAGTCCCCAAGGCCCGAATTTCCGAGTCTAGGGTTTGGTTTTTTTTTTTTGAAAAGAAAAAATTGTTTCTGCTAAGGGCCAAAACCTAGAGTTGCTCACGTAGGTTTGAAGTTATGCTTAATATATTGTGAGTTTCCGGCTGTTAACCTTGTACTCTGCATAACTTGTGGTTTGGATGACCCTTTTGACCTTCTTTTGCTGTAAGCCGGCTTTCGCGTGGATAATCAATGCTGCTATAACTATATAAAGACAGGGTCAGGCAAGTCCTGTTGGGCATCATGACTGATTTTAATTACACGCTAGCAAAGCATGCCACTTTTGTGCGAGTCACATCGAGCTTAAGCAAGAAAAGTCAAGAAATTTTGGCTCTATTGTACGGTTTAAGCTTCCAGCCGTACTTATTACCAGTAATCGGCCCTTATAACTTAATGGCATCATGGGGTCTTTGGGTTTGCAACTGTGTTATTCAAGCAATCAGCCCCCAGGACCTAGATATAAGTAACTTATTAAAATAATTAAGACAGAACAACAAATAACACTTACCTGAAAGAAATATAGTGAAAAACAACAGGAATGTAAAAACTTAACGAAAAACACACAAAAAGGAACAATATATTGTTTAACCATCTCTTTATTGATATGAGAAAAGTTAGGTCAGCAAGCCGTCTCATTAAAAACCCTCCAGTCCCCTTAGGTACCCTGGATAGGAAAAGAGTGCGTCTGAAACCTGCTGCCTGTTACATCGTGTAATTCCACTTGTGATTCTAGCCTATTCTAGGTATAGTAGGGACGCAGCTGAGCCACGTTCCATGGTCTTTCTCTTTCTTGCATAGATGAAGTTGTATGAGCGGTGTCATTGACAGTAGCCGACTCTTCCCTTGCATCTACCAAGTAATACAATCCATTGTGCAGATTCCGGCTTATGATGAACGGTCCCCATGGTGGAGATAGCTTGTGTTTTCCTTCCTTTGACTGTACCAGGCGCAGGACCAGGTCTCCTTCCTGGAAGACCCGGGTTTTGACTCGCGGCTATGATATCTCTTCAGGTCCTGCTGGTATATGGCTGACCTCTCCAAGGCTTGTTCCCTGTATTCTTCTAGCATATCCACGGCGTCCTGCCGGGTTTTCTCGTTCTCCACTCGACGTAAGCCGACACTCGAGGCGAATCATGAATAATATCACTCGGCAATACTGCCCTGCACCATAAACCATGAAGAACGGTGTCATCTGATTAGATCTGTTAGGTGTAGTATTAATTCCCCAGACCACTGACGGTAACTCCTCAACCATGCGCCAGCGGCTCTAATGCACGGGACTCGCAGCCGTGGTTTTAATCCACGAAGTAACTTGATTTGCCCTCTCTACCTGTCCACTAGCCTGTGGATGGGCCACTGAGGCTATATCCAGGCGGATGCCATTGTTTCCACAAACTTTTCCATCTCACCCAAGGACATATTGGTTCCATTGTCCGTTATTATGCTGTGAGGATACCCAAACCGATAGATAATCCTTTTCAGGAACTTGACTGCCGTAATCGCTTCACAATTGGTAACTGGCATAACTTCAACCCACTTGGTAAACTTATCAATAGCCACCAAGAGATGTGTCTTTTTGCAAGGTGACATGTGAAAGGGGCCAACCATATCCATACCCCAAACAGCGAACGGCCAGGTTAACGGGATGGTCCGCAATTCCATAGCCGGCACATGGGTTTGGCGAGCGTACCTCTGGCATCCATCGCACCTTGCCACCAAGCGTTCCGCATCTGCTTCGGCCGTGAGCCAGAAGAAACCATGTCGATAAGCTTTGGCCACGAGGGATCTTGTGGATGCATGATGTCCACAATCGCCTTCGTGGATCTCCTTCAAAATCTCCCTGCCTTCTTCTGGTGCTACACAGCGTAGAAAGACTCCTGTTGCGCTTATTTTATACAGTTCCCCATTGATGATAGAATAGCCTTTTGCTCGCCTCAGAATTTTCCTTGCTAATATTTCCTGCTGTGGTAACTCGCCTCGTGATAGGTAAGCCAGAAACGGCTCTGTCCACTCGGGAACAGCACGTATTGTGGCCACGAGCTCCAAATCCGGGTCTTGGTTAGCCACCTCTTCCTCAGACTCGGTTTTAACGGATGGCCGCCATAGCTCGTCCAGGAAAACATTGGGTGGAACCGGCTCTCTGCGCGAGCCGAGTCTGGCGAGGTCATCTGCTGCCTCGTTCTTTCGTCTGTCTATATGCTCCACCTCATACCCGGAAAAACACCCGGCAACCCTGTCCACCTCTCTGCGATATGCTGCCATAGTTGCATCTTTTCTATCCCAAGTTCCTGAGACCTGCTGTACCACAAGATCTGAATCTCCATAGCATCGTATCCGCTTGATGTTCATCTCCTTGGCTACTTTCAATCCATGCAATAATGCCTCATATTCGGCCACGTTGTTGGAACAATCAAAGTGAATTTGCAAACGTAGCTCAACTTGTCTCCTTTGGTTGATGTGAGTACCACCCCAGCTCCTGATCCCTCGTATTGCTTAGAACCATCGAAGTGCATTATCCAAGACTCGGAACTTGGTGTCATTGTGGGCATGCTAGTGTGAGTCCAATCATTGATGAAACCAACTAAAGCTTGAGATTTGATTGCTGGCCTGGTCTCGTAGTTGATGTGATAATCTCATGGCTTCTACTACCTGTTATATCTGAGTTTCTGATAATATCCGACATTGGTATAGAGCTAACCACTGTTATGGGGTGTTCCTGAAAATAGGGTTTCAATTTCCGGCTGGCCATAAAGACCCCGAAAACCAACTTATGCCAATGTGGGTAGCGCTGCTTTGCCTCTGATAGTACCTCGCTGACATAATATACCGGCCTTTGAACCGGGTGATCTTTTCCATCCTCTTTGCGCTCAACGACAACCACTGCGCTAACCGCCCGGGGCCCGGCCGCAATGTATAGTAGCATGAGCTCTTTAGGACCCGGGGCTGCTAAAACTGGTGCCTCAGATAACTGCTTCTTTAGTGCCTCGAACGCCTCATCCGCCTCTTGGTCCCAAACAAATTTATCGGATTTCCTCAAGAGCAGGTACAGGGGTATTGCCTTCTCTCCGAGTCTGGATATAAACTGGCTCAACGCTGCTACGCACCCTGTAAGTTTCTGAACATGCTTTGGGCTTACCAGCTTTTTCAGACTCTGGATAGCTTTGATTTTGTCCGGGTTTGCCTCAATCCCTCTTTCTGAGACGATAAAACCGAGTAATTTTCCTGCTGGAACTCCAAACACACATTTTGTGGGGTTAAGCTTCATCTGATATTTTCTCAGATTCTTGAACATTTCCTTTAGATCATCTATGAATGTTTCCGCTTTCCTTGTCTTAATCACCACATCATCCACATAGGCATGAACATTGCGTCCAATCTGATCCTCAAAGCACTTCTGAATGCAACGCTGGTAAGTTGCCCCAGCGTTCTTTAATCCAAAAGTCATGGTTTTGTAACAGAAAGCCCCAAAAGGGGTTATGAATGATGTTTTCTCCCAATCTTCCTTCTTGAGCTTGATCTGATGATACCCGGAATATGCATCCAGGAAGCATAATAGGTCACTTCCAGCCACTACATCTATGATCTGATCTATCCTTGGAAGGGCAAACGGGTCCTTTGGGCAATGCTTGTTGAGACTCGTGTAATCTATGCACATCCTCCACTCATTACTTTTTTTCAACACCAGAACATGATTAGCCAACCAATCCGGCTGAAATACCTCCATGATAAAACTGGCTGTCAGTAGACGAGAAATTTCTTCTCCTATAGCTTTTCTTCTCTCCTCATTCATTTTTCTCAGGCCCTGCTTCACGGGCCTAGACTTGGGATCAACATGCAAGCTATGCTCTGCTAACTCTGTAGGGATACCTGGCATATCGCTAGGCGTCCAAGCAAAAACATCTTGATTTGAACGAATAAACTCCACGAGTGCTTTTTCCTGCTCATTGTCCAGGTTAGATCCTATAGCAAATTGCTTAGAGGGATCACCTTCAACAAAAGCCACCATCTTGGTATCTTGTGCTGCTTTGAACTTTGCTCTCTCATCCTCAGTGTTCGGCCTCTTCAATGTTGTTCTATCATCCGGGTCTACCTGAGACCGGTAATATTTGAGATCTTCTTTCCTGCAAGCCTGCTCTGCCATTGCTGCGTCTCCTTCATCACACTCAGCTGCTATGATCCGGTTTCCATGTATGGTAATGGTTTGCTTGGGACCCGGGATCTTTAGCTGTAGGGATACGTAACACGGCCTGGCCATGAACTTGGCGTAAGCCGGCCTTCCGAATAGCGCGTGATAAGGGCTGCGCAATTTTACCACCTCGAACGTGAGCCACTCCACTCGGAAATTGTCCTTTGATTCTCCAAAGGCGACCTCCAAAGTAATCTTTCCTTCAGGGCACGCCGAATGACCCGGCACAATTCCGTGAAAAACCGTTGAACTTTTCTGTAGCTGGGATTCCTTGAGACCCATGCGTAAGAAGGTTTCCCAATATAAGATGTTGATGCTACTTCCGCCGTCTATTAAGACCTTTTTCAGCTCATAACCATTAACCTGTGGCGCAACCACCAATGCTAGCACACCCGGATGTTCTATTGTTTCCGGGTGATCCCTTCTGCTCCACGTCCTCTTGATCCGACCATCGCAGGTATCTCGGAACAGCTGAATTGACCGTGTTCACTGCTCGTTTAAGTATCTTTCTATCTTTGTTAGAAGTTCCTGTAGTATGCACGTGATATTGTCCTAACTGCTTGGGGTTAGCTTGGAAACCTCCAGCTCCTCCCTGGTTATTACCCGGGTTGCCACCTCCTGGGTTGCCTGCTGGGGGTGGGTCGTTTCCCGGGTTTCCACCTGGGCCCGGTCCTCCTCCCCGGCCTGCACCTCGCATAGCCTTGTTTACTTCCTCATTCTTCCATCTCAGTAAATCCACGCACTACTCCAGTGAATGATTAGCCGGCCTGCCGTTCCTGCTGTGCCGCGGGCACGGCATCTTGTAGACATCCCAGTGGTTTCCTGGCCTTGGTGGCCCCTGGTAATTTCCCCCATTAAAGTTTCCTCCGTTGAAATTTCCTTCTGCTCTGGGTCTTGAAGACCCGGCCTCTGTGTTGGCGACAAACTCGGAACCCCCCAAACGGGCGCTTATTCTGGTTGTTTCCATTATTTCCTCCATTGTTACCCGGCGCAGATCCATTGCCGGCTCTTCCATTATTGCTCGTGTTTGCTTTTGCTTTCTTATCATCGACGTCCTCTTCTGTGCTATCCGTGGCAGCGTGCTTGTTGCATGCGTCCATTAACTCTCCCATCGTAACCTGAAGCATTCCGACTAGATTTCATGCGAGTTAGCTTTTGCACTAAAGGTATATACTTGCATGTCTTTGCCATAGCTTGTAATGCATCCTTTGGCTGAATATCCGTGGATGAGTGAAGTATCTCCATAACCCGGCGCACCCAGCTGCGCGCCGACTCTCCCTTCTCTTGGACACACCGTTCTAGATCATCAATAGTAAATAACTTCCTGCATGTTCCATGAAAGTGCTTGATAAACGCAGTTTTCAACTCACTCCATGACTTGATAGATCCTTCGGGTAAATTGTTGAACCACAACTTTGCTGCTCCCTCTGACATCATTAAGTACATGAACTTGGCTTGAAGATTTTCAGATGCGTTGCGAATCGACATGGCCATCTCATAGCTGCTCAACCAGGTTTCTGGATCCATAGTCGGCTCGTAGTTCACCATTTTACCCGGTTCCTTGAATTTATCCGGGTAAGGCTCAGCCCTGATGTTATCCGACAGACACTTAGGCCAGCCAGATTAGTCAGTACTGGGCTCACTCGGGAAACATGCGATCCTGCGGGGGGTACAGCTGGGCGTGGCGCTGCCGCCGGCCCGTGTACCGCAGACCCGGCCGCGGCTCGCCTGGCTCTGGAACTGTCCACAATAACTTGTGCTGCTGACACTGCTGGTGCAGCCTGAACGCGGGGAGGAGGCGGCATTTGCTGCTGCTCTGCTCTCCGTCGCGCTGAACTTGTTTGAATATTGCCGGTATTGCCATGTTGCCGACTGATATACGGTGTTCCATGCATTCCACTCCTATTATCCGGGTAATTGACTTGCTGAGCCACTGCCGTGCGCAATAAATCTATCGCCCGTCGGGTCTCCTCCGCATGGGGTGACTCTCTTACGGGGATGCGATCCAGTGCCAATGTTGCTACATATACATTGTCCATGGGGTTGCTGAAGTGACCTGGTGGTGTACGAAATCGTGATGGTGGTGGTGGTGCTGTGTTGCCAACTGTAACCCCTGTCTGCAACATGGGTAACCTGTCTTGTACATTTGCCGGCTGTCCTCCTCCAGTCGCAGGCTGATGTATAGTTTCCTGATTCACAGCCGGAATTGGCTGATCCTGGGGGGTGATGAATAGCGTAACCGGGTTTAGAACTCCACCCGTTGCCGGTAATCTCGTCTGGTATCTCTGATGCATCCTAGTCGACTCAACCCGGAGCCGGTTCTCCAAAGCTTCCAGCTCACGTTGGCGCGTGGCTACCCCTTGCTTCTTTGCTTCCACATCTCTCCTTTGTTGCTCCAATGCGCGGCGTGCTACATCCAGATCCCTGGCACGTGCCGCGGCGTTTTCCGGGGTTATCACAGTAGCTAGCACCGTGGGATCCAAGATCAGATTGTTACTGAACAGAGCCGGGTGTTGTGGGTTTGAAGGACCCGCCCCTGGCGTCCTGTTCGCCATAAATCTGAACATATTCGCCTGCAACTCGCTATCCGCCGCCCGGCTAGTGACCGAAGCCGATTCTCCGTCGACCCGGGTCAGAACCGGATTTCCGTCAGCCGGGTTTTGCTGCTGGGCAGGGCTCGCGCCGCTCCGACCGCGTCCGTAGTCACGTCCCCCTGATTGAGATTGGTTGCAGGGGCCGTGTAGACCGCGACCTGGCGCGCGATGCCTGGCGAAGACTCATATTCCTCCTCATCACAGCTATCCTCCTCGTACCGGTCCTCCAGCAAGTGCAGGATAGACTCGGTATCATCTTCTCTTATGACCCGGCCGCGCGGGGTCCATGCCGGCTCCTCCGGCTGTTCCCTCTTCGTGGTGGGCTCTTCTATCGGATCTACCGTCCCGACCGATTCTTCTCCATCCGACTGAATGCGGGTCGCTTCTCCTGATACAGAATCAGATTCAAAATCGTCAGGGATTGAACCGGACGTACGTACCACGCCGATGAAGACGTTGACCCGGCCAATTGTGACGACAGATCCGGATTCGAGCAGATCCGACTCTGGCCCCCAGCCGGAATCGTCCACCATCTTCTCTCCTTCGGGGTTTGTGTAGATCTCGCCAATGACGAGGTTCTTCATGTTCTCCCGAGCTTCTCCCGTGATGTAAACACCCTTGGACGTAGGCCCCACGGTGGGCGCCAACTGTCGTGGGATAATCACGGCAGACGTTACTAGGGGTAACTTATCTTGGGCCAATTCGTCTCTGGTGTTTGGGAGAGTGTTTAGCTCAAGGGAAACCATGTTAATAATCGATCCGGTAGCTCTGGCAATCAAGTCGCCGAGTCTCTGATCTAGGGTTACAATCTCAGCTCTCGGGTTACAAGGAATCCTCGAATAGCTAGTAAAAACTCGTTCTTTGTCTAACCCTAAGAGCCGGTTTATATAATACCTGGCCCCCAGGCTTCCTATCCAAGGCATACTCGGAGTCCTACCCGGTCACCGCATACAAACCCTAAGTTTCCTTATCGGAACCCACAATCCGGGTTACGAGGCCTACGCTTCTTGGGCCTTCTAGAAACTCCTTCTCCTTAAGTCGGGTCTTGCGCAGCTCCCTTTGGGCCGAGTTACACCTTGACGTTAGCCTACCGGGTTATCATCCCTCCATCAATGGTCTCCGTGGAGAAATCAAACACTACATGAAGCCATTAAAACCAGCAACTCTGTATGAGGCAGTGGAATATGCGAGGGACATGGTAAAAGGCATGCTAGCTACAGCACAAAGCCATAATAAAAGATTGAGTGCATCTTCCACGGGCAATAGAGGTTTCTCTAGTGGACAATTTTCTGCAAAACCTAGAACCAGTCTTGATAACCCACAGAAGAAGCCAGAAATGGACAAGAACAAAGGGAAACCAGAGGTGAAATATAATGAACCAGGAGCTTGCAAATATTCTGGTCAGAAATGGTTTTTCGGTCACCGTTGTCAGCGGTACAAAAGGATTAACTTAATGGCAAGTGAAAAAAATGCAAAGAGTGAGGACGAGCAATACCATGACATGGTTACCACAGAAGATAGTGCTGAACAACCAGCGACTACCCCAGAACCAGCTATTCTTGCACAAATATCACTACATGCAGCAAAAGGGAAATGTTCCTCAAACACTTTCACTCTCAGCGTCCAAGTTGGAGGGAAACGGGTTGTTGCCTTGGTTGATAGAGGAAGCACACACACCTACATGGACATGAAATTCTCTACAAAAATCAAATGTACAATTGTTAACACACCCTTAGAGAAAGTCCTAGTAGCAGGTGGAGGAGTATTGCAATCTGGTTCTTATGTATCTGACATAAAATACAAGATACAAGGGCAAGAATTCCACAACTCTTTCAGAATACTCCCCTTAAAAGGATATGGCATAGTTTTGGGTGGAGACTGGCTCTCTCAACATAGTCCAGTCAAATTTGATTATCACAGGAGAGAGATGAAAATCAACTTGGAGGAGGCTACTCGAAGCTTCCTGTCGATCCTACGGGCAAAAAGGTAGGGCTTCGTCGTTTTGGCGAGCCAGCCGGAGTCCTTGCTCGGAAGTTATCCGAGTTGTTTGCCCGTGCTAGGGGAGGGACCACCGCTGCGAGTGGCAGCACAACTGTAGCTCCTTAGTATATTTCTTTTGTACTTCGCTGTTTCGATTGTAATGAACCTTGAGATGTGCTCCCGTATTTTCATTGTCTTAATCGAGATGATCTCTGAAATGGTTCCCGCGATTTTATGTTTCCTCCCGATGGGAGTAGCTCCCGAGCACCTGTCGAATAGGTGGTTGATATATATCGAATAGGGCATCTTATTCCTTTAATTTCCTTGTATTCTTCCAGGTAACTGGGGTTGCTGCGGAGTCTTCAGGTGGATCTGCTACCCCAGCAAATCCTCTTGTTGCTGCTGGTGGCACCTTTGCAGGCCTCCGTGATCATGTGACGGATGGTGAACGCAAGCTAAAAGAATTGTGTGGGGTAGCGGATGTAGCCAAGTCCAAACAAAAGCTGGCGACTGAACGAGAGCAGTTTGTGATGAATGAATTGGCGTCTGTTGCCAATGATTTGCTCTGTAAGTAGTTCAGCCCCCAAGTCTTCTTTGTCTTGTGCCCTTTTTTGATCATGTATCTTTGCTTTTCAGTTGTTCGGCCGGATGACAGGAATGAGAAACAATGGGTGGAGAACCACATCTTTCAAGAAGCTGGCAGCTCGAAACCTCATGCGAATAACTTTTGGTCCGATCGTAGTCGAGGTTTTGTGCTTGCTACCTTGAAGTTCCGAGTCATTCAGGCGAAGATGCTCGTGAGTTCCTTTCACGAGGTTTTGATTGCAATGAACTCCGCTTTCTATCCGCTGCAAAGGGGTCCTGAAGATTGGAGCCATCTTCTCAAGGTGTTCGGTCGGGAAGGAGAGATTCGCAAGTGTGTTCGCAATCAGATGACTTGCGGCTCGGTGGTGGCTCTCTCTTTCGTCCGGTTGTGGCATCCTGAGGTGAACTTCAACTCCATAGCTAGACTTCCTGATGGTCCAATCGACGATATGTCTCCTCATTATAGGGTTGTTCGACCTGCGGCAGAGGAAATCATTCGATTGACCTCGGATGAGGTTGATCGGGTCTTGGCGGCTGAGAATGTTCATCGCCATGTGTAATGTAGGATGTATGTATCATGTTTCGCTGTGTAGTTTGTAAAAAACTTTGTAAGGTGTTCATCATGTAAATAAACTTTTTCCTGTGTTGCTGTGTTAGGCGTAGCCCCGTGTGTTTTTTGGGGTGTTTACCTGTTACTTTTAGCATGTAAGGATAAGAAATCTTCGAGTATCTATGGTTGAGAAACCATGTATTTTATTGCAATGACTGATAAGTCATGTGTTTTTCTGTCAAGCTACAAAATGGCTAGTATAGCCTTATTGTTGCGAGTAAAGTAAAATCTAGGGATAAAATTTGCGGAGGTGTGCTACATTCCAAGGATTTGAATAGATGCCTCCAGTCGTCGGGTTCTTCAGTCGATAGGATCCGCCTGGGATAACTTCGTGTATTATGAAGGGTCCTTCCCATGGTGGCTCGAGCTTGTGTCCTTCTTTCTGCTTGAGCCGTAGCACCAGATCTCCTACTGCGAAGGCTCTGTGGGTATGCGGCGACTGTGATAGTTTCGCAGCGACTGTTGATATACTGCGTATCTTGCGAGGGCAATATCGCGCATTTCATCGAGTGCGTCCATATCTTCCGCGAGTGCCCTGTTGGAGGTTTCTTCGCTGTAGGCAACAACTCGTGGGGCGGTGAACCTGACGTCCTCGGGAAGGACTGCTTCTGCTCCGTAAACCATGAAAATTGTGTGTAGTTTGTGGATCGGTTTGGAGTTGTGCGGAGGCTCCATAGCACGGAGGGTAGCTCTTCTGCCCAATGTCCTGCTGCTGGGTGTAGACGATCGAGTAGACGCTTCTTGATGCCAGACGAAACTAATCCGTTGGATCTTTCGACTTGGCCGTTGGTTTGCGGATGGGCAACTGAGGCAAATTTGAAGTTTGATGCCCTTTTCCTCACAGAACTGCTGTGTTTCGTTTGCTGTGAAGTTAGTACCATTGTCTGTAATGATGTCGTGTGGCACTCCGAACCTGCATACAATGGAGTCGAGGAATTTGACGACACATTGGGTGCTAGCTGAAGTTACCGGCATAGCTTCAATCCATTTAGTAAATTTGTCAACTGCGACCAGCAAGTGTGTGTATCCACCTGGCGTGGCCTTGCGTAGTGGCCCTACCATGTCCAGCCCCCATTGTGCAAAGGGCCAGGCGATGGGTATCATATGGAGTTCCGTAGCGGGTGCGTGTGGCTTTGGTGCAAATCGCTGGCAAGTGTTTCACCTGTCGACTAGCTACTTTGCGTCTTTGGCTGCTGTAAGCCAGTAGAATCCTGCTCGGAAGGCTTTTCCCATGATTGCTTTCCAGCTAGCATGATGTCCACAATCTCCTTGATGGATGTCTTGTAATAATTCCTTGCCATCTTCGGGTGCTATGCATCGTTGCAGTATGCCTGAGATGCTCTGCTTGTACAATTCTCCTTTGATCACCCGAAAGGATTTGCTTCGCCTGATTATCTGTCGAGCCTCACATGGATCTGCTGGTAGCTGTTTTGCGGACAAGTAATCGAGGTATTTCTGCGTCCAGACTGGCTCGACCAGAAAAACTTGTCGCGAAATATGATGAATGAGCTTGATAATAGCGACCTGAGGGCTGACCTCTGTCTCCGATGTTGCGGGTGCCTCTGCAGTTTTCTTGATTTTGACTGATCGTCTAGTCATCTGCTCGAAATATATCCCTGGCGGTATGGGTGTGTTTGTGGAACCCATGTTTTCCAGCCTATCTGCTTCTTCGTTGCTGGATCTTGCAATATGCTTCAGCTCGCATCCCTTAAAACTTCCTTCGAGTAGGTTGTACATGTCACGATAGGCGACCATGTTTTCAGCGATAGCGTCGCACTCCTTCATTGTCTGTTGCACGATGAGATTGGAGTCGCCGTAGATCATCAGTCGGGTGGCTCCACACGCAACTGCCATCTTCATCTCGTGCAACAGAGCTTCATATTTTGCGTCGTTGTTTGATGCTGGATCATCAGGTGGAAATCCAATCGTAGGACGTACTGCAGTTTGTCCCCTCTGGGTGATATTAGGACGATCCCAGCTCCTGCTCCTTCGTTTCTCTTGGATCCGTCGAAATACATGATCCAATTACTCGTGTATTCTGGCGGCCCGGGCGTTTGTAGCTCTGTCCACTCGCTCAGGAACTCCACGAGTACCTGGGATTTTACTGAATTGCGCCCTGCATAGATGATGTCCAAAGTGCCCAGCGATGCTCCATTTTGCTATTCTTCCAGATGCCATTGGGTTGTTCATGATTGTACCGAGTGATGCATCATTAACCACTGTTATGGTGTGTTCCTGGAAGTAGTGCTTGAGTTTTCGAGCTGTGAGAACAACTCCGTATGCGAGCTTCTGGTAGTGGGTGTATCGTTGCTTGCATGGCGAGAGCACTTCACTGATATAGTAGATTGGTCGTTGAACCATATGCCTTGCCCTCCTCAGGTCGTTCGATTACGATGGCCGTGCTGATGACCTGGTTTGTTGCGGCTAGGTATAGGTAAAGTGGCTCCCTCTCTTGCGGTGTTGCAAGGATGCGCCTGCTTTGCAACGATCGTTTTAGATCTGCGAATGCTTGCTTAGCCTATGGTGTCCACTCAAATTTGTCCGTCTTCTTCAACAATTTGTAGAAGGGTAATGCCTGCTCGCCCAATCGCGCGATAAATCTGCTCAAGGCGGCTAGTCGCCCGGCGAGCTGGTTGACTCCGCGTAGATTGGTTCGCTCCTTCATTGTCAAGATTGCTTGTATTTTATCTGGGTTGGCTTCGATGCCTCTGGCGGATACCAGGTACCCGAGAAGTTTGCCTGCTGGGACGCCGAAGACGCATTTTGTCAGATTGAGCTTGATCCTGTATGCGTTGAGAGCGTCGAATGTTTCTCTAATGTCCTCGATGAGCGTATCCTCTACTCGAGTCTTGATGACAATGTCGTCAACGTACACTTGCACGTTCTTGCCAATGAGCTTGGCGAGGCATTTTTGCATGCAGCGCTGATATGTTGCGTCTGCGTTCTTGAGCCCGAAGGGCATTGTCGTGTAGCAGTACACGCCATGGGGTGTAATGAATGTTGTCTTTTCCTCGTCCTCCTGCTTCATCCGGATCTGGTTGTATCCCGAGTAGGCGTCCAGGAAGGAGAGGCGTTAATAGCCCGCAGTGGAGTCCACGATCTGGTCGATTCGTGGGAGGGGAAAGTTATCCTTGGGGCAGTGCTTATTTAATGACGTGTAGTCAATGCACACTCGAAGGATGTCAGTGTTCTTCTTTGGTACCAGCACCGGGTTTCCTAACCAGGTGGATATCTTGATCTCCCTAATGAATTTTGCTGCTAGCAATCTGTTTACTTCTTCTCCAAGCGCTTTCTGCTTGGGTTCTGAGAACCGTCGAGTGGTCTGCTTAATGGGTTTTGCATCTTTGAAGACTTCGAGTGAGTGCTCGGTGAACTCCCTGGGTATTCCTGGCATATCTGAGGGCTGCCAGGCAAAAATTTCCAGTACTCACGGAGGAGTTCGACGAGCGCGCTTTCCTATGCTTGCGAGAGGGTAGTTGAGACCATCGCTGTCTTCGCAGAATCTGTCGGGTGCACCTGATGTTTTCGGGTGTCTGTTGGCGCTGAACTCCAATTCTGGCGCGTTTTTCTTCATGAGGGGCATCACGGAGTGATCCGTGGTCTTTGCCAGATCCTGCAGTTCTTCTTGCATCCCGAAATATTTTTCGATCTCGTTGAACTCGATGTCGCACTTGTTGTATTTCTGGAAATCTCCGTCAATGGTGATGACACCATATTCCCCGGGTAGTTTGAGCTTCAGATACGCGTAGTGTGGTACTGCCATGAATCTGGCGAACGTTGTTCGACCAAGAATGGCGTGGTACTGTGAGGGCCAGTCGACTACTTCGAAGTCGAGGAATTCTCTTATATAGTTGCGTCGATTGCCCAACACCACCTCTAGGTTGATTGTTCCAAGTGGACGGATCGCCTTTCCTGGAACTATCCCGTGGAAGGATGTTTCTGATTCCAAAAGGCCATCCAGGTTCCTGTTCATCCGGCGGAGTGTATCCGCGTAGATAATGTTGATGCCGCTGCCACCGTCCATGAATACGCGGGCCAGTTCGTAGTTACCAATTTGCGCTTGGATTACGAGGGCGGCGTGTCCTGGTCGATAGACTCGTGGTGGGTGGTCTTCCATTGAGAATGTGATTGATTGGTCCGCCATCTTCAGGTATTCGGGCCTTGTTGGCGGGGTTTGCACAGCCATGCATAGCTGCCGCGTGTTTGTCTTCTGAGCTCTGCGGGATGGGCATACTTTTTGTATCATCCCTAACTGTCCAGCCGGGTTCGGGTACGCGTTAGCTCCAGCGTTAGGTGCGGGTGGCGCAGGTAGTGCGGCCAGCGCCATGTTTGGATTTGTTGGTGGAGGCAGAGGTTGTGGCGGCTGGAATCCTTGGTGTCCTGCTCCCGGAAGCGGCGGGTAATTTTGATTGGCTGCCGATCTGCTTTTCTTCGAGAAGGCCTCAGTGATCTCGATAAACTTTCGGCAGTCCTTAAGAAGGTGTGTTTCCTTAGTTTTGCCCGTGCGCTTATCTGTAAATAGATGTAGCGAGGAGTATGCATCGAGGTCCTCCTCGGGAGTTTTGTCTTCAGCCTTTGATCTCCACTCGCGACTTCCACGGCGTCCAGTATCGCGATTTCGCGTGAATTCCGCTGCTACCATCTCTTCTCGATCCTCGTGATCATAGTATTTCCTCCTTTTCTTTCGACCATGGCGATCTTCGTCGGGCGCGGGCGATGATGCTCTCTCGTTGCGCACCGCGTCTTCTCCATTAGCCCATATGTCGGCTATGACCATCAGCTCTCCAATAGTTTTGGGTGCGGCTCGGCCCGATTCTTCTCGGAAAGCGGTTCGTCGGGCGCCTTTCGCGAAGGCTTCGACCGCTACTTCTTCCGAGATGTTTCCTGCGGTGTTCCTGAGCGTGGTCCATTGCTGAATATACTCGCGAGTGGACTCGCCGCTCTTCTGTTTGCAGGCTCGTAGTTCTTCAATGGTTGCTGGTCTTTTGTAGGTGGACTGGAAGTTTTTGCAGAAGTCGCGGTGCAGGTCGTCCCATGATGCGTAACAGGACCTTGGCCTTGCTTCCAGCCAGCTACGTGCTGCGCCAACCAGATGTAGATTGAGGTACTGCATAGCCGTGTTTTTGTTCCCACGTTGGCATTTTACTGCCGTGAGGTAGTCGTTTAGCCACGACAAGGGCTCGAGTGAACCATCGTACTTTGTTACTTCTGTGCTGAGCTTGAATCTCCTTGTCGTGGTGGTATCACGGCAGATGCCATAGGATGGCTAATTGTTTGGGGTCGATGGACGCTGGAGGTGCTCGGGGAGGGATCACGCAACGAGTAGCCGCGTGTGGGATGAAACAAACACTGCAAACAACAAGATCTACCCAGGTTCAGGGCCCTCGTGTGGAGGTAAAACCCCTACTCCTGCCTTTCTCTCTTTGTATTTGTGTGTAACCGAGTAGCCACAGTACAATTTTGGCCTACAGCCGAGTAGCCACCCTTCTCTCTACGTAATGTGTGAGCTAGGTGTTCTCTCCAAAGCAGCGACCCTCACACAGGAGGAGGCAGGGCACCTTATATACTGGTGCCCAGCCGGATACATCCAAGAGGGAAAAGTACAAACAGATGTCGACATAGTGTGCACACTGCACACTTCCAGCTTCTCGCTGACAGCTTTGGCTTCCTAGTTTGTCTTGTGCGGAAAGTCGTTGTGCAAAACCAAGATGACGATCTGTTATCACTGTCACGACCACAGGTAGGCCCCTAACCTGCACCGCCCTGCTGACACCTGGCGAGGATAAGCACGCGCTCTGCAGATGAACAGTGCACCAGTACGGACCCAGGATACGCGGGATCCTGTGTCAGAATGGCTCCTTTGACTTCTGGCCCGAGTAGCAAACCACTCCCTCTACTCGGACCACTTCCTCTACTCGGAGGAGAATAACTTCCTTGATTCTTTCTCCTGGCCATCAGGGGTACGGCCGGATAGCAGTCAACCGGGTAGCGAGTACCGGGTAGCCAGCTACTCAGCCAAACCTCTCCTTTGATCTTGCCTTTATCACTTGCCTTACCCCTACTCGGGGGTAACCCCGACACTCCTGGGTAGGGGTGCTTCGTGGATGCTGCGGGTGAAGCAAAGCGCGCCGCAGGTTTCGTCATCCGAAGAACCGGACGAAGAGCGTTCGTGGTTCCTCGCTGCTCTCGCCTTGTCCACTTTATTTTGCGCGATGTCTGGTCGTGCGTTGTATCCTGGCTGGTCGCGATTAGTTTCCTTCATTGGTTCCTTGCTGCGTTTTCGCGAGCGGCTACTGTGATGCCGCGAAATTTTATCTCTCGGGGTACCTTCGCTGCTGCTTCGATTGTCGTCGCGGCGTCGAGCTTCTTTTCTCGACCGCGGCGAGGTGACTTATCTCTTCTCAGCGAAGTGCTCCTATGCTTGCGGGATGCTTCCTTTTCTTTCTCCCTTTTAGTTGTTCGGCGGATTTCTGACGGTCATAGGAGGCAAGCCTCGCGGCTTCCAACCCTAGTCCCTTGCGCACCTGCTTGTACTGTTCTGCTCGAGGATCGCTTTCTGTCGGCTGGTTAATCTGCATGTAAGTTGCTGCGGCCAGAACTATAGCAGCGGGAGTTTGCGGGTAGACGTTTCCGTCTTCATTGACCCGCATAAGGGAAGGTGCGATCGACCTCCTGGCTCCGCCCAAGGACTCTACGTCCATGGATGTTGATGCGTATCCCCTCCTCGCGGGTCGGGTTCCAACCGAGGGTGCTAGGGATAGCTCAGCTCATCGTTGACTTGATTCATCTGCCGCTCTTTTTCGACGGGCCAGATCTATTCGAGCTTCTTTGATGGTTGCGGCCGCTCTCACTAGGTGATAGTGGTAGGCGACCATGTCCTCGTGTGGCGCTTCAGCTGCGGGTGGCTTGCTCGTTCGCATAGCCTCCTTGGCTCGGTCCCAAGCTTCCCGCGTGACGCCGATTGCGGCGCGTTCTGCTGCGCGGTGTTCTGTTTCCGGGGGTAGCTCCGATCCTGCCATGCTGACTTGAGCCAGTCGTGGCTCGTGCGTCCTAGGCGTAGCTCGGAAAGCTCTCTGGATTCGGGAAGGTTCCTCTATTGAGAGGGTATGGTAGTCGTTGGTGTTGAAGCGGACGGACTCGCCGCTTTTCTCCAGATGAAGGCGCGAGTCGACGGCCTCTGACTCAGATCTTGATTCTTCAGCGAAGTGGAGGATCCCGTCCCTGTTGGTTACGAACTTCAAGCTTCCGAACGTCAAGGTGACGCTCTTCTCCAGATCACTGAATACCGGACGTGATTCCGGCGATTGAGGGGTGACCACGACAGATCCGATCCTGACAGGGTTGGTCGGAGACGTAGTCGAAGGTTTCCAACGGGAGTTGGTTGTCGATGAAGCCGAAGATGCCGGAGATCCAGCGCCCGCCGTTCCCACAGACGGCGCCAATTGTCGAATCTGAGACTCTACAATTCCCTCGGGTGAACCCATAGGGTTTCGAATAGGAGAACCGATGAGCGCTGGTGACGATCGTCGGCTAAACAGGATCAATTTGAGAAACTTTATAATTCAAAGTTGTTCAAATTTGAATTCTTACATAAATGGACATTGAATTTATTAACCTACTTAGGAGTTTCCAAAAATGATAATTTTTGGCACACATTCCTTATTTGATGTGTTCCTTATGTGGTAGAAAATTCAAGGCATTTTGAGTTACTTCATAGAACAAACTTGTTCAAATTTCAAAAAGGTGCTGTCAAGAAAACAGGGGTTTTTGGCAACTTAAATTATTCAAAAACTTGTGCCCTTTTGGTTTTCATCCTCATTTATGATGTAGAGCATGTGGTATTTATTTCATGGCATTTGGAAAAAGTTTGTAGAACAAACTTGTTCAAAATCCCAAATGTTGCTGTGGAGAAAAACCATGTTTTCAGGACTTTAATGGATTCAAATTTTGTTCTCCTCTTGTGTGTGTTCCTTATTTTATATAAGGAAGCAATGGTATGAATTTCAAATTATTTTAAGAAAGTTTCCAATAGTAACTTGTTTGAGTTTTCTGTTTCTAGAAACATTGGAATTTCTATTTAATAAAGCACTTGGCTTTTCTTTAGCAATGCTTTTTCAAAATATTTATATGACTAGGGATAACAAGTCAAAGCTCTCCAATACTTTTGTTTTTAAGCTTGCAAGGTTGGAAAAACATTTGATAATATTTTGGTGAAGCATTTAAGAATGCCTCCTTTTCTGATAATCTTTTAGGGAAATTTATTAAGTGTTTCCTCTTTCTTAATTTAGGTCTTGGGATAATATTCAACAAGTATGAGATTCATAAGATGTTTTTGGAAAACTCTTTGATCAATAATTACTTTAGAAAATATTGCCAAGGTCATTGGAACAATATGTTGAATATTTTGTTTTCAATTTCTTAGCCATGTAAGTTTATATAATTAGTTTGTTTAGTTGCACTCAAACAAACTCAAACAAATACAATCAAAGTTTAATTGTCAAGAAATTTGAAAAACAATTGTGTTATCAGGTATTCCAAAATTGGGATGTGACAGGTCTTCCCCCCTTAAAAAGAATCTCGTCCCTGAGATTCGCAAGCGAGGACTAAGGGAGGGCCAACAAACACAATGTTAGTGTTGGAGTGCCGGTGCTTCCCCCCTTTGACTTTTCTTGGGAGGTGGGGTACATCCCTAAATTAGCAAATTCATTTAAAAAAAATACACCAGTACTTTTTTAGGTCCAAAACTTTTGTTTCCTAGTTTGAACAAAAATTAAGGTTAGTGCAGAACTACCTGGAAATGTACCGTTAATTATTACATGAGTTCCTAGCTATATCCCACATCTTACATAACACATATGGAGTGGTGTACCACTCTCATAACAAGGTATATAAGAATCTAAAAATATAGCTTGTGGGTGCAAAGGTTAGATTGCTAAGGTAAAACAAACAGACAGAACAAATACCCATGGCAGTGGTTATTACTCACCACAAGCAACTATCACTTAATATGTTCATGATTTTAGTTGGATGTTTTTTTTGTTTAATAAGATACTCTTAATCACAATCATAACACAAGTATAAAACTCATGCTAAGATTAAACATTTAATTAATCCAATAAGCAAGCAAACAACACCACAGATGAATAGACTATTTATTCACTAGGTTATTGTTTATTAGAGGTTTTGGAATCCATCAATCATGAACAATTAGCAAACAACCAGTATATAAAAACCAATGAATACAATCATAAAGGTACTCTAAAATACCATCTTCACACAAGATAAAACTCCTATTACATAGGCATAAAAAAACAGGACTGCACAAATAACACTAGTTATGAAAAAAAATCTACACCAGCATGCTGAGATAATCATATCCTATAACCATAGAACATGCAACTAAATAATTCATGGCATGATAACAGAAGTAATAACTTCCTAAACATGCTATATCAACACATATACTCATAAAATAAAAAGAGGGTAATACTAGAGCAAAAATCACCATTTTCTAGTGGTGAAACTAGTTTTCGCGCTAGAGAAGCAAACAATGCTATCATGATGTTTAAACTTAAACAAGCAAGTCATGAACATAAATGTACCTAATAACAGTACCCAAAACTTACCCATGTTAGTAAGCACAACATCAAAACAATCCCATGATACAACTATTAAACATGCAGAAATTTCTTCTAGCAATTTCTGTTTTTCTTAAACAATTACTAGCAAACAAGCAAGGTATAACTCACACAAGCAGTAGCTATGAAATTAATGAAAAGTTATCTAAACCTTTTCAAAAATCCATACACTCAATTTAAAATCATTCACAAACAATCTACCAATCAAGAGGAATTTATTTTATTTGCGAACAATTTAATTTCAGCACACGATAGTGAAACATTTCTTAACATGATACCCCTAAGGAATATTATGCTAACAAAAGGATCAAACCTAAACATATTAGTATTTACTAATAAGAAATAAACTTCTCATTTGCATAAGTGAAAAGAAACAATTATATTTTCCATGGTGGAAAATTAGAAATCAATCACACAGTGAAACATGCTATTTTCACACATGTGTATGGTTGGGGATTTTTATCCTCAAGACAAAATGCAATGGGACCAGTGGGCTATGGCCTACTAATACCAAGGCAAAAATAGGTACTAAGCCTCTGGTTACTCATAAAAAAAAACTTTGCGTACAAGATAAAAATATAAGGCTATTTAATCTAGTGAAACAATACTAGTGCATATTGATAGCAATGCTTACACATGCTTTACTATTAAGAGACATGCAAGCTAACATAGGTACAAGCATCAAAATAACAGCACCTAAATGTTACTTGACTCAAAGAACACATAGCACAAAATCTACTACGAAAGTATATACAGATCTAGTTCTCACAATATTTCCAAATAATAAACTAGAAGGTAACAAATGCTATTTAATTTTTATTCGAGTTTTCAATCATGCACACACTTTCTAGGGTAGATTTATTGTAAGAAAACAACACAATAACAAGTCCTAACAACTCCATATAAGTTAGGAAGCAAGATTGAATAAAACACAAATTTATTTCAATCAAGAGCACACAAAGAAAAAAAACAGGAAAACTGCTGTTTCCTATATCTATCACAACCATTCCATCGTTCACTTAATTTCTAAACCCCGAACTTCATAGTACCTACAATGTCTATTAAGATTTTGTTTCCAAAGTATATACACCTGATATCTTATTGACTAGTAAACGAATAGATCATCATCTTATTTTCTCGTGACTTCTCCTTTTTACCAACTAGACTAAAAGGTGTAGTAAGTCACTTAATTCCTTGGTTTAGAAAGAGTTGTCAGTATTTCGCATGCTTTGGTTAGGTGTCAACCTAAGATTAGTCAAAACATGTTAGTCTTTATAGCTTTCTATTTAATCATTTTTGTCCGACAAGATACGACTAGCGTCATCGTACGTCGAATATTGAATCGTGCTCTTTGGATTGGCTTTTGAGGGGGTTACGCATCATGGCATGTGAAGACTTCTTTTTCACCTTTCTCCAGAGGAGGGAGGTATATAACTTTTAAAAGGGGATCTCTCTTGTTTGGTCTTTTAAAAAGGAACATAAAAAGATGCGATATTTAGCCAACAGGGTAAAAAGAGTCTCTTGCAAACAGACAAAACATAGAGGTTTAGGTCAGTATTGGTTGGTTTTCTTCACGCCTTTTCTTCTTTGAGGGTTGTCGTTGTTGGAGCTTTATCTGTTGGAGTGCATCACTGGTAGAAATGCTATCAGCTCGTGTGGCTTGAGGGTCATCTATTATTAGGCCCAACGGTGCTTTCATTAATTGTGGGGGAGATGGTGGTGGTTCACGACGGGTCGCATTATGAAGCGAAAACAAGTATAAGTCTAAGCAATAAATTCTTGTTTTTGAATGCTATACAAACATTTTTGCTTGCAAAAACTTAACAGGAGGCGATTCAAAAACAAGAGCGGGGCAAGCACAAATCTGCAAATTTTGAGCACCCCACAAACATATAGAAGCCTAGATGAACCAAATTCTACACCACACAATAGCACAAAGTCCTACGGACACACATAAGCAAGCCAAAACACACAAGCAAGGCTCCATTGGAGCTACGTCAGGGGAGACGACTCATGGAGTTATCGCTAAATTACTCCAAACTAGACTGATCCAAAATCCTAGAAGTGGCTGAAGAACTATATCTACTTCTGACCATCATCATTGTAGAGCTAGGCAAATATTTTGGTCTTCTCGGGACATCGGCAAGTATAAAAGTTTCTGGATGGAAACAAGATAATAGAAGTAAAGGCTTGATAAAACTTTTAACTGAGAGAGGTAAAACTACGCAACAATCTGTTTTTGAAACCCCAACTATTTTCTGAACAGAAAACTTCAAAGACGAGAGATGTTTCAAAAACAGAGCGGAGCAGTTGTAAACAAGTAAGAAATAAACTCTTAACCGACAGAGATACCAACTTTGTAAGGCCCGCCCTTCGAACCACTATTCAAGGACGCCCTTGATATGCATTTAGAATCTTTTGAAAAGATCAGAAGGAGGGAAAATATACTAAAATTCCCTTAGATAAAAATAATTTAGATAGTAAATAGGTTTTTACTCAAAAATACTTTTCTTTCCTATCTAACGTCCATGCTAACTAAGGTCTCCTAAGGTCAGGATGGCTCTGATACCAACTCTGTAAGGACCCCAGACTGGCAGTCTGAAACCCTACGTATGCATACATTCACGATCCCAGAAAGATCAGTCGTGAACAACATACACAGTTGGCACACAGAAATACATCATCCATTACACGAATACATAAAGGTATTACACAAATGATCACATGATCAAGTTTAACATAGCTGCCACAGAGGGCGGCAACTTAACAAACACAGCGGAAGACAAATAAAACACAACGTAGTTGAGCCCAAGTCACGCCTTAACCTACAGGCTGCTGACCCGGAGACGATCCTAGTTCGCAAAGCCGTCAACTCCGTACTTCTCTTCATAGATATCCTTCGGAGGCTCCTTCTCGAAGTCTGGCAAGTAGATACCAGGGGCAAAACCATAATGAGTACATTTGAATGTACTCAGCAAGACATCCATCATATCACTTACCAAACATGCAAATATGCTTATATGGTGGAATAGGTAGGCTATAAATAGGGTTCACTACCAATGGTGTTCATATATGATGACACCACAGTTGCAGTCAGGTTAATGTGTATCTTCGTTGAAGAAGATACTTCAGAAGAAAATAATATAGTTTTATTTCTCTTGTAGATATCACATGTACAAGAGGTTTGGTAAAGTTTTGTTTAAAGAATATTTTCCCTTTGCAGAACTTCTTGGAATCAGTTTCCAGAATTCTTGCTTAGAGTAGAAAAGGTTTTCTTTGCAAAACATTTTGTTTTGTTTCACATCATCTGGCTTTTCATCATCGACGATACCTCCACGGTATACGTTTTCCTTCCTTTCAGAACTTCACAAGTTCAACACTTTCTTTCACATATTCCCTTTTCAAAAACTTCCTTTTTGAAAACATTGACACAATGCTAGCTACATGGCCATTCAACTGTCCATATCCGAGGACGCGGCTTCTTCGAAAAAGTTATACTCTGCAGAGGTGTACACATCCACCAGATCCAGTACACCTCCCGTGAACAATCACGGACTGTAACAACAGTATGTAAACATCAGGTATCTGATCATAACCATCCACTGTTCAAGCTAGTATATGCCTATCTCTCGGTTGAGTTTTACCACATCCCCGGCACCGAGCTAATCCCCGCCAAGCCAGGATGCCTCAACTGATGCATCCGGAGGGAAAATTAATCCCACACTTTATATGTCTCCACGACATTCGGTTCAGAGGATCGCATCCCCTATAGCACATTGAGATAGCACACACTAATAAGAACAAACTTCAAGTTAAGCCCCTTGCCCATGTTGGGGTAGGGTGGCAGTACGGTAAAGGTTGTCCGGCGAAGACTAGGTTATGTGTCATTTTTGAAAACACCACTTTCTCAAAAATGACCACTTCCACATTCCTCCGGAGAACAAGGATCCGCCTTTTCTCCGGGTTTTTCCGTAAAGCCTTTGTTTTGTAGAATCACAATTTTAGGGTGTCCACTTAGGGACTAGTATATTTGATGGTAATAAATACCATATGGTGGCTTATGGGCTTGGTATTACCAAGTTTAACTATTGGCATGATAGTAACCTATAATATAGTATAGTAGTAAATTCCACATCAAAAATAGTTTTGATAATCAAGTTTTGGTAAAACTTCAGAGGTAAAACATGCATGATAGATAATTATAAGTATTGTATCAGCAAGCATCAGGATGGCTTGCCTGGTATCCCTTGTGTCCCTGGTTTTGGAGTGAGTGGAACTTGAAGCAGAGCTTCCCGACACTTCCTTCCTCTTCGTTTTCTAACGTCGTAAAAAGGAATAAAGGACACACATTCAGAACCAATCAAGGCAAGCAACCATACATAACAACACATACAGCAAGGAAATCTAATAATAACAAAATCACTCAATTATTAATTGAGGCAAACAATCAAACAATCCTACTTGGCAGAAATGCCATTTAATAAGACAACTTAAGGTTGGAGGGATATATCTCACAACCTTAATATCATGGATTCAGTGGGTGTGCCACTCTCATTCCAAGATATTAATAAGCCCAAAATACACTTAGTTTCACAAGGGTGAGACTACTAAAAGTGTATAAAACATGCACAAGAATAATCATGGAAATGAGTTTATCAACCACACCACAAAAAGAAAAAGGTAGCTATCTTACTAAGTCTAAATTCACATCAAGAATAAATAAGACACATGATTTGCAAAAGTTACTTTTACAAATCAGTGAGCCTACACAAGTTTAACAAGGTAATAGACTCATCACAAAACACACAATTTCTCATAGTGAGAACAATAGAAACAATGACTAAAAATGAGGAATCCTTATAGACATGTTTCTACTAAAAATTTGCTATGCAAGCAAGCATAATAAATAAAGTACTAACATGCAAACAAGGAACCATGTTATAATTATGGTAAATGAAAACATGTCTTTATGCAAGGATACATAAACATCTACCAAACACAAGTTGGCAGGAAAATTAATTCAACACAAAAACTGCTAAGGAAACTAGTACTACTCAAACATGAAGAATCAATGGATGTATTTCAATCAAGTAATTGAAATGCAACCAGAGGGTCCATGTTAACAAAACAGTAGTGAAAAACATCTATACTTGCTATAACAAAAATATCCCATTTGATAAAACAATGCATCATTTTGCAGGGCAACTCCTACATACTAGTAGTAATAAAAAGGGCATTACTTAGAGGAATCAATCAACACTTCAGAGATGAATTTTTTCTAGCAAGCCACACATGATTACAACCACTTACAAACAGAAGCATACCCATTTTTGTTTAGCACAAAAATTCCCAAAGCAAAAATACTAGGCACTCAATAGTTATGAAACTATATAAAAGAAACACATCTAGTGTGGGGGAAATAATGTTCCCACCAAAAATGCAATGAAACCAGTGGGTGTTCCACTAGCATAACAAAGCATTAAGAGGTCACAATGCCTCTGGTCCATTTGCTAAAAATTAACAAAAAAACTAAACTATTATCTATCTCATTAACCATACTAGTAGAAAATAATAGGATGCAAAAATAAGTAAGATAATGCTACTCATGCTATTGTTTTCACACAAGTGAAAACTCTAGGAGTCAAGTACTCATAATAACATAATCAAAATGCTACTGGTCCTATGAATACAACACAAAAATATGTGGCTACACAACCACAAATGTTTATGTCAAAAATTCCACACATGAGGGAATTTTTTCATAACATTCTCATAGTCCTGACAAAGCTACTCATGCTTTTCTACCAAATCAAATGCAAGCTAGCAGAGGTGATACTAAAAAAATATAAGTATCCACATGGTGCTTTATCTAATATCTCAACACAACAATCCAATTGCTTGCACACAAATTAATCAATCAAAAATTCTATGCAAGTAATAACTAGAGATAAAACATATGCTATTAACAAAAATCCTAATTCTTCTCAACTCAAGTCCACACATTCTAACATGCTAAAATAGTTAAGTAACACTTAGAAAACAAGTTCACACAACTTATACATGCTAGAAAACAATATTGCAACTCACAAATATATTTACACAATTTAATTATCTAAAATGCCAAAATGGCAGAAATATGCATTTTAAAGATCTGTCCACCAAATTTTCTAGGATGCTCTAAAAATTAAACCAAGCTTGGTTTAGATATCCCTAAACATATACAAGACCATCTAGTTGAGTTTGCATCAAAATTCATCTTTAATTAATTTATAAAAATCACCAAAGTGCTCTCTGGTGTTTTACCAAATTGCATGCCATTTCAAAAATACAAACAATTTGGAAGCAAGGTTAATTGATCCTGTTGGGAAATTTCAAGGGCTTTCCAATGAAATTGGCCTCACTTCATTCTGAGTTGTGAAATAAAAATGGTGCTCATTTTGGTGTTTCTGGTACCTGTTGCCAAATCATTTTTAATTTCAAAAATATCCATCCAAATGTAGATCTACAAGTTGGAGGTGGTTCATATTTTGTTGGTGTAGCACTGTAAATTTTACCTTGGTCAAATTCATCTTTTAGGTTGCCTTTTAGAGCCAAAAGCAAACATGGATGTTTCTGTGAAAAATAAAATAGGAAAAACAAGGTTGTTGGGCCAGATCCAAATCTGGGCCGGCCAGATCTACGCTTACCGCGGCGGGATCTAGCCACAAGTCGCTGACTTGTGGGTCAGGCGCCACGGGGCTGCCACGCGAGCAGAGACTCGGCCCCACGGGCCAGTTTGACCAGCAAGCGCGCGGTCAAGGGGCGGATGACACGAGCGTGACGCCATGGTGACCTCACTCGTCGGCGGGGCGTCTCCGGCGAGCTCGAAAATCCACGTTTTAGTCCACCGTTTCTCAAATCGAAAACGTCCATGAGTTTCTCTCGTTGCGGGGAACCTAACGCACACAACCTCGCTTCCCGGGAGCTACCGTAGGGAGACGGCGCGCGGCGGCGGCCGGACAGCCACCACGGCGCGGCCACGCTCCGGAGGGAGAGGGAGGGGGAAAAATGGTCCGGGAGGACCGCGTGCTCACCATGGACTCGATGGAAGGCTCGAGGAGGTCGGAGAAGGGGCGATGCCACGGCGATTCGCCGCCGGAGTTCGTCGGGGGCCGAAGAGGAACTTGATGGCGCGGGCACCTCGCGTCCCTCCGCCCTGATTCCTCTGGCACACGTGCTCAACACGTCGAGGCGGAGCTAATAGGCCACACGGCAGCCGGCGGCGAGCTCGGAATCGGCCGATTGCCGGCGAGCCTCATTTCGGGCAAGGGTTTGGTAGCAAAAAAAATTAGAGAGAGAGAGAGGATGAACTCAAGGGGGTGAGAGAGGGAGCAGGTAGCAGCACATGGGGGGGTTTTAAACACCTATATGTCTTCTATTCAAAGCAATGGAGCATGGGCTTCCATGCCTCAACTTGCAGCTACAGGAAGAAGAAGAAGAGGAGTGACTCAGCTCACAACTAGGTCCCTGACTATTTTCATATATGTCCTTTTCCTCTCTGAAAATTGATGCTTTCACTAAGCAAACAAAGTTTAAATTTAAATTCCTTTTGCCCAAAATTCTTATTAGTTAAGATACACAACATATATGAAAATTGGATCAATTTGATAAACTTTATAATTCAAAGTTGTTCAAATTTGAATTCTTACATAAATGGACATTGAATTTATTAACCTACTTAGGTGTTTCCAAAAATGATAATTTTTGGCACACATTCCTTATTTGATGTGTTCCTTATGTGGTAGAAAATTCAAGGCATTTTGAGTTACTTCATAGAACAAACTTGTTCAAATTTCAAAAAGGTGCTGTCAAGAAAACAGGGGTTTTTGGCAACTTAAATTATTCAAAAACTTGTGCCCTTTTGGTTTTCATCCTCATTTATGATGTAGAGCATGTGGTATTTATTTAATGGCATTTGGAAAAAGTATGTAGAACAAACTTGTTCAAAATCCCAAATGTTGCTGTGGAGAAAAACCATGTTTTCAGGACTTTAATGGATTCAAATTTTGGTCTCCTCTTGTGTGTGTTCCTTATTTGATATAAGGAAGCAATGGTATGAATTTCAAATCATTTTAGGAAAGTTTCCAATAGTAACTTGTTTGAGTTTTCTGTTTCTGGAAACATTGGAATTTCTATTTAATAAAGCACTTGGCTTTTCTTTAGCAATGCTTTGCCAAAATATTTATATGACTAGGGATAACAAGTCAAAGCTCTCCAATACTTTTGTTTTTAAGCTTGCAAGGTTGGAAAAACATTTGATAATATTTTGGTGAAGCATTTAAGAATGCCTCCTTTTCTGATAATCTTTTAGGGAAATTTATTAAGTGTTTCCTCTTTCTTAATTTAGGTCTTGGGATAATATTCAACAAGTATGAGATTCATAAGATGTTTTTGGAAACTCTTTGATCATAATTACTTTAGAAAATATTGCCAAGGTCATTGGAACAATATGTTGAATATTTTGTTTTCAATTTCTTAGCCATGTAAGTTTATATAATTAGTTTGTTTAGTTGCACTCAAACAAACTCAAACAAATACAATCAAAGTTTAATTGTCAAGCAATTTGCAAAACAATTGTGTTATCAGGTATTCCAAAATTGGGATGTGACATTGCTCTTGCCCAAGTAGTTGCTAGTGACTCCAAGAGGGAGTATTTATGCTTCATAGTGGGTTCATGCCTCCTTTTTGCCTTGCTCGAGTGACAGAAACGTGAAGGGGGAGGGTGTGTTGTTTCCATTGAGGAGAAAATAGCACTGAGAGTGCCCGCATGCATAATCATTGCTTACATTACACACTTTGTTTAATGCAATTATCTGTTGCTTGCAACTTAATACCTGAGGGGGTCGGATGATAACCTGAGGGTGGATTATTAGTCATAGATGTAGATGTATGTCGGTCTATGTATCTTGTTGTAATGCCCGCACTAAATATCATAGCCATCATCTTGTTATAATGTGCACTACGGTGCAACCTTTATTTGTCAATTTCCCTGTTGTAATTTGTTCACCCAGCATGTTATTTTTATGGAGAGACACCACTAGTGAACCTATAAACCCCGGTCCATTTTCCACACTGTTAAACAAACCACAACAATTTCCTGCTCTCTTTACTTACTGCAAGCATACACTGTTTTTCCACACTATACGTCTAATCTTTGTTTTCAGCACGATCGGTGAGATTGACAACCTCACTGTACCGTTGGGGCAAAGTATTTTGGTTGTGTTGTATGCAAGTACCACATTGTTGCTGACACCAGTGAAGCTCCAGCACCACCGTCAGTGGCATCAACCTTCCGAAGGTCCTCCTTCTCCGACTGGATTGATAACCTTGGTTCTTACCTAAGGGGAAAACTCCTACCGTTGCGCTCATCACACCCTCCTCTTGCGGTATCCCAACGAGTGCAAGATCTGCACCATCAAGGACTTTTTCTGGCGCCGTTGCCGGGGAGAAGGAAGTCTTCTGGCAAGGGAAGTCTCTCACTCTCAACCTCTTTATTTTCTTTATTGTCTTGTTTTTATTTTTTTCTTGTTTTTCTTCTCTATCTTAAAAACACACATAAAAATAGTTCTTTTTCTAGTTGTTATTTTTGCTTTATCATGCTTGCTATGAATGATTGATGTCTCTGAAACTAGATCTTATAGGCAAGGTGGGTTCACAGATGAACAACAAAAATATTATAATGAACACCGCTTGTCAGAAAAGGGAAACACTTATGGGAACAAATTAATAAATTGCATGACTATGCTAAAAACTTGTGCTCTACTTATAATGTCACTTGTTGCTTTGATAAATCTTGCTGCTGTAGGAGGTATAAACACCTCCCTTTTCAATGTGAGTGTAATGATGATGTTACCATATCTTCTTATGTTATGGGAGATTATGAATTTTATGATGTGGAACAAATTGAATAATTTATTGCTTGGAAGGGTGCATTCAAAATTGCCTATTTGCTTGAAAGTATTGATGATGCACCTTAGAAATATGAGATTTATGCTATACTTGAATATTGCTTTTATAATTACAAGGATTGTAATTACTACATTATGGGTTATCTTAATATATTCTCTCCCCCAAAGGGAGAGACTAATACCTTGCAGGAAACTATGGAAGAAGAAATTGCTGAAACTGGAAGCTCTTTGGATGAAAAAGAGGAGGAGAGTGATGATCAAGAGGAGGAAGAATGGAACCCATGTCTACCTCCCAATGATAGTAACTCTTTAATTCATAATTGTGATGATCCTATTGATTCTTTTGAAATATATCTTTTTGATGAAGTTGATACTTAATATACTTGTGACCTTGATAATACTATGAATGAAACTTGTGAGAATGATATTTCTACTGTTATTTATGATAATCCATGCTACTTTGATAAATTCTATGATAATCCTCTATTTATTCCAACTATTGATATGCATGATAATGAGGAAGTTTGCTTAGAAAATTTATATGATAATGCTCTTGATGATGGTCCTATGTTACTTGATGTTATAAATCATAATGATATTGATAATAGGATTGATATAATGTGTCCTATACCTTTTATGAGTGATCAATCATTGTTTTTCTATTGCTAAAAGGGGGAAAAGGAGGAGCTGATTTTAAATTTTGATCCCACTATTTTTGAGCATGATATGAATTGTGTGCTTTCATACCATGGCAAACATGATTTTGTGATAATTATGTTGTTGAGTTTGTTCATGTTGATACTGGAAATTATTTTGAGAGAGGAAAATATGGTTGTAGGAATTTTCATGTTACTAAAACACCTCTCTTTCTGTTGAAAGTTTTGAAGCTGCTATTGTTCTACCTTTCCATGATTTCTAGTTTGAGCTTATTTAATTTATTATTTACAAGATTCCTATTCATAGAAAGTGGGTTAGACTTAAATTTGTTTTATGCCTGCTTCTTGATGCTCTATTTTTCTTCAATTAATATTTCTCATGTGAGCATCTTCTCAAATTATCATGTCTAGCTGAAAGGCGTTAAAGAAAAGCGCTACCGGGGACAACCCGTTTTATTTCTCTGTTTTCATTCAGTTTTCCTTTGTTTGGTGTGTTTTGCACCTGGGTGTTTAATATTTCCTTAGCAAATCCTCTATATCTTTTCTTTTGAGTTTTCGTTGAGCCAGGTAAAGCCTCTAGTGGAAAGTTGATACTATATTTCGGATTTCTGCGCAGAAAACTGATTTCTTCTGTCCACTGTTAATTCCGTTAAAAATCAAAGAAAATTCAAAATGACCTGAGATTTTTTGTGCTTAATCCTGAATTATATACGCAACGTGTCTTAGTTTACCACTTTTTTATTTGAGCAACAGAAGATTTTCAAAAAAATCGATCTCTGCCTGTTGTTCTGTTTTGGCAGATTTCTGTCAATTATTGCATTTCCATCTTAATCTCTTTCTTTTGGTGTTATTTTGAGAGAAAGAGTTTTAAAAGAAGTTGTGACAGTATCTAATGTGTTTTTGAGTGCTAGTATTGTGTTGAAACTGAATCATGTTAGTCTATTATTTCGATTGCACTAACGTTGCTAATGAAGATTGTGAGAATTTTGATGTGAAGGAAGTTTTCAAGGGTCAAGAGAAGAGGATGATATGATGTGATCAAGAACAGTGAAAAACCTAAGCTTAGGGATGCCCCGGTGGTACATCCCAGCAAATTCCAAGAAGACTCAAGCGTCTGAGCTTGGGGATGCCCAAGGCAATTATCAGGTCACTTCTAGTGAAACTATATTTTTATTCGGTCGCATCTTATGTGCTTTACTTGGAGCGTATTTTATTTTTGTTTTTACTAACATAATAATATTGGTTGGACCCCAGCATTCTTTTATTCAAGAGTGACACGCACCGCTTTTTCATGAGAATGCGTTGTATTCTTAGTCTCTGTCTAGCTACTGCATTTAATTAGCTCATGTTTGGCATGCATCTCTTATCAGAGCTATTAGTTTTAGTAGTGTTATTTGTGTACTCTCATGTTTGCTTGCTTTATAATAAATATTATTTTTGATAAAGCATGTTTTGTATGGTGCTTGTTGGGATAAAGAAAACTGCTTCTTGATGTAGAATTTATAACAGTACTAGTAGAAGCTTGTATAGACTGTGGCTAGAAATTTTGCATGCCATGCTAAATGTTATTTTAGTTTTAAAGCCTTGTGGTTATTGAGTAGAATTATTAGACTCAAATAGCTGAGAGTGTTTAATATGTATTGAAAGATTCATGAGTTGTTCTTGTCATAGTAAAGCATCAATATATGGTATTCTCTTTCGAATGTTTTACTTGGTTGACTTGACGCATGATCACACCATGTTTATGACTACAAACCAGTCACAAATAGCCTCCATGACCACTTAGTTTTTGAACTTGTGATACTTCTTATGTTTTAATTAATGGTGCTTATGTCGCTATGCATGATTATGGCTCTTATGCTCTCTTGATTTGTCGCTCCCAGTCTTTTGCTAGCCTCCACCTATACTGAGTATGAGCTGTACTCGTGCATCCAAACTCCCTTAAACCAAATTTATTCCCATTGTGTACACCATACCTACCTACATGTGGTATTTAACTGCCATTCCAAGTAAATTGCTCATGTGTTACCTTTAAAACCTTCAAATTTATTCCTGCTTTGTGTTCTTGTTTTTGCTCATGAGGACATCAATAGAGAATCTTTATCTCACTTGTTGATTGGATTTCACACCCTGGACTAGTGGCTTCATCCTCTTATCCAAATGACAGAAGAGCTGGCAACGGGGTGCCCAACCCCAAATTAATAACAAATTCTCTTCACTATTTTTTCCCTAATCATATCAGTCAAAGCATAATTGTGTAAACAAAAGAGAAAGAGGGATGACCTTCTACACCAGTTGCGTCCTTCACCATGAGCCGCTCTTGTGAATCCAGTTGGCTTTTGACGTACTGTATTGTCTGCTTACCATTCGTTGACACTAGCATACCCCTCCTAAAATATAGACATTCTTCCACAAATGTCAAAATTTTAATATTGATGTTTAATAAAATAAAAAATCTAGTACATGAGTGATCCCTGCTTCCCTCTACGAAGGGCCTTTCTTTTACTTTTATGTTGAGAGTCCATCTTATAACTTTATGCACAGTTGAGAGAGCATTTTTGCCATTCTGAGTTCTATGTGCATTTTTCCCATAAACATCAATAATTACTTCATTATGTGATATCATTTGTTCTTAAATTAATTTTTCTAGTCTTCCTCTTGAACTTTAAAAGTGTCCTGACATTTATGTTTTGCCCCACTCTTAAGGACTATCGAAATATCACTTTGCCATGTTTTTGCTATACCTGAAACAAACGTTTACCTTTCTTTGTATTATTATTCAGGATCATTTATTTGAGTTACTCTTCGTGATGCAAATTAATTGCTATGCTTTATTATTAAAGTTTTATTTATCACGCTTGTGTTTAAAGTTTTATGATCTCAGCGTGCATATGCTTTTATATTAGATTGATCAAGTTTATGTTAGTAGCATGTCACCTCAGAAATATTGTTTATCATTTACCTACTCGAGGACGAGTAGGAACTAACCTTGGGGATGCTTGATATGTCATAAACGTATCCCTAATTTCTGATGCTCCATGATTATATTATGCTAATTGCTACATGTTTTCTCCCTTCTTTATGTCATTTTTATCGATTTTCTAGACTAACCTATTGACAAGATGCCACAGAGCCAGTTCCCTGTTTTCTGCTGTTTTTTAGTTTCAGAAAAGTTGATCTGGAAATATTCTAGAAATTGGAAAGTTCGAAGCCCGAAAGTCCTATTTTCCCCGGAAGCATCCAGAAGACCGAAGAGGAGAAGAAGAGGGGCATCAGAGGGCCCACACCATAGGGTGGCATGATTACCCCCCCCCCTTGCCGCGCCAGGCGGTGGTGTGGGTCCCCTGGACCTCCACCGCCTCTGCCCTTTCGCCTATTTAATCCCCCCGGATGGAAAACCCTAGGCACCTGATCAAAATCCCCTAAAAAGTTCTGCAGCCGCTGTCACCGTCAACCCTAGATCAAGAGGCTTCTGGAGCTGTTTTCCGGGACCCTACCGGAGAGGAAATCATCACCGGAGGATTTTACATCACATGCCTGCCTCCGGAGTGATGTGTGAGTAGTTCATCCCTGGACTATGGGTCCATAGCAGTAGCTAGATGGTTGTCTCCTCCTCATATGCCTCCATGTTTAGATCTCGTGAGCTGCCTATCATGATCGAGATCGATCTTATGTAATTCTATATGATGTGTTTGCCGGGATCCGATGAATATTGACCTTATGCCAAGTTGATTACAGTCTTTACTGCATATGTTATTTGTGATCTTGTATGCTTTCTGTTGCTATTGGTTTCTCTAGCCAAGTAGTTGCTAGTGACTCCAAGAGGGATTATTTATGCTTGATAGTGGGTTCATGCCTCCTTGTTGCCTTGCTCGAGTGATAGAAACGTGAAGGGGGAGGATGTGATGTTGCCATTAGGGAGAAAACTGCGGTGAGAGTGCCAGCGTGCATAATCATTCCTTACATTACACACTTTTTTAATGCAATTATTCTAGTTGCTTGCAACTTAATACCTAAGGGGGTTCGGATGATAACCTGAGGGTGGATTATTAGTCATAGATGCAGATAGATGCCGGTCTATGTATCTTGTTGTAATGCCCATACTAAATATCATAGTAATCATCATGTTATAATGTGCACTACGGTGCAACCTTTATTTGTCAATTTCCCAGCTGTAATTTGTTCACCCAGCATGTTATTTTTATGGAGAGACACCACTAGTGAACCTATGAACCCCGATCCATTTTCCACACTATTAAACAAACCACAACAATTTCCTGCTCTCTTTACTTACTGGAAGCATACACTGTTTTTCCACACTATACGTCTAATCTTTGTTTTCAGCAAGACCGGTGAGATTAAAAACCTCATTGTACCGTTGGGGAAAAGTATTTTGGTTGTGTTGTGTGCAGATTCCACGTTGTTGCTAACACCGGTGAAGCGCCATCACCACCGTCAGTGGCATCAACCTTCCGAAGGTACTCCTTCTCCTACTGGATTGATAACCTTGGTTCTTAACTAAGGGGAAAACTCCTACCGATGTGCTCATCACACCCTCCTCTTGGGCTATCCCAACGAGTGCAAAATCTGCACCATCAGCGATGTGCATGACCTAGCTAAGGCTTTGTTGTACCTTAGTTTAGGACGCCATGTGTGGCTGCATGATCCACCCGCGGGTGTTGGAATAAAGGGTGGGGTTCTCAAAAAAAATTGAGACGAAACGGACAGAAAGCTTCCGGGCGAACTTTGAAAAGTTACCAAAGAAAAGACGACACACGGCAGCGCGCTAGTGGATGAAAATCTGTCTGTGATCCAATTGAAAAATCGACATATGTGAATTAGACAATCCTTTTTAAACCGGTCACAGTGTGAGGAACTAAGCTAGTAACATAGATGTCAAGTAGAAAAAATATGATGTGTCATGTAATCCTATATCCTATATCTTTACCGTATCCCATGGTACGTCTTATCCTCTCCCCGCACGAAAATTCCACCACAAAAAAATGAAGGTAAAGCCTCTGGTCTATCCCTCGCACGAGAAAATCCCACGGAAGAACCAAATCCCCCGACACAGTCAACTCTCCTCCAGCTCCGCACCCATTCACCATCCTGCTCCTCCGTCAAACTCACCCTGTTGATCTACCCCGTGAACCCAGCGCCACACTCAAGGCCCAATTATCCGACGCCATCCCTTGAATCCCCACCGCGCCTCCGACCCAATCTCTTGGTTCAGCCTCATGTCAGACCTCAGCTACTCTGCACCTTGTCCAGACATAAGCAGATAACTCTTCGAGGGCTATGCTAGATGGGCGTTCCTGATGAACCAAGTAGAAGCAACGGTCAAGATTAAGTAGCTTTTCCTTTACTATTTCACTTAGCTGTAATAATCGAACCTGGCCATTATAAGCCACCCTGAGGGGAACAACAGGGTTATCGAAGATATTCCCAAAGCTATCATATTACTTTCTCCTACTTTTATGCAATTAGGGTTCTAGATAGAGTAGAAATTCCCAAAATCATAGAGGGGTCTCCACATCGGGAGAATTATCAGTTGGATCCTCACTGGGATCTGACAATATGGTATCAGAGCATGGCAATTTTTGGCCAATTTTTTTTCTAGTTGAGCGAATCGGAGTTCCAAACGAATTCTGAAGTTCGGCGGCAAATCGAATCGGACGGCGGAGGTGGTTGGGATCTCTCGTAAAAACCCACCTTCCACATCCTTTTCGCGGCGGGGGCGGGGCCGTTGGTTGACGGCGGCGTAGGCGGCGGTGACGTTCCCTGGACGTGGTCGACGGAGGCGTATGCGGCGGCGAACATTCGGGCACAAATCGACTGTACATCAAGGTTGTCGAGGATCATCTCCTCCGGTAGTGAAATCCCCGTGGCTGTACTCGGTTCGTGTGCCACTTGGTAGGCGAGGAACGCTGGTGGAGGCAGGAATCCACGCCGTGCAAGGGTTCAGGGACAAGCTCCCCTGGTAAAATTCCGGAGCTTGGGCGCGGGTTTAGATGGGGAAGTCCAAAGCTGCGAGCAAGACTGTGGAATCGCAGGAGGTAGCGGTGCTCAAGCTCGACATCGAGCAGGTTCATACCAGAACTGAAGAACTTGGCACTAAAATGGAGGGAGTGCAGCAGCAAGTCGCGTCTTTAAGCGAAAATTTCACTCGTTTGGAAGCATTGATGCTTGCTGATCGTGCCCGTGCTTCCACCATGACTGCTGAGGCTGAACAACACCAGAAGGAAAAGGAACATCAAGAAAAAGAAAGGCTGGAAAAGGAAAAACAAGAGAGAGAGAGAGAGAGAGAGAGAGAGAGAGAGAGAGAAGCATGGGACAGAAAACTCCACTGAAACTTATTGGCACGAGGGTCTGCCTCATTGGAGACGCCGCAATGCAACTAAAACTCAAAGGTATGATAATCATCCTCATGAACAACCAGAAGAGCAACAATTTGTTACCGAAAATCAAGGAAATCTGCATACAGAGCATGTTCAGTATACTGTTGTTCCGAACAACCAGCAACCCCATTACCCACCACCCAGTCACTACTACAATCCCTACCACCAAACCAACCCTACTATCCTCAATACCAGGATGTTTATCCTCAGTGGAATAACTATCCACACAATTACCAAAAGCTTACTCCTTATTTCCAACCACGGGTTAATTCCGATCCATATAACCCTTGAAACCCCATCCCTACACAGCCAACCGACCAGAGAACCAACCGAACTCCAACAATAATCCTCCTCCTGAACAGCACCATGATACAAGGCATTATAAACCACCTGGTAGAGGATAGCAGAGAGGATTTAGAACTTAAGAGCTCAAAAAAGATGCTCAGTTCTACAAAGCCATTGCAAAGGCACCCAAAATGGATTTTCCAAAGTTCAATGGCAGCAATCCCGAGGAGTGGCTCAGAATGACAGAAAAATACTTCTCCATGGTTTATGTACCTGAAAATGCCAATTTGACTATGCCCAAATGTATATCACAGGAAGTGATGACACTTGGCTCAGAAACTCTGGAGTTCTCAATGACAACCTGAATTGGAAGCAATTCTATGATGTTCTAGTGCAAAGGTTTTAGGCTAGCGGTGGCTATGAAGTCGTGGAAGAGTTTAATGCACTCAAGCAAGGGTATAGTTTTGTGCCCGAATACACTGATAAATTCGAAGACAAAATGGCCAATTACAGAAAGGAAAACTCTGATGTGAAGGAATCATATTACATAAAATGATATATCAATGGTTGTCGTGGGATAATCACGGCAGACGTTACCAGGGGTAACTTATCTTGGGCCAATTCGACTGGTGTTTGGGAGAGGGTTTAGCTCAAGGGAAACCATGTTAATAATCGATCCGGTAGCTCTGGCAATCAAGTCGCCGAGTCTCTGATCTAGGGTTACAATCTCAGCTCTCGGGTTACAAGGAATCCTCGAATAGCTAGTAAAAACTCGTTCTTTGTCTAACCCTAAGAGCCGGTTTATATAATACCCGGCCCCCAGGCTTCCTATCCAAGGCATACTCGGAGTCCTACCCGGTCACCGCATACAAACCCTAAGTTTCCTTATCGGAACCCACAATCCGGGTTACGAGGCCTACGCTTCTTGGGCCTTCTAGAAACTCCTTCTCCTTAAGCCGGGTCTTGCGCAGCTCCCTTTGGGCCGAGTTACACCTTGACGTTAGCCTACCGGGTTATCATCCCTCCATCAGTAGTCCCCAGAATAGCTTGGGCTTCACGGGATCCTCCTTGAACTCACGCTATTCCCTGCAAAAATAACAAACATACTAGTTAGTAGAATACCAGGTTAGAATGCTTTGATAAACAGCTAGGCCTAACTCCACAGGTGGTCCATATAATAACCCGGCTTTCTCCGATTCCAACATTGTTTTCCCGAGTCAACACTCCGAGGAAAACACAGAAGACCTGGCTCACTTTGTTCATTAGTCAATTCGGATATCGCGGAGACAATTTTCTCCGATCTTTTCCGGATATCACGCACGAGCACCTAACACTTATCCTAAAAGATCCGGCCGGGTATCTCTTCTCCCGAAATTTTGGCTCCCGCTCCTTAGGTCTAGGGCTCTCCACCCGCACCCATAAATAAGTACCTTAGGGGTAAACCTAGATCGGGCGCTCCATTTCTTCGTCTGCTTCATCTCCAACCTCTCTCGGCGCTCACTCGCTCGAGCTCGACGCCGCGCCGCCACGGAGTCCACGGGGAAACAGCCGGAAGCGAGCCGCTGTCTGCGCTCTGCTTCAGCCCGCGCCGCGCCGCCGTCGACCACCGCCACCGCGCCCTCAAACTGTCCACCGGAAGGTCCAGAAGGCCACCGCGACTGCGCCATCTGCCGCTGCCGCGCTCTCCTCCAGACCCCGCCGGTGAGCCCCCTTCTTCCATGGATTTTACCTTCAAGCTTGCTCGAACTAGATTAGATCTAGATCCGCTCATAGATGGTTTTCTTGCTCCGCATAAATTGGTTAGCCCATGCTTCGTTCTTTTTCATCTAACATTTAGTCTAGATCCAATAGTACACCTCTATTACTCGTGGTCACAAATTTCTCCGTCTAGATTCAATCCGTCAAAATTCTCCACAGCTGCTCTTATCGGATAGTCAATCATGTCCGGGTCTTTTAGTTACTTACACTCTGCACTTTCATCCCCTGTTTTTAGACTACGCACATGGCACCCAAGGTCAGTACGAAAACCAAGGGAAACAGCCGGCGAAAGCGAAGCCGACTCAGTCCATATCCGCCAACTGGGCAAGGTCCATGGTGACCAAGGCAAAACTGGATGAGCTCGCAGAATCGGGCGTCCTTCCCGCCCGGGAGGATATTCACTGGCGCGTCCCCGGGGATGAGACTCGGCCCTCCCCGGGTCTCGACGAGGTAATTTGCTTCGTTGAACATGTGATCCGGGGATTCCGTCCCCCGGGTCACCCCTTTTTCGCCAGTTGCTAAGCCACTATGGCCTCCGAGTCTTTGACATAGGCCCCAATTCTATGTTAAAATAACTCATTTCATTGTTCTGTGCGAGTCATATTTATGCATTCCCCCAAACCTCGCGCTATTTCTCGAACTGTTCCAATGCAAACCGTGCCGCGAAAGCGGCTACGGGGCCTCCTGGCTTGCGGTGGGGTATCTATCCAGAGGCGGAAGAACTCTTTGATGCCGACTCTGAGCCTCAACTCCCACGTCAAGCACTGGCAGAAGACCTTCTTCTACTGTCAGGACACCTCCTCATCCGGCGAAAAGGCTCTGCCGGGTTTTCCGAGGGCCTCCTCGATCTCTCCGATAATTTTAACGCTTTCGCTTCTAAGTCGGATAGGGAGTCCATCCAACCCCTCCTGGCCAAGCTCGCTGTTTTGTCGGCCCAGGGTCTTCTTGGGCTTAACCTAGTTAAAACTTGGGTAAACTTCTGAATCCAACCCAATGCCATCCGGCCCAAGCTGATGTGTGAGTATTCTGGGCACGTCACGGATTCGCTCCGCTACTCTCTGAGGAACTATCCGGCTACTGATACAAACAAGATAATCAAGAGCTTCATGACCGAGAAAATGGAAGTGATCCGGACTATGGCCGGCTTGGAGCCATTTACTCGCGACAACCCGGCTCCAGCGGTAAGATCCGGCTTTAACTCTTTTATCCTTATATTTTTGCCTGATACAATCACTAACCCTTACCATTATACCTTTATTTCAGGAAGATAGCACTTTCTGGAAGATCGAGACTCCCCCTCCCCGAAAACTCGGAGGAGGAGAGAGCCGGCTGACTCGGAAGAAGGTATCATCCGGGTTTCTCCTATCTTAATTTATGTTAACTTGTTTTCCCACACTTTCTCTTTTTCCGACTATACACTATGTTTCTCAGGAATGGAGGACAAGGAGGATAAGGAAGACCAGGAGGGGACCCAGAGTGATGAAAGCGAAGCAGAACCGGACGCTGAGGTCGGAGCTAAGAGGAAACCTCGAGGGGTCATGTTTAAGGTTCTGTATTCCTCTATCGCCTCCGAACCGTATTCATTTGCTAATATGTGCGCACTTAATCAACGATTGTCCGATTCGCCATACTTGAAGGAGCCCCCTACGGTCAAGCGCAGGGTAACCCGGAACTCCCCGGGTGAGGATCCTCTCAACCCGGGTATCCCTTCGTCCCCAGCCCGCCGTGCCGGTACTTCCCAAACCCATCCTTCCGATTCTCCTCAGAAACATCCTTCTACCAATCATCCCTTACGTGGGCAATTCCGGGTCTCACTTTCGGACCATTTATCAGCTTCGTCCGGGTCTAGCAACGACCTTCCGCCGGACTTTGTAGTGAACACTGGGTAAGTTGTATTTCTCGCCATCTAATATACCACCTCTTTCGATAACCTACACTCTTCATGTACTAACCATCTTTTTTATTCTTCCTAGAGCCAAGGCCACCAACAGTGACTCGGAAAACATGGACTTGGATAACCCGGCAGTGGAAGATCCGGTAAACACTGGACGCCGCGACTGGCGGTGCTGAAGAAGAAGATAGAGAGAAAGAGACCCTGACAGACCCGGCTGAGCAGGAGGCCGAGTACCCTATTCCATCACATGGACCCGGGGATGACGACGTCGAGGCTCTGGGCGCAAGGATGGGTGATCCCAATCCTGACACCCAGGCGACCCGGGTATCCCCCCCCCCAAGCCGGAAAGGACTCCACCCCCAAGTAACCAGGCCCCCAGCTCTTCCGGGGTAAAACTTGATGATCTGAGCTTTGATGAGATGCTTGGTGCTCTGCGCACTCTGAGAACTGATGGAGGGTATTCTAGAGGCTATGGTAGCCAAGCACCAGGTAATTTAACTAACACTGCTTGCATATTTGCCTAGTCCCCAAGTTCCGAGTGAACTTATGCATAATTTTCTTGGAACTTTTATAGCATATCCGACTGATATTTCCCTTTTCTCCGGCTAACATTTACTTTTATTGTCATGCAGGCATACGTGGCCCACTCTGAGGAGGTGTTGGCTAAAACCACCAAACTCCTTGGGGTGGAGACAAAGCTGCGTGAATCGGTTGAAGCTGATGCCGAGAAGCTGGAGAAGAATGTAAGAAAGTATAGAAAGAGATCCCATGCTGCGGAGGATGAACTTAAGAGGCTTTCCGCCCAAATTGCCGACACTTATCGCGCCTTGATTGGTAATAATTCCCGACTGATTAATCATAACCTGGATTCCTCATTATTCTAAACACTTGGAGTTTCTTGTTTTAACCTTTCTGCTTTTCTGCAGGTCCGGGTGATGAGATTCCGGATGAAGATGATGTAGAGAAACTGAAGACTTTAAAGAGCGCAATCCGGCAACTCTGTGCCGGTACAAAATGGATTTTGCAAGCTGTGAAGTGGCCGGGTACCGGGCATGGCGGTTTGAGCACACTGCTCGATGCGTGTTCCACCATCCCCGAGTGGATCGACCACTGGAAAGGCTCGTCGTGACGGGTTGGAGTAACCCGGGGGCTTACTCTGGCCAAAGCTGCAAAGCTCGTTGGCGGGTTTCCAGAATTCAACAACGACGGCTCTAAGTTTTCAGCCAAGAACTACAAAGCCATTCACACAGAGGTTCGTCACTCGGCTAGTCTGATCGCCGACAGTCTAGACGTTAGCCGGATGGTTCCACCATACGATGTTGAAGACAAGCCAGTTAAGTCGGATCCGCCTAAGCCTTATGACATGCTGGTACGGTGGAAGGCGGAAGCTGCTCAGATGAGGGAAGAGGCCGCAAAGAAGAAGGCTGAGGCCGATACGGCGCCTACTACCTCTACGCCGGTTGTCCCTCCTCCAGCGCGCGCCGGTACTGCTGCTGACCCGGACGCTGGGGCCGCGAAGACCGTCGAAGAGCAAGTCAAAGACCCGGCTGCCCAGATCAACATCCAGGACTCGACCCAACAGGCCGAGTGAAGTTTCATCTACTGCCTCAAATAATTATTCTTTTTGATAGTGCGCCTGTGCACTTTTTGATATACTACCTTGGTTTGTTATACGTTAAAGAACCTTAATAGCTTTCGTGGCCCTTCTGGCCTTTTGCATGAGCCTGATATTTCTCATCTTTGAGATTTTCTTTGCTGTTTTCCGGTCTTTCGCTATATTTCCTATTGTGAGACCCGTTTTCCGGGTCTTCGGGGGTTCCGACAAGTGGGCTTTTTCTAAGTCCCCAAGTCCTCAAGACTCGGATTTTTGGGTTTTTTAAGCTGAATAGCTAGACAATTTGTTTTGTTTTCAAATTCCCAAGTCCCCAAGGCCCGAATTTCCGAGTCTAGGGTTTGGTTTTTTTTTTTTGAAAAGAAAAAATTGTTTCTGCTAAGGGCCAAAACCTAGAGTTGCTCACGTAGGTTTGAAGTTATGCTTAATATATTGTGAGTTTCCGGCTGTTAACCTTGTACTCTGCATAACTTGTGGTTTGGATGACCCTTTTGACCTTCTTTTGCTGTAAGCCGGCTTTCGCGTGGATAATCAATGCTGCTATAACTATATAAAGACAGGGTCAGGCAAGTCCCGTTGGGCATCATGACTGATTTTAATTACACGCTAGCAAAGCATGCCACTTTTGTGCGAGTCACATCGAGCTTAAGCAAGAAAAGTCAAGAAATTTTGGCTCTATTGTACGGTTATAAGCTTCCAGCCGTACTTATTACCAGTAATCGGCCCTTATAACTTAATGGCATCATGGCCGGGTCTTTGGGTTTGCAACTGTGTTATTCAAGCAATCAGCCCCCAGGACCTAGATATAAGTAACTTATTAAAATAATTAAGACACTAAGAACAACAAATAACACTTACCTGAAAGAAATATAGTGAAAAACAACAGGAATGTAAAAACTTAACGAAAAACACACAAAAAGGAACAATATATTGTTTAACCATCTTTATTGATATGAGAAAAGTTAGGTCAGCAAGCCGTCTCATTAAAAACCCTCCAGTCCCCTTAGGTACCCTGGATAGGAAAAGAGTGCGTCTGAAACCTGCTGCCTGTTACATCGTGTAATTCCACTTGTGATTCTAGCCTATTCTAGGTATAGTAGGGACGCGCTGAGCCACGTTCCATGGTCTTTCTCTTTTCTTGCATAGATGAAGTTGTATGAGCGGTGTCATTGACAGTAGCCGACTCTTCCCTTGCATCTACCAAGTAATACAATCCATTGTGCAGATTCGGCTTATGATGAACGGTCCTTCCCATGGTGGAGATAGCTTGTGTTTTCCTTCCTTTGACTGTACCAGGCGCAGGACCAGGTCTCCTTCCTGGAAGACCCGGGTTTTGACTCCGGCTATGATATCTCTTCAGGTCCTGCTGGTATATGGCTGACCTCTCCAAGGCTTGTTCCCTGTATTCTTCTAGCATATCCACGGCGTTCCGGGTTTTCTCGTTTCTCCACCTCGACGTAAGCCGACACTCGAGGCGAATCATGAATAATATCACTCGGCAATACTGCCTCTGCACCATAAACCATGAAGAACGGTGTCATCTGATTAGATCTGTTAGGTGTAGTATTAATTCCCCAGACCACTGACGGTAACTCCTCAACCCATGCGCCAGCGGCTCTAATGCACGGGACTCGCAGCCGTGGTTTTAATCCACGAAGTAACTCTTGATTTGCCCTCTCTACCTGTCCACTAGCCTGTGGATGGGCCACTGAGGCTATATCCAGGCGGATGCCATTGTTTCCACAATACTTTTCCATCTCACCCAAGGACATATTGGTTCCATTGTCCGTTATTATGCTGTGAGGATACCCAAACCGATAGATAATCCTTTTCAGGAACTTGACTGCCGTAATCGCTTCACAATTGGTAACTGGCATAACTTCAACCCACTTGGTAAACTTATCAATAGCCACCAAGAGATGTGTCTTTTTGCAAGGTGACATGTGAAAGGGGCCAACCATATCCATACCCCAAACAGCGAACGGCCAGGTTAACGGGATGGTCCGCAATTCCATAGCCGGCACATGGGTTTGGCGAGCGTACCTCTGGCATCCATCGCACCTTGCCACCAAGCGTTCCGCATCTGCTTCGGCCGTGAGCCAGAAGAAACCGTGTCGATAAGCTTTGGCCACGAGGGATCTTGTGGATGCATGATGTCCACAATCGCCTTCGTGGATCTCCTTCGAAATCTCCCTGCCTTCTTCTGGTGCTACACAGTGTAGAAAGACTCCTGTTGCGCTTCTTTTATACAGTTCCCCATTGATGATAGAATAGCCTTTTGCTCGCCTCAGAATTTTCCTTGCTAATATTTCCTGCTGTGGTAACTCGCCTCGTGATAGGTAAGCCAGAAACGGCTCTGTCCACTCGGGAACAGCACGTATTGTGGCCACGAGCTCCAAATCCGGGTCTTGGTTAGCCACCTCTTCCTCAGACTCGGTTTTAACGGATGGCCGCCATAGCTCGTCCAGGAAAACATTGGGTGGAACCGGCTCTTTGCGCGAGCCGAGTCTGGCGAGTGCATCTGCTGCCTCGTTCTTTCGTCTGTCTATATGCTCCACCTCATACCCGGAAAAACACCCGGCAACCCTGTCCACCTCTCTGCGATATGCTGCCATAGTTGCATCTTTTCTATCCCAAGTTCCTGAGACCTGCTGTACCACAAGATCCGAATCTCCATAGCATCGTATCCGCTTGATGTTCATCTCCTTGGCTACTTTCAATCCATGCAATAATGCCTCATATTCGGCCACGTTGTTGGAACAATCAAAGTGAATTTGCAACACGTAGCTCAACTTGTCTCCTTTGGTTCATGTGAGTACCACCCCAGCTCCTGATCCCTCGTATTGCTTAGAACCATCGAAGTGCATTATCCAAGACTCGGAACTTGGTGTCATTGTGGGCATGCTAGTGTGAGTCCAATCATTGATGAAACCAACTAAAGCTTGAGATTTGATTGCTGGCCTGGTCTCGTAGTTGATGTGATAATCTCCCATCTCGATGGCCCACTTGGCTATTCTACCTGTTATATCTGAGTTTCTGATAATATCCGACATTGGTATAGAGCTAACCACTGTTATGGGGTGTTCCTGAAAATAGGGTTTCAATTTCCGGCTGGCCATAAAGACCCCGAAAACCAACTTATGCCAATGTGGGTAGCGCTGCTTTGCCTCTGATAGTACCTCGCTGACATAATATACCGGCCTTTGAACCGGGTGATCTTTTCCATCCTCTTTGCGCTCAACGACAACCACTGCGCTAACCGCCCGGGGCCCGGCCGCAATGTATAGTAGCATGAGCTCTTTAGGACCCGGGGCTGCTAAAACTGGTGCCTCAGATAACTGCTTCTTTAGTGCCTCGAACGCCTCATCTGCCTCTTGGTCCCAAACAAATTTATCGGATTTCCTCAAGAGCAGGTACAGGGGTATTGCCTTCTCTCCGAGTCTGGTTATAAACTGGCTCAACGCTGCTACGCACCCTGTAAGTTTCTGCACATGCTTTGGGCTTTCCAGCTTTTTCAGACTCTGGATAGCTTTGATTTTGTCCGGGTTTGCCTCAATCCCTCTTTCTGAGACGATAAAACAGAGTAATTTTCCTGCTGGAACTCCAAACACACATTTTGTGGGGTTAAGCTTCATCTGATATTTTCTCAGATTCTTGAACGTTTCCTTTAGATCATCTATGAATGTTTCCGCTTTCCTTGTCTTAATCACCACATCATCCACATAGGCATGAACATTGCGTCCAATCTGATCCTCAAAGCACTTCTGAATGCAACGCTGGTAAGTTGCCCCAGCGTTCTTTAATCCAAAAGTCATGGTTTTGTAACAGAAAGCCCCAAAAGGGGTTATGAATGATGTTTTCTCCCAATCTTCCTTCTTGAGCTTGATCTGATGATACCCGGAATATGCATCCAGGAAGCATAAAGGTCACTTCCAGCCACTGCATCTATGATCTGATCTATCCTTGGAAGGGCAAACGGGTCCTTTGGGCAATGCTTGTTGAGACTCGTGTAATCTATGCACATCCTCCACTCATTACTTTTTTTCAACACCAGAACATGATTAGCCAACCAATCCGGCTGAAATACCTCCATGATAAAACTGGCTGTCAGTAGACGAGCAATTTCTTCTCCTATAGCTTTTCTTCTCTCCTCATTCATTTTTCTCAGGCCCTGCTTCACGGGCCTAGACTTGGGATCAACATGCAAGCTATGCTCTGCTAACTCTGTAGGGATACCCGGCATATCGCTAGGCGTCCAAGCAAAAACATCTTGATTTGAACGAATAAACTCCACGAGTGCTTTTTCCTGCTCATTGTCCAGGTTAGATCCTATAGCAAATTGCTTAGAGGGATCACCTTCAACAAAAGCCACCATCTTGGTATCTTGTGCTGCTTTGAACTTTGCTCTCTCATCCTCAGTGTTCGGCCTCTTCAATGTTGTTCTATCATCCGGGTCTACCTGAGACCGGTAATATTTCTCTTCTTTCCTGCAAGCCTGCTCTGCCATTGCTGCGTCTCCTTCATCACACTCAGCTGCTATGATCCGGTTTCCATGTATGGTAATGGTTTGCTTGGGACCCGGGATCTTTAGCTGTAGGGATACGTAACACGGCCTGGCCATGAACTTGGCGTAAGCCGGCCTTCCGAATAGCGCGTGATAAGGGCTGCGCAATTTTACCACCTCGAACGTGAGCCACTCCACTCGGAAATTGTCCTTTGATTCTCCAAAGGCGACCTCCAAAGTAATCTTTCCTTCAGGGCACGCCGAATGACCCGGCACAATTCCGTGAAAAACCGTTGAACTTTTCTGTAGCTGGGATTCCTTGAGACCCATGCGTAAGAAGGTTTCCCAATATAAGATGATGCTACTTCCGCCGTCTATTAAGACCTTTTTCAGCTCATAACCATTAACCTGTGGCGCAACCACCAATGCTAGCACACCCGGATGTTCTATTGTTTCCGGGTGATCCCTTCTGCTCCACGTCACCTCTTGATCCGACCATCGCAGGTATCTCGGAACAGCTGAATTGACCGTGTTCACTGCTCGTTTAAGTATCTTTCTATCTTTGTTAGAAGTTCCTGTAGTATGCACGTGATATTGTCCTAACTGCTTGGGGTTAGCTTGGAAACCTCCAGCTCCTCCCTGGTTATTACCCGGGTTGCCACCTCCTGGGTTGCCTGCTGGGGGTGGGTCGTTTCCCGGGTTTCCACCTGGGCCCGGTCCTCCTCCCCGGCCTGCACCTCGCATAGCCTTGTTTACTTCCTCATTCTTCCATCTCAGTAAATCCACGCACTACTCCAGTGAATGATTAGCCGGCCTGCCGTTCCTGCTGTGCCGCGGCACGGCATCTTGTAGACATCCCAGTGGTTTCCTGGCCTTGGTGGCCCCTGGTAATTTCCCCCATTAAAGTTTCCTCCGTTGAAATTTCCTTCTGCTCTGGGTCTTGAAGACCCGGCCTCTGTGTTGGCGACAAACTCGGAACCCCCCTCAAACGGGCGCTTATTCTGGTTGTTTCCATTATTTCCTCCATTGTTACCCGGCGCAGATCCATTGCCGGCTCTTCCATTATTGCTCGTGTTTGCTTTTGCTTTCTTATCATCGACGTCCTCTTCTGTGCTATCCGTGGCAGCGTGCTTGTTGCATGCGTCCATTAACTCTCCCATCGTAACCTCTGAAGCATTCCGACTAGATTTCATGCGAGTTAGCTTTTGCACTAAAGGTATATACTTGCATGTCTTTGCCATAGCTTGTAATGCATCCTTTGGCTGAATATCCGTGGATGAGTGAAGTATCTCCATAACCCGGCGCACCCAGCTGCGCGCCGACTCTCCCTTTCTTGGACACACCGTTCTAGATCATCAATAGTAAATAACTTCCTGCATGTTCCATGAAAGTGCTTGATAAACGCAGTTTTCAACTCACTCCATGACTTGATAGATCCTTCGGGTAAATTGTTGAACCACAACTTTGCTGCTCCCTCTGACATCATTAAGTACATGAACTTGGCTTGAAGATTTTCAGATGCGTTGCGAATCGACATGGCCATCTCATAGCTGCTCAACCAGGTTTCTGGATCCATAGTCGGCTCGTAGTTCACCATTTTACCCGGTTCCTTGAATTTATCCGGGTAAGGCTCAGCCCTGATGTTATCCGACAGACACTTAGGGCCAGCCAGATTAGTCAGTACTGGGCTCACTCGGGAAACATGCGATCCTGCGGGGGGTACAGCTGGGCGTGGCGCTGCCGCCGGCCCGTGTACCGCAGACCCGGCCGCGGCTCGCCTGGCTCTGGAACTGTCCACAATAACTTGTGCTGCTGACACTGCTGGTGCAGCCTGAACGCGGGGAGGAGGCGGCATTTGCTGCTGCTCTGCTCTCCGTCGCGCTGAACTTGTTTGAATATTGCCGGTATTGCCATGTTGCCGACTGATATACGGTGTTCCATGCATTCCACTCCTATTATCCGGGTAATTGACTTGCTGAGCCACTGCCGTGCGCAATAAATCTATCGCCCGTCGGGTCTCCTCCGCATGGGGTGACTCTCTTACGGGGATGCGATCCAGTGCCAATGTTGCTACATATACATTGTCCATGGGGTTGCTGAAGTGACCTGGTGGTGTACGAAATCGTGATGGTGGTGGTGGTGCTGTGTTGCCAACTGTAACCCCTGTCTGCAACATGGGTAACCTGTCTTGTACATTTGCCGGCTGTCCTCCTCCAGTCGCAGGCTGATGTATAGTTTCCTGATTCACAGCCGGAATTGGCTGATCCTGGGGGGTGATAGCGTAACCGGGTTTAGAACTCCACCCGTTGCCGGTAATCTCGTCTGGTATCTCTGATGCATCCTAGTCGACTCAACCCGGAGCCGGTTCTCCAAAGCTTCCAGCTCACGTTGGCGCGTGGCTACCCTTGCTTCTTTGCTTCCACATCTCTCCTTTGTTGCTCCAATGCGCGGCGTGCTACATCCAGATCCCTGGCACGTGCCGCGGCGTTTTCCGGGGTTATCACAGTAGCTAGCACCGTGGGATCCAAGATCAGATTGTTACTGAACAGAGCCGGGTGTTGTGGGTTTGAAGGACCCGCCCCTGGCGTCCTGTTCGCCATAAATCTGAACATATTCGCCTGCAACTCGCTATCCGCCGCCCGGCTAGTGACCGAAGCCGATTCTCCGTCGACCCGGGTCAGAACCGGATTTCCGTCAGCCGGGTTTTGCTGCTGGGCAGCGCTCGCGCCGCTCCGACCGCGTCCGTAGTCACGTCCCCCTGATTGAGATTGGTTGCAGGGGCCGTGTAGACCGCGACCTGGCGCGCGATGCCTGGCGAAGACTCATATTCCTCCTCATCACAGCTATCCTCCTCGTACCGGTCCTCCAGCAAGTGCAGGATAGACTCGGTATCATCTTCTCTTATGACCCGGCCGCGCGGGGTCCATGCCGGCTCCTCCGGCTGTTCCCTCTTCGTGGTGGGCTCTTCTATCGGATCTACCGTCCCGACCGATTCTTCTCCATCCGACTGAATGCAGGTCGCTTCTCCTGATACAGAATCACATTCAAAATCGTCAGGGATTGAACCGGACGTACGTACCACGCCGATGAAGACGTTGACCGGCCAATTGTGACGACAGATCCGGATTCGAGCAGATCCGACTCTGGCCCCCAGCCGGAATCGTCCACCATCTTCTCTCCTTCGGGGTTTGTGTAGATCTCGCCAATGACGAGGTTCTTCATGTTCTCCCGAGCTTCTCCCGTGATGTAAACACCCTTGGACGTAGGCCCCACGGTGGGCGCCAACTGTCGTGGGATAATCACGGCAGACGTTACCAGGGGTAACTTATCTTGGGCCAATTCGTCTCTGGTGTTTGGGAGAGTGTTAGCTCAAGGGAAACCATGTTAATAATCGATCCGGTAGCTCTGGCAATCAAGTCGCCGAGTCTCCGATCTAGGGTTACAATCTCAGCTCTCGGGTTACAAGGAATCCTCGAATAGCTAGTAAAAAGTCGTTCTTTGTCTAACCCTAAGAGCCGGTTTATATAATACCTGGCCCCCAGGCTTCCTATCCAAGGCATACTCGGAGTCCTACCCGGTCACCGCATACAAACCCTAAGTTTCCTTATCGGAACCCACAATCCGGGTTACGAGGCCTACGCTTCTTGGGCCTTCTAGAAACTCCTTCTCCTTAAGTCGGGTCTTGCGCAGCTCCCTTTGGGCCGAGTTACACCTTGACGTTAGCCTACCGGGTTATCATCCCTCCATCAATGGTCTCCGTGGAGAAAATCAAACACTACATGAAGCCATTAAAACCAGCAACTCTGTATGAGGCAGTGGAATATGCGAGGGACATGGTAAAAGGCATGCTAGCTACAGCACAAAGCCATAATAAAAGATTGAGTGCATCTTCCACGGGCAATAGAGGTTTCTCTAGTGGACAATTTTCTGCAAAACCTAGAACCAGTCTTGATAACCCACAGAAGAAGCCAGAAATGGACAAGAACAAAGGGAAACCAGAGGTGAAATATAATGAACCAGGAGCTTGCAAATATTCTGGTCAGAAATGGTTTTTCGGTCACCGTTGTCAGCGGTACAAAAGGATTAACTTAATGGCAAGTGAAAAAAATGCAAAGAGTGAGGACGAGCAATACCATGACATGGTTACCACAGAAGATAGTGCTGAACAACCAGCGACTAATACCCCAGAACCAGCTATTCTTGCACAAATATCACTACATGCAGCAAAAGGGAAATGTTCCTCAAACACTTTCACTCTCAGCGTCCAAGTTGGAGGGAAACGGGTTGTTGCCTTGGTTGATAGAGGAAGCACACACACCTACATGGACATGAAATTCTATACAAAAATCAAATGTACAATTGTTAACACACCCTTAGAGAAAGTCCTAGTAGCAGGTGGAGGAGTATTGCAATCTGGTTCTTATGTATCTGACATAAAATACAAGATACAAGGGCAAGAATTCCACAACTCTTTCAGAATACTCCCCTTAAAAGGATATGGCATAGTTTTGGGTGGAGACTGGCTCTCTCAACATAGTCCAGTCAAATTTGATTATCACAGGAGAGAGATGAAAATCAACTTGGAGGAGGCCTACTCGAAGCTTCCTGTCGATCCTGCTACGGGCAAAAAGGTAGGGCTTCGTCGTTTTGGCGAGCCAGCCGGAGTCCTTGCTCGGAAGTTATCCGAGTTGTTTGCCCGTGCTAGGGGAAGGACCACCGCTGCGAGTGGCAGCACAACTGTAGCTCCTTAGTATATTTCTTTTGTACTTCGCTGTTTCGATTGTAATGAACCTTGAGATGTGCTCATGTATTTTCATTGTCTTAATCGAGATGATCTCTGAAATGGTTCCCGCGATTTTATGTTTCCTCCCGATGGGAGTAGCCCCCGAGCACCTGTCGAATAGGTGGTTGATATATATCGAATAGGGCATCTTATTCCTTTAATTTCCTTGTATTCTTCCAGGTAACTGGGGTTGCTGCGGAGTCTTCAGGTGGATCTGCTACCCCAGCAAATCCTCTTGTTGCTGCTGTGGCACCTTTGCAGGCCTCCGTGATCATGTGACGGATGGTGAACGCAAAAAGAATTGTGTGGGGTAGCGGATGTAGCCAAGTCCAAACAAAAGCTGGCGACTGAACGCGAGCAGTTTGTGATGAATGAATTGGCGTCTGTTGCCAATGATTTGCTCTGTAAGTAGTTCAGCCCCCAAGTCTTCTTTGTCTTGTGCCCTTTTTTGATCATGTATCTTTGCTTTTCAGTTGTTCGGCCGGATGACAGGAATGAGAAACAATGGGTGGAGAACCACATCTTTCAAGAAGCTGGCAGCTCGAAACCTCATGCGAATAACTTTTGGTCCGATCGTAGTCGAGGTTTTGTGCTTGCTACCTTGAAGTTCCGAGTCATTCAGGCGAAGATGCTCGTGAGTTCCTTTCACGAGGTTTTGATTGCAATGAACTCCGCTTTCTATCCGCTGCAAAGGGGTCCTGAAGATTGGAGCCATCTTCTCAAGGTGTTCGGTCGGGAAGGAGAGATTCGCAAGTGTGTTCGCAATCAGATGACTTGCGGCTCGGTGGTGGCTCTCTCTTTCGTCCGGTTGTGGCATCCTGAGGTGAACTTCAACTCCATAGCTAGACTTCCTGATGGTCCAATCGACGATATGTCTCCTCATTATAGGGTTGTTCGACCTGCGGCAGAGGAAATCATTCGATTGACCTCGGATGAGGTTGATCGGGTCTTGGCGGCTGAGAATGTTCATCGCCATGTGTAAATGTAGGATGTATGTATCATGTTTCGCTGTGTAGTTTGTAAAAAACTGTTGTAAGGTGTTCATCATGTAAATAAACTTTTTCCTGTGTTGCTGTGTTAGGCGTAGCCCCCGTGTGTTTTTTGGGGTGTTTACCTGTTACTTTTAGCATGTAAGGATAAGAAATCTTCGAGTATCTATGGTTGAGAAACCATGTATTTTATTGCAATGACTGATAAGTCATGTGTTTTTCTGTCAAGCTACAAAATGGCTAGTATAGCCTTATTGTTGCGAGTAAAGTAAAATCTAGGGATAAATTTGCGGAGGTGTGCTACATTCCAAGGATTTGAATAGATGCCTCCAGTCGTCGGGTTCTTCAGTCGATAGGATCCGCCTGGGATAACTTCGTGTATTATGAAGGGTCCTTCCCATGGTGGCTCGAGCTTGTGTCCTTCTTTCTGCTTGAGCCGTAGCACCAGATCTCCTACTGCGAAGGCTCTGTGGCGTATGCGGCGACTGTGATAGTTTCGCAGCGACTGTTGATATACTGCGGATCTTGCGAGTGCAATATCGCGCATTTCATCGAGTGCGTCCATATCTTCCGCGAGTGCCCTGTTGGAGGTTTCTTCGCTGTAGGCAACAACTCGTGGGGCGGTGAACCTGACGTCCTCGGGAAGGACTGCTTCTGCTCCGTAAACCATGAAAATTGTGTGTAGTTTGTGGATCGGTTTGGAGTTGTGCGGAGGCTCCATAGCACGGAGGGTAGCTCTTCTGCCCAATGTCCTGCTGCTGGGTGTAGACGATCGAGTAGACGCTTCTTGATGCCAGACGAAACTAATCCGTTGGATCTTTCGACTTGGCCGTTGGTTTGCGGATGGGCAACTGAGGCAAATTTGAAGTTGATGCCCTTTTCCTCACAGAACTGCTGTGTTTCGTTTGCTGTGAAGTTAGTACCATTGTCTGTAATGATGTCGTGTGGCACTCCGAACCTGCATACAATGGAGTCGAGGAATTTGACGACACATTGGGTGCTAGCTGAAGTTACCGGCATAGCTTCAATCCATTTAGTAAATTTGTCAACTGCGACCAGCAAGTGTGTGTATCCACCTGGCGTGGCCTTGCGTAGTGGCCCTACCATGTCCAGCCCCCATTGTGCAAAGGGCCAGGCGATGGGTATCATATGGAGTTCCGTAGCGGGTGCGTGTGGCTTTGGTGCAAATCGCTGGCAAGTGTTTCACCTGTCGACTAGCTACTTTGCGTCTTTGGCTGTGTAAGCCAGTAGAATCCTGCTCGGAAGGCTTTTCCCATGATTGCTTTCCAGCTAGCATGATGTCCACAATCTCCTTGATGGGTGTCTTGTAATAATTCCTTGCCATCTTCGGGTGCTATGCATCGTTGCAGTATGCCTGAGATGCTCTGCTTGTACAATTCTCCTTTGATCACCCGAAAGGATTTGCTTCGCCTGATTATCTGTCGAGCCTCACATGGATCTGCTGGTAGCTGTTTTGCGGACAAGTAATCGAGGTATTTCTGCGTCCAGACTGGCTCGACCAGAAAACTTGTCGCGAAATATGATGAATGAGCTTGATAATAGCGACCTGAGGGCTGACCTCTGTCTCCGATGTTGCGGGTGCCTCTGCAGTTTTCTTGATTTTGACTGATCGTCTAGTCATCTGCTCGAAATATATCCCTGGCGGTATGGGTGTGTTTGTGGAACCCATGTTTTCCAGCCTATCTGCTTCTTCGTTGCTGGATCTTGCAATATGCTTCAGCTCGCATCCCTTAAAACTTCCTTCGAGTAGGTTGTACATGTCACGATAGGCGACCATGTTTTCAGCGATAGCGTCGCACTCCTTCATTGTCTGTTGCACGATGAGATTGGAGTCGCCGTAGATCATCAGTCGGGTGGCTCCACACGCAACTGCCATCTTCATCTCGTGCAACAGAGCTTCATATTTTGCGTCGTTGTTTGATGCTGGATCATCGGGTGGAAAATCCAATCGTAGGACGTACTGCAGTTTGTCCCCTCTGGGTGATATTAGGACGATCCCAGCTCCTGCTCCTTCGTTTCTCTTGGATCCGTCGAAATACATGATCCAATTACTCGTGTATTCTGGCGGCCCGGGCGTTTGTAGCTCTGTCCACTCGCTCAGGAACTCCACGAGTACCTGGGATTTTACTGAATTGCGCCCTGCATAGATGATGTCCCAAGTGCCCAGCTCGATGCTCCATTTTGCTATTCTTCCAGATGCCATTGGGTTGTTCATGATTGTACCGAGTGATGCATCATTAACCACTGTTATGGTGTGTTCCTGGAAGTAGTGCTTGAGTTTTCGAGCTGTGAGAACAACTCCGTATGCGAGCTTCTGGTAGTGGGTGTATCGTTGCTTGCATGGCGAGAGCACTTCACTGATATAGTAGATTGGTCGTTGAACACCATATGCCTTGCCCTCCTCAGGTCGTTCGATTACGATGGCCGTGCTGATGACCTGGTTTGTTGCGGCTAGGTATAGGTAAAGTGGCTCCCTCTCTTGCGGTGTTGCAAGGATGCGCCTGCTTTGCAACGATCGTTTTAGATCTGCGAATGCTTGCTTAGCCTATGGTGTCCACTCAAATTTGTCCGTCTTCTTCAACAATTTGTAGAAGGGTAATGCCTGCTCGCCCAATCGCGCGATAAATCTGCTCAAGGCGGCTAGTCGCCTGGCGATCTGGTTGACTCCGCGTAGATTGGTTCGCTCCTTCATTGTCAAGATTGCTTGTATTTTATCTGGGTTGGCTTCGATGCCTCTGGCGGATACCAGGTACCCGAGAAGTTTGCCTGCTGGGACGCCGAAGACGCATTTTGTCAGATTGAGCTTGATCCTGTATGCGTTGAGAGCGTCGAATGTTTCTCTAATGTCCTCGATGAGCGTATCCTCTACTCGAGTCTTGATGACAATGTCGTCAACGTACACTTGCACGTTCTTGCCAATGAGCTTGGCGAGGCATTTTTGCATGCAGCGCTGATATGTTGCGCCTGCGTTCTTGAGCCCGAAGGGCATTGTCGTGTAGCAGTACACGCCATGGGGTGTAATGAATGTTGTCTTTTCCTCGTCCTCCTGCTTCATCCGGATCTGGTTGTATCCCGAGTAGGCGTCCAGGAAGGAGAGGCGTTAACAGCCCGCAGTGGAGTCCACGATCTGGTCGATTCGTGGGAGGGGAAAGTTATCCTTGGGGCAGTGCTTATTTAATGACGTGTAGTCAATGCACACTCGAAGGATGTCAGTGTTCTTCTTTGGTACCAGCACCGGGTTTCCTAACCAGGTGGATATCTTGATCTCCCTAATGAATTTTGCTGCTAGCAATTGTTTACTTCTTCTCCAAGCGCTTTCTGCTTGGGTTCTGAGAACCGTCGAGTGGTCTGCTTAATGGGTTTTGCATCTTTGAAGACTTCGAGTGAGTGCTCGGTGAACTCCCTGGGTATTCCTGGCATATCTGAGGGATGCCAGGCAAAAATTTCCAGTACTCATGGAGGAGTTCGACGAGCGCGCTTTCCTATGCTTGCGAGAGGGTAGTTGAGACCATAGCTGTCTTCGCAGAATCTGTCGGGTGCACCTGATGTTTTCGGGTGTCTCTGTTGGCGCTGAACTCCAATTCTGGCGCGTTTTTCTTCATGAGGGGCATCACGGAGTGATCCGTGGTCTTTGCCAGATCCTGCAGTTCTTCTTGCATCCCGAAATATTTTTCGATCTCGTTGAACTCGATGTCGCACTTGTTGTATTTCTGGAAATCTCCGTCAATGGTGATGACACCATATTCCCCGGGTAGTTTGAGCTTCAGATACGCGTAGTGTGGTACTGCCATGAATCTAGCGAACGTTGTTCGACCAAGAATGGCGTGGTACTGTGAGGGCCAGTCGACTACTTCGAAGTCGAGGAATTCTCTTATATAGTTGCGTCGATTGCCCAACACCACCTCTAGGTTGATTGTTCCGAGTGGACGGATCGCCTTTCCTGGAACTATCCCGTGGAAGGATGTTTCTGATTCCAAAAGGCCATCCAGGTTCCTGTTCATCCGGCGGAGTGTATCCGCGTAGATAATGTTGATGCCGCTGCCACCGTCCATGAATACGCGGGCCAGTTCGTAGTTACCAATTTGCGCTTGGATTATGAGGGCGGCGTGTCCTGGTCGATAGACTCGTGGTGGGTGGTCTTCCATTGAGAATGTGATTGATTGGTCCGCCATCTTCAGGTATTCGGGCCTTGTTGGCGGGGTTTGCACAGCCATGCATAGCTGCCACGTGTTTGTCTTCTGAGCTCTGCGGGATGGGCAGACTTTTTGTATCATCCCTAACTGTCCAGCCGGGTTCGGGTACGCGTTAGCTCCAGCGTTAGGTGCGGGTGGCGCAGGTAGTGCGGCCAGCGCCATGTTTGGATTTGTTGGTGGAGGCAGGGGTTGTGGCGGCTGGAATCCTTGGTGTCCTGCTCCCGGAAGCGGCGGGTAATTTTGATTGGCTGCCGATCTGCTTTTCTTCGAGAAGGCCTCAGTGATCTCGATAAACTTTCGGCAGTCCTTAAGAAGGTGTGTTGCCTTAGTTTTGCCCGTGCGCTTATCTGTAAATAGATGTAGCGAGGAGTATGCATCGAGGTCCTCCTCGGGAGTTTTGTCTTCAGCCTTTGATCTCCACTCGCGACTTCCACGGCGTCCAGTATCGCGATTTCGCGTGAATTCCGCTGCTACCATCTCTTCTCGATCCTCGTGATCGTAGTATTTCCTCCTTTTCTTTCGACCATGGCGATCTTCGTCGGGCGCGGGCGATGATGCTCTCTCGTTGCGCACCGCGTCTTCTCCATTAGCCCATTTGTCGGCTATGACCATCAGCTCTCCAATAGTTTTGGGTGCGACTCGGCCCGATTCTTCTCGGAAAGCGGTTCGTCGGGCGCCTTTCGCGAAGGCTTCGACCGCTACTTCTTCCGAGATGTTTCCTGCGGTGTTCCTGAGCGTGGTCCATTGCTGAATATACTCGCGAGTGGACTCGCCGCTCTTCTGTTTGCAGGCTCGTAGTTCTTCAATGGTTGCTGGTCTTTTGTAGGTGGACTGGAAGTTTTTGCAGAAGTCGCGGTGCAGGTCGTCCCATGATGCGTAACAGGACCTTGGCCTTGCTTCCAGCCAGCTACGTGCTGCGCCAACCAGATGTAGATTGAGGTACTGCATAGCCGTGTTTTTGTTCCCACGTTGGCATTTTACTGCCGTGAGGTAGTCGTTTAGCCACGACAAGGGCTCGAGTGAACCATCGTACTTTGTTACTTCTGTGCTGAGCTTGAATCTCGTTGTCGTGGTGGTATCACGGCAGATGCCATAGGATGGCTAATTGTTTGGGGTCGATGGACGCTGGAGGTGCTCGGGGAGGGATCACGCAACGAGTAGCCGCGTGTGGGATGAAACAAACACTGCAAACAACAAGATCTACCCAGGTTCAGGGCCCTCGTGTGGAGGTAAAACCCCTACTCCTGCCTTTCTCTCTTTGTATTTGTGTGTAACCGAGTAGCCACAGTACAATTTTGGCCTACAGCCGAGTAGCCACCCTTCTCTCTACGTAATGTGTGAGCTAGGTGTTCTCTCCAAAGCAGCGACCCTCACACAGGAGGAGGCAGGGCACCTTATATACTGGTGCCCAGCCGGATACATCCAAGAGGGAAAAGTACAAACAGATGTCGACATAGTGTGCACACTGCACACTTCCAGCTTCTCGCTGACAGCTTTGGCTTCCTAGTTTGTCTTGTGCGGAAATTCGTTGTGCAAAACCAAGATGACGATCTGTTATCACTGTCACGACCACAGGGTAGGCCCCCTAACCTGCACCGCCCTGCTGACACCCTGGCGAGGATAAGCACGCGCTCTGCAGATGAACAGTGCACCAGTACGGACCCAGGATACGCGGGATCCTGTGTCAGAACGGCTCCTTTGACTTCTGGCCCGAGTAGCAAACCACTCCCTCTACTCGGACCACTTCCTCTACTCGGAGGAGAATAACTTCCTTGATTCTTTCTCCTGGCCATCAGCGGGTACGGCCGGATAGCAGTCAACCGGGTAGCGAGTACCGGGTAGCCAGCTACTCAGCCAAACCTCTCCTTTGATCTTGCCTTTATCACTTGCCTTACCCCTACTCGGGGGTAACCCCCCGACACTCCTGGGTAGGGGTGGTTCGTGGATGCTGCGGGTGAAGCAAAGCGCGCCGCAGGTTTCGTCATCCGAAGAACCGGACGAAGAGCGTTCGCGGTTCCTCGCTGCTCTCGCCTTGTCCACTTTATTTTGCGCGATGTCTGGTCGTGCGTTGTATCCTGGCTGGTCGCGATTAGTTTCCTTCATTGGTTCCTTGCTGCGTTTTCGCGAGCGGCTACTGTGATGCCGCGAAATTTTATCTCTCGGGGTACCTTCGCTGCTGCTTCGATTGTCGTCGCGGCGTCGAGCTTCTTTTCCTCGACCGCGGCGAGGTGACTTGTCTCTTCTCAGCGAAGTGCTCCTATGCTTGCGGGATGCTTCCTTTTCTTTCTCCCTTTTAGTTGTTCGGCGGATTTCTGACGGTCATAGGAGGCAAGCCTCGCGGCTTCCAACCCTAGTCCCTTGCGCACCTGCTTGTACTGTTCTGCTCGAGGATCGCTTTCTGTCGGCTGGTTAATCTGCATGTAAGTTGCTGCGGCCAGAACTATAGCAGCGGGAGTTTGCGGGTAGACGTTTCCGTCTTCATTGACCCGCATAAGGGAAGGTGCGATCGACCTCCTGGCTCCGCCCAAGGACTCGACGTCCATGGATGTTGATGCGTATCCCCTCCTCGCGGGTCGGGTTCCAACCGAGGGTGCTAGGGATAGCTCAGCTCGTCGTTGACTTGATTCATCTGCCGCTCTTTTTCGACGGGCCAGATCTATTCGAGCTTCTTTGATGGTTGCGGCCGCTCTCACTAGGTGATAGTGGTAGGCGACCATGTCCTCGTGTGGCGCTTCAGCTGCGGGTGGCTTGCTCGTTCGCATAGCCTCCTTGGCTCGGTCCCAAGCTTCCCGCGTGACGCCGATTGCGGCGCGTTCTGCTGCGCGGTGTTCTGTTTCCGGGGGTAGCTCCGATCCTGCCATGCAGACTTGAGCCAGTCGTGGCTCGTGCGTCCTAGGCGTAGCTCGGAAAGCTCTCTGGATTCGGGAAGGTTCCTCTATCGAGAGGGTATGGTAGTCGTTGGTGTTGAAGCGGACGGACTCGCCGCTTTTCTCCAGATGAAGGCGCGAGTCGACGGCCTCTGACTCAGATCTTGATTCTTCAGCGAAGTGGAGGATCCCGTCCCTGTTGGTTACGAACTTCAAGCTTCCGAACGTCAAGGTGACGCTCTTCTCCAGATCACTGAATACCGGACGTGATTCCGGCGATTGAGGGGTGACCACGACAGATCCGATCCTGACAGGGTTGGTCGGAGACGTAGTCGAAGGTTTCCAACGGGAGTTGGTTGTCGATGAAGCCGAAGATGCCGGAGATCCAGCGCCCGCCGTTCCCACAGACGGCGCCAATTGTCGAATCTGAGACTCTACAATTCCCTCGGGTGAACCCATAGGGTTTCGAATAGGAGAACCGATGAGCGCTGGTGACGATCGTCGGCTAAACAGGGGGCAAGATTTACCCAGGTTCGGGGCCCTCGTAGAGGTAAAACCCTTACTCCTGCCTCTGTCGATCTGTATTCACGAATAGATCGGTTACAATGGTGGTTTCTCAAGTCGAGAGTACAATCTCGAGCTCAAGGCTTTGGTGGTGCGGTATTGCTTGGTCCTCTTCCGGTGGTTCTCCTGGCCTTATATAGGTGGCCAGGTCTCACACCCTACCCGGAGAGGACTCGAACTCTAACCCTATGTCGGTTACAAGTTTCCTAACTTAGCCCGCAAGGCATTGCGGGTGGGCTTCATGTGGGCCTTCCGGAATACTCCAAGGGCTTCACTTCTTGGGCCTTAACCTTGGGCCTGAGATGGGGTGTCCTTACCCGCAGGGTCTAAGATCCATCCCTTCGTCAGTAGCCCCCGAGCGTTTGCTTGGTTGGGATTTTTCAAATCGAGTAGACGGTCAGATTTTTCGTCATGTTTTCTTTTGGACAACCTGTATGGTCGTTTCCTGTTTGGAGGGTGTGTACCCTGTGTGATGAGTTTTTACACCCGAGTATCGAGTAATGAAAGTGCCTGTTTTTATGGCTGTTTATCGCAGAAGGATATGGCGCAGTAGCTTGGCTCTCCCGAAAGATCAGGGCCAATTAATTGCAACTAGGGAAAACAGTTCTGGCCTACACAGATTCGAGACCTCCGACTCGAACCCGATGAGGTGATCGTTGCGACTGGGCCGTATTGGTCTTACCGAGTCAAACTTAACCTATAGGGGTACCCGGCGCGTCCGCTAGGATTTTTCTTCGTGTTGTTGACACGGAATCATACCGGAGGACGCAGCTTGAGTGCGATTCCAGGCCCTCAAGAGAGATCTTTCGGGTCTTACCTACATATTTGAAAAAATATGGCATCCGGATGTACCTAGTCGGTCGAACAATCCAGGTTTGTGATGTGCAGACATCGTATAAATGAGTGGCAGGACCTGCCTACTCGTGTATTTTTGATTTTGTGATTTCCTTGTCCGTACGAAAGAGTTTTCGTGTTCGTAGTTTTATGCCCATATGAAAGAGTTTTCATGTTTGGGGTATTGTGGCCATACGAAAGAGTTTTCGTGTGTAGGGTATTTCTTCTGTGAAAGAGATTTCACGTCATAATTTGTCCATACGAAATTATTTTCGTGTTTGAACTTTTTATTCGAAGGAGTTTGTCCATACGAAGTTATTTTCGTGTTTGAACTTTCCATTCGAAAGATTCTTCATCTTGATGATGCACGCTATGACGTCATGGCGCACTTTTATCCTCCCGATGGGACGTGACGGAGTGAGAGCAGAAGGGTTGGCCCACCTTGTCAGAATCCTCCTGCTTTGTTGGGAATGTACTTGTTAACAAGTAACATCCCCGCAGTCTTTAGCGCGGTGAAGATCTTCCCTAAAGCCCGGATTCTTTCAATCCGGGTAAGCGATGGGCTCCCTTCTTTTAAAATCAACAAAGGAAAGTTAGAAAAAACAGAGGAGGAGAAAGAAAACATACCGACAAAAGGTATACGGAAAAAATCCAGTAAACATTTAAAAACTTGCCGAGAATCCTGATCATTTCAATGCCTTCTTCAAGGTGTTGATTTAGAGCATTCTCTAAGTCCATGTTGGTGGCCTTGTCCTTCTCGGCCTGGTTGGAAGCCTTGGACTCGGCAATTCCGACAGCCAGCTGGCTGGCCTCCAGATCTTTTTGGAGCTTCACGCTGATCTTGTGAAGTTCCATGTTCTCCTTTTGGAGGTTCTCGGCATTGCCGGCATCTTCAGCTATTTCCTTGGATTTCGCCAAAGAAGCTGAAAAGCAAGGAAAATGAAGAGTTTAACACTCAGAAAATGACTTAGAAAATCTCTCACAAATTTAGCGGTGCGAAAATATAAATATTTACCTGCTGATTCTTTCAGCTCATGCTGAATGGAGGCCAACTCCGAGTCTTTTTGTTGAAGAATATTAAGTAGAGTTTTCACCTCCTTATTCTTGACGGTAAGTTTACTAAAAACTTCCATGTTGATATTTTTGGCAGTTTGCTAAAACATGGAAAAGAGACACATCGCTTAAATAAAAAAACAAGCAAGGTAAATGATAAAAACATTAAGTCAAAAAAAAAATACATTTGGAAAAATGCTTCGGGGCTAGAGATATTACCTGGCTCATTTTTTGAAGACTTGCCAAGTTCTCATTAAATTCCTTTGCATAGTCTGCAAAGAGAATTCCGACGTGGCAAAGGCCGTCTTGGATGACCTGCCGAGGCGAGAACACGTAATTATTCCTAACCATAAGTCCGCCTTGCGGCCAATGACGGATTAAAGGAGCTGAAGCAAAGTACTTTGTCGCCCACGGATCAATGTATCTATGTTCGTCAAAGTGATCTTCTTGTGTTACCTTGAATTCCGGGTCAAAGTTGGGCATGGGCTCCTCCTTGGGGATATTTGAAGGGCCTCCCACTTCTGGCTCCACCCTTTCCGCCCTTTACCTCGCGTCTGACTCCGGCGCAATGGATTGGCTGGACTGCAAGGGGTATTCTTCTTCCCTTGCAGCCAAGTTCTCCTCCTCCGCCGCAGTCAGAGTGTCAGATGCAGTAGAAGGAGAGGGTTGTGCTCCTCTCCTAGCAACACACTTGTGTTTCTTCCAGATTTTTGTCTTCGAAGTGGTAGGAGCCAGGCTAGAAAGAAAAATTCTGAGAAATAAGAATTTCGAGTAACGAAATTCATGCAATAAAAAGCATAGAAAAAGAGAAAATCTGGGATTTCTTTAGCTAGATGTTGCGACGACAAAGCCGTCAAGATCAATTACGTCCGGAGTGGCAGAAGGCTTCTTGTGCTTCCGTCCGCCTGCAAAGTTGGCACGCAGAGCGTCCAACTCGGCATCACTGGCAAGCTCCTCTTGAGGAAGATCGAGAATCTGCAAAAAAGAAGCAAAGTCCGGGTAAGGTAAACATCCGAGAAATGAGAAAATCAAGAAGTTGCCAAAAAGAAAAAATCCTACCTTTGGAGCTGGATTTCCACCATTGTACATTGGTCGGCTTTCTTCATACTGATCTCGAGTGGAAATCAGTTGGTTCAGCTGCTTCTTGCAATCCTTCTTCGTCGAAGCTTTGTCCCTCGTCCTCATTGCATCCTCCGGGCCAGAGTAATCGCACATGAGCCGCTTTCTGCGGTGGGATAAGGGTTGAATCCCCCTTCCAAGCCAGCACACAACAGTGTCCGTGCCAGTGAGAGGAGGAGTGATAGATACAACTTTGGCTATACGCCGCTTGATCCTCATCAGATCCGGTGGCAGAGTCTGGACCGCGTCCACTGCCCAATTTTCTTGGGGAGTGGCCGCGGAATTCACGAAAGGTGGAATTCCCGTCTCCTTTCTAGGAAACGGGACATTGGAGTGATAAAAGAAGTAACCCGTCCAGAATTTTACGGATTCCGAAGTTTTGATTTTCGGGAACCAATCTTCTGAAGGGATCGTTGCATAGAAAAAAAATCCTACGCGAAAGACACCCGAAAGGCCAAGTTCGAATCTAGGAGATGAAAGCAACGGGCACAGAGAGAGTCTTAAGAAGAACATACCCTCGAAGACACAAAGTGTTATGAGATAAAATCTTGATGTTGGCCTAGTCGTACTCACACCGATCCCGAGAGCAAGAGGATGTGCACCGCAATCTGGCAGTGCCTCCGTGATCGGTCACACGTACGGTTGATGAAGACCTCCATTCCCTCGATCCAGAGGGGAGGCAGAAGTAGAGGATCCCTCGGAACTCCAGCAGCACGGCGGTGTGGTGGTGGTGAAGAATCCCACGGTCACGGCTTCACCAAGTCGGAGACCATGAAATTGAGAAGCGGGTGGAGTGGAAGTGAGGTGAGCAAGTGTGTGAATGAGGATGAGCCCTCACCCTCCTTTTATAGGGAGAGGGAGACAGCCCAAGGGTGGGGTGCGGGCAGCCATGGTGGTGCCCCCACCTCTTCCCTCTTCATGTGACTGGAAGCTCACCACACTCATGCTCCCATTATTTCCCACTTGGAAAATCCAAATTAATAAATAAATAAAACATTTTTATTTCTTTATTTACATTTGTTAATTCCATTAACAAACATTTGCATAGCACCTCAAATCAATTAACAACCATTCGACGAAAAACCCCTTGAACTATTTCAATTTTTCCCGAATCAGTTTCGGTGCTACCCAAAATACTCTTCGATATTCTGTATCCTCTCAAATGTGTCATCGAACCTTAAGTGTGTCACCCTACAGTTCGCGAATAAGATAGACATGATCGAGACTTCTCTCCGATCAATAATCAACAGCAGGTCTAGATATCCTTGATGACTCCTATATAAAACGATGACTCTCGTGATGAACATAGAACCATCAACGTCGTGAACTATTCCCTTTCTCTCGCGATATTTTACTTGTCTGAGATTTGATCATTGGTATCAACCATACCTTGTTCAATCTCGTTACCTGACAAGTACTCTTTTCTCGTCTCCTCGATATGACATGCTTGCGATCATATCACGTGCTTGCAAGCGGTGTCGATGTGATATCACCGAGAGGGCCCAGAGTATATCTCTCTGTCATTTTGGATGGACAAATCCCACTCTTGATCCATGATCCTCAACTAATACTTTCCGAATACCTAACGGCACCTTCATAGTCACCCTGTTACGGTGTGACGTTTGATGACATCAAAGCACCCTTCCGGTACCAGTGATTGGCATGATCTCATGGTCTAAGGAATAAGTTACTTTGTATGTTTGATATAACAATATAAACTAAATGACTTGATGTTATTGTTATACTTAGTTAGGGTCTATGTTCATCACATCATTCTTCTAATGATATGACCCCGTCATTAACAACATCCAATGTTCATGATCAGGAAACCTTGATCATCTATTAATCAACGAGCTATTTAAAAGAGAGGCTTTACTAGGAACCATTGTTTGTTTATTAAACACACATGTATCAACGTTTCCGGTTAATACAATTCTAGCATGAGAAATAAACATTTATCATAAACAAGGAATAAGATAATAACCACTTTATTATTGCCTCTCGTGCATATTCCCTTCAATCTCCCACATGCACTAGAATCAATAATCTAGTTTGTAAGCACTTAACACACATGGTATTCCAGTGTTATTACATTGCTTCGCATGTGGTAAACATCTTCAAAAAGATCTGAACTGTTCAGTTCCTATTGTATTTGCATGTACTTTGCGTCTACACGCATCACTCATTCTCTAATGAGATGGCTTTGTATATATTTGGTCAATCGGTGAAACCTTAATTCCTCATCTTAAACCAATGTCACTAACATTGTGAAAATGTATCTTCATAGAGTCATTATTCTTGGAAATTCACCAAGTTCAATAAAGAACTCCTTGACACAAAATACTCCTATTATTTGTTGTCAACATAACGATATACTTAGCCTTTGTAGTATCCGTCAAAATACTTTAATTTTGAAGCTCTTTTAAATCCAGCATAGAACTTTCTTCCAGCCTATTGTGCTACCCTTCATTACATATTTTAATTAAGATAAAATTATTTGAATAGATGACAAGACTTTTTGTGTAACATAATACAACTAATATTTTGTCATTACTACATAGGAAAACATATCCTTATCATTTCTACAAATGACACAAGGATCTCTCCCACTGTTGTCTAATCATCATATGAATTATCCTGCTATAACATTTTATAGCATAGGACTCACCTGGTTGTGTACATAGCACGGAAACATGACTTAGAAATCTCAATTTCAATGATGCTCATCATGTGTCAAAACACTTGAATCTTGCTCAATTATTTTCCATCTGACAAGAACTCCTTCTTGTCATTTCGATATTGACTTATTTAATATTCCATCTATGTAATTTGGCTTGAATCATATCAGGCACTTCAATACATCTCTTATAGATATTGATGCCCAATATCTTCTAAGCTTTTCATCAATATGAAAATCTTAACCGTGTTAATTTAAAATACATATTTTGCAATCAACCATATGTCATCTACATAAAGTATTGGAAATATGTCATAGCGCTCCCACTTAATTTCTTGTAACTCTACAATCATCTTTATCATTCATGATGGAATCAAACTCTTTTGATAACTTCATTAAGGTAAAGATTTCAACTTCGTTGTGCTCACTTCAACCATTGAAGTGCGCATACCTTTCTAGCAACCTTTTGAATTCTACAAAACTCTCAGACTGTGTCAAGTACACATCCTCGATCAAACTTCCTCGAGAGGAGAGTTGTTTTTGTTATTCAACTGACATATCATAATATGTAACTTTTGCTAGAACTATCCGCAAAGACTAAAGCATCACTACGAAAGATCAAAATCTTGTAGTAGTCAACTCTTTGAACTTCGTCGAAAACAACTTTTCGATAAGTACAACTTTCAAAGGATGTAAAAAATCCATGTCTTTGTCGCTATATAGACCCTTTTGCTATCGTTAGGCATCATGCCTATCGAAAGCACTACCAAGTCACAAACTTAATATTCATACAAGGATACTATGGCAGATATGATGACTCATAGTCAATTTTACAAAGTCGGGGCCCATCATTTGCTTCCTTTATAAGGTCCAGGTCCTTTGTTGTCAAAACAACACTTTAATCTTAATTCACAAGTTGGTCTAAGTACAAAGTTTTAAGACTTTTGTGGTTCAGTTCGCAAACTCATTCGAAGTATCTACAACACATGTAGTGTCTTTTACTTTGTCAAAATAGCAAACCCCGGAACAACTTCCAGTGCTACACTACTCTTGACATGGTAACGAAGATTCTCTAATCTCGTTGAGTTTGTACTGTCCTCCCACTCACTAGTTTCGCAATAAATACTTTCTCAAGAAATCAACCCTTTCTGACAAACAACATTTGTCTTTGGTCGGTGATAGGAGAAATAACCAATGGATTCGATTGGATAACCTTATAAACATATATGTATCCTATTTTGGTTGTAAACATTTTACACATGCTATGCATACCAAACTTAAGAAAAAGACAATTTGGGTCATTACCCAAACCATATCTTATATGGGGTCAATTTGAATGGATCATGATGGCGCTCTTTTTAGTGGCAAAGCGGTTGTCACTAATGTATAAACTACAAAATTATAATGGCATTTTTAATTATCTTACCATGTCAAAACAAGGTTTGATTTTGTCTCTTGAACACTCCAAACTAATGTGGGGTTATTCGAGTAATATAAGTGGTAGAACAATTCTGCAACTTTTCAGATGTTTTGCTAAACTTGTAACTCAAACTTTATCATATATGATCCAATCGTAAATACTTGATTATATTGTTACATTTATTTTTACTTCATATTAACAACTATTTGAACCAATTCAAAATGTCAAACTCCGTTCTCTTTAAATAGATATACTCACATATCTACTCAAATAATCGACATAATTTTATGAAGAAAAAATTAATCCACCATACATGACTACACATAATGGACTATATATATCAATATGTATAATCTCCACTAAATTAGTCGTCCATTCTACTTTGGGCTATGAACGGAATTCTAGTCATCTTTTGGAAGAGGTCTCACAAGCGTCAATTTATTCAAAACAAAATGACTCTGGAAGTCCATCAATATGGAGTTCCTTCATATTTTCGTTTCCGATATGAACTAAAATGGTGGTGTCACAATTTAAGTGAAACTCTTTTACCTCTTGCTACATTTATAATTTAGTCTTATATATGTTTACTTTACCAACATGATTTATATTAACATATCCATCAATTATGGAATATGGTCATAGTTTGAACAATCTCATTTGTTCTCACAAAATAGCAAAACAAAATAACAACCTATTAAGTTCTTAAAATAACTCTTGAATGTTTGGTTCGATACGACAATGAACACAATAACACTTTATTTCTGTTTTTGTCATAATCGATTCCACATCTATTACTAGTTTCTTTTAGACCCATGTATTTCTTGCATTGTGTTGCTTTGTATGACAACTCATACCAACCAATGTGGTATCAAAATACCCAAAAATACTTTGTTAACTAGTAATACATATATGACTTGTATATCAAGCATATACTCTTGACCTGAACTTTTCTAGTTATCTTCTTTTTCTGCCATATATCTTTTTGTAATTCTATTTTCAAAATTCTCTTTCCTTTACAGAAGAATCATTCAACATCAAACAATGCTAGTCATACTAGCACATTTTCCTTGACGTGTTAGTGATATACTATGACCCATTGAGTCGTACTTTAAGTTTGATTGCTCTACTAATATCAACATATTAATAGTATTCTTCCAAATTCCACTCTTAGCAATCTCCAAGCAAGGTAAACGATTTTTACCTATACTTTTAATTCATCCCATCATAACAATTTTATGATGAAGCTACTATAGCTCGAAGGAAGAAATTTATAGGATAATCTTAGCGCCCAACTTCTTCGAATTTTCAAACGCCTATCGTCTTTAATGATTGCATATATTCAAATAATATAAGCATACATTGTCACGCTAAATTACACTCAGTCATGTTGCCACAAATAAGTTTCTAGATATCAATATCTCTTTCACTTGATTGTTTCTGAAAAAATTATTTTCAGTTCCTAAATCACCTTGATCAACAAAACATTCTTTTGAAGATAAAGTAATATGGAAGCAACCATGACTCTGGACTCTAAGTAGGAATTATTTTCTCTCTAGATCAATAAATCATTAACCATATGGAGCTAGGTAGGAAATACCAAAAATCTACAATAGGACTCAATTTTAAATTTCACTAATACGGTACAAATCTTAAATTATTTTTACCAGATCATAACAGTTATATCTCAATTAACAATCTAAGTGTAAGGTAGTTATGTGGATGCCAATGAATACTACAATTTTTGCAAATTCATTTTGATTGGTTGTTAATGATAAATAAGTCCAAGTTAATATATAATCATGCCATGAACTTCCACTCAAAAACAACATCCCTCTCAGTCGTCTTTAGTGATTACACGAACCAAATTCAATACACCAAAACTGATTATCATGTGAGATGATGTAGCTTCCAAGGCGAACATCGACATGTTCATCATATCATCCATATGACTCATGCTCTACCTTTCGGTTACGTGTTCCGAGGCCATGTATGTACATGCTAGGCTCGCCAAGTAGAACCGTAGTATTGCATGTGTTTCAAGCCCATGTCTATAAATGTTAGGCTTGAAAACACCCGTTGTATGCGAATGTTGAGTCTATCACACCCGATTGTCACGTGGTGTCTTGAAACGACGAACTTTCTTAACGGTGCATACTTAAGGAAGAACACATTATTATCTTGATATTAAGTGAGAGGGATCATCTTATAATGCTACCGTCTCTATCTAAGCAAAATAAGATGCATAAAAAGGATTAATATCACATGTAAGGATAATGTGATATGATATGCTCCTTCTTGAACTTGATCTCCATCATATGCATCATGGTATGATCTCCATCATTCCACCGGCATGGTACCAAGTTCCATGGAACCCCATCTATCCATCAATAATAAGACAGCCATATGGATACCTTTCGGTATATCAATGGTTTACAAAAGAGATCATCTCATAATCAAATTTGTAACATTGGCCATATCACATCACATGGCCAGCAAAAACTAGTTAGACGCCTCTAATTTATTTTTTTCATATTTTACGTGGCTTAGGGATTTCGAGGATAGAACCGTTCATACATACGAACATCAACCACAAAGTTGATAAACACATTTTTAACAATCCTTAGTAGATTAGATCTTAACTATAGTTGGAGAAACGGACATCCCTCAGCCACAAGTGAGACAATTCTCGCGTACATAGTACACGTAAACTTAGTCTAGGGAAGCTTCATCCAACTATGCCACTAAGATCATAAAATAATCAAGGAGGAAATAACATGATCAGCAACGCCCACATACACCTATGTGTTCTACCCGTACAAAACATCTACGCATAGATCCGGCTCTGATACCACTGAAGGGGCCGTTGCATAGAAAACAAAAAAATTCCTATGCGAGATGAAAGAAACGGGCATAGAGAGAGAGTCTTAAGAAGAACATACCCTCGAAGACACAAAGCGTTACGATATCAAATCTCGTTGTTGGCGTAGTCGTAGTCACACCGATCCCGAGAGCGAGAGGATGTGCACCGCAATCCGGCGGTGCCTCCATGATCGGTCACACGTACGGTTGATGGCGACATCTGTTCCCTCGATCCAGTGGGGAAGCGGAAGTAGAGGATCTCTTAGAACTCCAGCAGCACGGCGGCGTTGTGGTGGTGAAGAATCCCACGGCCAGGGCTTTGCCGAGCCGGAGACCATGGAATTGAGCAGCGGATGGAGAGGAAGTGAGGTGCGAAAGTGTGTGAATGAGGAGAAGCCCTCACCCTCCTTTTAAAGGGAGAGGGAGGCAGCCCAAGGGTGGGGTGCGGCCAGCCATGGTGGTTCCCCCACCTCTTCCCTCTTCATGTGAGTGGAAGCTCAACTCACTCCCACTCATGCTCCTATTATTTCCCACTTGGAAAATCCAAAGGTTTTCCTTTAATAAATAAATAAAAAAATTATTTTTTATTTATATTTGTTAATTCCATTAACAAACATTTGCGTATAGCACCTCGAATCATTTTTTAATTCTATTAACAACCATTCGACAAAAAAACCCTTGAACTATTTAAATTTTTCCCGAAACAATTTCGGTGCTGCCTAAAACATTCTTCGATATTTCGTATCCTCTCAAATGTGTCATCGAAATTTAAGTGTGTCACCCTACGGTTCGCGAATAAGATAGACATGATCGAGACTCCTCTATGATCAATAATCAACAGCGGGATCTGGAGATCTGTGATGACTCCTATATATTCAACGATGACTCTCGTGATCGTGTGAACCATCAATGTCGTGAACTATTCCCTTTGTATCGTGATATTTTACTTGTCCGAGATTCGATCATTGGTATCAACCATACCTTGTTCAGTCTCGTTACCTGAAAAGTACTATTTTCTCGTTTCCCTGATATGACATCCTTGTGATCATATCACGTGCTTGCAAGCGGTGTCGATGTGATATCACCGAGAGGGCCCAGAGTATATCTCTCTGTCATTTTGGATGGAAAAATCCCACTCTTGTTCCATGATCCTCAACTAATACTTTCCGAATACCTAACGGCACCTTTATAGTCACCCTACGGTGTGACGTTTGATGACATCAAAGCACCCTTCCGGTACCAGTGATTAGCATGATCTCATGGTCTAAGGAATAAGTTACTTTGTATGTTTGATATAACAATATAAACTAATGACTTGATCGTATTGTTATACTAAGTTATGGTCTATGTTCATCACATCATTATTTTAATGATATGACCTCGTTATTAACAACATCCAATGTTCATGATCAGGAAACCTTGATCATCTATTAATCAACGAGCTAGTTAAAAGAGAGGCTTTACTAGTAACCATTGTTTGTTTATTAAACACACATGTATCAATGTTTCTGGTTAATGCAATTGTAGCATGAGAAATAAACATTTATCATAAACAAGGAATTAGATAATAACCACTTTATTATTGCCTCTCGGGCATATTCCCTTCATCTTCCCTAAACCTACGAAGGGTAAAGGAGATGGTTCCACAAGTGGGGAGAGTGCCCTCAGAGGGGTTGCGCTTTACTCCAAAGCAATATTGCCAGAAGTCTAACCTAGGCTCTATTCCTAAGTACCCCTCAAACAGGGCTTGAAACCCGGCAATGTAGAGAATAGAGTTTGGAGGAAGATTGTGCGGATGAATTTGGTAGTGGTTGAGAATTTGAAGAAAGAAGGCGGATGGAGGAAAACCATACCTATGTTTATGTGAGAGGCAAGGAGAACCCGTTTGTCGGATTTCGGAGAAGGCTCCGAGTCCTTCTCGTCGTACCGCTATTTTCCTTTCAGCACGAACCCCTCCTCCTCCATTGTCGGAAGAAGGGATGGAACCACATTGTAGTGGCTCCAATTCTCGGTGTTCTCCTCCGTTTCTTCTTTACCACGGGCGGCGCCAGGGGCGGCGACCACCTCGCCGCCGATAGCGGTGTTTCCCTCTGTGGGCTCGTTGACGAGAGGCGGAGGAGGATCAGACGACGACGGCACTTCCTCGACCGTGGGAGGAAGGTCCCCGCGGGCCGAATCTCTGGCGTTTCCCTCCGGGGTGCTTGCGGTGGCGCGAACGGGGAAGCCAGTTGCGGGTCCAGGTCATTGATGATAGACTCAATGTACAAGGCGGCGTTGGTCGCGTCTGCGGCGCAGGGAGAATCTCCGTCGACCATTTTCGAGCGGCACGGTCGTGAGCTGGATCCTCTGATGGATTTTCCGGGAAGGCTAAAGAGCTCACTCTCCGCTCTCACTCGCTCGGGCTCTGTCTATGGTGCTGGGGGCTTGAGGAAGAAGAGGAAGCGTAAGAAGAACTGGAGGCTCCGAGGCGCGCTGAGATTCGTTACAACGGCTATTTTAGCCATTGGATCATCGACGCTTGTCACGCCCAAAATTTCCGGGAAACGAGGGGACGGGGTGATAATGGCTATCTCCCTGTTTTCTGTGAGAATCTGTCAGAGGATATGTTTTGGGGTTTTGACTGGACCCAAACGTCTGTGATGTCAGCACAATTTGATCGCTGGCGTCATGAAGTTCCTTCTCCACGAAGGCTCGTGGAAGAAAAAGGCGGATTTTGGTGAAATCCGAGTTATGTGTTAAGAAGTTTTTGGGAAAAAGAAGAATCAAGACAAAGCGCCAACATTTCTTGGAAAGGAATGCAAATTGACGAAAGGTGGTAGAATGAAGTCTCAATCATTCTTGGGGGCTACTGTCGGATATATACCGATTAGGGGTATATCCGGCATTGTCCAAAAAGAGCCGGATTACCAGGGTGGCCTGTTGGTAATGGATCGCAGTCCATTAGGTAGCACAGTAAGCTGATGCGCAGAAGTCGGATTCTAGAAGAACCCGGACCACGGCTCAAAGTGGTGTGGCTTGGAGTAGAAGACGGATTCCTTAGTTTACAAGTTAGATACTTTCCGTAGTCTTTTAGGTTTCCTTTCTGTAAGCCCTAACCCGGCTATCTATATAAAGCCGGACGGGAGAGAAGAACAAGAGAAGAAAATTAGCTACAAGCAAACTCGCCGAGAAGTTTATCCTCCTCGAGTTAGCGAAACCCTACTCACATTGTACTTTGTATACTTTAGGCTTCAGCCCTGATTTAGTGAGATTGCAGGAGTAGGAACGCCGCCTAGTTGCGACGTACCGAACCTGGGTAAATTTGGTGTTCCTGGTTGATGTATTACCACGTCCCCCCATGTCTCTACCAGTAGTCTCATGGCACCCCCGTCTATGAACTTTACTACGATGTCTCGACACTAACCTATTGACAAGATGCCACAAGGCCAGTTCATACTTTCTGTTGTTTTTAGTTTCAGAAAAGTTGTTCGGGAAATATTCTCTGAATTGGACGATTCAAAAGCCAGAAGTCTTAGAAGTCCCGGAGGGTCAAGGAAGTCTAAAGGAGAACCGTAGGGGGGCCTGGAGCTCCCACACCATGCCTGGGCGCGGGTGGCCCCCTGGCCGCGCCTGGGGGTGGTGTGGGCCCCTCGAGCGCCCACTGCCATCGCCCTTTCGCCTATATATGCACCCCAATGGATAAACCCTAAAAATACTATACCTTTTCCATGAAAAGTTATGTAGCTCCGCCGCCGCCACCGACAAGTTTCGGGGGACAGAAATCTCTGTTCCGGCACCCTTCTGGGACGGGAAGTGCCCCCCGGAGCCATCTCGATCGACTCCATCACCATCTTCAACACCATTGCTGTCTCCTATTATGAGGATGGAGTAGTTCTCCCCCGGGGCTCAGGGCTCTACCGGTAGATATGTGTTTCATCTCTCTCTACCATGGTGTGATCTTTACGTGATCATGAGCTTTGTAATCTAGTTGAATCAATAGATGTTACTCTTCATCTATTAGGCTACTATAGTGGTTATGTTATGAGATCTTCCTAGACACTTTGATCACGATGTAAGGGTGACAGTGTGTGCACCGTGTGGTTTAGCATGATATTTATATCTTGTGTTGGATGACCCTATGAAATTGTGGTGTTTGTCTAGTACCTGCTAGGGCGCTCATAGTGACAGCGTGGGGTTAACTAAACATGGGAATGCGACTTTGAGGAGTGCTGTTACAGCCCTACACAATAAATTGTTGGTGTGTTATTCGACCGGAGAGTGGTTCGGAGTAGCATAGTGAAGAGGGATATTTATGCATTCAATTATGGTATTGTTGTCGAGAGTGTTCACTAGTGAAAGTATGATCCCTAGGCCTTGTTTCTAAGCATTGAATCACCGTTTTTAACCAGTTCTGTTACATGTTTGCTTGCTGTCATTTTTATTTCAGATTGCAATTACTACTTATACACATCCATATAACTTGTATTTCACTCTCTTTTCGCCGAACTAGTGCACCTATACAACTAAAAATTGTATTAGGTCTGTTGGGGACACAAGAGACTTCTTGTATCGTAATTGCAGGGTTGCTTGAGAGGGATACCTTTGACCTATTCCTCCCTGAGTTCGATAAACCTTGGGAGATCCACTTAAGGGAAACTTGCTGCTGTTCTACAAACCTCTGCACTTGGAGGCCCAACACTGTCTACAAGAATAGAAGCGTGCGTAGACATCACATGGTTTCTATAAATAATCAAAATTCACCGACTCGTGCGACCTAGGATGCAGGTAGCAATGCTATTGGAATTCATACCAGCACCGTTTGCGGTCCGTCTACATCGCAAGAGCTGAAGACCCTCACGGTAATTATCCGTTACAAGGATTAACATAATGCATGTTAGTACATACTTTCCATCTCTGACGTGGGAAAATCATATTTTGGATTCCTTTCATGGAGACGCGGACCCACATAACCTCACGTGTGAGTTGGTGGTGATTTCACATCCTTGTGTAGCCCCCGAGGCTATTAAGGCGGCCAAGACCATCTTGACGGCCATTGTCTCCTGCAGCTCCCAAGGCATCCCTGTCGGCTCATGCGAGTCCACCGTCTCATGTGGTCCCCGAGGCTCCTAAGGGCATCTCCAACAATGTCCATGTCATCTTAAGATAGTGTGCCAACTCAACTAAAATCCTACATGGCATAGTAATAATGAGGTGAGAGAATATGATTTGTATGATATGCAACCAACAAGGTAGCACGTATGCCAAGATAATATTTTCTTTGGACGCACTAAATTAACTATATGATTGGCTAGATTGTACTACTTTACCAACAACTCTACCAACAAACTATTGGGATAGTTGTATGATACATTGTTGGTTGATGAGTTGGATTACTATCATACGGGTTTATCTTACAGCCCATTAAAGATGCCCTAAGAGGCCATTCTCTCGTGCAGTCCTCGAGGCCACCTTGACGGCTCCTGTGAGGCCACCGTCTCCTAAGGCTCGCGAGTTCATTCTAAAAGATTCTATGTCAGCTTATATGAAGACCACATACTCAGAAGGTCATTTGGCAGCAAAGACACGTGTATCTGTTATGGTGTTCAAGGCCCAAAAGCCAAAGATGAATGTCGTTGACATGGAAACCGAGCGTCTTAAATAATTATTTGCATCAGCCGGTGATGTTGATATTGCTGAGGTAGCCCCGTAGTACAAGACCGACGGTGAATTTACACCCAATGTTAGGAATGTGAAAAGGGAGCTTGGGGATGCATGTAAATATTTGGTGAAGTGCTACAAGGAAAATTTTAAGAAGCCGGTAGCAAAGCAACAATCGGAATGATGGTTAAGGTCAATCATGAATTCTTTAGCCATACTAATCCGACAACGGCAGATTTCCCGATCAATTCGAGTGACATATACGACTTGTTTAATTTTGAGCCTTAGACTCCATTATAATGAGAATATTGCAAGTATTTAACAATCAACTAATTTGTTAATATATATGGTACTAACATCTATCTATACAGTTTTTTCATACTTGTTTGTTCTTTATATGTATGTACAATTTTCAACAGTCGGGAAGTATGGGTATTGCATAGGCTTTGTCGTCCTTGGTGTTTGCTTCGCAACAATGTACCGACCGACAATGATGATTAAGAGAAAATATAAGGTTACCTCGTCCATGTGTTTGAGAAGAACAAACATAAGGACTTAATCCTATGGTGTTTTTGTAACATCCCAATTTTTGGAAGACAGGAAAAAACTTGTTTTCAATAAACCAAAAAATTTAGGGCCAACAAAATTTTTTTGAAAATTTTGACTAATACTTGTGTTTCACTTCTATTTCCTTGTTGTTTGTGTTTGAGTTTGTTAACAACTAACAATAAATCCAATGATCACAACCTCGTAAAAACTTAACCCTGGTGATCAAGCCATGACAAGAAAACTTACCACCTTTATCTCTCACCATATTTTGGCAAAACCTATTAAAAAAGTTTTGATTTTAGCAACAACCCAAAGGCCAAGCTTTTGAGACTACAAAAGTTATTTTAAAAAAATATGTGAAAATTATTATGGAGGTAATCATCTGCTACCTCTTTTTCAACAAAAATACTTTTGCAGTATTTCAGAAACCCATCTCACTTCCTTCTTTGCAAAAACTACAAGTGGGGACTATATTACCACTGAGTTTTACCTCATTTATATTATTTTGAGAACAACAACATTTTAGTGAACTTCTTTACAAAATCCTATTTTCATGTTGTGTCTTGATCACTACCTCTAATTAACACTTGAGAAAACATCCTGTAAATTGAATTGAAGATCTCACTTGCTTGAGTGAACTTGTTAAGTCTTGTCATTATCTGCTTATTATGTGACCTGATCTTGTGTTTTCCTTGAAGTGTTTATATCTGTTTGATTATGAATGTGACTTGATTTAAATTAATAAGCTCTATTAATAACAAGACCAGGCAACAGTATCAGATTCAACCCAATTGCATTCTCATCTTCTGTTCTATTTAAATCCTCCAACTTTGGCCTCAAGCCATAATTGAAAACCTTGGTCAATTCATCAATGCATCTTCATGGATCTCATGGTCCATATCTATAATTTCCATCTAATTTGTTAATTTGGATACTGAAACTCTTTGGTATCTTCTTTCAAATTCCTTTAGAAGGTATCCCAAAATATTGATCATATCCCTGTTATCTTGATGCATTTCGGCTAACTTACTAACAATCACTCCTCTTTATTTTTAAGATCCATCAACCTCCCATTTCCATCTTCATGAATTATACATCACATCCATGTGTTCCATTTATTTTTCAATGGCCATTTGATTATTCTTCTCTCAAGGTTTTTGACCTATGAAATAATTTTCTATTTTCACCATTTTTCACTTGGAACCTCAAAAAAATTCAAAGGAGTTATTTGTTAAAAATCACTTTTGAGACCTATATTATACTCTCATTTCCCAACTAAAAAATATTTGTTTCAAAAGCATTTTACTATTTATTATATTTTATTTTCCAAAAGACCAGAAATGGACTTCTAAATATTTTGTGAATAAAAGTATTTCCCAAACTCTTGGTAAAAATACCCTACATGCCTATGATAATGTGGGACTTATTTATGCGAAAACATTTTAAAGTTGTTTTGAAAATATGGCAGAAAACATTGAAAAACAGATTCACCCCTTTTGAATTTGCAAAACTTTGTGAAAACAATATTTTCAAAAACTTGTGAGGCCACCATCCCTAGAATCCATTTTTCATTTTCTATCCAACGGACATGATATTTCACATGGGTTCTATTAAAATTACTTGTGAAAACAGTCAAAAACACTTTCTGTCATTTCTGAACACTGTTGAGTTCAAGCATGTCCTGGTCATTTCTCTCACTCTTTCTACCTATCTCTTGCTCTGGGAGATAGAGAACTTCTCACACAAACCCTTCGACATGATCTCTCTTCCCAAAACCCTCTCCCTTCTCCCCCACACCTTCTCCACGACTAGAGGACAAGCTATATCACATGTGGACGTCGACCACCTCCCCCATCCGCCACACATCTCTCCCTCTCCTTGTCTACTAGTCTCACGAGATCTTCAGAAGTACACCCATGCTCCCCTTGAGCCCTCTCGCCTTCCTTTCCCTAGGCATGCTAGATAAATTGTTTAGGTTGTTATTTTCATATTAAGCATGCCTAGGTGTTGCTTTCTCTGTTATTCGGATTCTATATTTTAGATCTAGCATGTTAGAATAAATCTTGTTTGATGTTCTTTTATGGTTATGCATGTATGCATGTCTAAATAGTCATTTTCCATTTCTAGTTTTAAATCTCTGCTTTGATCCATGAGTATTTTCATGCATTGAGTGATGCCATGACATGTTTTGTAAAGATATGTCTCTATTATTATGTTTCTTAGCCTCTGGTTATATTATTTCTCCATGTTTAGAAAAGCATGTATTACTATAGGCTTGTGGTATTGCTTGATATTATTTCCCTATGCATGTGTATGTGTTCCTGAGTTGTTTCTTGTTAGTTTCTTTATCCTCATGAATGACCATAGAGTCATAAAACCTTATATGTACATGATATGAGAGTAGCACACCCACTGAACTCATCCCGTTTTGGTTGAAGATCATTAGCGCCATTTCTAGTGTTTTCTTCGTATTGTCTATGCATGTTGCTTGAAGGTGTGCACCCTAGTGCTTTTGTATTTGAGTGTATTTGTAAGATTAATTGATTTTTGTATGTTTACTTTGTTAGAAAGTGCTTTCCTTTGTTTGGTTCTGATTGGGTGTTTCCCTTTTTATTTTATGACGTTAGATAACGAATACGGTATTATTCCCGGGGAGGTTTTTATTACAACTCTTGTTTATTTCAAGAGCAAGACCAATACCAGTGCCAAGGAAATCCACTCTAAATGCTTTCTTGTTGATTACGTATCATTATCTATCATGCATGTTTTACTTCTGAATTTTCCAAAAGTTTTATTCAAAAATTATTTCCCTAAGTGGACTATACCACTATATATATTATGTATCTAATATTCTATAGCCACTATATAATCTTGGCGTTACCAAGCCCTTTAATCATTTTAATCACATCACTTAATTTACTTAAGTCCCTTAATGGACATTATAACTTGAAGTTTTTGGAAAACAAAAGCTTTGGAGGAAAGGTGGGATCTTGTCCGGGGGAGGTATGTGAAGGAGGAATGTTTTCAACTTGTTTACCAAATTGACACATAACCTAGTCTTCGCCAGACAACCAATACATGCTGCCACAATATCTTAATATGGGAACGGGTTCTAACTAGAAGCTTGCGGATGTTAGTCTGTGTTTACCTCAATGTGCTATAGGGGTTAGAGTCCCCTGAACCGGATTGTCGCCAGGAGGGAGTGACGTGACATTCAGAGTGTGGGATTAAGTTCACCACCGGTTGCAACAGTTGGGTCTCCTGTCATGGCGGTGTGTTGTCAGGGGAAACCAGATCGATACGGCTGACTCAGTTGGTGCTGGGAAGAACAAACCCAGTTGAAGAGGTAGCCATTTACTAGCACTTGCATAGTGGATAGTTAGGACCAGTTATCTGATGTTCCCATACTGTCGCAGACAGTCCGTGGTTGATCACGGAGGATGTACTGGATCTTGTGGATTGTGTACACCTCTGCAGAGTAAAACTATTCAGAATAGCCGAGTCCTCGGATATGAACACTTGAATGGCCATGTACCTCGGATGTGGTGTAGAGCCCTCTGGTGATGATTTCCCCTCCCGGCAGGGTGCCGGGGAAAACTCTAGAACCCTCCTGAACTCGGGTTGATGATGACGGAGGACTATGGTGTTTTTCATGGAAAAGTGGTATATTTTAGGGTTAACTATCCGAGGGGGTTTTCTAGGCGAAAGAGCGATGGTGGTGGGCGCCCGAGGGGCCCACACCATCCCATGGCGCGGCCAGGGGCGCACCGCCCTATGGTGTGGATTCCCTGTGGCCCCTCTCCGGGTTTGTTCAGGACTCCGTGGAACCTTCGAGAATTCTAAGACTTCTAGGCTTCGAATTTTCCAATTCCTAGAATATTTCCAAAACAACTTTTCTGAAACTAAAAACAACAGAAAACAGGAACTGGCTCTATGGCATCTTGTCAATAGGTTACTCCCAGAAAATCGATAAAAATGATATAAAGTGCATAGCAAATAACATGAAAACAACATAGAACATCAGAAATTATGGATACGTTTATGACGTATCAGCTTGCAAAGCAATCGCTACCCTCAGCAGGCCTGCTCCACCATAGACACATGGTGATGCATAACACATGCATGTTGTGTGGAACACCAGATTCTTGGAGGCACGCCCTTCTTAAGTGCAACATGGAACAAAGTGTGTGGGCACTGTTCTCGGAAGAAATGTATGAAGTCTTGGTTCACATACAAGAGCCGGATGCGAGAGGCTGGTTAACGCAAGTGATCAACATGTTATCGCAGGAGGAACTTACGAGGACCGTTGTCGTGCTTTGGGCCATTTGGTATGCCAGGTGAAGGCGATTCATGAGGCTGAATTCTAGAGCCCGATGTCTACGGTAACTTTCATTACCAGGTTTGTAGCGGACCTGGACATTAAGAGGAGCACACCAGCGGCTACACAGCGGCTGTTCGCGGCGAACCACGCAGAGGGAGTGACAAAGATTAATGTAGACACGACAGTATCGAAGAACGACTCGACATCAGCGTTGGCCACGAATGCTAGAGATGTTTCTGGGGCTTTCCTCGAAGCTTCCACGGTAGTTATAAGGGGGCAACTGACCCGGAAAGTCTAGAGGCAGCAGCCTGCAAGGAAGGCATGGACCTAGCTCGTGATCTCTACCTGCAGCGAGTGAGACTGGCCAGCGACTATGCCAATGCGATCAAAGGGATCAAGGCAGGAGATGTGCTGGGGAGATATGGTCCGATTGTACAAGAGATGAAGGTTCCGGAGAAGAATTTTGAAAGCTTCGATTTCATTCATGAGAGTCGCCGCTCTAACGGTGATTGATACGTCATAAATGTATCCCTAATTTCTGATGCTCCATGATGATATTATGCCAATTGCTACATGTTTTCCCTCTTCTTTATGTCATTTTTATCGATTTTTCGGACTAACCTATTGACAAGATGCCACAGAGACAGTTCCCTGTTTACTGCTGTTTTTTAGTTTCAGAAAAGTTGTTCTTGAAATATTCTCGGAATTGAAAAGTTTGAAGCCCGTAAGTCCTATTTTCCCCGGAAGCATCCACAAGACCGAAGAGGAGACTAAGAGGGGCATTAGGGGGCTCACACCATAGGGTGCCCCCCCCTTGGCCGCGCCAGGGGGTAGTGTGGGGCCCCTGGACCTCCACGGCCTCTGCTCTTTCTCCTCTTTAATTCCCCGGATGGAAAACCCTAGGCACCTGATCAAAATCCCAGAAAAAGTTCTGCAGCCGCCGTCACCGTCAACCCTAGATCAGGAGGGTTCTGGAGCTGTTTTCTGGCACCTTGCCGGAGAGGAAATCAGCACCGGAGGCATCTACATCACCATGCCTGCCTCCGGAGTGATGCGTGAGTAGTTCATCCCTGGACTACGGGTCCATAGTAGTAGCTAGATGGTTGTCTCCTCCTCATAGGCCTCCATGTTTAGATCTCGGGAGCTGCCTATCATGATCGAGATCGATCTTATGTAATTCCATATGTTGTGTTTGCTGGCATACATTGAATATTGACCTTATGCCAAGTTGATTATAGTCTTTACTCCATATGTTATTTGTGATCTTGCATGCTTTCCGTTGCTAGTGGTTGCTCTTGCCCAAGTAGTTGCTAGTGACTCCAAGAGGGAGTATTTATGCTTCATAGTGGGTTCATGCCTCCTTTTTGCCTTGCTCGAGTGACAGAAACGTGAAGGGGGAGGGTGTGTTGTTGCCATTGAGGAGAAAATAGCACTGAGAGTGCCCGCATGCATAATCATTGCTTACATTACACACTTTGTTTAATTCAATTATCTGTTGCTTGCAACTTAATACCTGAGGGGGTCGGATGATAACCTGAGGGTGGATTATTAGTCATAGATGTAGATGTATGTCGGTCTATGTATCTTGTTGTAATGCCCGCACTAAATATCATAGCCATCATCTTGTTATAATGTGCACTACGGTGCAACCTTTATTTGTCAATTTCCCTGTTGTAATTTGTTCACCCAGCATGTTATTTTTATGGAGAGACACCACTAGTGAACCTATAAACCCCGGTCCATTTTCCACACTGTTAAACAAACCACAACAATTTCCTGCTCTCTTTACTTACTGCAAGCATACACTGTTTTTCCACACTATACGTCTAATCTTTGTTTTCAGCACGACCGGTGAGATTGACAACCTCACTGTACCGTTGGGGCAAAGTATTTTGGTTGTGTTGTATGCAAGTACCACGTTGTTGCTGACACCAGTGAAGCTCCAGCACCACCGTCAGTGGCATCAACCTTCCGAAGGTCCTCCTTCTCCGACTGGATTGATAACCTTGGTTCTTACCTAAGGGGAAAACTCCTACCGTTGCGCTCATCACACCTCCTCTTGCGGTATCCCAACGAGTGCAAGATCTGCACCATCAAGGACTTTTTCTGGCGCCGTTGCCGGGGAGAAGGAAGTCTTCTGGCAAGGAAGTCTCTCACTCTCAACCTCTTTATTTTCTTTATTGTCTTGTTTTTATTTTTTTCTTGTTTTTCTTCTCTATCTTAAAAACACACAAAAAAATAGTTCTTTTTCTAGTTGTTATTTTTGCTTTATCATGCTTGCTATGAATGATTGATGTCTCTGAAACTAGATCTTATAGGCAAGGTGGGTTCACAGATGAACAACAAAAATATTATAATGAACACCGCTTGTCAGAAAAAGGGAAACACTTATGGGAACAAATTAATAAATTGCATGACTATGCTAAAAACTTGTGCTCTACTTATAATGTCACTTATTGCTTTGATAAATCTTGCTGCTATAGGAGGTATAAACACCTCCCTTTTCAATGTGAGTGTAATGATGATGTTACCATATCTTCTTATGTTATTGGAGATTATGAATTTTATGATGTGGAACAAATTGAATAATTATTGCTTGGAAGGGTGCATTCAAAATTGCCTATTTGCTTGAAAGTATTGATGATGCACCTTAGAAATATGAGATTTATGCTATACTTGAATATTGCTTTTATAATTACAAGGATTGTAATTACTACATTATGGGTTATCTTAATATATTCTCTCCCCCAAAGGGAGAGACTAATACCTTGCAGGAAACTATGGAAGAAGAAATTGCTGAAACTGGAAGCTCTTTGGATGAAAAAGAGGAGGAGAGTGATGATCAAGAGGAGGAAGAATGGAACCCATGTCTACCTCCCAATGATAGTAACTCTTTAATTCATAATTGTGATGATCCTATTGATTCTTTTGAAATATATCTTTTTGATGAAGTTGATACTTAATATACTTGTGACCTTGATACTACTATGAATGAAACTTGTGAGAATGATATTTCTACTGTTATTTATGATAATCCATGCTACTTTGATAAATTCTATGATAATCCTCTATTTATTCCAACTATTGATATGCATGATAATGAGGAAGTTTGCTTAGAAAATTTATATGATAATGCTCTTGATGATGGTCCTATGTTACTTGATGTTATAAATCATAATGATATTGATAATAGGATTGATATAATGTGTCCTATACCTTTTATGAGTGATCAATCATCTTGTTTTTCTATTGCTAAAAGGGGGGAAAAGGAGGAGCTGATTTTAAATTTTGATCCCACATTTTTGAGCATGATATGAATTGTGTGCTTTCATACCATGGCAAACATGATTTATGTGATAATTATGTTGTTGAGTTTGTTCATGTTGATACTGGAAATTATTATGAGAGAGGAAAATATGGTTGTAGGAATTTTCATGTTACTAAAACACCTCTCTTTCTGTTGAAAGTTTTGAAGCTGCTATTGTTCTACCTTCCCATGATTTCTAGTTTGAGCTTATTTAATTTATTTATTTACAAGATTCCTATTCATAGAAAGTGGGTTAGACTTAAATTTGTTTTATGCCTGCTTCTTGATGCTCTATTTTTCTTCAATTAATATTTCTCATGTGAGCATCTTCTCAAATTATCATGTCTAGCTGAAAGGCGTTAAAGAAAAGCGCTACCGGGACAACCCGTTTTATTTCTCTGTTTTCATTCAGTTTTCCTTTGTTTTCTTTGGTGTGTTTTGCACCTGGGTGTTTAATATTTCCTTAGCAAATCCTCTATATCTTTTCTTTTGAGTTTTTGTTGAGCCAGGTAAAGCCTCTAGTGGAAAGTTGATACTATATTTCGGATTTCTGCGCAGAAAACTGATTTCTTCTGTCCACTGTTAATTCCGTTAAAATCAAAGAAAATTCAAAATGACCTGAGATTTTTTGTGCTTAATCCTGAATTATATACGCAACGTGTCTTAGTTTACCACTTTTTTATTTGAGCAACAGAAGATTTTCAAAAAAATCGATCTCTGCCTGTTGTTCTGTTTTGACAGATTTCTGTCAATTATTGCATTTCCATCTTAATCTCTTTCTTTTGGTATTATTTTGAGAGAAAGAGTTTTAAAAGAAGTTGTGACAGTATCTAATGTGTTTTTGAGTGCTAGTATTGTGTTGAAACTGAATCATGTTAGTCTATTATTTCGATTGCACTAACGTTGCTAATGAAGATTGTGAGAATTTTGATGTGAAGGAAGTTTTCAAGGGTCAAGAGAAGAGGATGATATGATGTGATCAAGAACAGTGAAAAACCTAAGCTTAGGGATGCCCCGGTGGTACATCCCAGCAAATTCCAAGAAGACTCAAGCGTCTGAGCTTGGGGATGCCCAAGGCAATTATCAGGTCACTTCTAGTGAAACTATTTTTATTCGGTCGCATCTTATGTGCTTTACTTGGAGCGTATTTTATTTTTGTTTTTACTAACATAATAATATTGGTTGGACCCCAGCATTCTTTTATTCAAGAGTGACACGCACCGCTTTTTCATGAGAATGCGTTGTATTCTTAGTCTCTGTCTAGCTACTGCATTTAATTAGCTCATGTTTGGCATGCATCTCTTATCAGAGCTATTAGTTTTAGTAGTGTTATTTGTGTACTCTCATGTTTGCTTGCTTTATCATAAATATTATTTTTGATAAAGCATGTTTTGTATGGTGCTTGTTGGGGTAAAGAAAACTGCTTCTTGATGTAGAATTTATAACAGTACTAGTAGAAGCTTGTATAGACTGTGGCTAGAAATTTTGCATGCCATGCTAAATGTTATTTTAGTTTTAAAGCCTTGTGGTTATTGAGTAGAATTATTAGCCTCAAATAGCTGAGAGTGTTTAATATGTATTGAAAGATTCATGAGTTGTTCTTGTCATAGTAAAGCATCAATATATGGTATTCTCTTTCGAATGTTTTACTTGGTTGACTTGACGCATGATCACACCATGTTTATGACTACAAACCAGTCACGAATAGCCTCCATGACCACTTAGTTTTTGAACTTGTGATACTTCTTATGTTTTAATTAATGGTGCTTATGTCGCTATGCATGATTATGGCTCTTATGCTCTCTTGATTTGTCGCTCCCAGTCTTTTGCTAGCCTCCACCTATACTGAGTATGAGCTGTACTCGTGCATCCAAACTCCCTTAAACCAAATTTATTCCCATTGTGTACACCATACCTACCTACATGTGGTATTTAACTGCCATTCCAAGTAAATTGCTCATGTGTTACCTTTAAAACCTTCAAATTTATTCCTGCTTTGCGTTCTTGTTTTTGCTCATGAGGACGTCAATAGAGAATCTTTATCTCACTTGTTGATTGGATTTCACACCCTGGACTAGTGGCTTCATCCTCTTATCCAAATGACAGAAGAGCTGGCAACGGGGTGCCCAGCCCAAATTAATACAAACAAATTCTCTTCACTATTTTTCCCCTAATCATATCAGTCAAAGCATAATTGTAAACAAAAGAGAAAGAGGGATGACCTTCTACACCAGTTGCGTCCTTCACCATGAGAGCCGCTCTTGTGAATCCAGTTGGCTTTTGACGTACTGTATTGTCTGCTTACCATTCGTTGACACTAGCATACACCCCTCCTAAAATATAGACATTCTTCCACAAATGTCAAAATTTTAATATTGATGTTTAATAAATAAAAATCTCTAGTACATGAGTGATCCCTGCTTCCCTCTACGAAGGGCCTTTCTTTTACTTTTATGTTGAGTCTCCATCTTATAACTTTATGCACAGTTGAGAGAGCATTTTTGCCATTCTGAGTTCTATGTGCATTTTTCCCATAAACATCAATAATTACTTCATTATGTGATATCATTTGTTCTTAAATTAATTTTTCTAGTCTTCCTCTTGAACTTTAAAAGTGTCCTGACATTTATGTTTTGCCCCACTCTTAAGGACTATCGAAATATCACTTTGCCATGTTTTCGCTATACCTGAAACAAACGTTTACCTTTCTTTGTATTATTATTCAGGATCATTTATTTGAGTTACTCTTCGTGATGCAAATTAATTGCTATGCTTTATTATTAAAGTTTTATTTATCACGCTTGTGTTTAAAGTTTTATGATCTCAGCGTGCATATGCTTTTATATTAGATTGATCAAGTTTATGTTAGTAGCATGTCACCTCAGAAATATTGTTTTATCATTTACCTACTCGAGGACGAGTAGGAACTAACCTTGGGGATGCTTGATATGTCATAAACGTATCCCTAATTTCTGATGCTCCATGATTATATTATGCTAATTGCTACAGGTTTTCTCCCTTCTTTATGTCATTTTTATCGATTTTCTAGACTAACCTATTGACAAGATGCCACAGAGCCAGTTCCCTGTTTTCTGCTGTTTTTTAGTTTCAGAAAAGTTGTTCTGGAAATATTCTAGAAATTGGAAAGTTCGAAGCCCGAAAGTCCTATTTTCCTCGGAAGCATCCAGAAGACCGAAGAGGAGAAGAAGAGGGGCATCAGAGGGCCCACACCATAGGGGCATGATTACCCCCCCCCCCTTGCCGCGCCAGGGGGTGGTGTGGGTCCCCTGGACCTCCACCGCCTCTGCCCTTTCGCCTATTTAATCCCCCGGATGGAAAACCCTAGGCACCTGATCAAAATCCCCTAAAAAGTTCTGCAGCCGCTGTCACCGTCAACCCTAGATCAAGAGGCTTCTGGAGCTGTTTTCCGGGACCCTACCGGAGAGGAAATCATCACCGGAGGATTTTACATCACATGCCTGCCTCCGGAGTGATGTGTGAGTAGTTCATCCCTGGACTATGGGTCCATAGCAGTAGCTAGATGGTTTTCCCTCCTCATATGCCTCCATGTTTAGATCTCGTGAGCTGCCTATCATGATCGAGATCGATCTTATGTAATTCTATATGATGTGTTTGCCGGGATCCGATGAATATTGACCTTATGCCAAGTTGATTACAGTCTTTACTGCATATGTTATTTGTGATCTTGTATGCTTTCTGTTGCTATTGGTTTCTCTAGCCAAGTAGTTGCTAGTGACTCCAAGAGGGATTATTTATGCTTGATAGTGGGTTCATGCCTCCTTGTTGCCTTGCTCGAGTGATAGAAACGTGAAGGGGGAGGATGTGATGTTGCCATTAGGGAGAAAACTGCGGTGAGAGTGCCAGCGTGCATAATCATCCTTACATTACACACTTTTTTAATGCAATTATTCTAGTTGCTTGCAACTTAATACCTAAGGGGTTCGGATGATAACCTGAGGGTGGATTATTAGTCATAGATGCAGATAGATGCCGGTCTATGTATTGTTGTAATGCCCATACTAAATATCATAGTAATCATCATGTTATAATGTGCACTACGGTGCAGCCTTTATTTGTCAATTTCCCAGCTGTAATTTGTTTCCAGCATGTTATTTTTATGGAGAGACACCAGTGAACCTATGAACCCCGAACCATTTTCCACACTATTAAACAAACCACAACAATTTCCTGCTCTCTTTACTTACTGCAAGCATACACTGTTTTTCCACACTATACGTCTAATCTTTGTTTTCAGCAAGACCGTGAGACTAAAAACCTCATTGTACCGTTGGGGAAAAGTATTTTGGTTGTGTTGTGTGCATATTCCACGTTGTTGCTAACACCGTGAAGCGCCATCACCACCGTCAGTGGCATCAACCTTCCGAAGGTACTCCTTCTCCTACGGATTGATAACCTTGGATATTAATTAAGGGGAAAACTCCTACCGATGTGCTCATCACACCCTCCTCTGGGCTATCCCAACGAGTGCAAAATCTGCACCATCAGCGATGTGCATGACCTAGCTAAGGCGTGTTGTACCTTAGTTTAGGACGCCATGTGTGGCTGCATGATCCACCCGCGGTGTTGGAATAAAGGTGGGGTTCTCAAAAAAAAATTGAGACGAAACGGACAGAAAGCTTCCGCGCGAACTTTGAAAAGTTACCAAAGAAAAGACGACACACGGCAGCGCGCTAGTGGATGAAAATCTGTCTGTGATCCAATTGAAAAATCGACATATGTGAATTAGACAATCCTTTTTAAACCGGTCACAGTGTGAGGAACTAAGCTAGTAACATAGATGTCAAGTAGAAAAAATATGATGTGTCATGTAATCCTATATCCTATATCTTTACCGTATCCCATGGTACGTCTTATCCTCTCCCCGCACGAAAATTCCACCACAAAAAAATGAAGGAAAGCCTCTGGTCTATCCCTCGCACGAGAAAATCCCACGGAAGAACCAAATCCCCCGACACAGTCAACTCCCCTCCAGCTCCGCACCCATTCACCATCCTGCTCCTCCGTCAAACTCACCCTGTTGGTCTACCCCGTGAACCCAGCGCCACACTCAAGGCCCAATTATCCGACGCCATCCTTGAATCCCCACCGCGCCTCCGACCCAATCTCTTGGTTCAGCCTCATGTCAGACCTCAGCTGCTCTGCACCTTGTCCAGACATAAGCATATAACTCTTCGAGGGCTATGCTAGATGGGCGTTCCTGATGAACCAAGTAGAAGCAACGGTCAAGATTAAGTAGCTTTTCCTTTACTATTTCACTTAGCTGTAATAATCGAACCTGGCCATTATAAGCCACCCTGAGGGGAACAACAGGGTTATCGAAGATATTCCCAAAGCTATCATATTACTTTCTCTACTTTTATGCAATTAGGGTTCTAGATAGAGTAGAAATTCCCAAATCATAGAGGGTTCTCCACATCGGGAGAATTATCAGTTGGATCCTCACTGGATCTGCAATAGGTATCAGAGCATGGCAATTTTTGGCCAATTTTTTTTCTAGTTGAGCGAATCGGAGTTCCAAACGAATTCTGAAGTTCGGCGGCAAATCGAATCGACGGCGGAGGTGTTGGGATCTCTCGTAAAAACCCACCTTCCACATCCTTTTCGCGGCGGGGGCGGGGCCGTTGGTTGACGGCGGCGTAGGCGGCGGTGACGTTCCCTGGACGTGGTCGACGGAGGCGTAGGCGGCAGCGAACATTCGGGCACAAATCGACTGTACATCAAGGTTGTCGAGGATCATCTCCTCCGGTATGAAATCCCCGTGGCTGTACTCGGTTCGTGTGCCACTTGGTAGGCGAGGAACGCTGGTGGAGGCAGGAATCCACGCCGTGCAAGGGTTCAGGGACAAGCTCCCTGGTAAAATTCCGGAGCTTGGGCGCGGGTTTAGATGGGAAGTCCAAAGCTGCGAGCAAGACTGTGGAAATCGCAGGAGGTAGCGGTGCTCAAGCTCGACATCGAGCAGGTTCATACCAGAACTGAAGAACTTGGCACTAAAATGGAGGGAGTGCAGCAGCAAGTCGCGTCTTTAAGCGAAAATTTCACTCGTTTGGAAGCATTGATGCTTGCTGATCGTGCCCGTTGCTTCCACCATGACTGCTGAGGCTGAACAACACCAGAAGGAAAAGGAACATCAAGAAAAAGAAAGGCTGGAAAAGGAAAAACAAGAGAGAGAGAGAGAGAGAGAGAGAGAGAGAGAGAGAAGCATGGGACAGAAAACTCCACTGAAACTTATTGGCACGAGGGTCTGCCTCATTGGAGACGCCGCAGTGCAACTAAAACTCAAAGGTATGATAATCATCCTCATGAACAACCAGAAGAGCAACAATTTGTTACCGAAAATCAAGGAAATCTGCATACAGAGCATGTTCATTATACTGTTGTTCCGAACAACCAGCAACCCCATTACCCACCACCCAGTCACTACTACAATCCCTACCACCAAACCAACCCTACTATCCTCAATACCAGGATGTTTATCCTTACTGGAATAACTATCCACACAATTACCAAAAGCTTACTCCTTATTTCCAACCACAGGTTAATTCCGATCCATATAACCCTTGAAACCCCATCCCTACACACCCAACCGACCAGAGAACCAACCGAACTCCAACAATAATCCTCCTCCTGAACAGCACCATGATACAAGGCATTATAAACCACCTGGTAGAGGATAGCAGAGAGGATTTAGAACTTAAGAGCTCAAAAAAGATGCTCAGTTCTACAAATCCATTGCAAAGGCACCCAAAATGGATTTTCCAAAGTTCAATGGCAGCAATCCCGAGGAGTGGCTCAGAATGACAGAAAAATACTTCTCCATGGTTTATGTACCTGAAAATGCCAATTTGACTATGCCCAAATGTATATCACAGGAAGGGATGACACTTGGCTCAGAAACTCTGGAGTTCTCAATGACAACCTGAATTGGAAGCAATTCTATGATGTTCTAGTGCAAAGGTTTTAGGCTAGCGGTGGCTATGAAGTCGTGGAAGAGTTTAATGCACTCAAGCAAGGGTATAGTTTTGTGCCCGAATACACTGATAAATTCGAAGACAAAATGGCCAATTACAGAAAGGAAAACTCTGATGTGAAGGAATCATATTACATAAAATGATATATCAATGGTTGTCATGGGATAATCACGGCAGACGTTACCAGGGGTAACTTATCTTGGGCCAATTCGACTCTGGTGTTTGGGAGAGGGTTTAGCTCAAGGGAAACCATGTTAATAATCGATCCGGTAGCTCTCGCAATCAAGTCGCCGAGTCTCTGATCTAGGGTTACAATCTCAGCTCTCGGGTTACAAGGAATCCTCGAATAGCTAGCAAAAACTCTTTCTTTGTCTAACCCTAAAGAGCCGGTTTATATAATACCCGGCCCCCCAGCTTCCTATCCAAGGCATACTCGGAGTCCTACCCGGTCACCGCATACAAACCCTAAGTTTCCTTATCGGACCCACAATCCGGGTTACGAGGCCTACGCTTCTTGGGCCTTCTAGAAAACTCCTTCTCCTTAAGCCGGTCTTGCGCAGCTCCCTTTGGGCCGAGTTACACCTTGACGTTAGCCTACCGGGTTATCATCCCTCCATCAGTAGTCCCCAGAATAGCTTGGGCTTCACGGGATCCTCCTTGAAGCTCACGCTATTCCCTGCAAAAATAACAAACATACTAGTTAGTAGAATACCAGGTTAGAATGCTTTGATAAACAGCTAGGCCTAACTCCACAGGTGGGTCCATATAATAACCCGGCTTTCTCCGATTCCAACATTGTTTTCCCCGAGTCAACACTCCGAGGAAAACACAGAAGACCTGGCTCACTTTGTTCATTAGTCAATTCGGATATCGCGGAGACGATTTTCTCCGATCTTTTCCGGATATCACGCACGAGCACCTAACACTTATCCTAAAAGATCCGGCCGGGTATCTCTTCTCCCGAAATTTTGGCTCCCGCTCCTTAGGTCTAGGGCTCTCCACCCGCACCCATAAATAAGTGCCTTAGGGGTAAACCTAGATCGGGCGCTCCATTTCTTTGTCTGCTCCATCTCCAACCTCTCTCGGCGCTCACTCGCTCGAGCTCGACGCCGCGCCGCCACGGAGTCCACGGGGAAACAGCCGGAAGCGAGCCGCTGTCTGCGCTCTGCTTCAGCCCGCGCCGCGCCGCCGTCGACCACCGCCACCGCGCCCTCGAACTGTCCACCGAAAGGTCCAGAAGGCCACCGCGACTGCGCCATCTGCCGCTGCCGCGCTCTCCTCCAGACCCCGCCGGTGAGCCCCCTTCTTCCATGGATTTTACCTTCAAGCTTGCTCGAGCTAGATTAGATCTAGATCCGCTCATAGATGGTTTTCTTGCTCCGCATAAATTGGTTAGCCCATGCTTCGTTCTTTTTCATCTAACATTTAGTCTAGATCCAATAGTACACCTCTATTACTCGTGGTCACAAATTTCTCCGTCTAGATTCAATCCGTCAAAATTCTCCACAGCTGCTCTTGATTAATCGGATAGTCAATCATGTCCGGGTCTTTTAGTTACTTACACTCTGCACTTTCATCCCCTGTTTTTATACTACGCACATGGCACCCAAGGTCAGTACGAAAACCAAGGGAAACAGCCGGCGAAAGCGAAGCCGACTCAGTCCATATCCGCCAACTGGGCAAGGTCCATGGTGACCAAGGCAAAACTGGATGAGCTCGCAGAATCAGGCGTCCTTCCCGCCCGGGAGGATATTCACTGGCGCGTCCCCGGGGATGAGACTCGGCCCTCCCTGGGTCTCGACGAGGTAATTTGCTTCGTTGAACATGTGATCCGGGGATTCCGTCCCCCGGGTCACCCCTTTTTCCGCCAGTTGCTAAGCCACTATGGCCTCCGAGTCTTTGACATAGGCCCCAATTCTATGTTAAATATAACTCATTTCATTGTTCTGTGCGAGTCATATTTATGCATTCCCCCAAACCTCGCGCTATTTCTCGAACTGTTCCAATGCAAACCGTGCCGCGAAAGCGGCTACGGGGCCCTCCTGGCTTGCGGTGGGGTATCTATCCAGAGGCGGAAGAACTCTTTGATGCCGACTCTGAGCCTCAACTCCCACGTCAAGCACTGGCAGAAGACCTTCTTCTACTGTCAGGACACCTCCTCATCCGGCGAAAAGGCTCTGCCGGGTTTCTCCGAGGGCCTCCTCGATCTCTCCGATAATTTTAACGCTTTCGCTTCTAAGTCGGATAGGGAGTCCATCCAACCCCTCCTGGCCAAGCTCACTATTTTGTCGGCCCAGGGTCTTCTTGGGCTTAACCTAGTTAAAACTTGGGTAAACTTCCGAATCCAACCCAATGCCATCCGGCCCAAGCTGATGTGTGAGTATTCTGGGCACGTCACGGATTCGCTCCGCTACTCTCTGAGGAACTATCCGGATGCTGATACAAACAAGATAATCAAGAGCTTCTTGACCGAGAAAATGGAAGTGATCCGGACTATGGCCGGCTTGGAGCCATTTACTCGCGACAACCCGGCTCCAGCGGTAAGATCCGGCTTTAACTCTTTTATCCTTATATTTTTGCCTGATACAATCACTAACCCTTACCATTATACCTTTATTTCAGGAAGATAGCACTTTCTGGAAGATCGAGACTCCCTCTCCCTCCGAAAACTCGGAGGAGGACGAAGAGCCGGCTGACTCGGAAGAAGGTATCATCCGGGTTTCTCCTACCTTAATTTCCGTTAACTTTTTTTCCCACACTTTCTCTTTTTCCCACTATACACTATGTTTCTCAGGAATGGAGGACAAGGAGGATAAGGAAGACCAGGAGGGGACCCAGAGTGATGAAAGCGAAGCAGAACCGGACGCTGAGGTCGGAGCTAAGACGAAACCTCGAGGGGTCATGTTTAAGGTCCTGTATTCCTCTATCGCCTCCGAACCGTATTCATTTGCTAATATGTGCGCACTTAATCAACGATTGTCCGATTCGCCATACTTGAAGGAGCCCCCTACGGTCAAGCGCAGGGTAACCCGGAACTCCCCGGGTGAGGATCCTCTCAACCCGGGTATCCCTTCGTCCCCAGCCCGCCGTGTCGGTACTTCCCAAACCCATCCTTCCGATTCTCCTCAGAAACATCCTTCTACCAATCATCCCTTACGTGGGCAATTCCGGGTCTCACTTTCGGACCATTTATCAGCTTCGTCCGGGTCTAGCAACGACCTTCCGCCGGACTTTGTAGTGAACACTGGGTAAGTTGTATTTCTCGCCATCTAATATACCGCCTCTTTCAGTAACCTACACTCTTCATGTACTAACCATCTTTTTTATTCTTCCTAGAGCCAAGGCCACCAACAGTGACTCGGACAACATGGACTTGGATAACCCGGCAGTGGAAGATCCGGTAAACACTATGGACGCCGCGACTGGCGGTGCTGAAGAAGAAGATAGAGAAAGAGACCCGCTGACAGACCCGGCTGAGCAGGAGGCCGAGTACCCTATTCCATCACATGGACCCGGGGATGACGACGTCGAGGCTCTGGGCGCAAGGATGGGTGATCCCAATCCTGACACCTAGGCGACCCGGGTATCCCCCCCCCCAAGCCGGAAAGGACTCCACCCCCAAGTAACCAGGCCCCCAGCTCTTCCGGGGTAAAACTTGATGATCTGAGCTTTGATGAGATGCTTGGCGCTCTGCGCACTCTGAGAACTGATGAAGAGGGTATTCTAGAGGCTATGGTAGCCAAGCACCAGGTAATTTAACTAACACTGCTTGCATATTTGCCTAGTCCCCAAGTTCCGAGTGAACTTATGCATAATTTTCTTGGAACTTTTATAGGATATCCGACTGATATTTCCCTTTTCTCCGTCTAACATTTACTTTATTGTCATGCAGGCATACGTGGCCCACTCTGAGGAGGTGTTGGCTAAAACCACCAAACTCCTTGGGGTGGAGACAAAGCTGCGTGAATCGGTTGAAGCTGATGCCGAGAAGCTGGAGAAGAATGTAAGAAAGTATAGAAAGAGATCCCATGCTGCGGAGGATGAACTTAAGAGGCTTTCCGCCCAAATTGCCGACACTTATCGCGCCTTGATTGGTAATAATTCCCGACTGATTAATCATAACCTGGATTCCTCATTATTCTAAACACTTGGAGTTTCTTGTTTTAACCTTTCTGCTTTTCTGCAGGTCCGGGTGATGAGATTCCGGATGAAGATGATGTAGAGAAACTGAAGACTTTAAAGAGCGCAATCCGGCAACTCTGTGCCGGTACAAAATGGATTTTGCAAGCTATGAAGTGGCCGGGTACCGGGCATGGCGGTTTGAGCACACTGCTCGATGCGTGTTCCACCATCCCCGAGTGGATCGACAACTGGAAACGCTCGTCGTGACGGGTTGGAGTAACCCGGGGGCTTACTCTGGCCAAAGCTGCAAAGCTCGTTGGCGGGTTTCCAGAATTCAACAACGACGGCTCTAAGTTTTCAGCCAAGAACTACAAAGCCATTCACACAGAGGTTCGTCACTCGGCTAGTCTGATCGCCGACAGTCTAGACGTTAGCCGGATGGTTCCACCATACGATGTTGAAGACAAGCCAGTTAAGTCGGATCCGCCTAAGCCTTATGACATGCTGGCACGGTGGAAGAAGGAAGCTGCTCAGATGAGGGAAGAGGCCGCAAAGAAGAAGGCTGAGGCCGATACGGCGCCTACTACCTCTACGCTGGTTGTCCCTCCTCCAGCGCGCGCCGGTACTGCTGCTGACCCGGACGCTGGGGCCGCGAAGACCGTCGAAGAGCAAGTCAAAGACCCGGTTGCCCAGAACAACATCCAGGACTCGACCCAACAGGCCGAGTGTAGTTTCATCTACTGCCTCAAATAATTATTCATTTTGATAGTGCGCATGTGCACTTTTTGATATACTACCTTGGTTTGTTATACGTTAAAGAACCTTAATAGCTTTCGTGGCCCTTCTGGCCTTTTGCATGAGCCTGATATTTCTCATCTTTGAGATTTTCTTTGCTGTTTTCCGGTCTTTCGCTATATTTCCTATTGTGAGACCCGTTTTCTGGGTCTTCGGGGGTTCCGACAAGTGGGCTTTTTCTAAGTCCCCAAGTCCTCAAGACTCGGATTTTTGGGTTTTTTAAGCTGAATAGCTAGATAATTTGTTTTGTTTTCAAATTCCCAAGACCCCAAGGCCCGAATTTCCGAGTCTAGGGTTTGGTTTTTTTTTTGAAAAGAACAAATTGTTTCTGCTAAGGGCCAAAACCTAGAGTTTCTCACGTAGGTTTGAAGTTATGCTTAATATATTGTGAGTTTCCGGCTGTTAACCTTGTACTCTGCATAACTTGTGGTTTGGATGACCCTTTTGACCTTCTTTTGCTGTAAGCCGGCTTTCGCGTGGATAATCAATGCTGCTACAACTGTATAAAGACAGGGTCAGGCAAGTCCCGTTGGGCATCATGACTGATTTTAATTACACGCTAGCAAAGCATGCCACTTTTGTGCGAGTCACATCGAGCTTAAGCAAGAAAAGTCAAGAAATTTTGGCTCTATTGTCCGGTTATAAGCTTCCAGCCGTACTTATTACCAGTAATCGGCCCTTATAACTTAATGGCATCATGGCCGGGTCTTTGGGTTTGCAACTGTGTTATTCAAGCAATCAGCCCCCAGGACCTAGATATAAGTAACTTATTAAAATAATTAAGACACTAAGAACAACAAATAACACTTACCTGAAAGAAATATAGTAAAAAACAACAGGAATGTAAAAACTTAACGAAAAACACACAAAAAGGAACAATATATTGTTTAACCATCTCTTTATTGATATGAGAAAAGTTAGGTCAGCAAGCCGTCTCATTAAAAACCCTCCAGTCCCCTTAGGTACCCTGGATAGGAAAAGAGTGCGTCTGAAACCTGCTGCCTGTTACATCGTGTAATTCCACTTGTGATTCTAGCCTATTCTAGGTATAGTAGGGACGCAGCTGAGCCACGTTCCATGGTCTTTCTCTTTCTTGCATAGATGAAGTTGTATGAGCGGTGTCATTGACAGTAGCCGACTCTTCCCTTGCATCTACCAAGTAATACGATCCATTGTGCAGATTCCGGCTTATGATGAACGGTCCTTCCCATGGTGGAGATAGCTTGTGTTTTCCTTCTTTTGACTGTACCAGGCGCAGGACCAGGTCTCCTTCCTGGAAGACCCGGGTTTTGACTCGCCGGCTATGATATCTCTTCAGGTCCTGCTGGTATATGGCTGACCTCTCCAAGGCTTGTTCCCTGTATTCTTCTAGCATATCCACGGCGTCCTGCCGGGTTTTCTCGTTCTCCACCTCGACGTAAGCCGACACTCGAGGCGAATCATGAATAATATCACTCGGCAATACTGCCTCTGCACCATAAACCATGAAGAACGGTGTCATCTGATTAGATCTGTTAGGTGTAGTATTAATTCCCCAGACCACTGACGGTAACTCCTCAACCCATGCGCCAGCGGCTCTAATGCACGGGACTCGCAGCCGTGGTTTTAATCCACGAAGTAACTCTTGATTTGCCCTCTCTACCTGTCCACTAGCCTGTGGATGGGCCACTGAGGCTATATCCAGGCGGATGCCATTGTTTCCACAAAACTTTTCCATCTCACCCAAGGACATATTGGTTCCATTGTCCGTTATTATGCTGTGAGGATACCCAAACCGATAGATAATCCTTTTCAGGAACTTGACTGTCGTAATCGCTTCACAATTGGTAACCGGCATAACTTCAACCCACTTGGTAAACTTATCAATAGCCACCAAGAGATGTGTCTTTTTGCAAGGTGATATGTGAAAGGGGCCAACCATATCCATACCCCAAACAGCGAACGGCCAGGTTAACAGGATGGTCCGCAATTCCATAGCCGGCACATGGGTTTGGCGAGCGTACCTTTGGCATCCATCGCACCTTGCCACCAAGCGTTCCGCATCTGCTTGGGCCGTGAGCCAGAACAAACCGTGTCGATAAGCTTTGGCCACGAGGGATCTTGTGGATGCATGATGTCCACAATCGCCTTCGTGGATCTCCTTCGAAATCTCCCTGCCTTCTTCTGGTGCTACACAGCGTAGAAAGACTCCTGCTGCGCTTCTTTTATACAGTTCCCCATTGATGATAGAATAGCCTTTTGCTCGCCTCAGAATTTTCCTTGCTAATATTTCCTGCTGTGGTAACTCGCCTCGTGATAGGTAAGCCAGAAACGGCTCTGTCCACTCGGGAACAGCACGTATTGTGGCCACGAGCTCCAAATCCGGGTCTTGCTTAGCCACCTCTTCCTCAGACTCGGTTTTAACGGATGGCCGCCATAGCTCGTCCAGGAAAACATTGGGTGGAACCGGCTCTCTGCGCGAGCCGAGTCTGGCGAGTGCATCTGCTGCCTCGTTCTTTCGTCTGTCTATATGCTCCACCTCATACCCGGAAAAACACCCGGCAACCCTGTCCACCTCTCTGCGATATGCTGCCATAGTTGCATCTTTTCTATCCCAAGTTCCTGAGACCTGCTGTACCACAAGATCCGAATCTCCATAGCATCGTATCCGCTTGATGTTCATCTCCTTGGCTACTTTCAATCCATGCAATAATGCCTCATATTCGGCCACGTTGTTGGAACAATCAAAGTGAATTTGCAACACGTAGCTCAACTTGTCTCCTTTGGTTGATGTGAGTACCACCCCAGCTCCTGATCCCTCGTATTGCTTAGAACCATCGAAGTGCATTATCCAAGACTCGGAACTTGGTGTCATTGTGGGCATGCTAGTGTGAGTCCAATCATTGATGAAACCAACTAAAGCTTGAGATTTGATTGCTGGCCTGGTCTCGTAGTTGATGTGATAATCTCCCATCTCGATGGCCCACTTGGCTATTCTACCTGTTGCATCTGAGTTTCTGATAATATCCGACATTGGTATAGAGCTAACCACTGTTATGGGATGTTCCTGAAAATAGGGTTTCAATTTCCGGCTGGCCATAAAGACCCCGAAAACCAACTTATGCCAATGTGGGTAGCGCTGCTTTGCCTCTGATAGTACCTCGCTGACATAATATATCGGCCTTTGAACCGGGTGATGTTTTCCATCCTCTTTGCGCTCAACGACAACCACTGCGCTAACCGCCCGGGGCCCGGCCGCAATGTATAGTAGCATGGGCTCTTTAGGACCCGGGGCTGCTAAAACTGGTGCCTCAGATAACTGCTTCTTTAGTGCCTCGAACGCCTCATCCGCCTCTTGGTCCCAAACAAATTTATCGGATTTCCTCAAGAGCCGGTACAGGGGTATTGCCTTCTCTCCGAGTCTGGATATAAACTGGCTCAACGCTGCTACGCACCCTGTAAGTTTCTGAACATGCTTTGGGCTTTCCAGCTTTTTCAGACTCTGGATAGCTTTGATTTTGTCCGGGTTTGCCTCAATCCCTCTTTCTGAGACGATAAAACCGAGTAATTTTCCTGCTGGAACTCCAAACACACATTTTGTGGGGTTAAGCTTCATCTGATAATTTCTCAGATTCTTGAACGTTTCCTTTAGATCATCTATGAATGTTTCCGCTTTCCTTGTCTTAATCACCACATCATCCACATAGGCATGAACATTGCGTCCAATCTGATCCTCAAAGCACTTCTGAATGCAACGCTGGTAAGTTGCCCCAGCGTTCTTTAATCCAAAAGTCATGGTTTTGTAACAGAAAGCCCCAAAAGGGGTTATGAATGATGTTTTCTCCCAATCTTCCTTCTTGAGCTTGATCTGATGATACCCGGAATATGCATCCAGGAAGCATAATAGGTCACTTCCAGCCACTGCATCTATGATCTGATCTATCCTTGGAAGGGCAAACGGGTCCTTTGGGCAATGCTTGTTGAGACTCGTGTAATCTATGCACATCCTCCACTCATTACTTTTTTTCAACACCAGAACATGATTAGCCAACCAATCCGGGTGAAATACCTCCATGATAAAACTGGCTGTCAGTAGACGAGCAATTTCTTCTCCTATAGCTTTTCTTCTCTCCTCATTCATTTTTCTCAGGCCCTGCTTCACGGGCCTAGACTTGGGATCAACATGCAAGCTATGCTCTGCTAACTCTGTAGGGATACCCGGCATATCGCTAGGCGTCCAAGCAAAAACATCTTGATTTGAACGAATAAACTCCACGAGTGCTTTTTCCAGCTCATTGTCCAGGTTAGATCCTATAGCAAATTGCTTAGAGGGATCACCTTCAACAAAAGCCACCATCTTGGTATCTTGTGCTGCTTTGAACTTTGCTCTCTCATCCTCAGTGTTCGGCCTCTTCAATGTTGTTCTATCATCCGGGTCTACCTGAGACCGGTAATATTTGAGCTCTTCTTTCCTGCAAGCCTGCTCTGCCATTGCTGCGTCTCCTTCATCACACTCAGCTGCTATGATCCGGTTTCCATGTATGGTAATGGTTTGCTTGGGACCCGGGATCTTTAGCTGTAGGGATACGTAACACGGCCTGGCCATGAACTTGGCGTAAGCCGGCCTTCCGAATAGCGCGTGATAAGGGCTGCGCAATTTTACCACCTCGAACGTGAGCCACTCCACTCGGAAATTGTCCTTTGATTCTCCAAAGGCGACCTCCAAAGTAATCTTTCCTTCAGGGCACGCCGAATGACCCGGCACAATTCCGTGAAAAACCGTTGAACTTTTCTATAGCTGGGATTCCTTGAGACCCATGCGTAAGAAGGTTTCCCAATATAAGATGTTGATGCTACTTCCGCCGTCCATTAAGACCTTTTTCAGCTCATAACCATTAACCTGTGGCGCAACCACCAATGCTAGCACACCCGGATGTTCTATTGTTTCCGGGTGATCCCTTCTGCTCCACGTCACCTCTTGATCCGACCATCGCAGGTATCTCGGAACAGCTGAATTGACCGCGTTCACTGCTCGTTTAAGTATCTTTCTATCTTTGTTAGAAGTTCCTGTAGTATGCACGTGATATTGTCCTAACTGCTTGGGGTTAGCTTGGAAACCTCCAGCTCCTCCCTGGTTATTACCCGGGTTGCCACCTCCTGGGTTGCCTGCTGGGGGTGGGCCGTTTCCCGGGTTTCCACCTGGGCCCGGTCCTCCTCCCCGGCCTGCACCTCGCATAGCCTTGTTTACTTCCTCATTCTTCCATCTCAGTAAATCCACGCACTGCTCCAGTGAATGATTAGCCGGCCTGCCGTTCCTGCTGTGCCGCGGGCACGGCATCTTGTAGACATCCCAGTGGTTTCCTGGCCTTGGTGGCCCCTGGTAATTTCCCCCATTAAAGTTTCCTCCGTTGAAATTTCCTTCTGCTCTGGGTCTTGAAGACCCGGCCTCTGTGTTGGCGACAAACTCGGAACCCCCCTCAAACGGGCGCTTATTCTGGGTTTTTCCATTATTTCCTCCATTGTTACCCGGCGCAGATCCATTGCCGGCTCTTCCATTATTGCTCGTGTTTGCTTTTGCTTTCTTATCATCGACGTCCTCTTCTGTGCTATCCGTGGCTGCGTGCTTGTTGCATGCGTCCATTAACTCTCCCATCGTAACCTCTGAAGTATTCCGACTAGATTTCATGCGAGTTAGCTTTTGCACTAAAGGTATATACTTGCATGTCTTTGCCATAGCTTGTAATGCATCCTTTGGCTGAATATCCGTGGATGAGTGAAGTATCTCCATAACCCGGCGCACCCAGCTGCGCGCCGACTCTCCCTTCTCTTGGACACACCGTTCTAGATCATCAATAGTAAATAACTTCCTGCATGTTCCATGAAAGTGCTTGATAAACGCAGTTTTCAACTCACTCCATGACTTGATAGATCCTTCGGGTAAATTGTTGAACCACAACTTTGCTGCTCCCTCTGACATCATTAAGTACATGAACTTGGCTTGAAGATTTTCAGATGCGTTGCGAATCGACATGGCCATCTCATAGCTGCTCAACCAGGTTTCTGGATCCATAGTCGGCTCGTAGTTCACCATTTTACCCGGTTCCTTGAATTTATCCGGGAAGGCTCAGCCCTGATGTTATCCGACAGACACTTAGACCCAGCCAGATTAGTCAGTACTGGGCTCACTCGGGAAACATGCGATCCTGCGGGGGGTACGGCTGGGCGTGGCGCTGCCGCCGGCCCGTGTACCGCAGACCCGGCCGCGGCTCGCCTGGCTCTGGAACTGTCCACAATAACTTGTGCTGCTGACACTGCTGGTGCAGCCTGAACGCGGGGAGGAGGCGGCATTTGCTGCTGCTCTGCCCTCCGTCACGCTGAACTTGTTTGAATATTGCCGGTATTGCCATGTTGCCGACTGATATACGGTGTTCCATGCATTCCACTCCTATTATCCGGGTAATTGACTTGCTGAGCCACTGCCGTGCGCAATAAATCTATCGCTCGTCGGGTCTCCTCCGCATGGGGTGACTCTCTTACGGGGATGCGATCCAGTGCCAATGTTGCTACATATACATTGTCCATGGGGTTGCTGAAGTGACCTGGTGGTGTACGAAATCGTGATGGTGGTGGTGGTGCTGTGTTGCCAACTGTAACCCCTGTCTGCAACGTGGGTAACCCGTCTTGTACATTTGCCGGCTGTCCTCCTCCAGTCGCAGGCTGATGTACAGTTTCCTGATTCACAGCCGGAATTGGCTGATCCTGGGGGGTGATGAATAGCGTAGCCGGGTTTAGAACTCCACCCGTTGCCGGTAATCTCGTCTGGTATCTCTGATGCATCCTAGTCGACTCAACCCGGAGCCGGTTCTCCAAAGCTTCCAGCTCACGTTGGCGCGTGGCTACACCTTGCTTCTTTGCTTCCACATCTCTCCTTTGTTGCTCCAATGCGCGGCGTGCTACATCCAGATCCCTGGCACGTGCCGCGGCGTTTTCCGGGGTTATCACAGTAGCTAGCACCGTGGGATCCAAGATCAGATTGTTACTGAACAGAGCCGGGTGTTGTGGGTTTGAAGGACCCGCCCCTGGCGTCCTGTTCGCCATAAATCTGAACATATTCGCCTGCAACTCGCTATCCGCCGCCCGGCTAGTGACCGAAGCCGATTCTCCGTCGACCCGGGTCAGAACCGGATTTCCGTCAGCCGGGTTTTGCTGCTGGGCAGCGCTCGCGCCGCTCCGACCGCGTCCGTAGTCACGTCCCCCTGATTGAGATTGGTTGCAGGGGCCGTGTAGACCGCGACCTGGCGCGCGATGCCTGGCGAAGACTCATATTCCTCCTCATCACAGCTATCCTCCTCGTACCGGTCCTCCAGCAAGTGCAGGATAGACTCGGTATCATCTTCTCTCATGACCCGGCCGCGCGGGGTCCATGCCGGCTCCTCCGGTTGTTCCCTCTTCGTGGTTGGCTCTTCTATCGGATCTACCGTCCCGACCGATTCTTCTCCATCCGACTGAATGCAGGTCGCTTCTCCTGATACAGAATCACATTCAAAATCGTCAGGGATTGAACCGGACGTACGTACCACGCCGATGAAGACGTTGACCCGGCCAATTGTGACGACAGATCCGGATTCGAGCAGATCCGACTCTGGCCCCCAGCCGGAATCGTCCACCATCTTCTCTCCTTCGGGGTTTGTGTAGATCTCGCCAATGACGAGGTTCTTCATGTTCTCCCGAGCTTCTCCCGTGATGTAAACACCCTTGGACGTAGGCCCCACGGTGGGCGCCAACTGTCGTGGGATAATCACGGCAGACGTTACCAGGGGTAACTTATCTTGGGCCAATTCGTCTCTGGTGTTTGGGAGAGTGTTTAGCTCAAGGGAAACCATGTTAATAATCGATCCGGTAGCTCTGGCAATCAAGTCGCCGAGTCTCCGATCTAGGGTTACAATCTCAGCTCTTGGGTTACAAGGAATCCTCGAATAGCTAGTAAAAACTCGTTCTTTGTCTAATCCTAAGAGCCGGTTTATATAATACCTGGCCCCCAGGCTTCCTATCCAAGGCATACTCGGAGTCCTACCCGGTCACCGCATACAAACCCTAAGTTTCCTTATCGGAACCCACAATCCGGGTTACGAGGCCTACGCTTCTTGGGCCTTCTAGAAACTCCTTCTCCTTAAGTCGGGTCTTGCGCAGCTCCCTTTGGGCCGAGTTACACCTTGACGTTAGCCTACCGGGTTATCATCCCTCCATCAATGGTCTCCGTGGAGAAATCAAACACTACATGAAGCCATTAAAACCAGCAACTCTGTATGAGGCAGTGGAATATGCGAGGGACATGGTAAAAGGCATGCTAGCTACAGCACAAAGCCATAATAAAAGATTGAGTGCATCTTCCACGGGCAATAGAGGTTTCTCTAGTGGACAATTTTCTGCAAAACCTAGAACCAGTCTTGATAACCCACAGAAGAAGCCAGAAATGGACAAGAACAAAGGGAAACCAGAGGTGAAATATAATGAACCAGGAGCTTGCAAATATTCTGGTCAGAAATGGTTTTTCGGTCACCGTTGTCAGCGGTACAAAAGGATTAACTTAATGGCAAGTGAAAAAAATGCAAAGAATGAGGACGAGCAATACCATGACATGGTTACCACAGAAGATAGTGCTGAACAACCAGCGACTAATACCCCAGAACCAGCTATTCTTGCACAAATATCACTACATGCAGCAAAAGGGAAATGTTCCTCAAACACTTTCACTCTCAGCGTCCAAGTTGGAGGGAAACGAGTTGTTGCCTTGGTTGATAGAGGAAGCACACACACCTACATGGACATGAAATTCTATACAAAAATCAAATGTACAATTGTTAACACACCCTTAGAGAAAGTCCTAGTAGCAGGTGGAGGAGTATTGCAATCTGGTTCTTATGTATCTGACATAAAATACAAGATACAAGGGCAAGAATTCCACAACTCTTTCAGAATACTCCCCTTAAAAGGATATGGCATAGTTTTGGGTGGAGACTGGCTCTCTCAACATAGTCCAGTCAAATTTGATTATCATAGGAGAGAGATGAAAATCAACTTGGAAGGGAACAAGAAAGTCATTTTAAAGGAAACACTGAAAAAGGGGTTCAGCTTATTTCCATAGAGAAGATCGAGAATACATTGTCAAAAGGTGGCACATGTTACCCGTTATTTCCCTTCTCAGCTGCAGGCAACAATCAGGTTCATGAAGACCCAGAAATCCAACAAATTCTACATGAATTCGATGATGTCTTCGAAGAACCAACATGCATGCCTCCTGTAAGAGCTGTCGACCACTCCATTCCACTGAAACAAGGTGCAAAACCACCAAGAGTTCGACCATACATGGTCCCACACAAACACAAGGCTGAAATGGAGAGACAAATAAAAGAATTATTGGATTCTTCTGTCATCCGACACAACAATAGTCCATATGCCTCACCAGCAATATTAGTAAGAAAAAAGGATGGTACTTGGAGACTATGCATAGATTTTAGAAAACTGAACATGCAGACAATCAAGGATAAATTTCCAATTCTTGTGATAGAGGACCTATTGGATGAACTCAATGGTGATAAATACTTCTCCAAACTTGACCTCAGGTCGGGCTACCATCGAATCCGAATGCAACAACAAGATATCCCCAAGACTGCATTCAGAACCTACTTTGGGCATTTCGAGTACCTTGTGATGCCATTTGGGCTCAGAAATGCCCCGGCCACCTTTCAATCCTTAATGAACAATGTCTTTGACAAATGGATGAGAAAAATTCTGCTGGTCTTCTTCGATGATATCCTCATTTATAGCAAAACAAAGGAGGAGCACATCCAATATTTGCGCATAGTACTAGCTGTGTTGAGGGGAAACAAGTTATTTGCCAAGCAAAGTAAATGTGTCTTTGCTACACAACAAGTGGAATACCTTGTACATGTCATCTTGGCAAATGGAGTCGCCACTGATCCCTAGAAAATAATTGTTGTCAAAGCATGGCTCTTGCCACAGTATATAGCCCAATTGAGAGGATTCCTCGGACTCGCGGGCTATTAATGGAGATTTGTTAAAAACTATGGACAAATCTGCATACCATTGCATGGTATGCTTAAAAAGGATTCATTCAAGTGGACTGACAAGCAAACCGAAGCATTCCATCTCTTGAAGGACAGCCTAATCACTGCTCCAATAATGGCATTACCCAACTTTGCACTACCATTCACTTGTTATAGCAAACCGATGCATGTGGCTTAGGAGTTGGAGCTGTTCTAATGTAGAAAGGGAAGCCAATTGCTTATTATAGCAGAACATTGGGCCCCAAATTTGCAGCTATGTCGACTTATGAGAAAGAGGCATTGGCCATTTTGGAGGCATTAAAAAGGTGGTGACATTATTTCCTGGGCAGCGAGCTAATCATTAAAACAGATCAGAAAAGCTTGAGATCAGAAAGTATTTGAAGGCATTCAACACAAATTGCTACTTAAATTGCTGGAATTTAATTACCCCATCGAGTATAAAAAGGGAAGGAGAACAAAGCCGCTGATGCTCTTAGCCGAAGAGATACCATTGCCATGCCTATTACTGTAGTTCAACCTTCATGGATTGAGTCAGTAGAAAAAAGCTATTTGCACGACACCTTTTATCAGGATCTTCTACAGAAGCTTGCAATTGGCCCAACTGCACACTCCCCATTCACATTACATGGTGGAGTCATAAGACACAATGGAAGGATACTTCTAGGGAATGATACGGAGTTGAAACAACAAATCATGCATTCTCTCCATTCCTGTTCGCTCGGGGGACACTCGGGCATGGTGGCAAGTTACCATAAGCTCAAAAGGTTGTTCTATTGGCAAGGCCTGAGAAAGATATTGAAAAGTTCATTTCAGAATGTGCAGTTTGCCAACGAGCTAAAGCAGAGCACTGTCAATACGCTGGGCTACTTAAACCTTTGGATCCTCCTGACATGGCATCGCGGAATATTACAATGGACTTCATTGAAGGCCTTACGAAATCCCAAGGTAAAGAAGTAATACTCGTAGTCGTGGATAGACTGGCCAAAACTGCACATTTCATTGCTTTGTCCCACCCCTATACTGTTAACACCGGGGCCGATGCATTCATGAACAATATCTTTAAACTCCATGGTCCTCCAATCAGCATTATCACAGACCGGGATAGAATTTATACAATTGGTCTTTGGCGGAAAGTTTTCAAAGCAATGAATGTCAAATTGAACTTGAGCACAGCTTATCACCCACAAACAGGCGGTCAATCGGAAAGAGTCAACCAATGTTTGGAATCCTACCTAAGGTGCATGACCTTTCAAGAACCCAAGAAGTGGGCAGCCTTGTTACCTCTAGCCGAATGGTGGTACAATACCACACATCACTGAAGGTCACTCCCTTTCAAGCACATTTTGGTTATGCTCCACCACTCATAAGTGAGATATCAACACCTGGCCCTGAAGACACAGAAGCACGAGAATTCCTGATGGACAAACAACAACAATTGGCTCGGTTGAACGAAAACCTCACTTAAGCTCAAGCCCGCATGAAAAAGTATGCTAATAACAAGCGCACGGAAAGGACACTCCAAGTAGGGGATATGGTTTATCTTAAGATGAAGCCATACACAATGGCAGCCTTTGGAATTCTCCAAGACATCAAACTGACAAGCAAGTATTATGGTCCTTATCGCATCCTTGAAGCAGTGGGTACATTTGCGTATAAGCTGCAGCTACCAGAAGGGGTGAAAATACACCCAGTCTTTCATGTTAGTCAGTTAAAAAGCATATGGGACAACATGCCGTACCGGAGAAAGGACTTCCATTGATCACCAGCGAGGGAAAAATCAAAACTGAACCTACTAAGGTAGTGGAAACAAGATCCCTGACACGCAATGGTAGTCTGGTCACTCAATGATTAATCGAATGGGAAAATCTAGCACCAGCAGATGCATCATGGGAGGATACCAACTTCATAAAGAAAGTGTTCCCTGAGCTCTACTCCAACACAATCTATTCTTGGTTCCCTGATACTAGCACTTGAGGACAAGTGCCATTCCCAGGAGGAGGCAATGTCAGACCTCAGCTACTTTGCACATTGTCCAGACATAAGCAGATAACTCTTCGAGGGCTATGCTAGATGGACGTTCCTGATGAACCAAGTAGAAGCAACGGTCAAGATTAAGTAGCTTTTACTTTACTATTTCACCTAGCTATAATAATCGATCCCGGCCATTATAAGCCATCCCCGAGGGAAACGACAGGGTTATCGAAGATATTCCCAAAGCTATCATATTACTTTCTCCTACTTTTCTGTAATTAGGGTTCTAGAAGGCAAGGCTTGTGGCCAAGGGTTATACCCAGAAAGAAGGTGAAGACTTCTTTGATACTTACTCACCTGTTGCTAGACTGACCACTATTCGTGTGCTACTATCACTGGCTGCCTCACACGGTCTTCTCGTTCATCAAATGGACGTTAAGACGGCTTTCCTTAATGGAGAGTTGGACGAGGAAATTTACATGGATCAGCCAGATGGTTTCGTAGTACCCGGTCAGGAAGGCAAGGTGTGCAAGTTATTGAAGTCATTATACGGCCTCAAGCAAGCACCTAAGCAATGGCATGAAAAGTTCGAAAGGACTTTGACTGCTGAAGGCTTTGTTGTAAACGAAGCTGACAAGTGTGTGTACTATTGCCATGGTGGGGGCGAGGGAGTTATTCTATGTCTATACGTTGATGACATATTGATCTTTGGGACCAATCTTGATTTAATCAAGGAAGTTAAGGATTTCTTATCTCGCTGCTTTGAGATGAAGGATCTAGGAGTAGCTGATGTTATCTTGAACATCAAGCTGTTGGGAGATGATAATGGTGGGATCACACTGCTTCAATCTCACTATGTGGAAAAGGTCTTGAGTCGCTTTGGGTATAGTGACTGCAAGCCTTCTTCAACTCCATATGATGCTAGTTTGTTGCTTCGAAAGAATCAACGGATTAGTAGAGATCAACTGAGATATTCTCAGATTATAGGCTCGCTTATGTATTTGGCGAGTGCCACGAGGCCTGACATCTCTTTTGCTGTGAGCAAATTGAGCCGGTTTGTTTCCAATCCGGGAGATGATCATTGGCGTGCGCTTGAGAGAGTTATGCGCTATTTAAAAGGCACTGCGAGCTATGGAATTCACTATACCGGAAACCCGAGGGTTCTGGAAGGATATAGTGATTCTAATTGGATATCTGATGCTGATGAGCTTAAGGCCACTAGTGGTTATGTTTTTACACTTGGTGGTGGCGCTGTTTCCTAGAAGTCTTGCAAGCAGACCATCTTAACGAGGTCAACTATGGAAGCAGAACTCGCAGCATTAGACACAGCCACTGTTGAGGCAGAGTGGCTTCGTGAGCTCTTGATGGACTTGCCTATGGTTGAAAAACCAATACCCGCAATCCTAATGAACTGTGATAATCAAACTGTGATCGTCAAAGTGAACAGTTCTAAGGATAATGCAAAGTCATCAAGACATGTGAAGAGGAGATTAAAATCTGTCAGGAAATTGAAGAACTCCGGAGTTATTGCGTTGGATTATATCCAAACGTCCATGAACTTGGCAGATCCCTTCACAAAGGGTTTATCACGGAATGTGATAGATAATGCATCGAGGGAGATGGGTTTGAGACCCACGTTATGAGTTGCCCACAGTGGTAACCCACTCTATGTGATCGGAGATCCCGTGAATTAGAAGTGGGAGACAAGTTGTTGGTCGGCTGAGAGGAGAGTATCCTTATATTCTATTCCACTCCATAAAAGATGCAATACTCTCCTGATCTGTACGGTAGGTTGACATTTGTCTTAATGTGTTCCAAGTGGCTATTTATATAAGCAGAGATGTGTCCTACAGAACATCTCCTGAGGAACTCACCTATATGAGTCTGACTGTTAAACGTCGCAGTCTATGAGAATCGGGTGCTCTCTAATAAACTCATGAAAGGCCTTCGGAGTATGACGCATACGCTCCAAACCGCGGGGAAGCCTTGCGGCAGCCTAGTATCGGTTCAGACGTTGTGTGAAACGGGTATCACAGCAAACTTGTAGTTCAAGGCGTAGTCCACTATTCAAGTTGTGAACTAGTGTAGCATGATGTTCTAAGTGGAAGTTCAACTTAACAGTCTCCACTAACACCGGTATATAAGCAATGTTTTGGAACAGAGTTTATGAAATGTGCTAATGATACTTTGTGGGGGATTGTTGGAATTTTACATGGGCTCCATCATATGGGCTCACTTGGCTAGCCCATTAAGCCCACTAAAAATCCTGAAATTGTCATGGCCCATTCATGAATAATAAGTGGAGTGAGTGGGACTAAAGTTTAGTCCCACATTGCTAGTTTGAAGAGAGTGGAAGCACCTTATAAGGTGAGCCATTCTAGCTCATGTATGAGTAGGCAAGGCAAGAGGAGAGGTGTGCCACACGCGCGCTCCTCCTCCTCCGCCGCCCGCCTCGCCACGCCTCGCCTCGCCTCGTCACGACACGACACGTCACGACGCGCCGCGGGTTGCGGGAATGAGCCGAGCCGACACGTCACGACGCGCCGCGGGTTGCGGGAATGAGCCGAGCCGAGAGCGTTTATTTTGTCGATTGGGAAAACTTAATGAGTCATTAATTTGGTAATTAACGGACGCGTTAATTCCAAAACCGTTTCCGTTTCCTTTCTGGATCGTGGAGCCGAACCGACTCAGACGTGGAGTTACGCCCACGTCTCTCCCAGCCCGCATATAAATACGCGCATACGGTAAACCCTAGCCGCCACTTCGTCATACCGTTCCAAAACACTGCGCCGCCAATTCAAGTCTTCTCCATCCCTCCTTCCGGCGTGCACCGCGAGAAGGGACAGCAGGCCTCCGGAACCCCGCCTCTTGTGATCCTGTACGGGAGAGGGGCGATCAGGTTTTTGGGGAGCGCATGAGCGCGACTGCTGACGGCGACCACTTCCCCAACGACGATTTCTTCCCCGACATCGGCAACCTCTTCATCGACGACACGGCCGACGTGGACAACAACAAAGGCGGTGCCGCTACCGCTCCATCGTACGTAATTCTATTCCATCTGTATGAGATACTCCTGGAATTCTTATGTCTAGTTCTAGCTATAGATTGGATCAGTTTGTCTACTGTACTAGATCTAGATATTTGCATGATTACTGTATTTGCTACTGTCGCAATTCATCTGCTGCTATTTCGAATTAAATCATGTGCTAAATTGCTAATATATTCAACAGAACGGTGGAGAACCGTCGCCGCCTCCAGACCCGAGAGAAGATCACTTACACAGCAGGAAGAATAAAGACATAATTGCACAAGGCGAAAAGAGTGACGGAGGAAAACAATAAACACTGCCGGCGGAAGAGAAAACCCGAGACCAGACCCCGCCGACGCGAAGTAAAGCAAAGGGGGCCGAAAGGAAACAGAACTCGCCAGGGGGAGAGACGACCAGGCCGAAAAGAAACCCACCACCAGTCCACCACGCGAACCGACAGAGCACCCGCAGGCACACGCGTCCCACATGCAAACACACGGGCAAAACCGACGCCGCGACAGGCCCACAAACCAGAAAGACAAAACAACCGTGCAAAGGCAGTCCACACGGAGGCAAAAAACGCACCGGCCGACACGCGGACCCAGCAGGGAAGACAGAACGGAGAAAAGATCCACCGGCCGACACCCGGGCCGAATCTAGGACGCACCAGGGGGCAGCGATTCCTCCCCATTTAGAGAAGAAAAAGATAACAAAGAGTGATGCTTCTAACTAATCTTTCGACCCTTTTGAAACAACAGGTTTGTATCAGAAATAAATAATTAGGGATTCAAATGTTTATCAAACGAAAGCGTTTTATATTTCAGAATATCTAGATATGAGGCATAAAAGGAATTATGGCACAAAAAAGATAAACCAAATTTTATAACTTGAATAGTACGTTATTAGGGGATGGCCTCCGTCTACCATACATAGCTGGAACTTAAACTATACAAATGAGGAGATCAATTTGTATGATTAGTGTTACCTAAACAGTAAACACAAATATTTTTTCGCCTTGAGGTAGACCAGTTGGTTCGAGTTCTTCGAAGGTGAAAGGCTCCACCAGCCACATTGTCAGGTTGTGGGCGTCGAATAATTCAGCGAGCACTGAGCAAAGCCCACACGCACAATCTTGTGTTCCACAGCGGGGTGGGTGGACACGAGCAAGAGCTCTGGCAATGCCATGAGGAGGTATTGAGGATGGCAAGGATGAATTTGACCGCCACGTCCTGCACCGATTTGTCCCGGTATTATAACTTTCACATAAATCAGAAGAGCCGGTCATCTGCAATTGCCATTGCCAGCCCCAGGCTCAAGCTTGTGCATCAGGTGGCGAGGTGCTGCTCGTCGTGTCCCAGGTTGCAGCTCACCGTGGTCTCCACGGAGAGGCCCATCCATTTATTGCAGCGCCCCATGCACCCCGGAAAGATGAACCGGTTGGACGTCTCCTCGGTGACATGATCGAACACAGATGTACTCCCTCCGTTCATAAATAGATAACGTTTATTTGTCCAAAAGCGAATGTATGTAGACATGTTTTAGTGTCTACATACATCTCTTTTGGACAAATGAAAATCATCTATTTGTGAATGGAGGGATTACATGAATTCTTCTTTGGTACACCTCGCTCAAGCAGTGTCTCTGCATGCATCCTTGCAGAACACTAGGTTGCAGATGGTACCGCGTAGCAACAACAACCTTCTTTACATGTTCTTCTTTCTCATCGTCCACGCCTCCAGGTAATATCCCATGTGCGCCTTTGTCGTGGTCTTGTCGTCCTGGGCCTTGTCACCGAAGTGAATAACCTGACCAGCAACAGCTGCCGCCATAGTCGCCTGTATGGACTTCCCCTTGTGCTCGTTCACCCTGCATGTATTCGGAAAGTATTAGTTGAGAATCATGGATCAAGAGTTGGATTTATCCATTCAAAATGATGGAGAGATATACTCTGGGCCCTCTCGGTGATATCACATCGACACCGCTTGCAAGCACGTGATATGATCACAAGGATGTCATATCACGGAAACGAGAAAAAAGTACTTGTCAGTTAACGAGATTGAACAAGGTATGGTTGATACCAATGATCGAATCTCAGACAAGTAAAATATCGCGAGACAAAGGGAATAGTTCACGACGTTGATGGTTCACACGATCACAATAGTCATTGTTGAATATATAGGAGTCATCACGGATCTCCAGATCCCGCTAATGATTATTGATCGGAGAGGAGTCTTGATCATGTCTATATTATTCGCGAACCGTAGGGTGACACACTTAAGATTTGATGACGCATTTGAGAGGATACGTAATATCGAAGAATATTTTGGGCAGCACCGAAATTGTTTCGAGGAAAATTGAAATAGTTCAAGGTGTTTTTCGTCGAATGGTTGTTAATATAATTAACAAATGATTCGAGGTGCTATATGCAAATGTTTGTTAATAGAATTAACAAATGCTGAAATAAATAAATATTTTTATTATTATTTATTAAAGAAAAACTTGGATTTTCTAAGTGGGAAACAAAGGAAAGATGAGAGGATGTGAGTGGAGTGTCCACTCACATGAAGAGGGAAGAGGTGAGAGCACCACCATGGCTGGCCGCACCCCACCCTTGGGCTGCCCCCTCTCCCTACAAAAGGAGGGTGAGGGCTCCTCCTCCTTCACACACTTGCTCACCTCACTTCCTCCCCACCCGCTGCTCAATTTCATGGTCTCCGGCTTGGCCAAGCCCTGACCGTGGGATTATTCACCACCACTACGACGTCGTGTTGATGGAGTTCCGGAGGGTTCTCTACTTCCGCCTCCCTGCTGGATCGAGGGAACGGAGGTCGTCATCAACCGTACGTGTGACCGATCACGGAGGCACCGCCGGAATGCGGTGCACATCTTCTCGCTCTCGGGATCGGTGTGAGTACGACTACGCCAACAACGAGATTTTATCTCGTAACGCTTCATGTCTTAGAGGGTATGTTCTTCTTAAGACTCTCTCTATGCCCGTGCTTTCATCTCCTAGATTAGATCTTGGCCTTTCAGGTGTCTCTCGCGTAGGAATTTTTTGTTTTCTATGCAACGACACCTTCAGTGGTATCAGAGCCGGTTCTATGCGTAGATGTTTTGTACGGGTAGAACACATAGGTGTATGTGGACGTTGATGATCATGTTATTGCCTCCTTGAGTATTTTATGATCTTAGTGGCATAGTTGGATGAAGCTGCCCTAGACTAAGTTTACGTGTACTATGTACGCGAGAATTGTCTCACTTGTGGCTAAGGGGGTGTCCGTTTCTCCAACTATAGTTAAGATCTAATCTACGAAGGGTGTTAAAAATGTGTTTATCAACGTTGTGGTGATGTTCGTAGGTATGAACGGTTCTATCCTCGAAAGCCCTAAGCCACGTAAAATATGCAAAAAAAACAAAATTAGAGGCGTCTAACTAGTTTTTGCTGGGCATGTGATGTGATATGATTTATATTACAAATTTGATTATGAGATTATCTCTTTTATAAATTATTGATATACCGGAAGGTATCCATATGGTTGTCTTATTATTGATGGACAATCAAGATGGAGGTGCCATGGAGATTGGTACCACGTCGGTGGAATGATGGAGATCATACCATGATACATATGATGGAGATCAAGTGTAAGAAGGACCATATCATATCACATTATCCTTACATGTGATGTTAATCCTTTTTATGCATCTTATTTTGCTTTGATAGCGATGGTAGCATTATGAGATGATCCCTCTCACTTAATATCAAGATAATAATGTGTCCTTCTTTAGTATGCACCGTTAAGAAAATTCGTCGTTTCGAGACACCACGTGATGATCGGGTGTGATAGACTCAACTTCACATACAACGGGTGTTTTCAAGCCTAGCATGTACAGACATGGCATTGACACACACGCAATAATACGGTTCTACTTGGCGATCCTAGCATGTACATACATGGCCTCAGAATACGTAACCGAAAGGTAAAGCATGAGTCATATGGATGATATGATGAACATGTCGATGTTTGCCTTTGAAACTACATCATCTCACATGATGATCGGTTTTGGTGTAGTGAATTTGGTTCGTGTAATCACTAAAGACGACTAAGAGAGATGGTGTTTTTTAGTGGGAGTTCATGGAATAATTTTGAATTAACTTGAACTTATTGTAGTATTGATTGGTATCCACAAAACTACCTTACACTTAGATTGTTAATTGAGATATAACTGTTATGATCTGGTAAAAATCATTTAAGATTGGTACCGTATTAGTGAAATTTAAAATTGAGTCCTATTGTAGATTTTCGGTATTTCCTACCTAACTCCATATGATTAATGATTGATTGATCTAGAGAGCAAATAATTCCTACTTAGATGATCTCTTGTGTAAATTATTGATATACCGAAAGGGATACATATGGTTGTCTTATTATTGATGGACAATCAAGATGGAGGTGCCATGGATCTTGGTGCCACGCCGGTGGAATGATGGAGATCATACCGTTATGCACAAGATAGAGATCAGGTGCAAGAAGAACTATATCATATCACATTATCCTTACATGTGATGTTAATCCTATTTATGCATCTTATTTTTCTTAGATAGCGACGGTAGCATTATAAGATGATCCCTCTCACTTAATATCAATATAATAATGTGTTCTTCCTTAGTATGCACCGTTAAGAGAGTTCGTCGTTTCGAGACACCGCTAGATGATCGGGTGTGACAGACTCAACGTTCGCATACAACAGGTGCTGACAAGCCTAGCATGTACAGACATGGCCTCGGAACACACGCAATACTACTGTTCTACTTGGCGAGCCTAGCATGTACAGACATGGCCTCGAAACACTAACCGAAAGGTAAAGCATGAGCCATATGAATGATATGATGAACATGTCGATGTTCGCCTTTGAAGCTACATCATCTCACGTGATGATCGGTTTTGGTGTAGTGAATTTAGTTGGTGTAATCACTAAAACGACTAGAGGGATGTTGTTTTTGAGTGGGAGTTGATGTAGTAATTTTGAATTAAATTGAACTGATTTATCATGAACAGCCAATCAAAGTGAATTTGCACAAATTGTAGTATTCATTGGCATCTAGAAACTACCTTACACTTAGATTGTTAATGGAGATATAACGGTTATGATCTGGTAAAGCCATTTAGATTGGTACGGTATTAGTGAAATTTAAAATCGAGTCCTATTGTAGATTTTTGGTATTTCCTACCTAGCTCAATATGGTTAATGATTGATTGATCTAGAGAGCAAATAATTCCTACTTAGAATACAGAGTCGTGGTTGCTTTCGTATTACTTTATCTTCAAAAGAATGTTTTGTTGATCAAGGTGATTTAGGAACTGAAAAGAGTTGTTTTCAGAAACAATCAAGTGAAAGATATATTGATATCTAGAAACTTATTTGTAGCAACATGACTGAGTATAGTTTAGTGTGACAATGTATGCTTATATTATTTGAATATATGCAATGATTGAAGACGCTAGGCGTTTGAATATTCCAAGCAATTGGACGCTAAACATTATCCTCTAAATCCTTCCTTCGAGCTATAGTAGCTTAATCATAAAATTGTTATGATGGGATGGATTAAAAGGTATATGTAAAAATCGTTTACCTTGCTTGGAGATTGCTAAGAGTGGAATCTAGAAGAAAGCTATTAATATGGTGATATTAGTAGAACAATCAAACTCAAAGTATGACTCAATGGGTGATAGTATATGACTAACACGACAAGGAAAATGTGCTAGTATGACTAGCATTGTTTGATGTTGAATGATTCTTCTGTAAAGGAAAGGGAATATTGAAAATAGAATTACAAAAGGTATATGGCAGAAAAAGAAGATAACTGGAAAAGTCCAGCTCAGGAGTATATGCTTGATATACAAGTTATAGATGTATTACTAGTTAACAAAGTATTTTTGGGTATTTTTATACCACATTGGTTGGTATGAGTTGTCATACAAAGCAACGCAATGCAAGAAATACAAGGGCCTAAAAAAACTAGCAATAGATGTGAATCAATTATGACAAGAACAGAAATAAAGTGTTATTATGTTCATTGTCGTATCGAACTAAACATTCAAGATTTATTTTAAAAACTTAATAAGTTGTTATTTTGTTCTGATCTTTTGTGAGAACAAAGAAGATTGTTCAAACTATGACCATATTCCATAATTAATGGATATGTTGATATAAATCATGTTGGTAAAGTAAACATCTATAAGACTAAATGCTAAATGTTGCAAGACGTAAAAGAGTTTCAATTAAATTGTGACACCACCATTTTAGTTCATGTCGGAAAGGAAAACATGAAGGAACTCCATATTGATGGACTTCCGGAGTCATTTTGTTTTGAATAAATTGACGCGTGTGAGACCTCTTCCAAAAGATGAATAGAATTCCGTTCATAGGACAAAGTAGAATGGACGACTAATTTAATGAAGATTGTACATATTGATGTATATAGTTCATTATGTATAATCATGTGTGGTGGATTAAATTTTACTTCATAAAATTTTGTCGATGATTTGAGTAGATATGTTAGTATATCTATTTAAAGAGAACGGAGTTTGATATTTTGAATTGGTTCAAATGGTTGTTAATATGAAGTAAAAAATCAATGTAACAAGATAATCAAGTATTTATGATTGGATCATAAAGGATAAAGTTTGAGTTACAAGTTTAGCAAAACATCTGAGAAGATGCAGAATTGTTCTACAACTAATATTTCTCGAATTACCCCACATTAGTTTGGAGTATTCAAGAGACAAAATCAAACCTTGTTGGACATGATAAGATTAATAACAATGGCATTATAATTTTGTAGTTTATACATCAGAGAAAACCTCTTTTACGCTGAATAGAGCACCATCATGATCCGTTGAAATTGGTAGCATATAAGATATGGTTTCAGTAATTACCCGATTTGTCTTTCTCTTAAGTTTTGGTATGCATAACATGTGTAAAATGTTTACAACCAAAATAGGTTAAATATATGTTTATAAGGTTATCCCAAATAAAACATTAGGTATTTCTCCTATCACCGAACCAAAAGACAAATGTTGTTTGTCAGAAAGGGTTGATTTCTCGAGAAAGTAGTTCTTGCGAAAAAGTGAGTGGGAGGACAGTACTAACTCAACGAGATTAGAGAATCTTTTTTATTATGTCGAGAGTAGCGCAGCTGTGGAAGTTGTTCCAGGGTTTCCTATTTTGACAAAGTAGAAGACACTACATGTGTTGTAGATACTTCGAATGAGTTTGCGAACTGAACCACAAAAGTCCTAAAACTTGGTACTTAGACCAACTTATGGTTTAAGAGTGAAGTGTTGTTTTGAAAACAAAAGGAGCTGGACCTTATAAAGGAAGCAAATGATGGGCCCTGACTTCGTAAAATTGACTATGGGTCATTATATCCGCCATAGCATCCTTGTATGAATATCAAGTATGTGACTTGTTAGTCCTTTCGATACGCATGATGCCTAACGATAGCAAAAGGGTCTATATAGTGACAAAGACATGGATTTTACATCCTTTGAAAGTAATACTTATCGAAAAGTTGTTTTTGACGAAGTTCAAAACGTTGACTACTACAAGATTTTGATCTTCCGTAGTGATGCTTTAGTCTTTGCGGATAGTTCTAGCAAAAGTTACATATTATGATATGGCAGTTGAATAACAAAAACAACTCTCCTCTCGAGGAAGTTTGATCGAGGATGTGTACTTGACACGGTCTGAGAGTTTTGTAGAATTCAAAAGGTTGTTGGAAAGATATGAAAACTTCAATGGTTGAAGTGAGCATAACGAAGTAGGAATCTTTACCTTAATGAAGTTATCAAAAGAGTTTGATTCCATCATGAACGATAAAGATGCTTGTAAAGTTACAAGAAATTAAGTGGGAGCGCTATAACATATTTCCAATGCTTCGTGTAGATGACATATGGTTGATTGGAAAATATGTATTTTAAATTAACACGGTTAAGATTTTTATATTGATGAAAGGCTTAGAAGATATTGGGCATCGATATCCATAAGAGATGGATTTAAGCGCCTAATATGGTTGAGCCAAATTACATAGATGAAATATTGAAGTAAGTCAATATCGAAATGACAAGGAGTTCTTGTCACATGGAAAATAATTTAGCAAGATTCAAGTGTTTTGACACATGATGAGCATCATTGAAAATGAGATTTCTAAGTCATGTTTCCATGCTATGTACACAACCATATGAGTCATATGCTATAAATTGTTAGCAGGATAATTCATATGATGATTAGACAACAGTGGGAGAGATCCTTGTGTCATTTTAGAAATGCTAAGGATGTGCTTTCCTATATAGTAATGACAAACTATTTGTTGTAATATGTTACACTAATAGTCTTGTCATATATTCAAATAAATTTATCTCAGTTAAAAATTTGTGATGAAGGGTAGCACAATAGGCTGGAAGAAATTTCCATGCTGGATTTGAAAGAATTTCAAAATTAAAGTATTGTGACGGATACTACAAAGGCTAAGTATACCGTTGTGTTGACAACAAATAATAAGAGTATTTTGTGTCAAGGAGTTCTTTATTGAACTTGGTGAATTTCCAAGAATGATGACACTATGAAGCTACATTTTCACAATGTTAGTAACATTGGTTTAAGCTGAGGAATTAAGGTTTCACCAGTTGACCAAATATATACAAAGCCATCTCATTAGAGAATGAGTTATGCGTGTAGACGCAAAGAACATGCAAATACAATAGGACCTGAACAATTCAGATCTTTTTGATGATGTTTACCACATGCGAAGCATGGTAATAACACTGGAATGCCATATGTTAAGTGCTTACGGACTAGATTATTGACTCTAGTGCAAGTGGAAGACTGAACGGAATATGCCAGAGAGGCAATAATAAAGTGGTTATTATCTTATTCCTTGTTTATGATAAATATTTATTTCTCATGCTATAATTGTATTAACCGGAAACGTTGATACATGTGTGTTTAATAAACAAACAATGGTTCCTAGTAAAGCCTCTCTTTTAACTAGCTCGTTGATTAATAGATGATCAAGGTTTCCTGATCATGAACATTGGATGTTGTTAATAACGGGGTCATGTCATTAGAATAATGATGTGATGAACATAGACCCAATATCAAGATAACAATACGATCAAGTCATTTAGTTTATATTGTTATATCTTGCGTACGAAGTAACTTATTCCTTAGACCATGAGATCATGACAATCACTGGTACCGGAAGGGTGCTTTGATGTCATCAAACGTCACACCGTAACAGGGTGACTATAAAGGTGTCGTTAGGTATTCAGAAAGTATTAGTTGAGGACCATGGATCAAGAGTGGGATTTGTCCATCCAAAATGACGGAGAGATATACTCTAGGCCCTCTCGGTGATATCACATCGACACTGCTTGCAAGCACGTGATATGATCACAAGGATGTCATATCACGGAAATGAGAAAAGAGTACTTGTTAGGTAACGAGATTGAACAAGGTATGGTTGATACCAATGATCGAATCTCGGACAAGTAAAATATCGCGAGACAAAGGGAATAGTTCATGACGTTGATGGTTCACACGATCACAAGAGTCATCGTTGAATATATAGGAGTCATCGCGGATCTCCAGATCCTGTTGTTGATTATTGATCAGAGAGGGGTCTCGATCATGTTTATCTTATTCGTGAACCGTAGGGTGACACACTTAAGGTTCCATGAGGCATTTGAGAGGATATTGAATATCGAAGAATATTTTGGGCAGCACCGAAATTGTCTCGAGGAAAATTGAAATAGTTCAAGGGGTTTTTTGTCGAATGGTTGTTAATAGAATTAACAAATGATTTGAGGTTCTATATGCAAATGTTTGTTAATAGAATTAACAAATGCTGAAATAAAGAGATAAAAAAATTATATATTTATTAAAGAAAAACTCTTGGATTTTCTAAGTGGGAAATAAAGGAAAGATGAGTGGATGTGAGTGGAGTGTCCACTCACATGAAGAGGGAAGATGTGGGGGCACCACCATGGCTGGCCGCACCCCACCCTTGGGCTGCCTCCCTCTCCCTACATAAGGAGGGTGAGGGCTCCTCCTCCTTCACACACTTGCTCACCTCACTTCCTCTCCACTCGCTGCTCAATTCCATGGTCTTCGGCTTGGCGAAGCCCTAACCGTGAGATTCTTCACCACCACCACGCCGTCGTGCTGCTAGAGTTACGGAGGATCCTCTACTTCTGCCTCCCCTCTGGATTGAGGGAACAGAGGTCGTCATCAACCGTACGTGTGACCGATCACGGAGGCACCATCGGATTGCGGTGCACATCTTCTCTCTCTCGAGATCGGTGTGAGCACGACTACGCCAACAACGAGATTTGATCTCGTAACGCTTTGTGTCTTCGAGGGTATGTTCTTCTTAAGACTCTCTCTATGCACGTGGCTTTCATCTCCTAGATTAGATCTTGGCCTTTCAAATGTCTCTCGCGTAGGAAATTTTTTGTTTTCTATGCAACGACCACTTCAGTCACTTAATAGCTATGCAAACCATGAAGAGAGAACAACATATTAATAATAAACAACATGAAGCATAACTATTTGTAAGATTTTAGTATTCATAATAAGATCTGATAAAGTGGTATCTCGCTTTCCCTTATGTGTGGGGCAAAACATAAATGCCAGGGCACCTCTGAAGTTCAAGGGAAGAATAGAAGTAAAGATATCAATGATGCAAGTATCAAGATTATACCACAATCAACCGTGCTTTGGGACAAACACATCACACTAAGAATGACAATTATGCTCTCAAGAAAGTGCTCAAAGAATATGGTGGAGACTCAACATAAAAGTAAAAGAAAGGCCCTTCACGGAGGGAAGCATGGATCACTCATGTGCTAGAGATTTTATTTTATTAAACAGAGGTATTGAAAACATTTTTAAGAGAGGTGTATGCTTATGTCAACGAATGGTAAACAGAAAATACAGTACGTCACAAGCCAACTGGATTCACAAGAGCGGCTCCCATGTGAAGGACGCAACTGGGTAGAAGGTCATCCATATTTCTCTTTTGTTTACACAATTATGCTTTGACTGATAAATCAGGGGCAAAAATAGTGAAGAGAATTTGTGTTATTAATTTGGGAATGGGCACCCCGCTGCCAGCTCTTCTATCTGTGGATAAGCGGATGAAGCCACTAGTCCAGGGTGTGAAATCCAATCAACAAGTGAGATAAAAAATCTCTATTTACGTCCTCATGAGATAAAAAAAGGGGCACAAAACAGGAATAATTTTTAGAAAGTTTTAAAGGTACCACATGAGCAATTTACTTGGAGTGGCTTTGAAATACCGCATGTAGGTAGGTATGGTGGACACATTTGGAAAACTTTGGTTTTTGGGAGTTGGATGCACGAGTAGAGCTCATACTCAGTACAGTTGAAGGCTAGCAATAGACAGGGAGCGACAATCAAGAGAGCAACAACTATCATAATCATGTTTGCGACAAAGTAAAATTAACTGAGGCATAAAATTGATACTATAACTCTGAGGCAAAATAAATCATCGAGGCTTATTGACTTTTTGTTTTCAGTCTTAGCATGCGTGAGCATGTGCCAAGTCGATTAAAATGAAACAGCCAGAGGAGGCTACCACAATGTCATATCCTTCTACGAATAGAACAATGCGAACAAATATTTATACGACATGTCATTAACTATTAATAAATTGGAACAAAACATGAGAGAGCACGAACAATTAAGAAACCATTAAGTCGCATATATCTTATAGGAAAAAACTAAGCATTCTCACATAGATGGATATATGTACAAAAATGAAAGCAAATAGAGTTCATACCAGCCTCTTGCCACAAGTTGAATTGTCATAGATCGTCATTATTGCTATTCACTTGTGGCTTAAATAATATATAATAAAAACCAAGCTCCAATGGAGTCACGGACGACTGTTGAACTCTGCAGCAAACTTTACAAAACAAAAGAAGAACAACAAATATTTTTGGGATTTTTCAATGAAAGCACGAGCAAAAGAGAACAAGCAAACAGAGCAAAATCTTTTTGTTTTTTTTGAAATGAGACAAGAATAAAATAAAGCAAGCAAAGAAACAAAACAAAATATTTTTGCGTTTTTGAATATTAAAATGCACCTAAAGGATAAAGCAAACCAACTAAAGAAACAAATAGAGAGAAACAACAGAAATATTTTTGGTCTTTTTGTGTTTTGGAAAGCGAAAACAAAACAATAAAAACAAGAGAAATGAAAGAAAACGAAAACAAACGAAAGAAACAAAAAGAAGCGAAAGAAGCGAAAACATGGATATACAAAGAACCGACAGAACATGGTATATAAATGATTGTGATGTCGGTATACCTCCCCCCAAGCTTCGGATTTTTGCCTAAGTGGAGATCAATCATGGCGCGTGAAGTGTCCCCACCATGGTGGGTCATCCCTCGCATGGTCGTACTCGGGCGCATAAGAGGAAGGTGATGCAGCGGGTGCATAGTCATAGCCCGGGTGCTGATATGGAATTCCCGTGGCGTCGTAGGGCTGGACTAAATCACTATCGTCCCCTTCTCCGGCGTCCTCCCCTTGCTGGGGGTGATTCTCAAGGTATGTGTCCATCTCACTCTCAGAAAGCTGCCATCCTTGCCTGCCATTAAGATCAAACAAAGGGGGTGCAGGCAAAAGTACTTCCCTAACAATTTTAGTAACTCTCCACCTAGATTGTTTGGAGAAATTTATTTCAAAACATAAGTTGTGCAAGTGGGTATGGGTAGAAATAAACTTATGTTGAACCATGGAAAGAAGATTATACCTCTCTATAGGAAACTGCACGGCTAGAGGGTGTGGCTCCAAACCATGCAAAGCTAGCAAGCGCGAGGCAATAAGGCCTCCACAACTCCGCCCTTATCACGGTTATGTGTGAGACGGTAAGCAATCAAAGCGCCAAAGTTATAAGACCTATCACATCTTAAGGCAGCTGCAATAAATGCCAAATCATAGACAGATAGGTTGCTGGCAGTTTTTCTAGCTAACACACATTTAGAAATAAAATAGGCAAAGTATCGAATGCTAGGGAGTTGGATTTCTCGAATTTTACCACTCTCCCATGTGAAGCTTCTGCTTGGCAATTCTCTCCATATAAATCCAGTTGTGGTTTAGCCTGCCCACTTATCTTCTCACAAGAACCCCACTCTGGTACCTTAATAACTGCACAAAAAACACTTAAAGGCAGGCTCACAGCTTTATTGTAAATTTTATAGTGGACCATTGGGTTAGTTGAAGACAACTTAAAACAAAAATCCTGCACCACATACATAGTTAGTTTCACATGTTGGATAGGTTCATCCTCAATGAAACGGTCCAAGCCTGCATTCCGCACAAGAGTGTTGAAATCCTGCAAAATTCATGTAATTCGCATAAATTCCTGACACGGATAGATTGATGGGAACACTTTCTCTTCGCGGTGCACAAGCATGACCTTATGCAACTCCAACTCATGTTGGTTTAGTTGATAAGCATTGTGCTCCATCTCTGAAATTTTTCAACAATCATCACAAAAATTAATTTCAAGCAACTATAAGGTGGAGACTACCATAGGGACTTATATGAGAGCTAAAAATACATCACAAATACATTATTTCTACTCAAATCAAGCATGCAACTTCACATAAGCTGTCACCTACAATACCAAAATACTCAACAAATACTTCACTAAACAAAATTCTAGTTGGATCAGCGGAGGAGTCACATACCGGAGATCAAACACACCAAATATCAGCACAAATGATGGGCTGAAGAAGGAGATCAAAAATCTAGAGGGAGAACAGAAAGAACACGGGTTCCAGGAAATGTTTTCACTTTGTGAGGTGAGACAGAAGACTTTGGCAGGGGAGAGAGTTAGTGGGGGGCCAGGAGGGCCCCACACCAGGGGCTGGCCGCGCCACCCTATGGTGTGCCTGACTGGTGGGTCCCCCTGAGGTCTCCCAGGTGGCTCTCTACCTCATATTTTACGTAAAAATTTATTATAATTTTTCTGGAATTTTTCGAGAAACTTTATTTTTCGGACTTGTTCAGAGTTTTAATAACTAATAATATTTCTGGAAAACAAAATTGAAAAGGTGGAAAAAAACCAAAACCAGCACTGCAGAGGTTCTATGACACTTTAATGGAAGAATATCCAAAGAAAACAAAGGTGATAGTGGTGAAAACAAAAGTATGGATGGTGAAAACATGCATAACCTCATAAATCAGAGTGAAAATATCAGGAAAACATGCGGAAAACATGATTGTACTCAAGTAGCAATGTTATAACAGAAGTAAACAAGGTGAAAACATAATGGGGAAGGTGAAAACATAGTGAAAACATTGTCCTCTTCATTCAAAATCATTTTGTTAACAAGGGTGATCAAGTCTTGTTACCAGAATAATTTTCATACGAAGAAAAACTTTGCTAATCACTAAATAATTATGTTACATCAACCTTGATAGGCATAGTCCCAATCATAATAATTTCATATTATTTTGGTGGTACTGGAATGGGACAATAAAATTCTACAATCTTGATGGTCTCAATATTTTCAATTGAATTTAGACCACATTTCTTATCAATCTTCTTCGGAAAATAAATAGTGTGCTATTTCTCATTAACATTAAAAGTAACTTTTCCTTGATTGCAATCAATAACAGCCCCTGCAATATTAAGAAAAGGTCTTCCAATAATAATAGACATATTATCATCTTCAGGCATCTCCAACACAACAAAGTGAGTTAATATCACACAATTATTAGCAACTTGAACATGAACATACTCACATATACCCACAGGAATAGCAGTGGACTTATCATACATTTGCAAAGATATCTCAGTTGGTATCAACTTTTCTAGGAGGAGTCTTTTATAGAGAGTAAAAGGCATGACACTAACTCCAGCTCCCAAATCACACAAAGAAAGTCTAACATAATTTTTTTTAATAGAACAGGGAATAGTTGGTATACCAGGATCTCCAAGTTTCTTAGGAACCTTGCCATTAAAAGAGTAATTAGCAAGCATAGTGGAAATTTCCTCATTAGGAATCTTCCTTTTGTTAGAGACAATATCTTTCATATACTTTGCATAAGGAGGCAATTTAATAGCATCAGATAAAGGAATTTGCAAGAACAAAGGTTTCATCCATTCACAAAACTTGTTATTGTGTTCTTCTTCTTTTGATTTGTGTTTCTTATTAGGATAAGGCATTGGTTTTTGTACCCAAGGTTCTCTCTCATTACCATGTTTATTAGCAATAAAATCTTCCTTAGTGCACCTTGTATTTTTTGTTTGCCTTTCAGGTTCCTTTTCAATTTCTTCTTTATCAGAAGCATCATTCTTTTCATTACCACTTTCAGTTTCAGCATCACAGATAGATATACTATTAGGATCTTTAGCAAGTTCAGAGGATTTTACAACAGTTTTATGTTTTTTCTACCTTTTCTTCTTAGTATGAATAACATCATTGTTAGTTTGTTGAGAATCCTTTTCAATTCTTTTAGGATGTCCTCAGGATATAAAGGATCTTGTGTAGCAATACCACTTCTAGTTCTTATTTCATAAGCATGTTTTTCTTTAGAAGCATTAACTAGCAAATCTTTTTGCACTTTAGCAAGTTGATCAATTTGATTTTGAACCATTGAAAATGTTTAACAACCATTTTAACATCATTAGAGGTTCTTTCTATAATACCATGCAAATTATCAATAGCTTTATAGTTTTCCATTAGGTGATTTTGTACTCTCATATTAAAATTATCTTTTTTAATAACATAATTATAAAATTCATCTAAACATTGATAAGGAGGTTTATTATAGGGAATATCTCTACTATCAAATATGGGAGAGAGTGTACCTCAATGGTGGATGAGTGAGGGATTGGCTTACATAATTCTTCTATAGGTGGAAGATTCTTCACATATTCAGATTTAATACCCCTCTCTTTAAGAGAATTCTTGGCTTCTCTCGTCACTTCATCATTTAATTCAACCATTTCCCTCTTCTTGGGTGTTGGTGTTGATACTGGAGTAGGGATCGGCTCAGCTTCTTCTGGAGTTCTTTGCCTAAAAACACAACCAGCACAACTATCCAGGTATGTCCTAGATTCAACAGTTAGTCCATTATAGAATATATCAAAAAGTTTATTATCTTCTAGCTTATGCACATGTGTAGCCCTAACTAAAGAACAAAACCTTGCCCAAGATACATGCAATTTCTCTCCTTCCAATTGCTTGAAATTAAATATATTTTGTAAAGCAGCATGTTGAGCACTAGCATGAAAATATTTCTTAAACAAAGCATGAACCAAAGCAATAGGACTATTAATAGATCCCGGAGACAGATTATTAAACCAAGTTTTAGCTTCATCTTTTAATGAGAAAGGGAATATTTTAGTAACAAAGTAACTATGTTTCTTAAAATCATCAGAGAATAAACTACTCAAAGAGGAGAGCTCATTCATATGTTTCATAGCACTTTAATTTTTAGTACCACAAAAAGGTTCTTTCTCAACAATAGATATATAAGATAAATCAAGATAGAAATCATAATCCTTATCCCTAATATTAATAGGAGAAGTGGCAAACGTAGCATCAGGAGTTAATTTATATTTAACAGCACAACTTTCAATAAGACTTATAACAGCATCTTTATCCTTCATAGCATGTATTTCATCAATAAGATTATCATTAAGTTCAATATAGGAATCATCAAAATCATCACTAGGATTCTCTCTAAACTCGGGTGAAACAACAGGAGTAACAGGATTTTTATCAAGAGTTTCAGTGTTTGCAATATTTTTAGCTTTAACAATAGTAGCATCTAAGAAAGGACCGAGAGAACCACTCTCATCAAGCACAGTAGAAGCATCATCAAAAGTATCAGAAGTATTTTCAGATTCAACAGAAGTAGCATGTGTACCATGTGTATGTGGTGGTGTAAGTAGCTTACTCATAACAGACGGTGAATCAAGAGCAACAGAGGTGTTCAGAGTTGTACCTCTTCTTGTAGTGGATGGTAATATAGGAACCCTTCCATCACGAGTCTTACCCATGATGAATGATTAGCAGTAGATAATAGTACTCTCCGGTGAGCTCGCAAATAAAGCTATGCTCCCCGGCAACGGCGCTAGAAAATAGTCTTGATGACCCACAAGTATAGGGGACCGCAATAGTCTTCGAGGGAAGTAAAACCCAAATTTATTGATTCGACACAAGGGGAGCCAAAGAATATTTGTGAGCCTTAACAAGTGAGTTGTCAATTCACCTGCAAGTGAAAGTGGACTTGTTCGCAGTGGTTTATCAGTAGTAATAGTTTTATAGTAGCAGCAGTAGTGAAATAATAACAACAGTGAAATGAAAACAACAGCAATAGTGTTTGACATAAACAGTGTAGGCATAGGGATAGATGAACGGTCGTTGCATGGATAAGATAGTTCATATAATAATCAAGACATGGGCATTGCAGATAAATAAGATAAAGCATCCCGGATGGATGAACGGGCGTTGCATGGATAAGATAGTTCATATAATAATCAAGACATGGGCATTGCAGATAAATAAGATAAAGCATCCAAGCACTAAGTAACCATATGCATGTGTTCCGTAAATAGTCATACGTGCTCGCAATGAGAACTTGCACAACATCTATTGTCCTACCAGCCCGTTTTCAGCGGGGTCTCAAGGGAACTACTAGTAATTAAGGTGTTCCTTTTAATAGAACACGGGAGCAAAGAATTAACACTATGTGAACACATGTGATCCTCACATCACAGCCATCCCCTCCGGTTGTCCCAATTTCTGTCACTTCGTGGCCTCGGGTTCCGGACAACGATATGTGTAAACAACTTGCGTGTATAATCAAGAAACAATAATTATCATCATGATTCAATAACATGTTCAGATCTGAGATCATGGCACTCGGGCCCAAAGTGGAAAGCATTAAGCACAACAAGTTGCAACAATGTCAATAACACTAATAGAAGATACTAGGCACTATGCCCTAACAATCACGACATTATTACATGAACAATATCATCCAATCCCTACCAACCCCTTCAGCCTACAGCGGGGGAATTACTCACACATGGATGGTTGATGGAGAGGCGTTGGTGATGACGGTGGCGATGATCTCCTCCCATTCCCCATCCCGATAGGGTGCCAGAACGGAGTTTCTGAACCCCGAAAAAGGATTCGCGATGGCGGCGGAGCTACGAACTTCTTTCTAGAAAACTCTTCACCCCCTCGGGTTTTAGGGTTGAAGGCGATATCTAGTCGAAAGGGGGGCCCGAGGGGGTTTCTGGGTGGCCCACACCACCAGGTGGCGCGTCCTAGGGGGGGCGCCATGGGGTGGTGTGGCCCCTCTCTGGCTCTTCTCCTCGCCTCCTTCTGGCTCCCGAGGTCTTCCGGTGTTTTAAGACCAATGGGCTCTTTTCTGGGAAATTTTCCGAAAGTTGATTTTCCTGCACAAAAACGAGACACCAAGGTAATCTGCTGAAAACAACGTTAGTCCGTGTTAGTTGCATTCAAAACTCACAAGTTTAGGGGAAAACAATAGGAAAAGTGTTCGGAAAAGGATATACGTTTTTGACGTATCAAAGGGTTAGTGCAGCAATAAAAAAATCCATGGGTTTTGTATGGGAACAAGTGTCGTTGATAATTTTAAACATTAACTACAACCACTTATGTTTGGTGAAGCAAAGAAATCCACTTGACATCGTAAAAGAGCAAATGTAAGAAAAATGGCAGAATCTGCCAATACCAGAACAACCTGTAAAGATGATTTTTTCGAGTCACTTACGTTTCTCAAATCAAAAAACTTAAAGAACGAAAAAGTTGAGGATTAGCCGAGGAATAAGCACAAAATATTTCAGGTCATTATGATCTTCCTGGATTTTTCATGATTTTTTACGGCGGACAACAGAAGTCTGTTTTCTATGCAGAAATCCAAAACAAACTCCAACTTTCGTCAGAAACTTTACTTGGCACAACTAAAACATGAGAATAAAGATATAAAGGAGTTGCTACAGAAGTATACAACCCCTTGACTCAAACAAAACATACAAAAACAAAGCAAAAATAAAACCATGGGTTATCTCCCAAGAAGTGCTTTTCTTTAAAGCCTTTTAGCTAGGCATGCTAATTTGAGAAGATGCTCACATGAGAAATATTAATTGAATAAAAAGATAGCATCAGGAAGAAAATGTAAAACAGATTTATGTCTAACCCACTTCCTATGAAAATGAATCTTGTATAAGAACAATTCAATAAAGCACAAAGTGGCTAGCATAGGAAGACAAAATAAGTGCAATTTCAAAAAATTCAACATATAGAGGGGAAACTTGATATTTTTTAGATGCATAAGACTATGTTTCCCTCTCTCATAATAACTTTTAGTAGCATCATGAATAAAATTAACAATATACATATCACAAGAAACATTCTTATCATGAGCCACATGCATATAAGAATTAATACTATCCACATAAGCATAGTCATTCTCATTAATAGTAGTGGGAGCAAATTCAACAAAATAGCTATCATTATTATTCTCATCGCCATATAAATCAAATATAGGAGGCATATTATAATCATAATTTCTCCTCAATAGTAGGTGGACTGTAAATATTATATTCATCATTGTAATCATCATATATTGGAGGAAAAGTATCATCAAAGAAAATTTCCTCCTCAAAACTTAGGGGACTAAAAATATCATAATCATCAAAACCAGCTTCCCCAAGCTTAGACTTTTCCATAGCATTAGCAATAACGGTGTTCAAAGAATTCATACTAATAACATTGATACTAGCATGCAAATAAAGTTCCATAGGTTTTTTAATTTTCTCTTCAAACACTTCATGTCCTAACTCAAGATAAATATTATAAAGTTCTCTCATATTTTTGTTGTTTTCCATTAATCCTAACTAGTAAAAATAAAAACAAGAAACAAGTGAAATAAGCCTAACTAGTGAAAACAATAAATAAAAAGATATAATTGTAGAATCTAAAGGAAATACCTTCGAGCACTCACAGAGGATGTGAGTACCTTTTACCTTACCTCCCCGGCAACGGCGCCAGAAAAGAGCTTGATGTCTACGCAAGCTTCTATTCTTGTAGACAGTGTTTGGCCTTCAAGTGCAGAGGTTTATAGAACAGTAGCAAGTTTCCCTTAAGTGCATTACCCAAGGTTTATCGAACTCAGGGAGTAAGAGGTCAAAGTTATCCCTCTCAAGCAATCCTGCAATTACGATACAAGAAGTCTCTTATGTCCCCAACACACCTAATGCAATTGTTAGTTGTATAGGTGCACTAGTTCGGCGAAGAGAGAGTAAAATACAAGTAATATGGATGTGTATAAGTGATAATAGCAATCTGAAATAAAAATGGCAGCAAGCAAACATGTAGCATAAGTGAATGTAAACAGTGTTCAATGCTTAGAAACAAGGCCTAGGGATCATACTTTCACTAGTGAACACTCTCAACAATAATAACATAATTGAATGCATAAATATCTCTTTTCACTACGCTACACCGAACCACTAACAACAAACATCAATTCATTGCGTAGGGATGTAACAGAACTCCTCAAAGTCGCATTCCCATGTCTAGTTAACCCCAAGTTGTCACTATGAGCGCCCTAGAAGGCACTAGACAAAAACCACAATTTCATAGGGTCATCCAACACAAGATATAAATATCATGCTAAACCACACGGTGCACACACTGTCACCTTTACACCGTGATTAAAGTGTCTACGGAGATAACAAAACCACTTGAGTAGCATAACAGATGAAGAGTACATCTACATATTCAACTAGATTACAAAGCTCATGATCACATAAAGATCACACCATGGGAGAGAGAGATGAACACATAGCTACCGGTAGAGCCCTCATCCCCGGGGGAGAACTACTCCCTCCTCATCATAGGAGACAACAACGGCGATGGAGATGGCGGTGGAGTCAATGGAGATGGATCCGGGGGCACTTCCCCGTCCCGGCAGGGTGCCGGAATAGAGATTTCTGTCCCCCAAAACTTGTCGGCGGCGGTGGCGGAGCTACGGATGTTTTCGTGGAAAAGGCCGATTGATCTAGGTTTTATGCATCGGGGAGTATATATGGGCAAAAGGGCGATATAGGGGGGGTGGCCAGGGGGCACACCATCCCCCGGCGCGGCTAGGGTCCACCCGCGCCCAAGCATGGTGTGGGGCCTCCGGGGCCCCCCTCCAGGTCTCCTTCGGACTTCCTTGACCCTCTGGGACTTCTAAGACTTCTAGCTTTTGAATCGTCCAATTCCGAGAATATTTCCAGAACTACTTTTTGTGAAACTAAAAATAGCAGAAAACAGGGAACTGGCTCTGTGGCATCTTGTTAATAGGTTAGTCCCGTAAAATTGATAAAAATGACATAAATATTAGGGAAAATGTGAAGCATATGGCATGAAAACAACATGGAACATCATAAATTAAGGATACGTTTATGACGTATCAATGCACTATGGTGCAACCTTCATTTCTATCAATTGTCGAGTTGTAATTTGTTCACCACACATGTTATTTATTTCCTATGGAGAGACACCACTAGTGAACCGTGGACCCCGGTCCATTTTCTCATACTGATAATACAACCATCGCAATTACTGTTTCCACTGATTTCACACTTATACTACTGTTTTCATATTGTTTTACTACTGTTTTCCACACCATACATTTAACCTCTTTGTTATCAGCAAAACTGGTGAGATTGACAACCTCACCGCTTCGTTGGGGCAAAGTGAATTGATTGTGTTGTGTAGGTTCCACGTTGCTGCTGAATTGGTAGTGCACCCTACCACATCAACTGCATCAACCTTGAGAGATTGCTTGTTCTCCTACTAGTCGATTCAACCTTGGTTTAGTTTCTTAGGAAAAAATTGCCGCTGCACTCTTCGCAAACTTTCTCTTGGGGTTTACCAACGTCAGCCATCAGGGGCCCACACCACCTGGTGGCGCGGCCAAGGGGCGTGCCTCCCTATGGTATGGCCCCCTGTGTCCCCCCTCTCGGTCTCTTCGCGACTCCATGGAACTTTTGAGAATTCTAAGACTTCTAGGCTTCGAATTTTCCAATTCCGAGAATATTTCCACAACAACTTTTGTGAAACTAAAAACAACACAAAACATGGAACTGCCTCTGTGGCATCTTGTCAATAGGTTAGTCCCAGAAAATCGATAAAAATGACATAAAGTGTATAGAAAACATGTACATCAGAAATTATAGATATGTTTATGACCTATCACTCATACTACTGATGCACTGCTGCAGTTGAAACCTTAGGCCGGTGCCTACTTTTAATCATTGATAATAATCATCTTTTGCAATACAAGAACGGGTCCGGTAAAATAGGAATTAGCAAGCTTTCTGTGGATTCAACGACTGGTCTCATAAAGCACCTACTTTCCGGTTCGATAAAACCTTGGGTCTCAGGGGGAAATCTACATACTACATTCGGCAATTCGGATCGAAGGTATGAAACAGTTGTGGAGTTTCGATAACATAGCTCTTGTAGATCGAATTGTTGGGATTACGCTCCCGCACAAGCGTCGATGAGGAAGACGAGGAAGCTGACCTCAAGGTCGTGAAGAACTTAACGAGTTGATGACGACCATAGTGCATCGACGGAGCACCTCCAATTACTTGCACACAACTGTGCTTGACGTCGACTCCCGTTCTCCGATCCAGCAGAGTTTGCAGAAGTAGATCTCTTGGACGGAATTCTCTCAAAGCGGCGGTGGTCTGAAGAGGGAGAAGATACCCGCATACAGTCCAAAATTTTGGATCACGCACTGGGAGCGAGAGAGAGAGATATTTGGTGGAGAGGAAAACCTAGACCGACTATTTTACTTGGATTTTTCTGAATTTCATGTGTTGAAAAAGAGCACTCCTCCCTCTCTTTATATAGGAGGAGGGAGGGGCACCTCCCTTTAGCTCCCCAATGTGGAACTAAAGGGAGAGAAGTTGGAGGAGCGGATTTGGGCTCCTCCCTTAGCATCATGGGCCCTCGTAGGGAGAATCCGCACCCCCTTGTGGGTTGCCTTCTTTTCCTTTTTAATTAATTATTTAATATTAATTTATTATTAAATATATTTCATTTTCTAAATATATTTAATTTAATATTTTCCTTTCTTTTAATATGAAATTAACATATAAACATATTTTATTCATGATTAACATATTTATATATTATTTAATTAAAATGGCTACGGAACACCTTTTGGATCACCCCGAACTCCTTCGGTCCTTCTCGAAACCATTCCGATGTTTTTCCCATTCTCTAAAACTCTTCTGGTCTCTCATTCTTTACTCCGATAATTTCGACATTTCCTATAACAATTTCTGAGCGTCACAAGCCCTTAAGTGTGTTACCATGGTTCGAGAATCGGGAATACTCCAGACACGACCGAGAACTCTCTCTGATCAATGATCAATAGCGGGATCTGCGTACCCATAATGACCCCAGTGCATTCCAGAATTAAATGTCATTAAAACATGATTATAATGTCATATTCCTTTTGTTAATCAAATACATATATTTTCTGAGATATGATCATTGAGATCTCGATGCCATGTTCAATCTCGTCACCGATAAGAATTGCTTTACTCGTTACCGTGATATTACATCCGCATGACCTAGGCAAATGCTGCAGTCATATGGATGTAATCTCATCGAGTGTGCGAGAGTATCTCTCCGTCATGTGGATGAACAAATCCGAGCTAGATGCACGCGCCTCAACCCATCTGTGATTAAATATGATCTCATGGTCTGAGGATTAGGATAATATATTTTACTAATATTACAACGATGAACATTGTGACACGATCACGTTGCAATAATTATAATGGGTCTGTCCATCATCTCATTCAACTAATGAAACGACATTATTTTCAATTGACATAATTCTCACATGGTCATGAAACCATCGACCATCAATTGCCCAATAAACTAGTTTGTATAGAGGATTACTAGGGACTCAGGTTTTTTTTGTATATCACACATGTACTAATGTTTCCTATTAATACAATTACAACATGCCATAAAATCATTATACACTTTTAATGATATATAATAAATAAAATCTTATTGTTTATTTTCCTCTAGGGCATATCTCCTTCAAGATCCTAACTAGTTTCTGAAGTTCACCGACAGGAATATTTTTCCGCTATTTTGATACGAACCTCATAACCCTGACACTCATAATTATTAGAGATTGTGTCTACATGAATGCATTTAGTGAGTTGCCAATCACGCATGTTCAGTTAAATCAAGGTCAGGTGCTCCACATCATTTGCTTAATCTATTAAAAAACAATATGTAGTTAGTCAGATAATAATGTGCATTTGGTGACACAGTCAAACATGTTTTATCTTCCATGACATAATGCACAAATCAACAATGAACAAAACACCCATCAACAATAGCATGAAGTCTGAGGAGGAAAGCTTAGGGCATGCTGGATTAGTGAGCGAGGCAGCTGAGTTGATCAGCACTTGAGATCCCTCTCTCGATTTGAAGCATATTGTGTAAGAGGAGGGAGAACAATACATACTGGGCAAGGATCAGCCTTCCTAGAGGGAGGGCATAAGCATAGCAGCCAGGGACACCAGCAAGAATATGGACATATGGCAAGTCGCCATGTGCTTTGCCGCTCGAGGTCAAGGTCGAGAAAGGGGGTCGACCGTCCTCAACACCAGCCTTGCAATGAACAGAAACCACATAGCCACGCCTCCTCGACGCCTCCATGAATGATCGAGAGGTTAACTAGAGGGAGGGTGAATAGGTTAACTGCAAATTTTATCTTCTTTTTCAAGTTAACAAGGTGGTGCTAAAATATAGATTTTCTACATTATGCAACTAGGTGAACAATCCTATATGTTGAGCAAGTACAACTAGCACAAGGTAAATATATGACAACGCTAGTAGCAACTAGTAAAGGTAAGTTGAGGAATAACCGAACATAATGACACGGAGATTTATCACGAAGTTCACTTCCCATAGGAAGCTAATCTCCGTTGGTGCGGTGCGGTGCCACCAATGTGGAACACCGAGTAGCCCTCAAATGGCACATCGTATCACCTTCGAGTCCTACCACCGATGTGGAGAGACTCGAGTCACTATGTTGCCGTTGAGGTTGACAACTAGAACCTTTACAAGGATGAGGCACATTCCACAAGATTGGAGGGTCCTCACCGAATCCCTAGAGCCACCAAGACTCCGAGAAACAAGATCCACGGGCACAAGAAATCCGAGGATGTCAACAAGGCTTCGAGCTCCGATGAGCTAAGAACAACAAGATTCTTGGCTCCAATGAACTAAGAATAACAAGATCCCTAAGGGATGGGTGGATGGATTTCTAATCGACTTGGTGGAGTTGTAGATCGGGGGTGTCTCTTTCAAATCCCAAAGTATCACGAGCTTTGGTTGGGGATTTGAGGGGTCTCTTGTTCTTGCTTGAGCTTGGTCAATCAATGGTGGAGAGAGAGAGTGAGTGGGATTGACCCTTCGAAAAGCTAGAAGACGGATCCCTTTTATACCCGGGGCAAGAATATGGTCGTTGGGGGGGTTCCCCCACTCTGCAGCGCCCACCCCAGCCTAGGGGCCGGCCATGCCGGCCTGGAGCAACCAGGGCTGGGGCGAAACCCACCCCGGCCTGGGGCCGGCGTGGATAGCGCACGGGCCAAACGACCCTTCCCACCCCAGCCTGGGGCCGGCGTGGGCGAGGAGGAAGGCCGGCGTGGCACTGGCCCGGCCTGGGAGGCCGGCCAGGCCGGCGTGGAGGCGAAGCTGGGGGCCGGGCACCCGCCCGAGCCGCCCGGCCTGGGGGCCGGCATGGAGAGCAGCTAGGGCCGGGCAACCGCCCGAGCCGCCCGGCCTCGAGCCCGGCCTGGGGCCGGCCGTGAGAGGGGCAAGGCCGGGGCACAGCTCGACCAGCCCGGCCTAGGGGCCTGGCCAGGCCGGCCAGGGAGGCCGGCTCCCCTCCATTTGCTCCTTTTCTTCCTTTTTCTTCTCTTCTCTTTTCTTGAACTTTTCTCCATTTTTTATGTCCATCGTATGAGTGTCTACGGGGATGTATGTTTGCATTTTATCCATGATATTCTCTGAGTAAACTTAGGGTACACATTAGTCCTTTCATATGTTATGATCAAACACCGAAAATTGGATTTAGGAACTATGTCCTTTCAATCTCCCCCTTTTTGATGTTTGATGACAACATACAGATTTGCATAAAGAACAATTTATCATGGCTATTTGTGAAGAGACAAAAATTATAGTGGTACTCCCCCTATTTGTGTGCCCAAACATGAGAGATATATATTTGATTATCATATGGAGTGCAACGAGCATAATTCCATTTTCACACTATGTTTTATAGGATAGTGGGGTATGTGATGTAACCATGATATACCTATGTAGAGTGTGAGGATTATCCAAACATGATTTAGCATTATAGATGCACATGTATAGGCAAGATATTATCTTTTAGATGAGTGATAGTATCTGTACACAAGATAGATCTCACCATGGCATTCTTCTCATAGTGGTAGATGGATAAAGACTACCCCCATTATAGCTTCATCACATCAAATAGATCACATAATTGCCTTGCTATGATCTTCAACATATCAAATATCACATCGCACAATAGATAGATAGATAGTACGATGAGTAAATAAAGACATAGTCTTACAATAGTACCAAGGTTCAACAAACCACACAAATAGTAGCATCAACTAAGAGCAAAGGAAACAAATAGCGAGGATAAAACGCAAATGGATGCATGAAATGAGATGCAATGCGTGAGTGTTTCTCCCCCTTGGCATCAGACACCAAAAAGGGAGAAAGATGCAAGTCCGATCACTCGTCGCCCTCCATCTCATCATCCTCAGCAGTGAAGTCCTCGGGAGCAGCCTGACTGGAGCTAGCAGTAGTAGTGTAGTGGGCCGCAAAAGAGCGGAGAGAGCTAGCGTCATCGCCAAGCCAATATGTGTGCTCGGACTTCCACGTTTCCTCTGGAATCTCATCTGAGCTAGGAGGGCTGAGGGGGATCTTAAGAGCTGTCATGATGGCACGCTGACGGTGACTAGAGGCCTTGCCCTTGCGATATGCCTCATAGTTCTGCTGCTGCTTGTCAATGAAAAAGCAGTTCATCTTCTGGAGTGCCCTCTTAATGCTGAAAGTGTCAGTAGTAGGGCCAGTAGGAGCAGGAGAAGGAGAGTGGCGGACCCCCTGAGATGTACTAGGTGCCGAGGACAGTGTGCGGGTACGCTTAGGGCGTTGAGCAGCAGCTATCTCAGTCTCAGCTTCAGTGATAAGAACAGACCTCTTAGGAGTCACCTTGGCATAGTTGTTGATGAGACCAACTGGGATCTTGGTCTCAATAAGCATCTGGAGGTAGGAGCCATAGATGGGTACCCTCTTGTCACAAACCATGGTCCGCATCTCATTCCACATGAAATTCAGAATGTCCAATTGCTTATTGTTCCTCATAGCAGTTTCAATGTGAAAGAGAATATTGATCAACCATTTGCGGACCTCACCCTTCTCACCATATTTGACATTGATGGTATTGCGGAGAATAGTGTGCAGAATGTACCAATATTTAGAGAAGAACTTGACTTTGGGGATGTGCATAGAGCCGGTACCTTCTGTATAGCAATGACGGATACCATCTTTGGCCTTCATAATCTTCTTGGGATCACCATGAATGTGAATGTTGTACATACCATCATAATGGACCACGGGAAGGCCAAGAAGGGAACCAAACTCCGACATGGTAGCAACACACTTAACGCCACCACTCATCCAAGTCAATGTACGCAGATTCCTTGTGCCCTCACCATATGAGAAGAAAATAGTGGCATAGAACTCCTTGAGCAGCTCAGGGGCAAATGGATGGGCATTATTGGGACCCATGAGAGGAGTGATACCATGAAAATCCATGAGCTGCATGACACGGGGCCAATGAGTGCGAGCGGACTCCACATCAAAGAAGTGTTGGTCCACATAGCTATTCTGGAGTTTGCCAATAATGAAGTCATACATGACCTGATGCATCTTGCAATAAAAACGAGGCTCGGCACTTGTACTCTGGCCAAACTCATAGGGGTTGAAATTCAACCTAGCATTCTCAAAGTCAGTGGCACTTAGACCACCCTAGTTCTTGACCGCGGGTTCATTTGGATTGACCGGAATAGAAGGGCCCTGTCTCCGTGAGGAAGTAGACCCAGCAATAGCAGCAGCACTCTTCTTGCGAGGACGGAGAGAGCGGTGGGTATCGGAATCACCTGAAACAAATGATGCATGGATATGGAAAATTATAATGAGTGCACATGGTCGTTGTGTTAAAGAAAAACAAATTATTCCATGAATATAAGTGATGGCGACATGGTGGAAAAACAAACAAACGACTAGTGAGGACAACATAACTACATCATAGCATTGTCTAAGGAGTAGGATGCGGTTGTGTTTGTTTTCTTAGTATAATAGAAATTATATATATATATATTTGTTTTATTTATTTATTTTGCATGATGCTACGAGAGTGGTAATTGTGAACTATGTCATAGCATAGCATGGGAGAACGATTATCATGGCATAGTGAAAGAAATCATGGTACCACGAGACTACATCATGAGGAGCATACTAAAAAAAAATCATGGCATAGTAACGAATCTAGTGGTATATGAACACTATGAACTCTAGCATGAATATGAGGGAAAAAATTGACACCCTAACTTAATGAACTACACTAGCACACTGGTAGAGAGTAAGCAAAAACACGCGGTAGATAGGATAGGCCCAAGAGATTACCCGAGTTGGTGGCCATCTTCCAAAAAAAAATCACCCAAAAACAAGTGGACCGATCTCCCTCAATAGTGCACGAAAGATGAATCCGTGGGGTGGAGAGGGTGGAGAAGGGTGAGGGCTTGTAGATCCGTGAGTTTGAGTGTAGGGGTGGGCTAGGGTGGAGGGGGGAGGGGGAGGAGAGCTCCAAGGGGGGATCTAATGGAGGTGGTTGGTGGGAGGAAGGAGGAGAAGTGGGGGTGGATTCGTGTGGGGGGTGGGGTGGCTGTGATGTGTGCGTGCGTGTGTGTTAGGTGCGCCCCGGCCCGGGGGGCCACCCAGGCCGGCGTGGGGGGGGAGGGAGAGTGGCCGAGGTGGCCGGCCTAGGTCCGGCGTGGCGGCAGCGCGAGGCCGGGTGGGTGGCCGAGGAGGCCGGCCTGGCCCCCGGCCTGGGGCCGGCGCGGGGAGAGAGCGGGTCCGGGAAGGGGGCGAAGGGGCCGGGCGCAGCCGGCCTGGGGTGCCGGCCAGGCCGGGTTGTTTAAAAAAATCGTTTCCCTTTTTTTAAGACTAGTGTTATAACAAGGAATTTTAAAAAAAATAGACTAGTTGTTATAACAAGAAAGTATCATATGTTTGTTTCGAGCGCACCATATTTTTATGTAGCAAGTTTTACTTGACCGTGTGCACAAGTAACATGAGTATGATGATTTTCATTTGCATCCAACGGAGAAGGGTAAAAGATGAAAATAAGCAACATTGGATGTGATGGGGGGATGCTAACCCGGTATGCCAAGATCCGAGGAATAACCCGGCCCAGGGACAGTGAGCAGGATACAGCTAGGGATAAAGATGTTTGTGGAGGCCCAAGCTCGTGGGCCTAGTGACCCGGATTATGGGTGTTGTAAAGGAAAGTTAGGGTTAGCACGCCGTGTCTGGGTAGGACCCGGGTGTGCCTTGTAAAGTAAGTTAGGGGGTACGAGTACTATATAAACCGACCCTCGGGTATAGATTGACACAGAGATTTGAGAACCTTAGCAATATCGAGTGGTATCAAGTATCCAGTGTAAACCCTAATCGAGTTATTGTATCGAGAATAGAGATCCGGCGACTTCGATTGCCGGCTGTCATATCAAGTTGCATCATGTCTTCCTTTGAGCTAAACCCTCTCCCGAACGCCTGTGTCGACTTGCCCCAAGATCAGTTACCCCTGGTAACATCTGCCGTGATTATCCCACGACAGTTGGCGCCCACCGTGGGGCCTGCGTCCAAAGGCGTCTACATCACGGGAGAAGCTCGGAAGGGCATGGAGGATCTTGTCATTAGCGAAATCTACATCGACCACGAAGAAGAAAAGTTGGTGGACGATCCCGGCTGGGGGCCAGAACCGGATCACCTCGAGTCCGGATTTATATTGACGGTCGGCCGGATCAATATCTTCGTCGACACGGTACGAACGACTAACTTAAAAGGACAATATCATGTGCATACTACAGGAACTTCTAGCAGGAACAAAGAGACATCAAAGCAGGCGGCAAATCCGGTTTCATCGGCCGCGCCGGGATACCTTAGATGGGCAGAACAAGAGATAACGTGGAGTAGAAGAGATCATCCGGAAAAGGTGGAGCGTCCAGGAGTCTTGGCGTTGGTGGTCGCTCCACAGGTTAATGGTTACGAGCTGAAGAAGGTCCTGATGGACGGTGGAAGTAGCATCAACATCCTTTACTGGGAGACCTTCTTACGGATGAGTCTCAAAGAGTCCCAGCTGCAGAAAAGTTCAACAATCTTTCACGGGATCGTACCGGGTCACTCGCGAGCCCCGAGGGAAGGATCACCTTGGAAGTTGCTTTTGGGGAATCGACGGATAATTATCGAGTGGAGTGGCTCACGTTCGAGGTGGTCAAGTTGCGCAGTCCTTACCACGCGCTGTTGGGGAGACCGGCTTACGCCCAATTCATGGCTAGGCCGTGCTACGTATATTTGCAGCTGAAAATCCCGGGTCCTAAACGGACCATCACTATACATGGGAACCGGGATATAGCGGCCGAGTGTGACGAAGGAGATTCAGTTATGGCCGAGCAGGCATGCCGGAAGGAAGAACTCGAATATTACCGATCTCAAGTAAACCCGGACGATAGAACAGCCTTGAAAAAGCCGAATACTGAGGATGAGAGAGCAAAATTCAAGGCAGCACAAGACACCAAGAAGATAGATTTTGTCGAAGGGGACTCCACTAAGCAGTTTACCATAGGGTCTAACCTGGGAAAAGAGCAGGAGGGAGCGCTCGTGGAGTTCATTCGCTCGAATGCAGATGTGTTTGCCTGGACACCCAGCGACATGCCGGGTATCCCTACAGAATTGGCTGAGCACAGTTTGCATGTGGATCCCAAGTCTAGGCCCGTGAAACAAGGTTTGAGGAAAATGAATGAGGAAAGAAGGAAAGCTATAGGAAGAAATCGCTCGGCTGCTGGCAGCCGGCTTTATCATGGAAGTATTTCACCCGGATTGGTTGGCTAACCCGGTTCTGGTGATGAAAAAGACCAACGAGTGAGGATGTGCATTGACTTCACTAGTCTGAACAAGCATTGCCCAAAGGATCCGTTTGCGCTCCCAAGGATAGATCAGATTATAGACGCAGTAGCTGGAAGCGATCTGTTATGCTTCCTGGACGCATATTCCGGGTATCATCAGATTAAGCTCAAAAGGGAAGATTGGGAGAAAACATCATTCATAACCCCGTTTGGGGCCTTTTGTTATAAAACTATGACATTTGGGCTGAAGAACGCTGGCGCAACTTACCAACGGTGTATTCAAAAGTGCTTCGAGGACCAAATCGGACGTAACGTCCATGCTTATGTGGATGACGTGGTCATCAAGACCAGGAAGGCGGAGACATTTATCGATGATCTAAAGGAGACATTCAAAAACCTGAGGAGGTACCAGATGAAACTTAATCCAACGAAGTGCGTGTTCGGAGTTCCGGCTGGGAAATTACTCGGCTTCATAGTTTCCGAGAGAGGAATTGAGGCAAATCCAGATAAAATCAAGGCAATCCAGAGTTTGAAAAAGCCGGAGAACTTGAAGCATGTTCAAAAGCTCACGGGCTGTGTAGCAGCCTTGAGTCGGTTCATATCTAGACTCGGAGAAAAAGCAATACCCTTGTATCGGCTCTTGCGAAAATCGGATAAATTCGTATGGGACGAAGAGGCAGATGAAGCGTTTGAAGCACTAAAGAAGCAATTATCTGAAGCACCAGTACTAGCGGCGCCGGGTCCTAAAGAGCCTATGTTGCTATACGTGGCAGCTGGCCCCCGAGCCGTTAGCGCAGTGGTTGTCGTGGAACGCAAAGAGGACGGGAAAGGTTACCCGGTTCAGAGGCCGGTTTATTACGTCAGTGAAGTATTATCAGAAGCAAAGCAGCGCTATCCACATTGGCAAAAGTTGGTGTTCGGAGTCTTCATGGCCAGCAGGAAGTTGAAGCCGTATTTCCAAGAACATCCTATAACGGTGGTCAGCTCAATACCAATGTCGGATATTATCAGAAACTCGGACGCGACGGGAAGAATAGCCAAGTGGGCAATAGAGATGGGGGATTATCACATAAACTACGAACCCAGGTCAGCAATCAAGTCCCAAGCTTTAATTGATTTCGTTAACGACTGGACACATACAGGTATGACTACCACAGTTCCAAAATCCGAGTCATGGACCATGCACTTCGATGGGTCAAAGCAATATGAGGATCAGGAGCTGGAGTAGTGCTGACATCGCCCAAGGGAGACAAATTGAGTTACGTACTGCAAATTCACTTTGATTGCTCAAACAACGTGGCCGAGTATGAGGCCCTGTTGCATGGTTTAAAGGTGGCCAAGGAAATGAACATTAAAAGAATACGATGCTTCGGAGATTCGGATCTTGTGGTACAACAGGTATCGGGAACTTGGGACAGAAAGGATGCAACTATGGCAGCATACCGCAGGGAAGTCGACAGGGTTGCCGGGTGCTTTTCCGGGTATGAGGTGGAGCACATAGACAGAAGAAAAAACGAGGCAGCAGACGCACTCGCCAGACTCGGCTCGCGTAGGGAGCCGGTTCCACCTAATGTGTTCTTGGACGAGTTGTGGCGACCATAAGTTAAAACCGAGTCTGAGGAAGAACTGGCAAATCAAGACCCGGATTTGGAGTACGTGGCCACAGTACACGCCATCCCCGAGTGGACAGAGCCATACCTGGCCTACTTATCGCGGGGCGAGTTACCAGAACAGGAGGTATTAGCAAGACAAATCCTGAGGCGAGCAAAGGGTATTCTATCATCAACGGAGAATTATACAAGAGAAGCGCAACAGGAGTCTTCTTGCGCTGCGTAGCGCCAGAAGAAGGCCGACAGATTCTCAAGGAAATACACGAAGGCGACTGTGGGCATCATGCATCTACAAGGTCTCTGGTGGCTAAAGCTTATCGACACGGATTTTTCTGGCTTACGGCTCTATCGGATGCAGAACGTTTGGTAGCAAGATGTGACGGATGTCAAAGGTACGCTCGCCAAACACACGTACCGGCTATGGAATTACGGACCATCCCATTAACTTGGCCGTTCTCCGTTTGGGGTATGGACATGATTGGTCCCTTCCATATGTCACCATGCAAGAAGACGCATCTTTTGGTGGCCATTGACAAGTTTACCAAATGGGTTGAGGTTATGCCAGTTACTAATTGCGAAGCGGCTACAGCAGTCAAGTTCCTGAAAAGGATTATCTACCGGTTTGGGTATCCCCACAGCATAATCACCGACAACGGAACCAACATGTCTCTTGGCGAGATGGAGAAATTCTGTGGCAACAATGGAATCCGGCTTGATGTTGCATCAGTGGCTCATCCGCAGGCCAATGGACAAGTGGAGAGGGAAAACCAAGAATTGCTTCGCGGATTAAAACCACGATTGCGAGTCCCCTGTATCAGGGCAGCTGGTGCATGGGTCGAAGAACTTCCTTCTGTGGTTTGGGGTATCAACACTACACCTAACAGATCCACTCAGATGACACCCTTCTTCATGGTCTATGGGGCGGAAGCAGTGTTACCAAGTGATATTATTCACGATTCGCCCAGAGTATCAGCTTATGTCGAAGTGGAGAACGAAAAAACCCGGCAGGACGCCGTAGATATGTTAGAAGAACAAAGAGAACAAGCCCTGGAAAGATCAGCCATATATCAGCAAGATCTACGGAGGTATCATAGCCGGCGTGTGAAGACCCGGGTATTCCAGGAAGGAGACTTGGTTCTGCGTCTGGTACAGTCAAACGAAGGAAAACACAAATTATCACCACCATGGGAAGGACCATTTATCGTAAGCCGGAGCCTACATAACGGATCATATTATTTGATAGATGCAAGGGAAGAGTCGGCTACAGTCAATGACACCGCACACACCACTTCATCTATGCAAGAAAGAGATAGACCATGGAACGTGGCTCAGCTGCGTCCGTATATACTTAGTAAAGACTATATTGGCAAGTGGAATTGCACGATGTAATAGGCAGCAGGTTTTCTGACGTACTCTTTTCCTATCCAGGGCACCTTTGGGGACTGGACGGGTTTTTAATGAGGCGGCTTGCTGACCTACATTTTTCATATCAAGTAAAGAGATGGTTATCAAGAAAAGAGATAGTTGTTATCAGTTTTTCATATCAAGTAAAGAGATGGTTATCAAGAAAAGAGATGGTTGTTATCAGGTTATGTATTCTCAGTACGATGCGTATATCTAGGTCTTGGGGGCTGATCGCTTAAATAGCACAGTTACAAACTCAAAGACCCGGCCACGATGCCTATGAGTTATAAGGTCCGATTACTCGCAAACGAGTACGGCTACAATCTTATAACCGGACAAAGAAGTCCAAATTTCTTGGCTACTCTTACTTAAGCTCGATGTGACTCGCATTAAAGTGGCATGATTTGTTCGCTTACGATGGCAGTTAGTCATGAAACCCGACGGGGATTGGCTGGCTACGTCTTCGTATTGATGTAACAACATGGTATCCACGCGAAAGCCGGCTTACAGTACAGGACAGTCAAAAGGGTCATCTAAACCACAAGTTATGCAGAGTATAAGGCTGAATAGCTGGAAACTCAATGACTATTAAGCATAACTTCAAATCCGATGTGAAACAACTTATGGATCTTTGTGAAAATAGCAATAAGTACTTTGTTGCCTTTTCAAGATCAAGTGTCCTAGGCTCGGCAATCCGGGCCCGGTAGCTTGAAGTCTTGAAAAGAACTGGCTTACTTGTATAAGTTGCAAAAATCCAAATATCCGAGTCTTGGGGGCTTGGGGACTTCGAAGCAAAATCCGCTTGTCAATACCCATGAGACCCGGAAATTGAGTTTTCACAAAAGGAGCAATAAATAAAACCAGATATCGAGAATAGATGAGCTTAAACTTACAAAGGTTGGAACAGGCATCGAGTATATCAAGGCCTTAGTGTGCATTACAAAATACTGGTGAAAAAATATCAAAGGTGCACAGGCGCACCACCTAAAAAATGACTGTTTCAAAAAGTATGTCGACCGACTGACGCTTAAGAAGAGGCATCGGAAACCATATCACTCGGCGCTCATCTTGGCCTTACCCTTGCCATCATTGGTGGTAGCAGCAACACCCGGATCGGCGGCGCCAGCTCCCGCAGGAGGCGGAACGACTGATGTTGAGGCAGCAGGAGCAGAGCCGGCTTCAGCTTGTTTCTTGGCAGCCTCCGCCCTTATCGCAGCAGCTTCCTCCTTCCACCGAGCCATCATGTCGTATGGTTCGGGAAGATCTGACTTAATTGCCACACCAGCAGCATCATAAGCAGGGACAAGAGTATTGACGTCCAGTTCATCACGCTAGCCGGTAGCGGGTAACACCTCCTTCTGCACAGCCTGAAAATCCTCCCGCGAGAATTTTGAACCATCAAGCTTGAATTCGGGGAAGCCGCCCATGAGCTTTGCCAGATCGAGCTTGGGGAAGTAAGCCTTGGCGAGTGATAGCCCCCGGGTCATTCCAACCCGGCAGGACGAGCGCTTCCAGTGCCAAATCCACTCAGGAATCGTGGAAAAGGCGTCCAGCATCCTCTTCAGGTCAACATGTCCTCTACCTGGCCACCGTAACTCTTCCAAAATCCACCTGGTTCCGGCACACAGCTGCCGGATAACATTCTGGTCTTCAGCTTGGCAATATCATCCTCATCCGGGTTTCATCCGGGCCTGGAGTAAAATGAATATATCAGCTAAGCATTGTTTGCTGTTGGTCAAAAGGATAAACTCGGAGAAGGAAGCATACCAAGCAAAGAACGATAGGTATCAGAAATTTCGACAGAAAGGCTTGTCAGGTCGTCTTCGGCTCGGTGAGCCCTTCTTCGGTACTTCTTCATTAATTGCCTATTCCTTCTGGCTTCAGTCTCGGCCGCTTCGCGTAAAGATATTTCTTTTTCAATGAGCTTGGTGGCGTTTGCAAGTTTCTCCTCATATTGAGTCACGAAAGACTGCATGGATGTTAAAAAGTGTTAGTCGGATAGAAGAGCACGGTTGTCAGTCAATGGTATAATAAAGTCCCGAGCAAGTCATGAATGAACTCACTCGGGACTTGGGGACTAGACAAAGGTACAAACAACATTAGTTCAACTTACCTCATGTTTGGTTATTAAGGCTCCCAGGATGTTTTCCTCGTTAGCTCGTAAGGTGCGCAGGGTTTCCAGCATCTGGGCAAACGTTAACTCATCGGAATGAGTCCGGGAAGAGCCGGCAGCTTGGTCATCAGGCAGGGGGTTTTCCTTGCATTTGGAGTGGAGACCCGGACAGTCTGAGTGTCCGGGTTGGGAGGGCTCATCTTCGTATCTAGAATTTCTATCTCTTCGTCTACTGGTTCCGATAAGGAAGGAGATCCGACGGTTTGGGAAAGTGGATTGTTCAGAGGGCCTTGTTCCCGGTTAGTGGCTGCATCACCTCCGGTTGCGGCGTCTGCGTCGTCAGTCGGCTTCTCCACCTGAATGTTAGCCGTTTCTGTGTTTTCCGGGTCACTGACGGTGACCTGAGCACTGAAGGAAAGATGAAAAAAGGCAGTTATTGATGATGACGGTGGCTCGGATGAAAGTTCGCTAGAGGCAAAAAGAAATAGTAAGGCAAAAACTTACCCGGCATTTACGGTGTAATCCGATGGGAGCTCGCCACTTGAAGTAGATGAGGTGTTCGCAGGAACCACTAATGGAACCCGGAATTGCCCGGCACGTGGGTGGTTAGGAGAAGGGTGGCGCTGAGGAGAGTTGGAAGAACGAGATGGAGGAGCACTGCCACGAGGGACTAAAGGGGTGGAGATGCCCGGGTTAAGGGGATCTTCACCCGGGGAGCTCCGAGTTACCCTGCGCTTGGCGGGGAAAGGTTCCTTCAAGCACGGCGAATTTGATAATTGATGGTTAAGTCTTCGCATGGCGTCAAAGGAGTAAGATTCGGAAGATAGTGAGGAAAAAGGAACCTTGGATACTGTCCCCCTGCTTTTCCTCTTGGCTCCGGCTGTTGCCTCTGGGTCAGACTCGGTTCTCTCCGGGTCATCCTCGTTGTTTCCACCTTCGTCCTCCAGCCCTGCGAGCCAGATGTGTATTCATTGGGAAAAATACAGACGAAAGGAAAGTAATACAAGCAAAAGTATGTAGATCCTGGGTAAGTACCTTCGCTGTCATCAGTCGTCTCGTCCTCCTCTTCCGGGTCTCTGGAGGGGGGGAGGGGGTCCACTCTCCAGAAGGGGTCATCAGCCTAAGGTAAAAAGATAAAGTTAATGTTTAGAAGCAGTATCGAGTTGAAATGTGGAGACAAGTATGAGTGCCGGGTATTACCGTTGGAGCTGGATTTTCCCGAGTAAACGGAGGTAATCCGGAGATGCCCTTTATCACATCCAGCTTCTCTGCCAAGAGGCTCTTGATGGTCTTGATAGTGTCACCAGTCGCAAAGCTTTTGGAGGAATAGCGAAGTGCATCTGTAGTGTGACCTGAATACTCGCACATCAATTTGGTGCGGATGGAATTAGGTTGGATTCGGAAGTCGACCCATGTCTTTATCAAATTGAGCCCTAGGAGGCCTTGGGCCGAGAGAATGGCTATTTTGGCTAGTGCAGGAAGGATTGCTTCCCTGTCCGAGTCTGGTGCGAAGGCACTGAAAGACTCGGAGGGTTTGAGGGGGTCTCTGAGTAACCCGGCAGCTTCTTCTCGCTGTCGGGGAGGTATCGCGACAGTAAAAAAAGGATAACTGCCAATGTTTGGCACAGGATTGCAGGTTGAGGGTTGGCATTAAAGAATTCCTACGGCGTTGGATGGATACCCCGCCGCAAGTGAGAAGCGCCCCGTCGCCGCTTTCGCGGCACGGTTTGCATTGGAATAGCTCAGTGAAAAGAGTCAGGTTTGGTGGCATGCACAAATACGATTCAGACAGAACTATGTGGGTGATGTTCAACATAGAGTTAGGCCCTATGTCGAACACCCGGAGTCCGTAGTGATCTAAGACATCCCTAAAGAAAGGGTGACCCGGAGGGCGAAATCCTCGGGTCACGTGCTCTACAAAGCAGATCACCTCGTCCTCTGCGGGAGTGGGATGAGTTTCGTTACCTGGCACCCTCCAGTGGATATCTTTCTGAGAGGGGAGGGTGCCTAACTCGGTTAGTTCGTCCAACTTGGCCTTAGTGGTTGTGGAGCGCCCCCAATTGGCGGATATGGCTTGGGTGGTCCTTGCTTGAGCCGGATGTTTTCCTTGTCGCTTGGGAGCCATGGGGTCAGCCTGCGAAACACAAAAAGAAAAGGATGTATGAAATAAGACCCGGGAAAGTTGAAATATCCGAGTATAAGGTATCAAGAGGGTACGAAGTTGAGAACTGTCCGGGTATTGAGCACACTTGTGGAAATTGTTGGTCACTTACGTAGGAAAAGGTATTTGGGGATGACGGATGGTTGCCCATATTTATACCGCAAATGAAATAGCTGGAAAAGAAGGGTTTTTCCGGGTGTTAATGCAGTAAGCGGAAAACAGCGGAGGAACGGATCTAGATGGAGAGGTTCGCGGATGGCTTTTAAGTAAAATTGGTGATCAGTGATGGTTGGAAGATCATTTGTGGCTATCAGGCAGGCAATTAAAGGGGTTGGCGAGCATTGAATCGATCTAATCTGGCGCAATCGGACAAGTAATTCGCGGGATGACCTAGATCTGACCTTGGATGGATTAAAATCTGCGGGGCTGAATTAATTGATTGCGAAGAGCTTACCGAGGAGATTGGGGCTTAATGTGATGGCGACGAGCGGTGCGGCTCGGATGGGAGGAATGGAGGTACAAAGGTGGCGCTTGACGGCGGCACGAGGCGATTCAAGGGCGGGCGCGGCCGCTGTTAATCTTGCGTCAGTAACAGGCGCGAGTTCCTCGCGATGGCGCTGCGAAGGTGTTAGGAGCAATGAGGGAGAGGAGAAGTTGTGGTGTGGTGATGGGCTTAGGGTTACCCTCTAAGCGCTATTTATAAGGCAAGGGAGAGCTTATCTTAACGGCTAGGAGCCGGGAATTGCGGAGTAATGGTTATCCACGAAGATTTCGCAAGATGTGCGTCAAGTGTTGGGCAAGGCATCGTGACAGAGGAAGGAAGGGGTTCGTCCGTAATGACAGGACTGGTTATCAAGCATGAGATCTTATCATTTCTTATTGCGGTTTGGATTTAGGAATTTGGACCCAAGTATATGGAGGAAAGGTCCGGGTTATTGTATGGCCACCATGGAGTGAGGCCTAGCGGAATATCATGATATCTTAACTCAGTTTTCGTACGCCCCTATGATCGGTATCTTTGCAGGGAATAGCAAGCGCTTCAAGGAGATCCGTGAAGCCCAAGCTATTCTGGGGACTACTGATGGGGGGATGCTAACCCGGTATGCCAAGATCCGAGGAATAACCCGGCCCAGGGACAGTGAGCAGGATACAGCTAGGGATAAAGATGTTTGTGGAGGCCCAAGCTCGTGGGCCTAGTGACCCGGATTATGGGTGTTGTAAAGGAAAGTTAGGGTTAGCACGCCGTGTCTGGGTAGGACCCGGGTGTGCCTTGTAAAGTAAGTTAGGGGGGTACGAGTACTATATAAACCGACCCTCGGGTATAGATTGACACAGAGATTTGAGAACCTTAGCAATATCGAGTGGTATCAAGTATCCAGTGTAAACCCTAATCGAGTTATTGTATCGAGAATAGAGATCCGGCGACTTTGATTGCCGGCTGTCATATCAAGTTGCATCATGTCTTCCTTTGAGCTAAACCCTCTCCCGAACGCCTGTGTCGACTTGCCCCAAGATCAGTTACCCCTGGTAACATCTGCCGTGATTATCCCACGACAGGATGCAAAGTGAAATGTGAAGAACGGAAATGCATATGAGTGAAGCACAAAAAAAAGTCTCATCGATGTAAATCCAACCAAATTTTGGGCGGTGGCCTTAGCCACCATGTATGAGTATGTTCAATATGACACCACGAATATATATATCTTGGGTGCATTGTCGAGACTCATCATTGAAGCACATGATGTCATTTAAAATGATCATTATGCATGATTTGTTTATTTATGCATTATAAAGGTAGTGTTGGCTCATTGATTGAGCTACACCCCCCCTATGTCTATGCGTACATCTAGAATCCAAATAAGAGTCTAGTAGGGGTGTGTATGCAAGATTTTCAATCAACTAAAATTGCTTGCACATATGATATTGATCTCACTCCTCAATTGCTTGAATCTCTTCACATCTCTTGGTAAGGATGTCGGGAAGTTGATCTTTGGTGTTGACATAGGAAAGTGAGATATCTCCATTAGCCACATGATCCCGAATAAAATGATACCGAATCTCAATATGCTTGGTCTTGCCATGAAGTACCGGATTGTGACCAATCTTTATAACACTCTCATTGTCACATAAAAGAGGCATTGTCTTAATCTTGATTCCAAAATCCATAAGACATTGCCTCATCCATAGGAGTTGAGAGCAACAACTTGCGACGGAAATATACTCTGCTTCCGTGGAGGAGGTGGCAATGCAATTTTGCTTCTTGGAAGACCAACAAAGGGACCTACCAAGGAATTGGCAAGCACCCAAGGTTGATTTTCTATCCACTTTGTCACCTCCCCAATCCGCATCCGAATATCCCACAAGATCAAAAGTTGTGTTTGTTGGATACCAAAGACCATGTGTGGGAGTGTCAACCAAGTACGTAAGAATCCTTTTGACCGCAATCATATGGCTTTCCTTGGGGTTAGATTGAAATCTTGCACACAAACCCACACTAAACATAATGTCTGGTCTAGATGCACAAAGATAAAGCAAAGATCCAATGATGGAACGATAAAGTTTTGGATCTACCGGTATACCTTCGTGATCCATAGTAAGATTCACGGTTGTTGGCATTGGATAAGGTAATGGTTTGGCATTGTTCATATCAAATTTCTTGAGCATGTCTTGAATATATTTGGCTTGACAAATAAAAGTCCCTTCATGATATTTCTTGATCTCAAAACCTAGAAAGAACTTCAATTCTCCCATCATAGACATCTCAAATTCACTTGTCATTAGTTTGGCAAATTGGTATACAAAACTCACGTTAAAGGATCCGAATATAATATAATCAACATATACTTGACATAAGAACAAATGTCCATTTGCACTTTTGGTAAAGAGAGTGGGATCAATTACCCCAAGTACGAAACAACGATCCACTAAGAACTCTTTAAATGATCATACAAAGCACGTGGGGCTTGTTTGAGGCCATACAAAGCCTTATGGAGGAACTAGACGTGGTTAGGATACTTGGGATCCTCGAACCCCGGAGGTTGTTTAACATATACCATTTCATTTAGAGGACCATTTAGAAAAGCACTTTTAACATCCATTTGATGCAAGATGAAGTTATGACTAGTGGCAAATGCAAGTAATATATGAATGGATTGAAGTCTAGATACCGGAGCAAAAGTTTCACCGTAGTCAAGTCCTTCGACTTCAGAGTAGCCTTGAGCAACCAATCAATCCTTGTTGCGAATCACTTGCCCATGAGAATCTTGCTTGTTTTTTAACACCCATTTAGTTCCAGTGATATTATGATCCTTGGGTCTTTCCACTAGTGACCATACTTTGTTTCTCTCAAAATTATGGAGCTCTTCATGCATAGCTTGAACCCAATCTTCATCTTCAAGAGCATCATACACTTTGATAGGTTCGACATGAGAGACATATGAATGAATACCACAAAACTTGAGTACTTGTCCACGAGTGGAGACACTTCTTCCCAAGCCACCAATGATATTCTTTTGGTATAGTGACTTTTGTTGCAATCTTGATGCTTCACGAGTCATGATACGAACTAGTGCATCATCGGGATTTTCATTGGGGGGAATATCCTCATCGTTTCCTTCCTCAAGACCATTGTCCATTCAGAGTGGAGTTCTTTGTGACGAATCACCAAGATCATTTCCACCATTGTCCATCGGGATTTTCATTGTTGCAATCTTGATGCTTCACGAGTCATGATACGAACTAGTGCATTATCGGGATTTTCATTGGGGGGAATATCCTCATCATTTCCTTCCTCAAGACCATTGTAAATTCGGAGTGGAGTTCTTTGTGACGAATCACCAAGATCATCACAATCAATTTTCTCCACTTGGGAGCCATTATCCTCATGAAATTCCACATTCATAGATTCTTCAACACACCCGGTGGATATGTTGTAGACTCTATAAGTGTGGGAGTTCATGGCGTAACCAACAAAAATGCCTTCAAAAGTTCTAGAATCAAACTTAGACAATCTAGTTCCCTTTATGTAGACTTGGCATTTGCACCCAAAAACTCGAAGATATTTGAGGTTGGGTTTGTTACCGGTTAGGAGCTCATATGGAGTCATGCCAATTATCGGACGAAGGAAGAGTCGGTTAGATAAATGACAAGCGGTGTTGATGGTTTCGGCCCAAAAGTTATATGGGGATTTGAACTCGACCATCATAGTTCTTGCCATGTCAATAAGTGTGCGATTCTTCCTCTCCGCTACACCATTTTGTTGAGGGGTGTACGTAGCGGAATATTGATGTCTTATCCCCTCTTCACTCAAGAATTCATCCATGGTGTAGTTCTTGAACTCAGAACCATTGTCACTCCTAATAGACAAGATCTTGGTGTCATATTGGCGTTGCACTTCGGTGGCCCAAGTTATGAATCTTTCTTGAGTCTCACTCTTCTTCTTGATATAGAAAACCCAAGTGTATCTTGTATAATCATCAACAATTACCAAACAATACTTCTTGCCCCCAAGACTATCATATGTTGGAGGCCCAAATAGATCCAAATGAATAAGCTCGAAGGGCCTTGCTGTGGAGATGATTGATTTCTTGGGGTGATTCTTCTCGTGCATCTTTCCGGCAATACAAGAGCTATAAGGACGATCTTTGGAAAAATTCACACTTTTTAGTCCTACCACATGCTCACCCTTCACAAGAGTTTGTAGATTTCTCATACAGACATGGCCTAGGCGGCGATGCCAAAGCCACCCCACGTCGGATTTAGCCATTAGACAAGTGGCGATATGTGTAGTTTCTTTCGAGAAATCCACTATGTACATACCGTTTTCCACAAATCCAACAAAGGCTACTTTAGGAGAAATAGTGTGAAGGACAAGCACGTGATCACACCCAAATACACATGTAAAATTGCATTCACAAAGTTGTAGGACGGAAAGAAGATTATAGCCAGGGTACTCAACAAGGAGGACTTTCTCAATGGATGAATTCGGAGAAATGACCACCTTGCCATGTCCCAATACCTTAAGTTGTGAGCGATCACCAATAGTTACATGAGCAAATTTGAGAAGTTAGAGTTTCAAATCTTCTAATACTTCTTTGCTTCCGGTCATGTGTGCGGAACAACCACTATCAATCATCCATGATGTTCCACCGGTAATACAATCCTACAATGAATCAACTTCTTGTCTTAGGTACCCATTTTTGGATGGGTCCTTTTTTGTTAGTCACAAGGGTCTTAGGAACCCAAATAGCATGCTTGTACTCATCACCATATGAGGTGCCAACATTTTTGCATAAACATGACCATCAATGGATTTAAGAATCACATAAGATGTGTTATACTTTCCCGCAAAGTTGTTGTGAGTAGTAGTGTTCCTAGGAACAATACTCTTAGCAATCATATCAAACTCACCTTCATCGTTAGCCAACTCCCCATCCTTCACAAAAACAATAGAGTTAATGGAGGGAGGTGACTTCTTCTTGTAATCCACCTTGGATGTGGAACCAAACCCAAGGCCTTCTTTGCCAATAACTCTCTTATGATTACTCAAAAGATCATTAAGGTTCTTTTGCCCTTGGATGCATGTGGCAAGACCTTTGTTGAGTTATGCCTTCAACCTATTGTTCTCCTCAATGAGAGTTGCCTTGACACACAAAGGGTTAGTAATACAAGAGTTTTCATTCACAACTTTTACCCCTTTTAAGGTTTTGCGCTCATTTGAGATTGTTCGATGACCAATTTTAAGCTTACCAAAATCCTTAATGAGTTCATTATAACCTTGGTTAGTTGCATCATTTAAAGCCATGAATTCCGTTACCTTAGCAAAAGCATGTTCACGGTCAAGTTTTACTTTAGCTATGTCAATTGCAAAGGTTTCCTCTATGCTTTCTCTAAAGCAATGTGATTCATCTAGAGCTTTCTCAAGCTCCTCAATTTTACTAGCATCATCACGAGCAAACTTTTCAAGTAAAGTTATTCTCTCCTCATGGTCATCAATGAGGACATGTGCCTCACTTAATTGATCCATGAGGGAGACAAAGATAGATTTCGTTTCTCCTTCTAGTTTTTCCACAAAGGTGATCAAGGGGTCCTCTTCGACACAATTTAATAGTGAGGGAGTAGAAGAGTTTGCGAGTTTGAGTGTAGGAGTCACCTTTGGGGATATAGCCTTGGCCATGAAGCACTTGTGACTCGAAGGACCCTTGTTGTCATTTGGGTTGGAGAAGAGAGAGCTTAAGTTAGTAGGTATAACGCCCTTAGCCATGGCCGCCATACCTACTTGTTCACCTTCACCGTCGCTCTCTTCACCACCGGATGTGTACTCAACTTTTTTTGCAATCAATGCCCTATGAGGGCCTCTCTTGATGAAGTTCTTGGACTTGGGAATGAAAGTGGATTTATTGATGAGTCTTCCACCATTTTCAATTCTACTCTTGAAGGGGCACTCGGCAACAAAATGCTCGGAATCTCCACGATTGAAGCACGTTCTAGCCTTCTTCATGCTTGAGACTTCCTTCCCCTTGTTCTTGGTGGCATTAGATCTAAAGTCTCCCTTCTTCCACCACTTGTGTTGAGCAAGGGCCAAGCATTCTTCATGTGATGTCTTCATGTCTTTCTCGGAGACCTCATGAGTAGATCCACCATCATCACTTGAGTCATTTTCTTCATGGGGAATGGCATTGGCCTTCAAGGCAAGAGATGGTCTCTTGATTCCATTTACACGGGCCATGACATCTTCGGAAGTTTTCATCATGACTTTTACGGTGATAAAGAGACCCAAGACATCATTGGGGGATAGGTCCAAGTAATCGGCCCTAGATTGCACATTCATCACCATGTTTTCATTGTATGGTATCAAGTTGAGTAGAAATTTCTCCTTGACCCAATTCTCTGTGCAATCCTTGAATCTACAATCTCTCATGTCATTTACGAGAGCCTTGAGTCTTCTAAACATGTCTTCTATGTTCTCTCCATCACTTAAGTGAAAGTGCTCAACTTTTCTTTGGATGATTGACTTCTTGGATCGTTGGAGGTTGACGTTGCCGTCAAACATATCAACAATGCAATCATAAGCTTTCTTCGCACTTGTGAAGGACCGGATGTGCTCAACTCCTTCCTTTTCCATTGCCCTTTCAAACATGTGCAAAGCATGAGCGTTGAGTTGCTAATCTATGATGTCACTTGAGCTTAAGTTTGCGGGATCCTTTGGCTCATACCCTTTTTCAACAATCCTCCATATTTGCATTGAAGAGTTGCACATGTAAGACTTAATGGAAGCTTTCCAATTAGTAAAACGATGCCGATCCACCATAGGAGGTGGACCAAGATGATTAACATGTGGATGTTGAACATTAGGAGCATTGTTATAAGCATAGCCAAAAGAGTTTCCACCACAACCATTTAAAGGTGAAGATGTTGCGTTTCCTTCCTTAGATGCAATGGGGTTTCCATTTTCATCTAAGGTAACATTTTCTCTATTTTGATTAGATGGGGATGTCAATTCTTTTATTAGTCCCTCCATCTTCTTCTCGGAACTATCAATCATAGCTTGGATTAACTTTTGAATCCCCTCCATGGTGACGGGATCATTAGCCATCCTTTCCTCCTCTTTAGGTGGTAAAGCCCTATATAAAGAGACGAGGCTCTGATACCAATTGAATGATCGAGAGGTTAAATAGAGGGGGGGTGAATAGGTTAACTGCAAATTTTATCTTCGTTTTCAAGTTAACAAGGTGGTGCTCAAATATAGGTTGTATAGATTATGCAACTAGGTGAACAATCCTATATGTTGATCAAGTACAACTAGCACAAGGTAAATATATGACTACGCTAGTAGCAACTAGTAAAGGTAAGTTGAAAGAATAACCGAACATAATGACGCGGAGATTTATCCCGAAGTTCACTTCCCAATGGAAGCTAATCTCCGTTGGTGCGGTGCGGTGCCACCAACGCGGAACACCGAGTAGCCCTCAAATGGCACACCGTATCACCTTCGAGTCCTACCACCGATGTGGAGAGACTCGAGTCACTATGTTGCCGTTGAGGTTGACAACTAGAACCTTTACAAGGATGAGGCACACTCCACAAGATTGGAGGGTCCTCACCGAATCCCTAGAGCCACCAAGACTCCGAGACACAAGATCCACGGGCACAAGAGCTCTGGGGATGTCAACAAGGCTCCAAGCTCCGATGAGCTAAGAACAACAAGATTCTTGGCTCCAATGAACTAAGAATAACAAGATCCCTAAGGGATGGGTGGACGGATTTCTAATCGACTTGGTGGAGTTGTAGATCGGGGGTGTGTCCTTCAAATCCCAAAGTATCACGAGCTTTGGTTGGTGATTTGAGGAGTTGCTTGTTCTTGCTTGAGCTTGGTCAATCAATGGTGGAGAGAGAGAGAGTGAGTGGGATTGACCCTTCGAAAAGGTAGAAGACAGATCCCTTTTATACCCGGGGGGCAAGAATATGGTCGTTGGAGGGGGGGTTCCCCCACTCTGCATCGCCCACCCCGGCCTAGGGGGCCGGCCAGGCCGGCTTGGAGCAACCAGGGCTAGGGCGAAACCCACCCCGGCCTAGGGGCCCGACCTGGGCCAGCGTGGACAATGCACGGGCCAAACGGCCCTTCCGACCCCGGCCTGGGGCCGGCGTGGGCGAGGAGGAAGGACGGCGTGGCACTGGCCCGGCCTGGGAGGCCGGCCAGGCCGGCGTGGAGGCGAAGCTGGGGCCGGGCATCCGCCCGAGCCGCCCGGCCTGGGGGCCGGCTTGGGGCCGGCGTGGAGAGTAGCTGGGGCCGGGCACCCGCCCGAGTCGCCTGGCCTGGGGCCGGCTTGGAGAGGGGCAAGGCCGGGGCACAGACCGACCAGCCCGGCCTAGGGGTCCCGGCCAGGCCGGCTCCCCTCCATTTCCTCCTTTTCTTCCTTTTTCTTCTCTTCTCTTTTCTTGACCTTTTCTCCATTTTTGCTGTCCATCGTATGAGTGTCTAGGGGGATGTTTGTTTGCATTTTATCCATGATATGCTCTGAGTAAACTTAGGGTACACATTAGTCCTTTCATATGTTGTGATCAAACACCGAAAATAGGATTTAGGAACTATGTCCTTTCACTCCATCCACATCAATCCGCTCAAACCCATCCGGCGACCTCTGAGAGGGGCTAGATGGAAAGAAAGCTCGGAGGTATCTCTGATATATGGAGGTGCCACACAAATGGCTGCCACCAGAGCTGCGCGGAGCGGCGGCCGGAGCGGCGCGCCGTGGGAAAATCTGAGCACTCCGGCCGGCCGTCCTTCTTCGCCCCGTGAGCCTCCATGTAGTGCCAGCCTCCTACCACGTGTGCAGCAGCTCCGCTTGGATCTAGGGAGAGGTTCACGCGTGGTGTCGTCGATGGGGTGCGGCGACTGTGTGATTCCGGGGTAGGCCGCATGCCTCGCCGGTTGGATGGGGGTGCGTTGCGGTTGGAGATAAGGTGGAGTGCGGGTTATTTTTTGGGGTTTCTAGGGTTGAAAGTGAAAAGTCGATAGAGGGGCCCACAATGCAGTGGCACATGATCGGCAAGTAGTCCTAGAATGCTCGCAACTAGCCCGGATTACAAGTAGAGTAATATCTCACAATAGTTATCACATCACAATAGTGGTCTAAGTCTTACACACACATACACAAACTACTGACTAGTGAAGTCCGCGTTGCATATCGCGCAACGCGTGCCGAGTCGCCTCACCTGCTCCTGTAGGCACTCTGGGTGGAAGAGGTGCCTGCACGGCACCTCGGCTACTGCCTCCCCCGCGGCGAAGTCCTCTAGACAGATCGGGCAGGTGGAGTACGCGCTCTCCACCGCGTACTCCACTTCCCCGGGCGGATAGGAAGTGATCCGAACCTGCACCCGTGCTGCCCGGACTCTGGAGCGGATGTGAAGGAAAATCCAGCGTCCTAGGAAAAGCAAACCTCCAAGGACGGCTGCTCCCGCGACGAGTCCACCTAGGATGAGGACGTCCTTCACTACCGACTTGTCCGTCGGCGTCTTGGGGTCCTTGAAGCGTGTCTGCGAGAGAAAATAAATATGATATGTGAACTATGAGAAAACGGCTTTGAAGTGATAAATGTGCCAAAATTGAAATCTTCGCACAATCGCTATAGGAAGATCTCTGTGTATCCGTCCCGATCCGAGTTGGAATAGGAGTCTGTACCGGATCAATGAAAAAAAAAACTTCCACCGGTCCACCCTCTCAAGCAACGTGAAAAAAACGTCAAAGAAGAAGAGAAAAAAAAGGGTGGCACAACTCGCGCGCACTGCTCGCTCCAACTCACGAACTCACGCTTGTTGACCCGTAATCTTTACTATTAAATGGGAGCTGACTCCAGTCCGCTCTATCTTTCCCTCGCGCAGGTCATCTGACATTGAGGGCTCTTTTGATTCATAGGATAGAAAACATATAGGATTAGGAAACTTGTAGGATTGGGATGTCATGTCCACTTCAATCCTACGGGAATTGGTTGTTTCTTTGATTGTAGTGTAGGAATTTTCCAAGAGGTATGAGCTAATGCTTTTTTTTTCTATAGTATTTGCACTACAAGAATCCTATGGGATTAATTCCTATAGAAAATGATGCTATGAATCAAATAGCCTCCTCAGCAAAATTTCCTATAGGATTTAATCCTCCAAACATCCTATCACATTCCTTTGATGAATCAAAGGCGCCCTGACCTGGTCCGGCCCAACAACCTGACCGCTCCCCAACCCTACCTCCTCCCCCATCCTCCACGCTCCCGGCCACGCGCGGCGCGCAGCCGTCTTCACCACCTGCCCACGCACCGCGGCCACTCCGCCCCCGCACGTGCTCAAGCAGGTCTGGTAGAGCGGGGAGCGATACACGCTGGATCTCCCCCTCTCCCGTCCCCCACCCGCCTTCGAGTCTCCCCTCTTGAAGGCCTCCGCCGACTGCCCCATCTGGAATTCTGGATCGAGTAAGCCAACGACGTACCCGGCTCCCGTTTCGCCCCCTCCGACCAGCCCCACCCTCGCAAGAAGAAGTGCCGCATACGCACCTCCGAGGACTCCCAAGGAGGAGAAGGCCATGGTCTGGTGGAGGCTGTCCGCCCCTGGAACCTGCAGGCCGGGACCGCGCGCCCGGCTCGCTCACGCGCACCTCCCACATGGTCTTCATCAGGATGCTCTTCAGCTCTATCGTGTCACAGCGAGGACCACGTGGAGGACTCATCAAGACCAGTACAATCTTTCTACTATGACGGCTGGATGAAGTGTATGTGCTAAAAAATCTTCGGATGGAAGGTACCATCGAAGCCTGGAACGATGCTTTATGCATACTAGCCCATCTAAGAAATCAATCATTTGCTTTGACATCATTGTGCTCTATTCTATGCTAAGTTCCAGGTGATGAATTGTCTTGGATTTGTTGGCCAGTCATTTGACTCAAGCATTTAAGCAGTTCTACTTGTGCTCCTTGTCTACTTTGAGGAATTCTTTGAAATACTAGGTACAGCACAAAATAACAGAAGTGTGTAGCTGTATCGACGCCTTTCACCTGTCTTTATTTAGTCTAAGTATCCGCTGACAAACGTAATATCTATAGATACACTCGAAAATATTAGTTTCTCTTCTGTGGAACGGCACACTCAGAATTCTAGGAAGGAGTAGTGGCGACATATATTTCACTTTATAAACAGCTTAGTGGTTCATATCCTTTTTTTGTGTTACCGAAAATTGTCATGTTTGGCTCTTAGTTATAAAAATGAGCAAATCTCCATCTAATGAAAATCTTCCTTTGGATAATTGTAGAACCTTTCTAGGCTCATGTTTACATGTTTCATATCAATAGTGTGTTGTACTTATAGCAGAGAACAAAAAAAGGAGATGCAAGAGGTCCTTATCTGTTGTCATATGGCCCATTTTTATTCTAAACATTTCTGCAATAGTTCGTTCATATCATACATATGGGAGGGAAGAATTGCTGCATGATTACTCCCGACAAGTAGGTATTCTTTTGGAATCCCAAAATCCGTGAGGTGATATTCTTGTCACAAAAAAATATTCGTCAAATTTAGTTTCACTAGGAGTATATGCCAATTTTGTGCTATATACTGTAGCACTATCGGGTGATCAACTATCTGTCTTTGTTGTTGCAGTGACTTCTAGGCATGGAACATACATACATGGATGAAACTAAATCTCCAAGGGACTTCTAGGTTTGTTTGTTATATGACTAGAAAGGATGAGATGCTATTTGCTGGCACAGGGGACAGTCACATCATGCCTTGGAAATTTCCTGTTAAGAGAGCAACTTGACCAGTGGAAATCCTCCTCAGTGGCCATGAGCGTCAAGTCACTGATTTTCAGGGAAGGTGCTTATTGCGAAATCTTCAAACCAAATGAGGATATAGTGGGGCTGAAAGAGATGACTCGAGATGATCCATGCCTACAAGAACGTTCAGAACCATCTTATGCAGGTTATATGCTTCTTTTTCGTTCCAGATGTCTTCCAAACAGGAACCGCTTATGTCAGTCCAATTTGTTGTGACTACATTTAAATGGCATCACTATGACATTTTTTTTGACGAAAATGCAAACATGGCTGCTATTTCATTGATAGTCGAAGGAGAAAATATAAAGTACAGGGACTCAAACAGGGAAAAGCCAAACAACTAATAGGGAGCCTATCTCATTGTTCAAAGCACAGTAGCTAAGACAGAATAGTCGCAGTGGAAGACCTCCCAGCTGCACTCTGTAGGTGAAATGCGTGTCGATCATGTTGCAAGATTGTCGATTGAAGATATGGTCATTTCTTTCTTTCCAGATTAGCCACCAGTTCATTTGCGACATTTGAATTATTACTTCAGTTTTCATCATAAGGTGATCACAACTAATGGACAAAACATCAGTCTAAAATTAATTACTCCCTCCGTCCGGAATTAAATGTCACAAAGTTTGACAAAAGTGGATGTATCTAACACTAAATTATGTCTAGATACATTCATTTTTGTCAAACTTTGTGACACTTAATTCCGGATGGAGGGAGTACTAAATTGAGTGCTCTTGTCAGTCATCAATTTGGATTTGCATACAGAACACAAGCTTCCATTATGCTTTAGGACCCACATTTCTATAGATATAGTGATGTGAAATGGTACAAATGATTGAATCCATTTTCTTTTGAATAACCGGTGGGCAGTTGAATTTTACGCGTTATTCATGTAATTGGTGAAGCAAGTTTTGTGTAGGTCAAAAATTTACTTGTTAAGTCCTTTCATTTGGGTACAAGGTTCCTATAAAAGCAAGAATTATTTGCTCTTGAGGGAGAAAGGAGAGTGCAGAAGGCTTTTGGCATGTCAGCTCTCTGAGTAAGACATTGTCTAAGAATTCCATTGCAATCCTTCAGTAATAATAGCAGCAAACAAAGTTACCAATCTAAAGATAACATCCTTGCAAGTGTTGGGGCCATTCTCAGGGCTATTCGATTTTCGTCCGTTCGATTGAACTTCCAAACGAATCCCCGCCGTCCACTTTGGCTCGTTTTTCTAACTCCTTACCTTGCCACGCACTGGGAGTTCCACCTGTGTCGCTGTTTGTGGTTCTGAGTAAGGGTGGACCTGCAAGTCAGTCTCAGTTGGGTGTATATGGGCGTCGTTCTGCAGTCAAAGGAGGTGTCGTTGTGGCGCACAAGCTAGAGCTTCCTGATTGGCTATCCTGGTTTTACCGGCACGACCACGTTGGTGGCCCCTTAGATTTTCTGGCCCACGAGTCAGCTATAGGGATTATCTATTTCCGCGTGTTAAATTTTTTCGTTGGTGGATCGCATCGGTGGAGAAAATATCGGGTGTGGGCATTTTTGACTTTTCGCGTGTTCTTTCCTCGGTCGCCGGTATGCCGTATCGCCGTGGCGGAGCATGGCTCGACGCTGGGTACCAGCTACAACGCTATTGGGTCCCCGATGGCGTCCACCCGGGGTCCTCATCCACCCTCGCACCTCCTTTCGCTCTTCCCCTCCCATCTCGCCCCCGTCTCCTCCGCTCCCCCCTTCATGGCCCTCGCTACAACACAGATGCCATCCGATCCGAGCTAGATCGATGGCGCTGCAGGGATGGCTCTAGCCCCCTCGTCGCCCCCTCCTTTGATGTGTAGGTCCGATCTGTTCTGAACTTGAGCGATGGGGTCACAAGAACCAGATGCTGGTTGAGGTAGGCAGCGGGAGGATTTCCCCTTTCTCCCCCTTTCTTCTGGTTTTGTACTGTTCTTCGATTTGAGCAGTCGTTGCTGTAATCATCTCTTCGGTTAGAGCTGCTGCTCCACAGGACGCGCTGGTTTGAGGTTCGTACGAGTATCTTTTTTTCCCTATCTGGTGGTTATGCGTTGCTATAGAGCTGGATTCTAGGTTCTATAGATTGTGCAATTATCATTTTTCCTAGCACCGATGCTTGGTCCCATGCGTAGAGGTAAAGCTAGATGCAGTTTCCAGCTTTTTAGATCTCCAGTGGTTGGTTGGATATACGCAGAGATAGAGCCGGATTCTAGGTTCTTTAGATTAATTGTGCACATATCATTTTTTAGCATGCTTTGTCCCATGGGTAGAGTTAGAGCTAGATACATTATTTTCTTGCTTTTTAGATCTCCAGTGTTTGTTTTATTGTCTGTTCGTGGTTAGAGCTTCTGAAGAATGGAATTGACACCATCATCCTAACCTTGCGTTGTGTGTTTTGATTGTGTGGTTAGATCATCTCTGTTTTTTTTTCTGTTGGCTTCACCCTTAGTAAGGATGGGGCATGCTTTGCCTCAAATATGTTTTTTTTCTACTCTATTTCTCCTTATTTTCCTTTCTCGCTCTCTTGATTCAATCCCCAGCAATCCTGTTTTTTGTATGCAGATTCTGTTTAGTTATGTTGTCCAACAAAAATCCTCATCCAGAGTTCAGAAATACGTGTTCTACTTATTTGGATTAGATCTCCTATATTGTGCATACCCTGCCATCTCCACACCGGTCTAAAGGTATATTTACCGCTTTACCTTACATCTCTCACCCACAACTTACGTGTAGCTTTTTTTTCCCTCATGTTCACAAAACATTTGTGTGTTTGCAGCTGAAGACATGCGAGGAAGCCTGCCGCCATCTTGGAGCAAAGGAGTGTCATTGGAAGCATACCAGAACACCACCATGTCCTCATGCCACACTGCCCTACCACCTTCTTGCAGGTAACCTCTCGATCTTATGCATGCCACACTCCAATTACTCAGTCAAACCATATCATAGGGGTATGGTTTAGAGTAATATATTTGCAGGGTGGATTGTGTAGACTAGATTTTAAGATCAAATGTTGTCTTTTGGACTGGCATTTAGGTTAGCTTGGCGGCGACATACATCATCTGCAAATACGTTTGCAGTACAACAATGCGAGATGTGGACACGGTTGCCACTATGGTCACGTGAGGCGTACCTTGCCGTGTATTGATCATCATCTACCAGCTCAGTGCACTAGGTAATTTCTTCTACTGCTATCATGAATACTTTACCATGGGTTTATCTATTTGGTAGTGATGTATGCAAGGAATTGATTCGAACTTATTTGATCTAGCAGCATGAGAGTAATCGATAATTTAAAGTATGCGATTCAAATGACCGAAAAGCTTTTTAGAACCCAGGTTACTGAGTATTTATCATCTTTACTCAGTATGCGATTTAAATGATCGATAATTTAAAGTATACACGCTTACTGAGTATTTATACATTTGTTTGGAAATAGATTGATCTAACTTATGCATCGGACAAAAATGTTGCAGAAAACTGATAACCAATGGTTTGTATAATTATTATGTTTAGAACCCAGGCTGTTGATTTTTTTTAAAAATGTTATGGACTCACGAATTATTCTAATATTGCAGGAAAGACAATTCGACATTAGGCTTTGCTTGCCTTTTATAGCTCATAAGTTGACTCAAAGATAATGATTCCATACATCTTTGAAGAAAGAAGTTTCATCCACTTCACCTTTGCGCAAGCCTCTGTTTCAACAAACTGGGCATCAGGATCAGACTGGACAGGTACTTCGACGTATTTGAAATACTAAGCGGCTTTCTTATAAATAATTTATGGCTTACACCTCTAATCAGTCTACGTTTCATGTCTAATCATCTTATGATCTTGCCCTTTCCCATGTTTTCTTTAGGAATTTTGTGTTCTTACTATATGATAGTTGACCTCGTTATAAATTGGACCTCCTTACAGTTTTGTGACATGTCTTGTGATCACAATAGAATTGTTGTTTGTTTACTTGATACAAAACAAGCAATAGATATGTTCTCCATGTATGCCATTGATCCGTAGATTCATCCAAGAGATTATTTGTTTGCGACTGACAATCTGTCTGATCTGTTGTATTTATAGAATAAAAGACATGTGGTAATTTGTACAATTTTAAAGAATAATGGTATCCGTTCGGCACTACCGTGAAAAAGTGGGGTATTTGCTTATAATTTAAATGTTACAATTGTACAGGATTTATCGATTGGCTCCAGTAAAGTTTCGACTCTGCCCACTAATGGAATATTTGTGAAAGAACCTTTAGCATCAAAAGATCAGGAGTTCTCGGTAGAAGCCCTCAGATACTACAAGCATACCTCCCTGAACCAGCCCAAGAAATTCACCATATTGTAATTTTAGATGACAACGACACCGAAGATTAGATCAATGTTATACCAGCTGACCAGAAATTCAATGCTCCAGCCGGTGAGCATTTTATGACGTCCCTGAAGACAAGTCTATCACCAATGTTCCTCGCACTTCTAATTTTCTTCAGGTTAGATAAAAAATCATTCATTTAATCTACTTCAGAGATAAAAGTGTCCTTTGTGTCCGATTTCAGTACATGTAAATTGTAAGCTGGGCTGCTTTAGTACATGCCCCAAATTCAGTACATGTAAATTTGATAGCCCACGGTTTAACAATAGCTCTCAATAGATACGAGTATTTGATGTGTGTTGAACCCAGACTGTAAACATCATCAATCATCTCAATGTTTGTACTCTGTTATATATCTTCCTGTATGAGATATTAACTACCCTCTCATTAATGTGTCTAATACATGCGCATTAACATCACCCCTTTTTCGTGCTTTGCCATTAAAAGTTTGGATACCTGATTATGTTTTCAGTTTCTTCTCTGATTATTACAGTTCATTTTAGCAGCTAAAATGTTATTACTTCTTTTCCAAAAAAAAAATCGACAAAAGTGGAAAACTCATTATAATATGACAGACGTGGTAAACTCACTCATGGCTTCACAAATAGCTATTTCAAAATTGTATTATAGTGTTCTTTCTCCTGTTTTCAGGAATAGCAGAGATGGGTAACTCATTCATAATATGATTAATTTGTTTGCTAAAATCAATAGTTCAGATACTTGCTTTTGTTTTCCTATAATTTATTTTGTCAACCGAGCTCGGTTCATGTTTACATATTTGGGTTTTGCTTCTTATTCTAGCAGTTTCCCTTTGTGCTAGCGACTGATATGGTTCCCCCTTCAGTTAACAAGCGTCCAACTCCTAGGTACCTATGGCCAGCTTGATAGGTCAAGATTATGTGTTTCCGTGATATTTTTGGACGGCAACTTCCGTTTGTTGTGTGCATTGGGCCCAGAAGAGCACATTTTTTTGCATGTATGTTGATAAGGTTGTAATGGAGATGCAACACAGACAAGAAACTTGGAAAAACTACACAAGAAATGAAGACCTATTAATAAGAATTTGTGTTACACTTGAAGGCAGAGAAAAAAATTGGCACCAATTACTGCAATGCGTAGCAAAAGAAATTATCAAGCATGGCTACTAAATATATCACATCTAGCTTCAACACAGTAAGCCATAAGAACTCAGAATAGGATGTTGCTTACAACAAGTAAATCTGATAAAATATATCCACCACAAATTACCTGAGTAGCAGGTGCCTTCAAAGGAGTAGAAGCACCACTAGACGACGCCTTGGCCTGAAAGATTATACATACAAGATAAGTTACTAGTATCCAGATATAGAAATTACAGCCAAGAGTGTCACCAATTTTTACTAATGTTGCAACATTCTTAACAGAAGAGCATTAGAAGGGCAGAACATGTAAATGTGGATCGACCAACGAAATCACGATCATGAAGTCCAGTATTTATTGCATATTTCGGATTAGTGGGCTAGAAAACTAGAGAAAGTTTGAAATATCAAACGTATGGAATAGTTTGGTTACGCAGTGTCAGTCTAATAAGGTCCAATATATTTCCCAGCAGAACAGACAAGTTAAAAAAAAATATGCTCATTAATGACATATTTATGCATTACAACAGGCTAAGTAGTCAAGCTTAGTGCCTGTAAGATACAAAAGAGGGAAGAGATTTCCATTCAAACCAAAGTAGGATCTTGCACAAATTCGTTCAACAGTTTGAATACTTACTATTAAAACCAATGGGACTCGGACAGAGCATCAAGTACCTTATCAAGGAAGCTGTTCTCCACAACATTGTTGGACTCCATGGTGGTATCATCCTTGAGGATTTTGCCCTGGTATATGAGCATCTGCTGGTCCGCGGGTACACATTCTGCCCCTGAGCACCCTCGATGATCCTCTTGACCTCGCCCACCTGCAGAAAAGAGCAAGTCTAAGCAGGGTACAACTGGTGCCAAAGCAAAACATAACTACTAAATATATCACATCTAGCTTCAACACAGTAAGCCATAAGAACTCAGAATAGGATGTTGCTTACAACAAGTAAATCTGATAAAATATATCCACCACAAATTACCTGAGTAGCAGGTGCCTTCAAAGGAGTAGAAGCACCACTAGACGACGCCTTGGCCTGAAAGATTATACATACAAGATAAGTTACTAGTATCCAGATATAGAAATTACAGCCAAGAGTGTCACCAATTTTTACTAATGTTGCAACATTCTTAACAGAAGAGCATTAGAAGGGCAGAAGTAAATGTGGATCGACCAACGAAATCACGATCATGAAGTCCAGTATTTATTGCATATTTCGGATTAGTGGGCTAGAAAACTAGAGAAAGTTTGAAATATCAAACGTATGGAATAGTTTGGTTACGCAGTGTCAGTCTAATAAGGTCCAATATATTTCCCAGCAGAACAGACAAGTTAAAAAAAAATATGCTCATTAATGACATATTTATGCATTACAACAGGCTAAGTAGTCAAGCTTAGTGCCTGTAAGATACAAAAGAGGGAAGAGATTTCCATTCAAACCAAAGTAGGATCTTGCACAAATTCGTTCAACAGTTTGAATACTTACTATTAAAACCAATGGGACTCGGACAGAGCATCAAGTACCTTATCAAGGAAGCTGTTCTCCACAACATTGTTGGACTCCATGGTGGTATCATCCTTGAGGATTTTGCCCTGGTATATGAGCATCTGCTGGTCCGCGGGGTACACATTCTGCCCCTGAGCACCCTCGATGATCCTCTTGACCTCGCCCACCTGCAGAAAAGAGCAAGTCTAAGCAGGGTACAACTGGTGCCAAAGCAAAACATAACTACTAAATATATCACATCTAGCTTCAACACAGTAAGCCATAAGAACTCAGAATAGGATGTTGCTTACAACAAGTAAATCTGATAAAATATATCCACCACAAATTACCTGAGTAGCAGGTGCCTTCGAAGGAGTAGAAGCACCACTAGACGACGCCTTGGCCTGAAAGATTATACATACAAGATAAGTTACTAGTATCCAGATATAGAAATTACAGCCAAGAGTGTCACCAATTTTTACTAATGTTGCAACATTCTTAACAGAAGAGCATTAGAAGGGCAGAACATGTAAATGTGGATCGACCAACGAAATCACGATCATGAAGTCCAGTATTTATTGCATATTTCGGATTAGTGGGCTAGAAAACTAGAGAAAGTTTGAAATATCAAACGTATGGAATAGTTTGGTTACGCAGTGTCAGTCTAATAAGGTCCAATATATTTCCCAGCAGAACAGACAAGTTAAAAAAATATATGCTCATTAATGACATATTTATGCATTACAACAGGCTAAGTAGTCAAGCTTAGTGCCTGTAAGATACAAAAGAGGGAAGAGATTTCCATTCAAACCAAAGTAGGATCTTGCACAAATTCGTTCAACAGTTTGAATACTTACTATTAAAACCAATGGGACTCGGACAGAGCATCAAGTACCTTAACAAGGAAGCTGTTCTCCACAACATTGTTGGACTCCATGGTGGTATCATCCTTGAGGATTTTGCCCTGGTATATGAGCATCTGCTGGTCCGCGGGGTACACATTCTGCCCCTGAGCACCCTCGATGATCCTCTTGACCTCGCCCACCTGCAGAAAAGAGCAAGTCTAAGCAGGGTACAACTGGTGCCAAAGAAAAACATAACTATTGCAGCGTATCAATGACATCAGGTGTACGCAAACATTTGGTTCAAGAGATCAAGCACCCGGCTAGACTGGACATATAATTAACCATCTCCATCATACCACAATTTGCTTGCCCTTCAATGCCTTATAGCTTAGGCCTTGAATCAGCATCTGTTTTACCTTAGATTGTCTTATCGTCTAGACCTTCTATATGTTTTCTCTTGCACTTTTTCCCCTTTGTATACCATAGGTCCTCTAATTAGAGGAGGTGCATCCTTACAATTTTTTTGCAATGTCTTGTGCCCTACAATGAGCTGTCATGGTATATATAAAGACTGGTTTCTAGGTTGAGTGAAAAGTTTTTATATATATATAATTTATGGACTATAACTGACTGCTCACTGCTCTATTATGTTTGTAAGATGATAAACCCCATACTACTAATTAAAGATTCCTATTTGTGTTATGATGTTTGTATCTCTGCATTTCAAGTAAGATAATTGGTCACGCTATGCTGCATGTACTCTACCTGTGCATTCTAATTAGTATTAATTCCTCCACCTTTTATATTTGATTTTAATGCATATGGGGATTACACTAGCCCCTTTGTTATTTTGATACTTCCATTCTTCAGAGTGTAATGCTATCTATGTGGCACGAAATATAAGTACACTGTTGGTATAAAACTACAGGATTTCAACCAATGAGATTGAATTTCAGCTAATACAACATAACTTGGTAGCCAATTTGCAATTTCCGCTGACCGGAACAGCTGAGGCTAGCTTGCACATAACAGGAGGCATGCAGTTCGAACAAAAAAACTTAGTTAAATAAATGTATCTACTCCTTGCATGCATTGCATCCTTTTCTGATGTTGGCATCCATGTTTCAGGTTGCTGCTGATGAAGAAACAATGTCCCCATCCCAACCACAAATGGAGAGACACCTGCTTGGTAAATCCTATATAACAATTCAGTTCGTACAATAGGTGTCCCGTTAGTTGGAATGATGTTTCTATAGACCATAATAATATTGGTATCTCTATATTGTTGAATTACTTGTGTAGATGCTGAAAACATTGCCAGGAAACCATGTCGACACAGCGCGAGGAAACAACAATGAACCCACAAGGTACTATCATACTTTCTGTTCAACCATGTATATAAATCCCATTTCTCTAAAAAATGGTTCTTGAAAACTGATGTACTTTCTTTGCGGTTCTTTTTTAGCTAATCCACTACCTTTACGACCACACCTAATGGTCTTTTGGAGACATTCACCAACATTGTCTGCATGTTCCTTTGGCAATGCTAAGATGCTCAGCTTTCCAACCATTTGGACATAATGCTACTTCTACATGTTATGTATCCACTGTGACGGGTTTATATGCCACTGCGATTTCGTGCATATGGGCCTACAAATTAAGCCTATTAGTGCCTGATTTAAGTGTCTTTATTCACCCTTTTGTAAGTAACTGTGTCATCTCTATATTGAAACCAGTGTTACCCGTACTATTAACATTATCTTTATCCATCGGCCCTAATACATTTTTCTACATAGATCTACAATTAATTCCTGACTTAAAACATTACCATCTTCGTATTAGCATACACATTACATGAGAATTACGGGCAAAATAATTTAGTAATAATATGTGGCGCGCGGCAAGCCGTGCTTTCGAAACTAGTTCAAAATAATGGTGTTAGTGTTGCTGGTTGTTACAACTAAAATTTGTATGTTTAGACTTGTCGATTCGGAGAATTTTCTGAAACTTTTGTTTCTCATGTAACACTTGCAGTGGAAGCACATGTCAAAGAGAAGAGTCTACGCTGCCAACTACTGAAATATTGGAGTGAGAAATTTAAGTTAATTCAGCCTGAATTACTGGTTTGTGTTCTATAGTACACTTTGTTACTGAGCTTGGGAGAGTGTATGGACTTAAGCTTTATTTTGACGGCATGCAGGATTTAAAACCAGAGCACCAAATTGTACTAAAAGAATCGGAGGAAGACAAAAAGTGTTTGTGCAGATGCTACATAGATGACTACATCGGTTCATTTTTTTTTTATCAATTTGTAACTAAGCAGTGTAGACAGTTTTTTTAAATGGATTAATACACTTTCAGTAGCATTGTGACAAACTGACAATACATGTGTGGATACAGACGGCAAAATCATTTTGTTTTTCTCTTTTGAATGTGAGTAACTTGGTTCTTTGAGATCCTTACCATACTGATTATTGCATTCGTGAGGATTCTAGAATGGTTGGGTGAGGCTTTTCTTTGTTTCATTGCTTAATTGCATCCTACACCATGTAGGGCTAGATTGCAACTGCACCCATTTTGTGGACAAGTACTTATGAGTTATGGGTGATACTGTGTAGGATTGTGAAGACAGTTTCAGCGTGAATGCACATGGGTTTACATTTCTCTGCTTATTAATACATATCACTTGCCATATTTTTTTTCTGCTCAAACTGACATTTGAAATTATGCACACGGATATTCTTTTAGCATGGTGAGGCTGAAGCTAATGAATTGGGGAGGGAGGGAGGAGTGGGGGTCACTCTTTTTTGGTATGTTTCTTCTGGAAACCAGAATTAAAAAAATCTAATATAAGAAAACTGCTACTCTGACCAATACATCTATTAAGGCGTTTGGTACACGGAGACAATTTGTTCCCTTATGAATGCAGATCGCATTAGAACTGAATATGCGCATGTCCCATAAGTTTTGATTTACTAGCCACTCTATTCATTCTAGGTAATGTTGTTTTGAGATTTATTGTGCTGAAGCATTCTAACGAAAAGTTTAAAAGTATACTATCCTTTGTGATAGATTTTTTTTTTGACAGAATAACAAAATCCCTCTCATGTAATCATGCCAAAAGGGGTCTCGGAGACATCGATAAGATAATGTTCACAAAAAGCATGGAACTAGAGTTCCGGGTTGGCTTAAGAACTACAAAGAGAACTTCAAAATTCAGTAGATCATTGTTGCGAGGCAGTGAACTGATCATGTTACTCGCTAAAATAGAAATATATTTTGTTTTTGAAAATAATACGTGTGTATCTCTTTTTTTATGTTTATTGTACTCGCTCCGTCCCAAATTAATTGTCATAGATTTGTTAAAATATAGATGTATCTAGACGTATTTTAGTGTAAAAAAACATGATTGAACCGTAGCAACGCATAGGTACTCAACTAGTGCAGTTAATCACGGTGATTTACCTGTAACCAAAGCGCAAAAAAATAAAAAACCGGGCCTAGCTTACCAAGGCAACGGCTTTTGCCTTGGAACCAAACAAGCATGTGAATCAATCAGCCTAATCTTAAGATTCATGTAAAACCATCAATATTTACCATGTCTTCATCCAAAAGCTTTGCGTCTAAACTCCATAACTCTAATTTGCGAATCAGATGAGCCGAGAAAAGGTAAAGCTCATGTAATTAACGGATCGACACCGTACGAGATAAAAGCCTGCTTACCTGGTCGCCGGCGGACGAGAACACGACGAGCGCCAGGGCGAGCGCCAGGGCGAGCGCGGTCGAGGAGAAGAAGACTGCCATGCTTGTTGCTCGATCGAGGAGAAGACTGGCCGGGGGTGGTGAGCGCGTGTATTTGTAGTAACTCGGCCGGTGCGGCACTCAGTACCCAAATTCAGCTCTAGTGTAGTTCAGGCTGTGTAAGTCTTCGTCTCTCCCAAAAAAAGAACACCTCCACACTACGGGGTGTAGTCCCGAAATCCCGCTCTTTCTCTAGAAAAAATATACGAAATATCTTCATTTTTGTCATGTGTGGGCGTTTTTATGCATGGTCCTTTGTGGCTATGTGTATTCTAAGTATAATCAATCGCACACATACAAATCTAGTCACGAATCGGAGATAATGGTCTCATGCAACTTGGCCACATGGGGAGAGTTCAAAGTTCTTCATGTTTGTGATTTTGGACACACTAGTAAGTGTGCATGTAAACAATAATGACAAATTTAAGATTTCTATTACTTTTTAATTTTTGCAAAGATACATGCATGATCAGAAAATTAATTAAGAATCCAAGGAGCTCACCCATATTCACAGTCTGGTCGTCCACGCGATTCCGTTGTGCATGCAAGATGGAAGCCACCTAGACCATCTCAGAAATGTGTCACATAGGTTTATTTGGCACAGCTAAATTTGCTACGTTACGTACAATGTACAAAGACCAAATTCTTTTATTGCAAATGCCAAATTCTCTAATTTGGCGGCCCATTATGCACATCTATAAATAGCTCACCTCTGCTACTAGAATGCATCTAATACTTGCAAGCTGAAACCTATAGTACCACGTCACTCTAATTATTCTGGTCCGTCGGATTTCAAACACACTGTCATTATCAATTATATGATGTCTTCACTTTTTCGTGAAACCGGTTTAGAAAATTCCAGAGAATTTAAAAAACCCAAAATGATACAAGACCTTTACGTGGTGTCATTATATATGTCCTAGTATCCACAAAAAATAATAAACTTGGAATACGACAGTTGTGTTGAAAATTTGTTCACATAAATGAGCTATCTCCTACGAACATTTTAGGGTTTCGGGCGAAATGACAGGTGTTATGATCAAATCCATGGCATAGTTTGTTTAAATATGCTCATATTGCATACAAACATGCATGTTGGAAGTAAGGACAATGTTCACGAATAAAGTTTTCATTTTTATTGAATAAAAAAAACCATTTTCCATTTTCCGAGTATTAAAAATGTTTTTTTTTGAAGCACCAACCACAATTATGTTGCAAAACTTGGGAGCTGCATTTTTTAAAATACTAGACCATGTTATATGCACCAATAACCAAATTATTGCTTCTGATAAGGTTTCCATACACCTCTTTTGAAAAACACAAGTTTTTGTTGTTTCAGTTGGAAACAGGTCAAAGTGGAATTACATAGTTTGCTCATGATTTTTGGAAAAAATAATTTTAGGTACAAAACTACCTATTTAATCAGAGATACACCAAGAGTTTCTCAATATTTAACCCCTAGCTACAAACGGTCACGGCCGCCGTCTTAACTTCTTTGTGAAACCGGCTTAGAAAATTCCAGATTTTTTTAAAAAAAAGAACCCAAAATGATGCAAGACCTTCGCGTGGTGTCATTATATAACACCCATCATTTGGCTCGAAACCCTAAATTGTTCGTAGGAGATAGCTCATTTATGTGAACAAATTTTCAATACAACTGTCGTATTCCATGACATAGTTTGTTTAAATGTGCCCATATTACGCATAAAACATGAATATTGGAAGCACGTACAATATTCACGGAGAAAGTTTTCCTTTTCATTGAATAAAAAAACCATTTTCTATTTTTGAGTGAAAGAAATGAGTTTTTCGTGTGAAGGACCAAACACAAATATGTTGCAAAACTTGAGAGCTATAATTTTTGAATAGGGATAAAAAAATCAAACAAATTCAAAAAAAAATGACGGCGCTGAAACCCTTAACATACAAAGTGGAATACTGGACATATACAAACCAAAACACACTTGTAAACACTTGGTATGGTACCACCTAGATTTTGGTTGGATTCAGACGCCCCACATCCCTCTCCGACGAAACCGTTAACCCATTATTGTTAGTTCAATTCTTTATCATGATTTTTTTAAGAATGTAGCTTTAACAATATAATTTATAATTCAGATATGTTTCTCCTTTTAGAAACGAGCTAAAGAATGTCAAAATCCGAATTCGAATGCAAAAGTTATGTTCAAAACGGTGATTAAGTCAAAAAAAAAAACCTGAGCTTGGCTAAGCCGACGGCATTGCCGTCGGCGTAGCTCAAATAAAAAAAAAGACAGGCCAACGACATTGCCGTCGGCATAGCTCAATTTTTTTTTCGCAATTTGGGTTTCCCTCTTCGGGTCTATGTCGACGGCCCTGACAAATTGATGTCGACGTAGATTTTGGCCGTCGGCATAGTAGGTCATTCCTGTAGTGTAAAGAATGGCTTAGATTATAGTTGGAGGCACTACTGAGTGTTGCCTAGAAATATTTTTTGAGCCACTATTGCAAATTTCCTCAAAAGATCATTCTAAGGTACTTCTGCAAAGTGCTTCAGAAGATAATCCTAGGCAGTTTTGCAAAGTGTCTCAGAAAAATCATATTAGGTCCACCCCCTTTCCTCGTTGAGATTCCATGTAGGAAAAGCCCGTTCACCGAAAAAATTGCTTGTGGTTTTTTTTCTTGAACAGGGGCGGCCCCGAAGGACCGAGTGCTTCATTGATAAGCAGCAGTGGAGCTACATTTTACAGAAAGGGCCACTAGAAAACAAGAAAATACAATCCAGCCCTTCCAATTTGCACTAAGGACCTCAACAAGAAAATTGGGAATGCAATCAGATCCTACTGCTTCTCCACTGCAGATGAACTGCAACTCAGCGCTGTCAACCTCCACGTCGCCAGGGACAGAACCACTTGGGACGAGGAGGCGGGAGCATACAACGCTGGTGCAAAGAAGCCTCCAAGATGGCATAGAAGCCTCGAGGTTGATGATGTCCGCATGACATCGAGCGGGCAAAACGACCTTCATCAATGCCGGGGATGGGAGCAGTTGTCCCTCGACCAAGAAGAACGACGACAAAGCAGCCGCCGTGATGAAACTCCCGAGAGAAGCAGTTCTTCTCCCCTGCTGCAGATCAAGCCTCCAATCGACGAATCCAGCGCAACCCCATCCAACCTCGCCACCATGGCGAGCAGAAGGAGAGGAGTCTGCATCACGCCCACCAGCTGCAGATCTGCAAATTAAACCAACCTTATTTGTGGAGAACCTTGCAGCATCATCCCCTCCCGCATATGGCTCTCTCCATGGGAGCACCACGATGAGAGGAATCACCACAAGACGGCGCCGGATCCGGCCGAAGGAACCCTGCACCTTTCTCCTGGCATAACGCCAACAACCAGCAAGAAGCAACGAAACTCTACTTAAACTGCTACTATGTACAGACCTAAACCCGGCGCCTCTCCTAGTCCATTCTCGGTCGGCTATTCCGGCGAGAAGGACGGCAGATCGCCCGGCTCTCGGTGGGCGACTCTCAAACGGAGGGGAACGGGGGAGGAACAGCGGTGGGGGAGGAAAAAATTGCTTGTGGTGAATCGGGTGTTGACAAGCTATAGGTGAACTGCTTCCAATTTGGACGTTGCTCCATGTGGTGTTACCATGTTTATGCGGCCCATGTCGTGCCAAAATTGTTGGTAGCGGTTTAAAGGTTTAGCCAGGGTAACAATCTTGCTTGCCATGAAACGTTTACAAATCTAGCGTGTAAAAGCGGTGCAGTCAAGGCCCGAGTGCGTTCCGTCGAGGTGCCAGCGGTGGCTGTTAGCATGCGACAATCTTTACTAAAACGAGCTCATAGAACCCAACAAGCGAGAGCGTTCCCTGTTGAACCGTTTTAGGAATCAATCCTAGTTCGGTTGCTTGACACATTCAAGTGTGCTTGCCATCTCCTTCCCAACACCCTTCGGGGGTTTTTCTTCTTCTCGCAAGTAATTCATGTACCCCTATTTTCCGCATTATGTGGTGTTGAGGCGTTCATTGGAGACAACAGGCTCTTTGGCTACACGTACGCCTTGCAAACACAAAACAAGGGAGTATCCCGAGGATAGCTTAAATTTATCTTCTAGCGATACATAATGGTATTACACACAAGAACAATTACCAACGGCGCAAAACAGGAAACTGGGGGGCGTGTTTCCCGTCCGTGAAACCCAGGCCACCCCCTCCCCCCCCCCCCTCCCAAGCTGGCGATTCGGCCATATTTGGGCATGTAGAGTTTTGCCACACAAATAAATAGAGTTTTGCTACACAAATAAATAGTTCAACAGTTTAAACAAATAAAATAAATTACACTACGCATTGTCATCGTCATCAACATTGTCATTCCCCTTTTGCACCCACAAATGCTGCACCAGGTCATTCTGTAGAGCTTGGTGTGTTCCAGCGTGTCGAATCTCCTGCCGCTTGGCGAGGAAGGTTGTCCATGATGCCTGCACCTGGTGATCAACATTTGCAAGAAGACCCTGCCGGTATTATGGTGTGCTTGCCTCACTGTCAGGCACCGGGTCATCCCGTTCACTCTCAATGATCATGTTGTGCAAGATCACACAACACTGCATCACCTCCCACATGTTAGACTTCGACCAAGTCATAGCTGGATACCGGACAACAGCGAATCGAGATTGCAGCGCGCCAAATGCCCGCTCAACATCCTTCCTGCAAGCCCCCTGGCACTTGGAAAACCAAGCTTTTGCGCTTCCTGGCACAGGGTTGGAGATGCTCTTCACAAATGTTGCCCACTTCAGGTAGATGCCATTTGCAAGATAATACCCCTTTGTATACTGGTGTCCATTGATCTCATAGTTCACAGGGGGGCATGGCCTTCGACAAGCTTGGCAAAGACATTCGAGCACTCCAAGACATTGATGTCGTTGTGACTTCCAGGCATACCAGAATGAATGCCAAATCCATAGATTGTACGAAGCCACGGCCTCGAGAACCACCGAGCACTCTCCTTCCTTTCCCTTGTACATCCCCTGCCAATCAAATGGACAGTTCTTCCATGCCCAATGCATACAGTCGATACTACCAAGCATCTCAGGAAAGCCTCTTGCTTCATTCTCTGTGAGGAGACGAGCAGTGTCTTGCGCATTGGGTGATCGCAGGTATGTTGGGCCAAAAACTGCAACCACTGCTCGGCAGAACTTGTTCAGACACTCAAGGGCCGTGGACTCACTCATGCGCAGGTAGTCATCTTGTGCATCTGCGGGAGCACCGTATTCAAGCAACCTCATGGCCATCGTGCACTTATGAATAGAGGTAAAGCCTACCGTGCTGGCGCAGTCCTTCTTCAATTTGAAGTAGGTGTCGAACTCCCGGATGGCATGCATGATCTTGAGGAAGAGCTTGCGGTTCATCCTGAAATGACGCCGGAACACATTCTCGTCGTTGGTGGGATCCTCGGGCCTCGATCCAGCATGCCGCGGCTGGGCGGCCTGGGCCTGCAAGACGGCCAGGCAGCTCAGGATCAACAAGTGTTCCTCGTCATCGATGGCGGCATGATCTTCCTCGTCGAATAGCTCGGCGAGCATCTCCTCGGCGTCGGAGTCCATGGGCCGGGCAGAACGTCGAACACCTTGCGGGGGGTGGACGCGTTTCGCCGGGCACAACCTCCCTCATGGCGGAGGGGCGAGTAAACGGCGCCGGCGGAGGTTCGGCTAGTCGCTCGTGTGTGGTGGTGGCCGACGGCGACGGCGTGGGGGTGGCCGACGAGGTGGCGACGACGAGTCGAGCGAGAGGAAAAGGCGAGTCGGGATGGGGAAAGTGGGGGAAATGGTGTTGCCTCGCCGACAGTGCTGGCCCACGCGCGCTTTTTTTCCGCCCCACCCCCCGCCCCCCAAACCGAACCCAACGGGCTGGGTTTCGCCTGGGTGCGTCGGCGCTAATTTCCGCCGAAACGACACTATTTGGGGCTCTAGGGGGCGGATGGTAGAAAAAACGACGTTTTTGGAGGAAAACGACGCTAATTCGCGTCCAAGGGGGCGCTGGGGGGACGGCTGGAGATGCCCTCAAGGCCCGGCGGTGCGAAATAAATAAATAAACCTAGAATTATTGGGTACAACCTATGGCTTACATGCTTCACCAACACAATGAGATAAAACGAATGTGTGAGCAGATTTTGTAAAGCACATCTTTAATGACGAGACAATATAATATTAAAGATACATATATCTAAGATATGGAAGTGATAAGAAACTGGTATCCATTTTTTATCAACAAGCCTTGTCAGCTGAAAGTGCACTATGGTCAACTAGAGGGGGGTGAATAGGTTGACTACCAATTTTTCTTTTCTTTTTCTTTTAGTGGGGCTAAGCAAGATAAGATAAGGTTCTCTAGATGTGCAACTAGGTGAGCAACCTATGTGGACAAAGTAATATGCGCAACGGAAGTAAAGCGTAAGGTAGTAAAGCAAACAACAAGTGTAAACAAGGAGACAAGGATATGATTCCCGTAGTTCCTTCTCAAAGAGAAGTACGTCTACGTTGGAGAGGTGGGGAGCCACCTAGGCGCTCTTCAATAGCACGGTTGTGCACACCTTGTTCTCCTTGAGCTTCTCCGGTGAGGGATATTCTCGTTTCCACTATAAGGTCGACTTGAAGGCGTTGACCAAACCTTTACAAGGGCTCGAGGTCACTCCACAAGATGGATGGAGTCTCTCAAGCAATCCGTAGCTTCTTGCAACAAGGTGGAAACTACAAGCACGAGATCTACTAAGGTTTCTAGGCCTCAAGTAGGATTCTAGATCTACTAGATTGTGGTGGATGGATTTGAGATTCCTTTGGTGGAAGTGTGGATCTAGGCCTCCTCTAGCTCTCCACCAAGTATGGGAGTGATTGGGTGGACGGAGAGGGAGTTCTAGGCGAATGAAGCTTTCATTAATGGCATGGAGAGAGAATGGGGGAAAGCTTAGCATTTAAGAGGTAGGGGAAGGGGTATTTATACCCCTTTCATTTAAGAGGTCGTTGCAGTCCAGGAGCACCGGAGGCTCCGGTGGGCTTCAGTCAATTGCGCAGCTGCGCAACACACTAGCTCACATGTGCTGGAATATGGGGCGGAGGGTCCGGTGGGTTCTGCGGAGGTTCCGCCCACCGGAGGTGCACCGGAGGCTCCGGTGGAACCTCCGCTCTTATCAAACATAGCAGCAGTTTGGCGGAGCCTCCACCGGATGCCCACCGGAGGCCATTTACACTAGGCTAGGTGAGGGCACCGGATGTCCACCGGAGGCTCCGGTGGAGCCTCCGCTCTTATCTAACAGAAAGGTATTTTGGCGGAGCCTCCACCGGAGGCGCACCGGACCCCATGTGTGCGCAGGCCCAGTGTTGGAAGGTGGCGGAGCCTCCGGTGGAAGTGGCGGAGGTTCCGCCCACCGGAGCTCCACCGGAAGTTCAGCTCGTGGACCCGCTCTTTTGCTCCAGAGAGGGATTTGGGCGGAGCCCACACCGGACCCCCACCGGAGCCTGGGCGGAGCCTCCGGTGGATTCACCGGAGCCTCCGCTCCTGCACAATGCAGTTTCCTGGATTCCTTTCTCCTTGCACTTTTCATATAAAACGAACACTTGCCCCATATAATTAGTGGACCTGATTTAACCTGAGCATTTTCATCTATTGAACAAACATTAGATCAAATGGATATGTTGTCATATAATTACCAAAACGGACGATGATCTTTCATTCTCCCCCTTTTTGGTAATTGATGACAACATAACTATTTGCATGATTAAGAACACAATATGAACGGAGCTCCCCCTAAAGGTATGCTCCTTTCATATTGAGAGCATCTAGGCATGATATGTAAGAGTAATATGACAACGATATCACACAACACACATAACACATAAATAATATGATACGAGGTTCACACAAGCATAATATAACGAGGTTCACGATAGATAGGAATAATGTAAACAAACCGAAGTTCCAAACCGAAGTTCCAAATGATCAAATAAGAAACCAATCTCCCTCAAGCAAATAAAAGATGCAAAATCGAGAAAGCTTGAGGGAGACCCATGCAAATGCCCGTTCCTAATATATATATCTCCCCCTTTGGCATCAAGATACCAAAAGAGGGGGACCAAGACGCTAACGCCCCGAAGATCACTCGGAGGAGGCTTCCGGGTCCGGAGAGGGGGCACGGCGGTGAGAGCTAGTAGCTTCGTCTCTTTCTTCCTCGGACCATTCAATGAGCTTTCCATTTATCCCAATCCGTGATGCTATCAAGAGTCGGGGATTCAATGGAGAGGCCTTCCTCACGAAGACGTTGACGAGAGGCTTGAGCTTTGTTGCGGTTCTTGAGTTCCCTATCATAATGTGCTTCCCATTGATGTTGCTCAATCTTCTTGTTCAAACGAAACACTTTCTTGAGAGCTCTTGCCATCCACTTAAAAGAGGGAGGAGGTTGAGATGGACCGCCCTCTTCTTCCTCATCAACAATGATGCGAGGCCGAGCCTTGTGCTTGCGAACGGCGGGAGTGGGATGCACAATGGGTTCCGTGTGATCTTTGATGAGAAGTCTCTTCTCCGTGTGAGAGATCCAATGCTCATCATCAAAAGGTTCATCCGGAAACTTTTCATTCCACACGTGTAAGATGATCTTCATGATGAATGGCCCAAAGCAAGCATTCTTGCGGTTGACTATGGCATGCCACAACTCATTCCAAATATAGTCAAGCACATCAAGCTTGCGAGGAGTGGCGTCCATCCGGTGTTGATGAGTTAGGAGCATTAGGTTCTTCAAGAAACCTTGAATCTCGTCCACATTCCCCACCTTTGGGTTGATAGTCTCTCTATAGATGCGCAACATGATGTCATATGTGGGGTAGAGACCCTTGACGAACCCAACGGCGTATTTCTTCCAATGATAGAGAGGAGTAAGTTCATCCTTGGGAAGTGACGCGGTGTTCATGGCGTGAACTCGGAACCATCCATTAGCAAATTCTTCTCCCTCAGCAAAAGGACCAAAATCCGGGTAGCCACCAAGAATAGTGCCAACATCTTTCCACTTGATGTTAATTTGTCTCCTCTGAGTCATCCAAATAAGGTTACGGTTGGTCTCATTGGAGAGATGAACCGTGGCTAGAAACTGACAGACAAGATCTTCATCGAAATCTTGTTGAAGACTGATAATTGGACCAAGACCAAACTTCCCAATGAGCTCAAGAGCCTCCCCAAAGTACTTGTGGTTCCTTTCCACGTGCCCAAAACTGATGGCGTGTTGAGGGACGGCATTTTCCTTCGGCTTCCTCATCAAGATCTCACTATAGATTTCCTTTTGGAAAATGGTGTGAAAGCGTTGATCCTTACCCCGGAATTGTGGCATCAAGCGCTCATGGGCAATCACATACGGGTTTTCACGCCTTTCCTTCAAGAACATAGCATCGGACATCTTGGAGGCGGTTGGTGTGGTGTTCTTCTTGGGCAAAGTCTTCTCGGGAGCCGGGTATCGCTTGCGCTTGCCTTGAGAGCTGTCAAGTTCCGCTTGAATCTCATCCACGTGTTGGGGCTTGCGGCGGCCGGTGGTCTTGTACCGTTGCCCTTTTCCCTTGGAACCGAAAGCATCTAAGAGAGAAACCAAGAAGATCATGAAGAACGAGTAATGCTCGAGTCGGCAAAGCACGCACAAAACCAAGAAACCAAGATATACATGGTGTTACGGTTGAATAATCTAGGGTTAGGGCAAACGAATCTTCCGTACAACCGCAACGATTCAAGCCTAACACGCATTATCTAGGTTGCTTGGGTTTGTACTTGAGAAATTCCACTCCTAAAACTCCAAATCCACGAATCTAGAGAGCAAGAACATGAACTCCTATGCATCCCATCCATCAACTAGATGAGAGAGAGAGAGAGAGAGAGCACGTACCCGCGTCGTCCATGGTGAAAAAGGAAGGAGGGAAGGTTCCCGGGGCGTCCCAAGGCAAGGAGGAGGTCTCCCCGCGGTGGAGCTCCCCAATCCGGCGGCGAAAAGCTTGGCGGCGGCGGTCGTTCGTGAGGAAGAAGAAAGGGGGCGGGTGGGGGAAAATGAGATTGGATCTCACTTACCCCCGCACGCCCCAGCCCTTATCCACGAAAACTGCCCCCGGCGAAGCCTCCGGAGCCTCCGGTGGTGTTCCGGTGGACAGGGTCAGCGGAGCCTCCGGTGGATTCACCGGAGCCTCCGCCCAGCCAAATTTTCGCGCGCCAAGATTGAAAAAAACACACGAGCATTTCGATAGAAACATTGGTTTGGGAAAAGGGGGGGCTTGGGTTGGAAAATCGTCACTGATATACGAGAGACATTACTCGAAGGGGTTCGCAAGAAGCATAAAAAGTGAAAAACGAACCCGTACGAGTTGTCAAGACGAAGATATGATATGCGTGAACGATCCAAAACACACCAAAGGTCAGTGGCCGAGGCCACCATGTTTGAGTGTGTAACTTGGCACCGCGAAGATATATCTTGGGTCGAAAATTACTACTCACAATTAAGCACAATGAGTCACAAATTGACTAGATATGCAATGATTGATTGATTTTCGCATAATAAAAGGAGTGCATACTCATGTGTTGAGTAGCGCCCCCCTATTTCCATGCCTACACCTAGACTTGATAGCATGTATAATGAAGGTAGATATGCAAGGTTTCAAGTGAAGTTGGAAGAGTCGATGACATTTAGTTCATTCCTCAAAGCTCGAAATCTTGGTTCATCAAGGGCCTTCGTGAAGATATCGGCAAGTTGATCCGTTGTGGAGACATATGAGAGATCAATATCACCTTTATAACCATGATCCCGAATGAAATGATGACGGATCTCAATGTGCTTCGTCTTGGAGTGAAGAACCGGGTTGTAGGCGATCTTGATAGCACTCTCATTGTCACAAAGAAGAGGTACCTTGTGAAAATGAATACCATAGTCCTTCAAAGTTTGCCTCGTCCATAGCAATTGGGCACAACAACTTGGCGCGGAGATATACTCGGCCTCGGTGGTGGAGAGAGCAATGCAATTTTGCTTCTTAGAAGACCAACATACCAAGGAGCGGCCAAGAAATTGACAACTCCCAGATGTGGACTTCCTATCCGTCTTCTCTCCCGCATAATCCGCATCCGACTATCCAATGAGTTGGAAGCTTGAACCCTTGGGGTACCAAAGACCGAAGTTTGGGGTATGAACTAGATATCGAAAGATTCGTTTCACGGCTTCCAAATGACTTTGCCTCGGAGAGGCTTGAAACCTTACACATTTACCTACGCTATACATAATATCGGGTCTAGATGCACAAAGGTAGAGCAAAGAGCCAATCATGGAGCGGTATACCTTTTGATCTACCTCTTTCCCGTTAGGGTCGGGTTTCAAGTCGGTGGTCATGGACATAGGAGTCTTCATAGGTTTGGCATCATTCATATTAAATCTCTTGAGCATGTATTGAGTGTATTTGGCTTGTTTGATGAAAGTCCCTTCATAATATGATTCACTTCAAAGCCAATGAAGAACTCCAACTCTCCCATCATAGACATTTCAAACCTATCGGTCATAAGCTTGCAAAACTCCTCATTGAACAAAGTGTTAGTAGACCCAAAAATGATGTCATCCACATAGAGTTGGCATATGAACAAGTCACCTCCAACCGTCTTGGTAAAGAGGGTGGGATCGATTAAACCAACATTAAACCCGCGATCTACTAGAAACTCTTTGAGGTGCTCATACCACGCACGTGGAGCTTGTTTAAGTCCATAGAGCGCCTTATCAAGTTTATAGACATGGTCGGGGTGGTTGGGATCCTCGAAACCCGGAGGTTGCTTGATATATACTAACTCATTAATGGGACCATTAAGGAAAGCACTTTTAACATCCATTTGTTGTAACTTGAAGTTATGATGAGATGCATAGGCAAGTAAGATGCGAATGGATTCAAGACGAGCTACGGGAGCAAAGGTTTCACCGAAATCGATACCTTCGACTTGAGAAAAACCTTGAGCTACCAATCTTGCCTTATTGCGAATGACAATGCCATCTTTATCTTGTTTGTTCTTGAACACCCATTTGGTGCCAATAACATTCTTGCAATCTTTGGGTCTTGTCACTAATTTCCACACTTTGTCGCGCTCGAAGTTATTGAGTTCATCATGCATGGCTTCAAGCCAATCTTGATCTTCGAGAGCTTCATATACCTTCTTGGGTTCAATGAAGGAGACAAAAGCATGAGCCTTGCTAAAATCCGCCAATTGCCTTCTAGTGACCACTCTCCCACGAACTTGTCCAAGAATCTTGTCCTCCGTATGACCCGCTCGTTCAAGATTCTCTAGCCTTCTCTTTGCTCTTCGTGCTAGTATCTCCTCCAAAGATTCCTTGGATATGGATTGAGAATCACCTTCTTCATCAGAGGCATGTCCATCTTCATTTTTTCCTTGATCAATAATGGGTGATGAATCACCACTAGGTTGAGCATTCTCAACAATGATAGAATCTTGATCATGATTGAGATGAATTGCTTGGCCTTGATTGTTAGCTTGAGGGCTTGGTGCATCTTGTTGAGTAGCTTGATCATCAATGGGTGTAGTCAATGGCTCCACTTGAGTGGGGCATAGTCCTTCTCCCTCCGTCATCCGGTGTCCCTCAATGGGGATTATTTCACCAATCCCCATTCTTCTTATGACGATGGGAGGAATTGCATCTCCTACAACACCATGATCTATACGCCCCCCTTGGGAGCCATTATCCTCATCAAACACCACGTCTATAGCTTCTTCAACTTGTCCGGTGGACTTGTTGTAGACTCTATAGGCGTGAGCGTTTGTGGCATAGCCAACAAAGATACCCTCATAAGATCTAGTCTCAAATTTTGACAACCGTTTACCTTTCTTGCGAATTAAGCACTTGCAACCGAAGACCTTGAAATAAGATACATCCGGTTTCTTCCCCGTGAGAATCTCATAGGGGGTCTTGTTCAAGATCTTGCGAAGATATAACCGGTTGGTAGCGTGACATGCGGTGGAGACGGCTTCGGCCCAAAAGTTATAGGGAGAAGAGAACTCCGCAATCATAGTTCTAGCCGCATCCATCAAAGTCCGGTTCTTTCTCTCCGCAACACCATTTTGTTGAGGGGTATATGGAGTGGAAAATTGATGAGCAATTCCTTCTTCACTAAGAAAACCCTCAACGGTGTAGTTCTTGAACTCCGAGCCATTATCACTCCAAATCGCCAATATGGTAGCATTGTGTTGGTGCTCCACTAGAGTGATGAACTCGATGACTCTACTTTGAGTTTCACTTTTCCTCTTGAAGAAATACACCCAACAATATCTTGAATAGTCATCCACGATCACCAAGCAATACTTCTTTCCTCCGAGGCTATCATAGGATAGTGAACCAAAGAGATCTAAGTGAATGAGCTCGAGAATTCTTGTTGTGGAGATAGTTGTCTTGGTTGGGTGTAGTTCCCCATGTTGCTTCCCATAGGTACAAGAGCTACACACACGATCTTTAGCAAACTTAGCTTTGGTTAGTCCTAGAACGTGATTGCCACTTTGGAGATCATGTAACATTCTCATATTGGTGTGGGCTAGTCGGCGATGCCAAAGCCACCCCACATCAACTTTATCCATTAGTCATGTCGCGGCACACGTGTCTTCTTTAGAGAAGTCCACGACATACATGCCGTTCTCGACAAACCCAACAAAGGCTACTTTAAGAGATGTCTCCCAAGTGACAATCACACTCTCTTTATTAAAGAACGAGGTAAAACCACAATTCGCAAGTTGAAAAACGGACATCAAATTATAGCCAAGGGACTCAACAAGGAGAACATTCTCAATTGATAAATCATTTGAGATTGCCACCTTGCATTGTCCCAATACCTTAAGCTCGGACTTATCACCAATAGTGACGCAATTGAGATGAGGTAGAGGAGGTTCAAGGTTACTTATTGCGTCACGGCTTCCGGTCATATGTTGGGATGCACCACTATCCATTGTCCATTTGTTAGACCCGAAAGCATTTCCCTACAAGAGATCAATTTCTTGATTTAGGTACCCATCCTTCAATGGGTCCTCTTTTGTTAGTCACAAGGGTCTTAGGAACCCAAATAGTCCAATGATAATCATCACCATAAGAAGTACCAACGTATTTAGCGTAAACATGTCCATCTCTAGATTTCATAAGAACATAAGATGGATTATATTTTCCAGCGAAGTCATTATGAGTTATGCTCCCCCTAGAGGTATCACCACCCACAATGGTGTTGGTCTCCTTCTCTTTGGTCACCTCACCCTCTTTCACAAAAACAACATTTTGAGAGGGAGAGGTGACATTCTTGGATATCTTCTTGGACTTGGAAACAAAACCAAGTCCCTCTTTTCCTTTCTTTGCACCTTGAGAGCTTATTGCATCATTGGGGATTCTTTCCTTCCCTACATTGTTAGTCGTAGTAGAGGAGGTAGGCACAATAACAATGCTATTTGATGAAGATGCAACATGCTTATTAGATTGTTGAGCTAGGAGCTTGATTCGAGACTTGGCAAGTTTGTCATGAATTTCTTTAAGAGATTTAAACTCCTTTTTTAGTTTGTCATGCTCCTCGTCAAGTTTTTGGTGAGCTATTCCTAGATTCAACTCTTCCTCTTCAAATTCTTTAAGTAAAACAAGAGATTTGGCATGTTCTTTCTTAAGCTTGGCAAGAGATTTTTCGTTATCTTTTCTAAGCTTAGAAACACTAATAGCATAAGTCTCTTGTAGACTAGATAGTTTCTCTTCAAGAGAGGCTCTCATGGATCTCTCCTTTTCGAGAGCCTTGACGAGTTCGTCATCATGATTCTCATTGCTACCGCCATGGTTCTCCAAGGTCATGATGATCTCCTCCTTCTCATCAATGAGAGAGTTGGCATCATCAAGTTGCCTTAGGAGAGCTTTTACCTTTTCTTTAGTTTCACCTTCAAGACTACACAACCAAGATCCTAGGTTCTTGGCCTCCTCATCATCAACAATGTTTTCAACACAATCCAATAATGAGGGAGAGCTAGTGATAATAGACTTGGAGGTGGAAGATATTACCGCGGTGGCTTTTGCCATGAGACATGTAGGTCGGATCGATGCCTTCTCATTGGGAGATTCAAATAGAGAGACCGATGAAGAGGAAGTCGTAGCTATGGCGACGTGGGCAACACCTACGACTTCATCTTCTCCTTCATCTCCGGAGTAGTATGTTTCCAATGTGGGGCGTTCTTGAACATATAGAGCCCTTGGGACTCTTCTAGTGAGGTTCTTGTTTTGTGGAGCTTTGTTCTTGTCCTTGCGAACAAGCTTCCCTTCATTCTCTTCTCTTGGCTCAAAGGGACACTCTTTGACGAAGTGGTTTGCACTTCCACAATTGTAGCATGTCCTTGGCCACTGCCCTTTCTTCCTAAAGATCTTGTTCCTTGAAGGTCTAGGGGCACCAGCTTTGTGAGCCTCCCATCTCTTCCAATACCCTTGCATGGCAAGAGCAATACATATATGGGCACCCTTGTATGTATCTTCATAGTCCTCATCATCATCATCATCATCATCCACTTCTTCTATCTTGTCCATTGCTTTAGACTTCAAGGCGAGGTTGGGAGACTTTCCATGTCCTCTTGACCGATCAAGGGCATCATCCGCGCTCTTGTGAGATAAGGATATGGCTATGAACTCACTTAGCACTCCAATGGAGTTGAGAGAGTTGTAGTCGGATCTTGTTCGAATGCTAGTGGAGAGGTTTTTCTCAAATGGGGTTATGGCCTTGACAAACTTCCTCTTGATCCACTCATCGGAGATTTCCTCTTTCCCAAAATCCCTTAGTTGATTGCCAAGGGTGACAACTCTTCTATATAGCTCCTCGGGACTCTCGTCTTCAAGCATGATGAAGTTCTCGGATTTGTCGAGAGCAACATCATATTTTGATGATTGAATGCTAGCATTTCCTTGGAACAAAGATTCAAGCTTATCCCAAGCTTCCTTGGCGGTCTTCAACCCGCGAATGTGTTTGAGATGTTCTCTTGGGAGAGCCTTTTGGATAGTCACGAGAGGGGTCTTGTTGAGTTGGAATTCCACATCCTCTCTTGGAGTCAAGTTGCTTGGATCATGAGGATGGAATCCATGGAGAATGCTTCTCCATAAAGCGGTGCAAGAACCTGAAATGTGAGACTCCATATCGAACTTCCAAGAAGAGAATTCGTTAGTGTTAAGCATGGGAGGATTTCCAACATTAACCATGTGTGGCATTGTGGCAATAGGGTGGATAGAATCGTAATTGGGAGGTGGTGGAACTTTAGAGTTAGACCCCGAACCGTTAGCCGATTGAGACTTGGAGCCCTCGGAGTTCCCACTGCCCTTAGCCTTTTTATCGTCTTTTGCTTTGGCTTTTGCCTTGGCTAAAGCGATGTTAGCTTCCATTTCGTCGATGTCCGGAATGGACTCTTTGTCCGAGCTAACATCGTTGGTGGTGAGAGGTGTTTCCGTGGACTCCTTGGTTCTCCCCATCAATACCTCCATCATTTTCTTGATGCTAGAAACCTCCATACTGACAGTAGAGCTAACCTTAGACAATTCGGTCTGGAGAGTTCCAACCGTGTCTTGTATTTTAGATATATTGTCGGACATCTTGGAGATTTCCGCACTAGAACTACCGGGGGCATTTCCATCGACCATTGTACTCTTAGGCGGTTAAGCCCTTAGTAAGAGCCGAGGCTCTGATACCAATTGAAAGTGCACTATGGTCAACTAGAGGGGGGGTGAATAGGTTGACTACCAATTTTTCTTTTCTTTTTCTTTTAGTGGGGCTAAGCAAGATAAGATAAGGTTCTCTAGATGTGCAACTAGGTGAGCAACCTATGTGGACAAAGTAATATGCGCAACGGAAGTAAAGCGTAAGGTAGTAAAGCAAACAACAAGTGTAAACAAGGAGACAAGGATATGATTCCCGTAGTTCCTTCTCAAAGAGAAGTACGTCTACGTTGGAGAGGTGGGGAGCCACCTAGGCGCTCCTCAATAGCACGGTTGTGCACACCTTGTTCTCCTTGAGCTTCTCCGGTGAGGGAGATTCTCGTTTCCACTATGATGTCGACTTGAAGGCGTTGACCAAACCTTTACAAGGGCTCGAGGTCACTCCACAAGATGGATGGAGGCTCTCAAGCAATCCGTAGCTTCTTGCAACAAGGTGGAAACTACAAGCACGAGATCTACTAAGGTTTCTAGGCCTCAAGTAGGATTCTAGATCTACTACGTTGTGGTGGATGGATTTGAGATTCCTTTGGTGGAAGTGTGGATCTAGGCCTCCTCTAGCTCTCCACCAAGTATGGGAGTGATTGGGTGGACGGAGAGGGAGTTCTAGGCGAATGAAGCTTTCATTAATGGCATGGAGAGAGAATGGGGGAAAGCTTAGCATTTAAGAGGTAGGGGAAGGGGTATTTATACCCCTTTCATTTAAGAGGCCGTTGCAGTCCAGGAGCACCGGAGGCTCCGGTGGGCTTCAGTCAATTGCGCAGCTGCGCAGCACACTAGCTCACATGTGCTGGAATATGGGGCGGAGGGTCCGGTGGGTTCTGCGGAGGTTCCGCCCACCGGAGGTGCACCGGAGGCTCCGGTGGAACCTCCGCTCTTATCAAACAGAGCAGCAGTTTGGCGGAGCCTCCACCGGATGCCCACCGGAGGCCATTTACACTGGGCTAGGCGAGGGCACCGGATGTCCACCGGAGGCTCCGGTGGAGCCTCCGCTCTTATCTAACAGAAAGGTATTTTGGCGGAGCCTCCACCGGAGGCGCACCGGACCCCATGTGTGCGCAGGCCCAGTGTTGGAAGGTGGCGGAGCCTCCGGTGGAAGTGGCGGAGGTTCCGCCCACCGGAGCTCCACCGGAAGTTCAGCTCGTGGATCCGCTCTTTTGCTCCAGAGAGGGATTTGGGCAGAGCCCACACCGGACCCCCACCGGAGCCTGGGCGGAGCCTCCGGTGGATTCACCGGAGCCTCCGCTCCTGCACAATGCAGTTTCCTGGATTCCTTTCTCCTTGCACTTTTCATATAAAACGAACACTTGCCCCATATAATTAGTGGACCTGATTTAACCTGGGCATTTTCATCTATTGAACAAACATTAGATCAAATGGATATGTTGTCATATAATTACCAAAACGGACGATGATCTTTCATCAACCCAAAAGGAGATGGTAACCTGAAGACAATTTGAATTTGTGCGCCACTAGAACGAATAAGGGAAAACACAAAAACATATATCAACAAATGTAGATCTCTTATGAACATAATTTCAGGGGGAAACAAGGAAATAATAATTAAAAGCATACAATGCAGGTGAATATGCACATACATGCTACATTTACCGACTAAATTGGAAAAAACATTAGCCTATGGTGAAAATGATAAGAATAAAAATAAAGGATGCCTTGATATCCCTCTTTTACACACCTTGTTAACACAACAGAAGGAAGTATCCCAAGGATAGTTTAAACTTATGCTGAAATCAGAATAAATAAGATAAAATTTAAACACTAGGAGAATGTCTCCTGGGTACATACTAGTATTACATAAAAGAACAATTACCAACGGTGGTAATGATACAATGCACACGCCCATGCAAATATACTGCATAGCACATTATTAACTGAAGTCAAATGGACGAACTACTCCGCAATTGAGGCGTCGAGGAAAGGATAGTCTGTGTAGCCAACAACGGGGTCTTGCGTGTAGAAGGTGGAGCGATCGTAATCGTTCAAGGGGGCGCCTAGCTCGAATCTCTTTGGCAAATCCGGATTAGCCAGAAAGAGCCTTCCATAGGCGACAAGGTCAGCATAGCCATCCGCGACCACCTTGTTGCCCTCTTCCCGCTCATACCCTCCGGCGGCAATGAAAGTGCCCTTGAATGCTTTCCTGAAGGGCAGGAGCCCGTGAGGTATCTGCCTCCGGCCATCCACAATGGCCATTCGAGGTTCAACCATGTGGCAGTAGAGGAAGCCTTGGTGCTTGTTAAGTTGCTGCACCATGTATGCGCCGAGAGCATGTGGGTCGGAGTCGTAGCAATCCATGAAGTCCACAAAAGGAGACAACCTTATGCCCACGCGATCCGCGCCGATTTCACCAACAACGGCATCAATCACCTCCACCGCAAAGCGGCATCGGTTCTCGAGGCTGCCACCGTACTCGTCGGTGCGGTCGTTGGAGCTGTCTTTCATGAACTGCTCCAGGAGGTACCCGTGTGCGCCGTGGATCTCCACGCCATCGAAGCCCGCCTCGATGGCGTTCCGAGCCGCGCGCCTAAAGTCGTCGACGATCGCGGGGATCTCTTCTATCTCAAGCCGGCGGGGCTTGGGCGCTATGCCAGCCTCGATGCCGTCCTTGACAACATCGCCGGCGGCGACAACCCGCCTCCTTAGGCCAGCGCCCAACTACTTGCTCGGCGTCGGGCGTTATCTGCTTGTCCGTGCTGGAGATGGGCGCCTGCCTGTCCGGCTGAAAACCTGTTTTATATATGGTATATAAACAGAATCAGTAGTCAATCACTCTCCAAAAAGATATAACCAGTAATCAATCGTAGAATCAGATAATTTTTCACCAACGTAAGATTAGACAAGCATGGATTTCTAATTTACCGTTTGTGGAGACCCTGCCGACATGCCAGATTTGGCAGAAGAAGAGCGCGCCCTTGCGGTGGACAGCGTCGACGATGGGCTTCCAGGCTTCAACCTGTTCCTGCGTCCAGATGCCGGGGGTCTCAGGGTACCCTTTCGCGGTGACGGAGACGTCCGTGGCCTCGCTGATGAGGAGGCCGCCCTTGGTCGCCCGCTGCGAGTAGTAGAGCGCCGCGTGTGGCTGCGGCACGCTGCCGTAGGAGCGGCACCGCGTCAGCGGCGCCAGCACCACTCGGTGGGAGAGGTCGAAGCGCCCCATCTTGTGCGGTGTCAGCAGCGGGAGCGCTTCCTTGGCCACCATCTTCTCTCGCTTGGTAGCTGCGATGTGTGTTTGTAGGAATCACTGGAACTTGCTCTGTTTCTTGCTTCTGTGCTCTGTATCTGCGATGGTGTTTGTGTGGCTCAGTTGGCTGAGGCGATGGCTGTACTTATAGGTTTTGGTGTGGACCTCTCCGGTGTGGCATGACGCGCCGCGCGGTCTCTTTTCCGACGGCGGGATTGACCGGTCAGCCTGTTCCCATCTCCACCATGCGGTCACCCTCTCCGTCATCCTTGTGTGAGTGATGGCCAGATACGTTGTACGTGGTCATGTTATAACTGGGTGTTCACTTGCACATCAATCGAACAGCTGGAGTGGTTCTCGCCAAGGTGCCGCTAGTTTGGTGCCGATTGCGACTCAACAGCATGGAAAAGCAATGACGCATGCTCGGTCATAATTTAGAACCAAACTGCCGGTGGCCCCAGTCGGCGGCGATGGAAAGAAGACACCGGAAAGTTCCTCTCCGTTGAGGACTACGGCGTCACTGCAGACGTGTGCGGTGTCTGTGCTCACCTGGTTTGTACAAATTGTGTAGTGCTACTCCCAAAATTAAGAATCGAATGGCTCTTCACTCAGTTTAGCTAGATCGTACCTGGTCCGGCCAGGCTCCTTCCCGTTCGCCACGGCCGCCGCGTCCACCAGCTTGCTCCGGTGCCTCTCGACGTGATCCCACCTCTGCAGGGACGCGTACATGTTGGACAGACCGTACGCGGCGCCGTCGCCGAGGTCCAGCTCCGCGATCCGCTTCGCCGCCCACTCGCTCACCCTGACGCCGTCCTCCCCCAAGCTGCGTGCGTGGAGCAGCATGCACCCAAGGACCTTGGCGTTGGGCTGGAAGGACATCGTCTGCACGAGTTGCACGGCGTCGCCGAGGAGCCCCCGCGGCACAGCATGTCAACCATACACCCGTAGTGCTCCGGCCCGGGAACCACGCCGTAGACCGGCACCATCTCGGCGAAGAGCCCCCGGCCCTCGGCCACCAGGCCTGAGTGGCTGCACGCCGACAGGAGCGCCACGAACGTCACCGCGTCCGGCCTGACCTCGCTTCTCTTTTTCCTGCTAGTGTCGACCATGTCGTGGAACGCCCTGACGGCGTCCTCGCCACGCCCGTTCCTGCCGAGCCCCGCGATCACCGTGTTCCAGCAGAAGAGGTTGGGCGCCCCGGGCAAGCCGCCCAAGACTTCCAGCGCGTCGTCCACGCTACCGCACTTGAAGTACATGTCCATGAGGGCGTTGCTCAGTACGGCGTCGGGGATTATCTTCAGCTGCCGGCCAGATAGATGGACCGCCCGTCCAAAAGCAAAGTCCCCCACCTGCGTGCAGGCCGTCACCACAGTGGCCATGGTGACCGCGCTAGGCCTCAGCTTCCGCTCATCATCCTGCTGCTGCATCAGCCGGCGGAACAGCGCAATGGTGTTGGTTGGGTCCCCGGTGCAGGTACCCGGCCATCATGGTGTTCCACGTGATGACGTCCCACAGCGAAGACTTCATACGGTCGAACAGCTCCTGGGCAGCATCCATCCGCCCGGCCTTGCAGTACCCGTCGATCATCGCGTTCCAGGAAACGACGCTGCTCATGTTCGCGCGGAGGCTCGCCTCGAAGACCTCCCTGGCGGAGGCGAGGTCGCCGGCCCTGCAGTAGCACGTGAGCACCGTGTTCCACGAGGCAGGAGTCCTGTCATGCTCCGGCATTCGGTCGAGCAGCCTCCGTGCGTCGGCCATCCTACCGGAGGCGCCGAACGCGGCCAGCATGGCGTTGTAGGCGATCCCGTCCTGGCACGGCATATCGTCGAACAGCCTCTGCGCGTCGGCCAGAAGGCCTCGCTTGCCGTAGCGGGCGAGCAAGGCGGTGGCCAGCACGACGTCGGAGGCGAGGCCCAGCTTGCAGGCGAGGCAGTGGAGTGCCTGCTCTTCGTGGCAGCCGCGGCATCCCGGGACAGCGCGTATGAGGGCGGATCGGACGCGGGGAAGCGTCCTCGGCTGCATCTGCCGCATCTTGTCGCGGAGAAACTGAATCCCCATTAGACCATTAGCCAATGAATGATGCTGGCAAATTACGAAAGTGTGATTTCGTTACAACGATGCTGGCACCTGGGCACCAATTTTAGTTCAGAAAATGACTTGGGCACCACATAGAGATGGGAATGCAGAGTTTGTAGAGTTCGTTACAATGGATGTAACAAGAGCATCGGGCACTCATTTTATTTGTGTGCAGCACTCTCCTCTAATAGTGTCATCGGCCTCCAATATCGCTATTTTTTTTTTGAGACTTCAACACTTTATTGATCACTAATAGCAGGGCACGTGCAATGCACGTGTTTTCTTCCTAGGAAAAAAACATGTTTGTAAAATTTACCCAGAGTTCCTAGGAAAATTCTGATAATTTTACCCGGATCTATCCCGACGAGCCATATAATAGTTCACACATTCTCCTCGAAGTGCAGTAAAATTTATTTATTGTCTTTGCAATACCGAATCCAACTATTATAAACAAGAAGAAAGTTACAAGACATATTCTACAAAATTCTATTTCATTAATAATAGTCGCACAAGAAACATGGCTTATGACTTTGTCGTACTCCTTGGAAATTTCAATCGGCAATGATGCACAAAATATATAAGCAACCCTTGTTTTCGATGTTGGTCTTTTGTATGACAGACATGGAACTCCTTAGGCTTAGGGCATCTCCAGTAAACCCCCCCCCACCCCCCCCCAAGCGGCCTTTTTAGTGGCGAAAGCGCAGCTTTTGCACCAGCCGCCCCCCCTCCCCCGAAGCCCAAATAGCGTTTCGGCGCTATTTCGCGCCGCGGCACCCAGGCAAAACCCAGCTGGGTTCGGCTTGGGGGGGGGGGGGGCGAAAAGGGGGCAGCCCACGCGGGCCAGCGCTGTCAGCGACGCGTGGGAAAACCTCGGGAACAGAAACCCCCGCCCGTGAGCTTCTTCTCGGCTGCCGCGTCGGTCAAAGGCTGGCGGCGTTTATGGCGTGGCGGGCGGCCAGTGCATGCGCCCGTTCAAAGGCTGTCGGAGTAATGGCGTGGTGGGCGGCAACGACGGCACGCGACGCAGTAAAATGCCCCGCCAGGGTTACAAAAGGCCCCTCGCCGCTCGCCCCATTCTTCCCCGCTCGCCGCTCTCCCCATTCTTCCTCCTCGCCGCTCTCCCCTTTCTTCCCTCCTCGCCGGAGATGTCGAGCTACGATCAAGCCGCCGCCGCCACCTCGGCAAGCACGAGGCCTGGGCGCTCTACGGTTAAGGGGGAGGCCGCACGGCAATGCCGCGTTCTGGTGGCAGCAGCTTCAACGCTGCCACGACGCGGACGTCGTCACCGAGGGCAACAACGGCCCCGTCGAGGGCCGCGCCAACGGCATTGGCCGCAAGTGGTGGTGGGGAGGCCAGCACCGCACTCTCGAGTGGGTGCCGGACTACATCGCCGCCGGCAACGAGCCCCGGCTGAAGATGCCGCTCCGCCCGCACCCCTCGTGGGCACCGCGGCGGATGGGCGGATCCTCGTCGGCCACCTCCTCCTCCTCCGGCGCGGCGTCTCTTTCCCTCACCCCTCCCCTTCTCAACTCTGGGCGCCCTGCCCCCAGGCGCAGCGGCGGCGCCCTACGCATCGGCGAGCCGCGCTAGCGACCCGCGCAGACTTCGAGCGCGTCGTGCGCCCGAAGACGGAGGCAGCGGAGGACGACGAGTGGCCCGACATGAGGGCCGCCGAGGAGCTCTCGCTCAACACCCTCCAGCCGGTCCCCGACGACGTCGCCGACGACTGGAGCCTGCGCACAGCCCCGAGGAGGAGCTGGAGCTCCAGCGCCGGCTCCTCGCCGAGGCGGAGCAGTGGAAGGCGCAACGCGAGCAAGAAGCCGCTGCCAATGCGGCCCGCCGCCGCGTCCCTCCCCCTCTACAGCCGAAGGAGGTCCCCTACGTCGTCCTCGACCCCGACAGCGAGGACGAAGCGGAGTTCCAGCGCGCCCTGGCGGTGAGCAGGTGGGGTGACGCCGGCGCTGGCCCGAGCGACCCGCATTGCGGTGACCCCGGCGCAGGCATGAGCAGGTGGGACGCCGACGGCTCGGACAACGACGACGACGGCGGGGATGACTACGACTACAGCCAGGCGATCGTGGCGAGCCTCGGCCTACAGTACACGACACAATTGTGCTGATGAAGAAAAAAAAAAGTAATTTGTATGCCTATGATCAAACACATAGAACTTAGTTTGTGCCAGTGGAATGTTAAGTATAAGAATGGAATTTTTATGCTTAAGTAATTTGTATGTACTACTATATTGAATAAGGAAAGGGGCCATGAATGAGGACAACACATTCAATAATGGTTAAGTCCATATCAAATTTGCTATGCGTACGACACGTGATATACGATCTCTGTGCGACACTCCATCCATCGGTCCTCAGGCTGCTTCTCTAATCCATATGGTTCATTGGTTCTGTCGTACAAACATCGGACGCAAAGCGCTGTACGCATAGCATCGCTCAGTCCATATTGTACAAGCTCAGAGCAAGCATATATGCAAAATCCATGTTAGTGAAATTAAATCTCCAAAGTAACAACTCTGTTGTGAGGCATGTACAGTTACTGTCGGCAATTTTTTCATAGCCACAAGAGGGAAAGGATCACAAGGTAAAAAATAAGGTAGCAGCCAATAGTTATTGATTAGGTTAGTTCATTACATTTCCGAGAATCATTCGGCTTAGAGACTTTAAGAAGGATAAGCATAAGTTTAACATGTACTCATTTGATGTTGCTCTTCTAGGATTCATGTTGATCAATACCCTATATTGTCCTGCAAATTGCAAGATACGGATTTTTGTAAGTAGGCAAGTGGAAGCACATATTTTGAAGTACAGTTTCATGTGAAAACACATTTCTCTGATATTACGCGGTCAAATAATTTGGTGTTTCTTTATACAAAAAATTGGTGTTTGATGTACATATATTTTTAGAACAAGATCAGACTACCTAAAAACAATAACAAGTTGAGTAGAGGAAGTTCTATTCACCCCGTTTATTCCTTGTTTGTCATCTCCAAACCAGTAAACATGTGATGCTAGAACAAGTCGTAGAGACAGAACCCGATAATTAACTAACAGAATTAAGACTGCTGGAGATCGATTGGAGTCCTTAATGAATCTTTCTCGGAAGTTTCGGCCTGGGCAGCAGCCACGACGGGTGGCGGCTCATGACGCTCTGCGTCGAATAACCAACATCTGTAGTGCAGACAGTTGTAGTCGTCCATGAAAATATGCAATCAGACATCCAGGAGAAGCGTCAATGCACACTTGTGCAGCACCGCCTCACCTCTGCCGATCGCGACGAAAAGGCTTACCGTGACGCAGCTAACCAGGTGCCGGTGCATGACTGGTACCTTGGAGTGTAGCTCGGTCAGCTCCCCCTAGCTGGCCCACATGGGACCTAACTCATCGACGCCATTCATGTTGGCTAGGATCTGAGCTAGGCGCAGGAGATTGTCAGCCTGAAGAGTAATCTATCGGATGATCGGAACTTTGTTGTCCGAAGATTGCTCTACAAACTCCAAATCGGACGAATGGTGAAACAAGTTCAGTAAGGATTCCAAGCAAATCCTGCGATGAAAAAACTGTAGGGCCGGGTCACATCACAGGAGTCTCCTGAACCATTGGTAATACAGATGCTGTTGTCCGGCTCTCCTTCAAAAGCTTCAGGACAAAAGATTTCATCTCGCGTCGTCGGTAAGATATGGAAAAAAGAGAGCGGAAGGGAGGGCTGGGGTGGGAAACTGGGAATGTGACACGGAGGGACAGGGCCGGGCGTCCAGACAGGCCAGGAGACGATGGCGTCCAGGCGGGAGGAAGCAGCACGAGCCAACTGTGTGGAAGCTGGTCGCCCGCATTTTTTTGTTTTTCGGAGGCGGTAAAGAACAAACGTATATGGGAGGACGATTCTCTGGGATGCGATAGAAGGAGGTAACGCTTCGCGTGACTTACGCGGTGGCAGTTTTTCGTAATTTTAATAGGTGTTGAGCAGCTCAACATTGAAGAAATCTTGTCCGTTCAATACATATAGTTTGATGGTTAAGATCGATTGTATCTACGAAATTTGCTCTTTTATAAGTAGTTTAGAAATAACATCAATACAAAGTTTCCCCTGAATGAAATCAGGTGCAGCACCACGATAAAACGAGCTGCCAACAGTTTCAGCTCGATGAGCAAGAGTATGGGCTGAATTATTACACAGCCGATTAACATGACGGAAAGACACCGAAGAGAAGGCAGTGACGAGTGTTTTGATGTCCTCAATCACTACTCCAACAAGGGATCTGTCCCGGGCCTTGGACTCGACTCTCTGAATCACCGAGAGACAGTCAGAAACCAAGATGATCTTGTCCAATCCTTCATCGCGGGCGAGGGAAACTGCACGCCTAACGGCCAGTGCTTCTGCGATTTCTGGCGTCGTAACATCAACAAGTAATTGGCTGCAAGCAGCAAGAAAATCTCCACTGTGGTACCTTATTACGACGCCAATCCCCATCCGAGACGAAGAGGAGAACAAAGATGCATCCACGTTGACTACGAACGTGCCATCAGGTTGCGGAGACCATCTAGGGGAGAGCCTAGTCTCACGTATGATGACAGCCTTCGGTTTGAAGAGATGCAGCCGTATCAACTCAATATAAGCTTTAATTTGCTCTGCCAGGCTGTGTGGGTGTCTTTGGCGTTTACCATTACGAACAACATTCCTTTCTCCCAAATATGCCACATTGACACAGCCACCGTGACCAACTGTAAATCGTCCACTATATCCAGGAAGTCAAAAAGCCATGACTTGCAACCTGTGAAGAAGCAACGCTGAAGTTGAATGGGAAAAGCGGATTTCACCGCACGCCACACCTCTCTGGAGTATGGGCAGAACAGAAGTGTATGTTCCGCCTTCTCCTCCCTCGTGCAGAACACACAATCATCCGAAGCGGGGATACGGCTCCGGATTAGCTGGTGTCCACTACGTAAACATTCCTGGGCAAACCTCCAGAGAGTGATCTTCATTTTACCTAGAGCTTTCATGTTCCATAACTTCTTCCAAAGCTTACCGTCGCTGGCGACAGCTAAGGAGAGCCCTCGCCCCGACAAGCTCCTGCTGGTGATAAAAACCTCCGATCGTGCCATGTTATACGCAGATCGCAAAGTGTAAGTGTCGAACCGTGCATGAGGCCAAGACGCAAAGTCGTCGCCGCCAAGACGGCTCAGTGGGACTCTCATGATTTGCGTGGCCAAATCTTCACAGAAAACACTCCTGATGACCTCCTCGTTCCAGGTGCCAGTATCAGCCTCGATGAGGGAGTCCATTGTCACTGTATCAGGCAGGGGAATTAAGGTACGCACCCGGTCTGGAGGAACTCCGGGTATCCAACTGTCCTTTAGGATTTTTGTATTTTTTTCATTCCCAATCCCCCGCCGAATTCCCTGTTGTAGCAATTCTCTCCCAAAGAGAATACTCCGCCACGTGAATGAAGAAGATCGAGGTCTAGAAGCGTTCCAGAAGTCGTCCTCTGGGTAATACCTACCCTTCAGCACACAGGCACATAATATGAGGTTCTGTTAAGAGACGCCAACACTGTCTACCCAACATCGCCTTGTTAAACAACACCAAGTCTCGGAAACCCGTTCCACCCAGCAATTTCGATGTAGAAAGCCATTCCCAGGACCTCCAGTGCAACTTCTTGTTCATCCTCCACTCCCCACCAAAAGTCTGCGATCGATCTGCGTATAGACGTACATGTTGCAACCGGGATTTGAAAGCAGCTCATGATGTACGTGGGTGTAGCTTGGATGACAGATTTCAGCAACGTCTCCTTTCCCGCCCTTGAAAGACGTTTGTCAGAAAGGGAGCTCAAGCGTTGCCATGTACGATCAGCTAGAAATTGAAACGAGCCAATCGGTGCCCTCCCTACCTCAGTTCGCATTCCGAGATAGGCCTCTTGGAGAGCCTCAGTATGAACTCCCATGCAGTCCATGTTGGGAATATGCCCTAGAGGCAATCATAGATGATGTAATTCCCAATGTATTCATAAAGTTATTAAGTTGTCCTTGTTTTGAACATCTGATACATGTCATTGAATATGTGATTCGATTGTGGAACTATGTATTCATGTTGTTCATACTAGATTGTCCTTGGTCATTTAGGTTGTGCTGGACACACACCCTAGACTAATGTGAGTGTTGGCTGATGACACGGTTCCACTTGCCATGGGCATGGTGATGCCATTCCAACGATCACGGACTTGGCTAAAGAGTTTAGCAAGTCGGACTGACCCACATTGAGATGCAACGAGCAAGTCGTCATTTGCATGTCTCAATCAATGTAATCCTTAGACCTGAGGTTGTCGCACAATCCGAGTTGTGGATCACCGACTTAGGTTCTGTCAAACGCTGTTATGTGACAAGGCAGCTATAAAGGCAGAGTTCGGGTCGAATGAGAAGCAAGATGCGTGATGTGGATAATCAAGATGGGATTTTGCCCCTCCGAATGGAGAGATATTCTCTGGGCCCTCTCGAGTGATATGATTCAGGAAGCATGGCCATGCGCGACTCAGTTAAGTGTTAACTGTGTCTATTGACTAAGAGTTAGTCAGATGAATCACATATCACAGATCGAGAAGAGAGTCGAGCTATTTAAGGGATGACGATAAATCGCCTATAGTTCGACAAGGCATATCGTGAGGCAAAAGGGACTAAGATGTAAATCACATTGGAAGGTATGTCGTCATGACTCAATGGGACTTGGGAGTTGGCACGTTCTGCTAGGAGCCTCTACCGATTAATCGATTGAGAGTCGGACTCTAATCGTGTCCAAGTCGCCATGAGCCTGCAGGGTCGCACACTTAAGAGCGGGAGCAATTGTATTGGTCGGGTTGGACCCGAACCAGAAATGGACTGAGTTTGTGAGTCGGACTCACAGAGGAAATGGCCCACAAGTGTTGTGAAGCCCACTACCATTCGCTATATAAAGAGGGGCGCAGGTTGCCCAGCGGGCACGTAAGTCCACTCCCATGCATTGGGAACCCTAGCCCCACTCAGTCCAGCCGTCGCAGCGGACCTAGCAGTCCGCCGTCAGAGCTCCTCCTCGTACGTGTGGATACCGGCAGAGGTGCTGTACGTTTAGCACTTCGACGTTCGTGGGATCGGATCGTGGGACTGCACTGCCCTGACGCGATTGCGTCTAGTGGTAATCATCGTGGCCTTCTACCTCGGCTAGATCTTGGAAGTACCGCGTAGGAAAAAGTTTTGTTTATCTCTACGCGTTCCCAACAGTGGTATCAGAGCGGTAGCTTCTTGTATTAGGCCCGAGATCCGTACATATGTGATATGTAGTTAGCGTTAGATGTGATCTAATTGTTGTTTTGGTGGTCGTTCTATGAGATAGATCGGTTTTGTACAAGGTTGATTGGATCAATCGTACTCGGGGTTAATGAATGATCAGGTTTCCGTGATCATACTACTAAGGTCGTGGAACAACTTACCCCTACCGATCGGTTTCCGCCATCGGGGTATACCGTGACACATAAATCCAGTTGCGGTGATCGAAGATCAAAGAGTTTGATCGAATCGGAATACGGATCAGATTTGGGACCGCCGGCTTCGCCCTGTCGTAGCGCCTTAGATGTCGTTGCGAGTTTCACAACGCCGGTAGATATCGTATCTATGCATAACTTGTTTTTGCAGGAAGTTGTGAATGGTATGGCTTATGTGCATGTGATGTGTGTAATCCATACATGATCTGCGTATCATGTTTTTGTCAGCCGGCTGGAGCCTAGGTGCTGTCATTTTATTGTATACCGGCCTGCGTGTCGGATTCTCTATGTAAATTTTCATTTACTAACTAGTGTAGCTTGTTGGAGAACCCAAAAGGCATGCAAGTCGATATACAAGTCGGCTACATGGAGTAAGATGGCACGTGACAAGAGTTGGCACGAGTCGACTTACAAGCTTCGTGGAGATGGAGATCACCATGAAGAGAGCCATACCATTTCACGTTATATTTGCTTTATTTGTGTTATTGTTATGTCTCTTTTTACCTCTATTTAGATAGTTGATAGATTTTAATCCCTCGAAGAAGGTCTAGTCGGTCGCCCCGTCAGTGCTGCATCATCACAAGTCGGACATTCTTGGTAGTGGGGTCATGAAATTGAGGTGCTGCCAATTCTTTCCGATTAGGTGGGTTTGAGTCGGACTCTTACAAGCAGAAGCACTTGGTAATCTAGACGAGTCCATCACAATGGTTGTGGGGCTCGGGGCGAGGTAGGTTGGGAGCCGGGGCATGTGATGCCACCCAACTAACAGGAGTCGTATAGGGATACGATTGGCAAGGTGTTGCCTACCTAGATCACTTGACAGCTAGTGGTGATGCTAAAGCTCACTAGTCGGCTTGCTTATTTAGAATCTTGAATCACTTAGCAACCATCGGAGGGGTGTTGGTTCTAGTGGGAGCATAAGTATTAAAGCGTTTAATATGCCTGCTCTTTTATGAATACATGTCTTAAGTGTTTTGTATATTTTCTGTTGTAGATCAATGGCACCTAGCAACCTTCCTCAGTTGTCCACTTTTGCGTTGAGGTCAATCCTAGAGAAAGATAAGCTTAATGGAACTAATTTCACCAACTGGTACCGTAATCTGAGGATAGTCCTCAAGCATGACAAGAAAGAACATGTTCTAGAAACTCCACTTCCAGATGAGCCAGATGACGATGCGACTGTCGCTGTCATGAATGCCTATCGTAAGACTAGAGATGAGTCTACGGAAATTAGCTGTCTTATGCTTGCACACATGGAACCGGACTTGCAGCAGCAGTTCGAGAATGTTGAGGCCTACGATATGATCGAAAGCCTCAAAAGTATGTTCCAGGCTCAGGCAAAGACCGAGAGGTATCAAGTCTCTCAAGCTTTGCTGGGCTGTAAGCTTAAAGACGGCGATCCACTGAGTCCGCATGTAATCAAGATGGTTGGTTACATACAGCCTCTGGATCGGCTGGGCTTCCCAATTAACGAAGAGTTCGCTACTGATATAATTCTGAACTCTCTTCCTAGTGCGTATGGTCCGTTCATTTCGAACTACCACATGCATGGTATGGATAAGAAGATCACTGAATTACATGGGATGCTCAAAACGGCAGAGGCTGATCTCAAGAAAGGCGCCAGTCAAGTGTTGATGGTGCAGAATAAGGCTAAGTTCAAGAAGAGTTCTTAGACTAAGAAGAAGAAGGATAAGTCAGGAGGCAACGCCCATGGCCCTGTCCAGAGCGCTTCCTCAAAGACTAAGCCTTCTCCTACAACCGGAGCCAATTGCTTCTATTGCAAGCAGGATGGCCACTGGAAGAGGAACTGCACCAAGTATTTGGCTGACAGAGTCAAGAGTGGAGGTATGACTTCCGACTCAGGTACACTTGTGTGCAATGTTATAGACATTTATCTTGCTGATGCGGCTAATAGTTCTTGGGTATATGATACCGGATCAGTTATTCACATATGCAACTCGTTGCAGGGACTGGTAAGAACTAGGAGCGTGGCAAGAGGAGAGGTTGATATTCGGGTCGGCAACATGGCGAGAGTCGCTGCGTTGGAAGTCGGCACGATGCAACTTCATTTACCTTCAGGATTTTTATTGGAACTGAATAATTGTTATTATGTTCCAGCGCTTAGTCGAAACATTATTTCCGCCTCATGTTTGATGAGACAAGGTTATGAGTCGAATATTAAGAATAATGGTTGTTCTTTATATTTGAAAGATATGTTTCATGGCTTTGCACCCGTTCAGAACGGGTTATTTATTTTAAATCTTGATAGTGAATCAGTCTATAACATAAATGTTAAAAGGTTGAAACCAAATGATCTGAATATGACTTACTTTTGGCACTCTCGGCTTGGTCATATAAGTTGGAAGCGCATGAAGAAGCTCCATGATGATGGACTTCTAACTTCGTTCGACTTAAAGTCATTCGAGACATGCGAATCATGCCTACTAGGCAAAATGACCAAGACACCTTTTGCAAGGAGTTGTGAAAGGGCGTCCGGCTTGTTGGAACTAATACATAGTGATGTATGTGGTCCAATGAGCACGACAGCTAGAGGTGGTTATGAGTACTTCATTACCTTCACTGATGATTTGAGTAGGTATGGATATATCTATTGAATGAAACACAAGTCGGAAGCCTTTGAAAAGTTCAAGGAATCCCAGAGTGAGGTACAAAATCAGCTCGGCAAGAAAATAAAGTTTCTACGGTCGGACCGTGAAGGCGAGTACATGAGCCATGAGTTTGATGACCATCTAAAGAGTTGTGGAATAGTTCCTCAACTCACTCCGCCGGGTACACCGCAGAGAAATGGTGTATCAGAACGGAGAAATCGGACCTTGTTGGACATGGTACGATCAATGATGAGTCGGACAGATCTACCTTTATCATTTTGGGGTTATTGTCTACAAACTGCAGCGTTCACACTAAACAGAGTACCATCAAAGTCAGTAGAGAAGACACCGCATGAGATGTGGACTGGCAAAAAGCCAAGTTTGTCTTTTTCTTAAGATTTGGGGTTGTGAAGCATTTGTCCAGCGACTTCAGTCGGACAAGCTCACGCCCAAATCGGATAAGTGTATTTTCAGGGGGTATCCAAGGGAAACCTTGGGGTACTACTTCTACAACCGGGAAGAGGGAAAAGTGTTTGTCGCTCGGAATGGTGTCTTCCTTGAGAAAGAGTTTCTCAGTCGGGGAGTCAGTGGGAGCACAGTGCAACTCGAAGAAATTTGAGAGGAACCGGCTAGGGGCGAGTCGGCGAACGCCTTGGAGGCTGAGTCGGTCGTGGTACCTACACCGGTAACAGCACCTGAACCACGGAGATCTGCCAGATTACAAAATGCTCGTGATGTTTTACTGTTAGACAGTAATGAGCCGGCAACTTATTCGGAAGCGATGGTGGGATCTGATTCCGAGTCATGGCTTGGAGCCATGAGATCCGAGTTAAAATCCATGGATGAAAACCAAGTTTGGAATTTGGTTGATCTGCCTGACGGTGCAAGACCCGTCGAGTGCAAATGGGTCTTTAAGAAGAAAATTGATATGGATGGAAATATTTCCGTCTATAAAGCACGACTTGTCGCGAAGGGGTTCCGACAGGTCCAAGGAGTTGACTACGACGAGACCTTCTCGCCCGTAGCGATGCTTAAATCAATTCGGATCATGTTAGCCATATCAGCCTATTTCGACTATGAGATATGGCAGATGGATGTCAAGACGGCTTTCCTTAATGGAAATTTAACTGAGGACATGTATATGATACAGCCCGAAGGTTTTGTCGATCCGGCTAATGCTGACAAGGTATGAAATCTTCATAAATCCATTTATGGGTTGAAGCAAGCATCTCGGAGTTGGAACATTCGCTTTGATGATGTAGTCAAATCGTTTGGCTTCATCAAGAGCGATCATGATTCTTGTTTATACAAGAAGTTTAGTGGGAGCAAAGTAAATTTTCTAATATTATATGTGGATGACATATTACTGATTGGAAATGATGTCATGATGTTGCAAGAAACCAAAGAATCATTGGGAAGGAGTTTCTCAATGAACGATTTGGGTGAGGCGACTTACATATTAGGAATCAGGATCTATAGAGATAGATCAAGGCGGCTCATTGGATTGAGTCAGATTACATATCTGGACAAAGTTTTGAAGAAATTCAAAATGGAAGAGTCCAAGAAGGGATTCTTGCCGATGTCCCATGGCATAAAACTTAGCAAGACTCAGTGTCCTTCGACGACTGATGAGCGAAGTCGGATGAGTGTGATCCCGTATGCTTCGGCAATCGGATCCATCATGTATGCCATGATTTGTACTAGGCCAGATGTTTCCTATGCTCTAAGTGTTACGAGCAGATACCAGGCTGACCCTGGCGAAGCCCACTGGGCAGCAGTTAAAAACATCCTTAAGTACTTGAGAAGGACTAAGGAAATGTTCCTAGTTTATGGAGGTGATGAGGAATTCAGTGTAAAGGGTTACACAGATGCGAGTTATCTCACCGACTCAGATGATTCTCGTTCGCAATCTGGATACGTGTTCGTAATGAACGGAGGAGCTGTGAGCTGGAAGAGTTCCAAGCAAGATACGGTGTCTGCATCTACAACAGAGGCTGAGTATATTGCTGCCTCAGAGGCGGCAAAGGAAACTGTTTAAATCAGGAACCTCCTGATAGATCTTGGTGTGGTTCAGGACGTGTCCAATCCTTTGGACGTATATTATGACAACAATTGTAGAAAGCCATTCCCAGGACCTCCAGTGCAACTTCTTGTGTTCATCCTCCACTCCCCACCAAAAGTCTGCGATCGATCTGCGTATAGACGTACATGTTGCAACCGGGATTTGAAAGCAGATCATGATGTACGTGGGTGTAGCTTGGATGACAGATTTCAGCAACGTCTCCTTTCCCGCCCTTGAAAGACGTTTGTCAGAAAGGGAGCTCAAGCGTTGCCATGTACGATCAGCTAGAAATTGAAACGAGCCAATCGGTGCCCTCCCTACCTCAGTTGGCATTCCGAGATAGGCCTCTTGGAGAGCCTCAGTATGAACTCCCAGGAAATCCATGTTGGGAATATGCCCTAGAGGCAATCATAGATGATGTAATTCCCAATGTATTCATAAAGTTATTAAGTTGTCCTTGTTTTGAACATCTGATACATGTCATTGAATATGTGATTCGATTGTGGAACTATGTATTCATGTTGTTCATACTAGATTGTCCTTGGTCATTTAGGTTGTGCTGGACACACACCCTAGACTAATGTGAGTGTTGGCTGATGACACGGTTCCACTTGTCATGGGCATGGTGATGCCATTCCAACGATCACGGACTTGGCTAAAGAGTTTAGCAAGTCGGACTGACCCACATTGAGATGCAACGAGCAAGTCGTCATTTGCATGTCTCAATCAATGTAATCCTTAGACCTGAGGTTGTCGCACAATCCGAGTTGTGGATCACCGACTTAGGTTCTGTCAAACGCTGTTATGTGACAAGGCAGCTATAAAGGCAGAGTTCGGGTCGAATGAGAAGCAAGTTGCGTGATGTGGATAATCAAGATGGGATTTTGCCCCTCCGAATGGAGAGATATTCTCTGGGCCCTCTCGAGTGATATGATTCAGGAAGCATGGCCATGCGCGACTCAAACATGGTACTGTATATGATATCCTTTTTCCAGTTACCCAAAGGAGTCTTGAAGAAGTTAGATTACTTCAGATCGAGATTCTTTTGGCAAGGGGATAGTGAAAAGAAAAAATATCGATTGGCAAGATGTGAAGTGGTGTGCCGACCCAAAGATCAGGGAGGGCTGGGGATTCATGACCTTCAGGTTAAAAATTCAGCCCTCCTAGATAAATGGCTTTTTAAGCTACTTACGGATAATGGTGTTTGGCAGACACTCCTTAAGAGAAAATACATCGGCACAAAAGCTTTATCACAGTTTATTTGGAAACCAGGTGATTCTCATTTTTGTGCTGGACTAATGGCGTCTAAGAATATTTTCTTTCGCTATGGTGTATTTTCCATTAAAGATGGATCTCAGATACGGTTTTGGGAGGATAAATGGTTAGGAAATTCCACCCTCCGAGAACAGTATCCGGCCTTATACAATATTGTGCGTCATAAAGGGGATACGTTAGCTACGGTGATGCAAACGTTTCCTCCAAACGTGACGTTCAGGAGAGATGTCATTGGACCAAGACTTCTGTCTTGGAATGCTTTGTTAGATAGATTGGTTTTGATCCAATTATCACCAGGCACCGATGAGTTTCGCTGGAGTTTGACTAAGAATGGAAAATTCACAGTCGATTCCTTGTATAAGGCATTGGTTCACTCTAATGTGCCGGTTGATAATAAAAAGAAAATATGGCAAATGAAGATACCTCTGAAAATGAAAAAATTTGCATGGTATCTTCGTAAGGGTGTCATTTTAACTAAAGATAATCTTGTCAAGCGCAATTGGCATGGAAGTACAAAGTGTGTTTCGTGCTCTAAGGATGAGACGATAAAACACTTATTCTTCGAGTGCGTATTTGCGCGTTCTATATGGTCAGCTATCCAGATGGCTTCGAACCTATATCCGCCAACATCCGTTGCAAATATTTTTGGCAATTGGCTGAATGGAATAGATAAAAGGTTTAAAACTATTTTCAGGGTAGGAGCGCTAGCCGTTATATGGTCGCTCTGGCTGTGTAGGAATGATAACATTTCGATGATAAAAATTTCTCTCGTTTGCAGGTTCTATTCCGACGCATAGGTATTCTCCGTTCGTGGTGCACATTACAGCGGGGGGAGTTTCGAAACCTTTTTATGGAGGCATGTGCACGGCTGGAAAGGGTGGCGAGGGATATTTTTATCCCACATGGGTGGCCGCTTGATCTACGGATAGCTGCCTCATAAGCGACATTCTTGATGCACCTATGATTGTAATCGATATGTTGCTACCTTTATTTTCCTTTTTTCGGCTGTGTGCATAACAAGAAGCCGGGTGTAAGACTTAAACTTTTAAGTAATAAAGCCCATTATCAAAAAAAAAAAAAAACATACAATGCAAGTGCATATGCACATACATGCTGCATAAATCATTATCGACTAAATTGGGAAAAACATTAGTCTATGGTGAAAATGGTAAGAATAAAAATAAAGGTTGCCTTGATATCGCTCTTTTAGACGCCTTGTTAACACAAAAGAAGGGAGTATCCCAAGGAATCAGAAAAAATAAGATAAAATTTCAAGATGCATCAGTAGGAGAATATCTCCTGGGTACATACTGGTATTACATACAAGAACAATTACCAACGGTGCTAATGATACAATGCACATGCCTATGCCAATATATTGCATAAACCCTTACTTATTTTATAAAGCTAGGCACATTATTAATTGAAGTGAAGTGGATGAACTACTCAGCAATTGAGGCGTCAAGGAAAGGATAGTCTGTGTAGCCAACGACGGGGTCTTGCGTGTAGAAGGTGGAGCGATCGTAATCGTTCAAAGGGGCGTCAAGCTCGAATCTCTTTGGCAAATCCGGATTAGCCAAATAGAGCCTTCCATAGGCGACAAGGTCAGCATAGCCATCCGCGACCACCTTGTTGCCCTCTTCCCGCTCATACCCTCCGGCGGCAATGAAAGTGCCCTTGAATGCTTTCCTGAAGGGCAGGAGCCCGTGAGGTATCTGCCTCCGGCCATCCACAATGGCCATTCGAGGTTCAACCATGTGGCAGTAGAGGAAGCCTTGGTGCTTGTTAAGTTGCTGCACCATGTATGCGCCGAGAGCATGTGGGTCGGAGTCGTAGCAATCCATGAAGTCCACAAAAGGAGACAACCTTATGCCCACGCGATCCGCGCCGATTTCACCAACAACGGCATCAATCACCTCCACCGCAAAGCGGCATCGGTTCTCGAGGCTGCCACCGTACTCGTCGGTGCGGTCGTTGGAGCTGTCTTTCATGAACTGCTCCAGGAGGTACCCGTGTGCGCGTGGATCTCCACGCCATCGAAGCCCGCCTCGATGGCGTTCCGAGCCGCGCGCCTAAAGTCGTCGACGATCGCGGGGATCTCTTCTATCTCAAGCCGGCGGGGCTTGGAGTACGCTATGCCAGCCTCGATGCCGTCCTTGCCAACATCGCCGGCGGCGACAACCCGCGCCTCCTTAGGCCAGCGCCCAACTACTTGCTCGGCGTCGGGCGTTATCTGCTTGTCCGTGCTGGAGATGGGCGCCTGCCTGTCCGGCTGAAAACCTGTTTTATATATGGTATATAAACAGAATCAGTAGTCAATCACTCTCCAAAAAGATATAACCAGTAATCAATCGTAGAATCAGATAATTTTTCACCAACGTAAGATTAGACAAGCATGGATTTCTAATTTACCGTTTGTGGAGACCCTGCCGACATGCCAGATTTGGCAGAAGAAGAGCGCGCCCTTGCGGTGGACAGCGTCGACGATGGGCTTCCAGGCTTCAACCTGTTCCTGCGTCCAGATGCCGGGGGTCTCAGGGTACCCTTTCGCGGTGACGGAGACGTCCGTGGCCTCGCTGATGAGGAGGCCGCCCTTGGTCGCCCGCTGCGTAGTAGAGCGCCGCGTGTGGCTGCGGCACGCTGCCGTAGGAGCGGCACCGCGTCAGCGGCGCCAGCACCACTCGGTGGGAGAGGTCGAAGCGCCCCATCTTGTGCGGTGTCAGCAGCGGGAGCGCTTCCTTGGCCACCATCTTCTCTCGCTTGGTAGCTGCGATGTGTGTTTGTAGGAATCACTGGAACTTGCTCTGTTTCTTGCTTCTGTGCTCTGTATCTGCGATGGTGTTTGTGTGGCTCAGTTGGCTGAGGCGATGGCTGTACTTATAGGTTTTGGTGTGGACCTCTCCGGTGTGGCATGACGCGCCGCGCGGTCTCTTTTCCGACGGCGGGATTGACCGGTCAGCCTGTTCCCATCTCCACCATGCGGTCACCCTCTCCGTCATCCTTGTGTGAGTGATGGCCAGATACGTTGTACGTGGTCATGTTATAACTGGGTGTTCACTTTGCACATCAATCGAACAGCTGGAGTGGTTCTCGCCAAGGTGCCGCTAGTTTGGTGCCGATTGCGACTCAACAGCATGGAAAAGCAATGACGCATGCTCGGTCATAATTTAGAACCAAACTGCCGGTGGCCCCAGTCGGCGGCGATGGAAAGAAGACACCGGAAAGTTCCTCTCCGTTGAGGACTACGGCGTCACTGCAGACGTGTGCGGTGTCTGTGCTCACCTGGTTTGTACAAATTGTGTAGTGCTACTCCCAAAATTAAGAATCGAATGGCTCTTCACTCAGTTTAGCTAGATCGTACCTGGTCCGGCCAGGCTCCTTCCCGTTCGCCACGGCCGCCGCGTCCACCAGCTTGCTCCGGTGCCTCTCGACGTGATCCCACCTCTGCAGGGACGCGTACATGTTGGACAGACCGTACGCGGCGCCGTCGCCGAGGTCCAGCTCCGCGATCCGCTTCGCCGCCCACTCGCTCACCCTGATGCCGTCCTCCCCCAAGCTGCGTGCGTGGAGCAGCATGCACCCAAGGACCTTGGCGTTGGGCTGGAAGGACATCGTCTGCACGAGTTGCACGGCGTCGCCGAGGAGCCCCGCGCGGCACAGCATGTCAACCATACACCCGTAGTGCTCCGGCCCGGGAACCACGCCGTAGACCGGCACCATCTCGGCGAAGAGCCCCCGGCCCTCGGCCACCAGGCCTGAGTGGCTGCACGCCGACAGGAGCGCCACGAACGTCACCGCGTCCGGCCTGACCTCGCTTCTCTTTTTCCTGCTAGTGTCGACCATGTCGTGGAACGCCCTGACGGCGTCCTCGCCACGCCCGTTCCTGCCGAGCCCCGCGATCACCGTGTTCCAGCAGAAGAGGTTGGGCGCCCCGGGCAAGCCGCCCAAGACTTCCAGCGCGTCGTCCACGCTACCGCACTTGAAGTACATGTCCATGAGGGCGTTGCTCAGTACGGCGTCGGGGATTATCTTCAGCTGCCGGCCAGATAGATGGACCGCCCGTCCAAAAGCAAAGTCCCCCACCTGCGTGCAGGCCGTCACCACAGTGGCCATGGTGACCGCGCTAGGCCTCAGCTTCCGCTCATCATCCTGCTGCTGCATCAGCCGGCGGAACAGCGCAATGGTGTTGGTTGGGTCTCCCCGGTGCAGGTACCCGGCCATCATGGTGTTCCACGTGATGACGTCCCACAGCGAAGACTTCATACGGTCGAACAGCTCCTGGGCAGCATCCATCCGCCCGGCCTTGCAGTACCCGTCGATCATCGCGTTCCAGGAAACGACGCTGCTCATGTTCGCGCGGAGGCTCGCCTCGAAGACCTCCCTGGCGGAGGCGAGGTCGCCGGCCCTGCAGTAGCACGTGAGCACCGTGTTCCACGAGGCAGGAGTCCTGTCATGCTCCGGCATTCGGTCGAGCAGCCTCCGTGCGTCGGCCATCCTACCGGAGGCGCCGAACGCGGCCAGCATGGCGTTGTAGGCGATCCCGTCCTGGCACGGCATATCGTCGAACAGCCTCTGCGCGTCGGCCAGAAGGCCTCGCTTGCCGTAGCGGGCGAGCAAGGCGGTGGCCAGCACGACGTCGGAGGCGAGGCCCAGCTTGCAGGCGAGGCAGTGGAGTGCCTGCTCTTCGTGGCAGCCGCGGCATCCCGGGACAGCGCGTATGAGGGCGGATCGGACGCGGGGAAGCGTCCTCGGCTGCATCTGCCGCATCTTGTCGCGGAGAAACTGAATCCCCATTAGACCATTAGCCAATGAATGATGCTGGCAAATTACGAAAGTGTGATTTCGTTACAACGATGCTGGCACCTGGGCACCAATTTTAGTTCAGAAAATGACTTGGGCACCACATAGAGATGGGAATGCAGAGTTTGTAGAGTTCGTTACAATGGATGTAACAAGAGCATCGGGCACTCATTTTATTTGTGTGCAGCACTCTCCTCTAATAGTGTCATCGGCCTCCAATATCGCTATTTTTTTTTTTGAGACTTCAACACTTTATTGATCACTAATAGCAGGGCACGTGCAATGCACGTGTTTTCTTCCTAGGAAAAAAACATGTTTGTAAAATTTACCCAGAGTTCCTAGGAAAATTCTGATAATTTTACCCGGATCTATCCCGACGAGCCATATAATAGTTCACACATTCTCCTCGAAGTGCAGTAAAATTTATTTATTGTCTTTGCAATACCGAATCCAACTATTATAAACAAGAAGAAAGTTACAAGACATATTCTACAAAATTCTATTTCATTAATAATAGTCGCACAAGAAACATGGCTTATGACTTTGTCGTACTCCTTGGAAATTTCAATCGGCAATGATGCACAAAATATATAAGCAACCCTTGTTTTCGATGTTGGTCTTTTGTATGACAGACATGGAACTCCTTAGGCTTAGGGCATCTCCAGTAAACCCCCCCCCCCCCCCCCCCCCCCAAGCGGCCTTTTTAGTGGCGAAAGCGCAGCTTTTGCACCAGCCGCCCCCCCCCCCCGAAGCCCAAATAGCGTTTCGGCGCTATTTCGCGCCGCGGCACCCAGGCAAAACCCAGCTGGGTTCGGCTTGGGGGGGGGGGGGGGGGCGAAAAGGGGGCAGCCCACGCGGGCCAGCGCTGTCAGCGACGCGTGGGAAAACCTCGGGAACAGAAACCCCCGCCCGTGAGCTTCTTCTCGGCTGCCGCGTCGGTCAAAGGCTGGCGGCGTTTATGGCGTGGCGGGCGGCCAGTGCATGCGCCCGTTCAAAGGCTGTCGGAGTAATGGCGTGGTGGGCGGCAACGACGGCACGCGACGCAGTAAATGCCCCGCCAGGGTTACAAAAGGCCCCTCGCCGCTCGCCCCATTCTTCCCCGCTCGCCGCTCTCCCCATTCTTCCTCCTCGCCGCTCTCCCCTTTCTTCCCTCCTCGCCGGAGATGTCGAGCTACGATCAAGCCGCCGCCGCCACCTCGGCAAGCACGAGGCCTGGGCGCTCTACGGTTAAGGGGGAGGCCGCACGGCAATGCCGCGTTCTGGTGGCAGCAGCTTCAACGCTGCCACGACGCGGACGTCGTCACCGAGGGCAACAACGGCCCCGTCGAGGGCCGCGCCAACGGCATTGGCCGCAAGTGGTGGTGGGGAGGCCAGCACCGCACTCTCGAGTGGGTGCCGGACTACATCGCCGCCGGCAACGAGCCCCGGCTGAAGATGCCGCTCCGCCCGCACCCCTCGTGGGCACCGCGGCGGATGGGCGGATCCTCGTCGGCCACCTCCTCCTCCTCCGGCGCGGCGTCTCTTTCCCTCACCCCTCCCCTTCTCAACTCTGGGCGCCCTGCCCCAGGCGCAGCGGCGGCGCCCTACGCATCGGCGAGCCGCGCTAGCGACCCGCGCACTTCGAGCGCGTCGTGCGCCCGAAGACGGAGGCAGCGGAGGACGACGAGTGGCCCGACATGAGGGCCGCCGAGGAGCTCTCGCTCAACACCCTCCAGCCGGTCCCCGACGACGTCGCCGACGACTGGAGCCTGCGCACAGCCCCGAGGAGGAGCTGGAGCTCCAGCGCCGGCTCCTCGCCGAGGCGGAGCAGTGGAAGGCGCAACGCGAGCAAGAAGCCGCTGCCAATGCGGCCCGCCGCCGCGTCCCTCCCCCTCTACAGCCGAAGGAGGTCCCCTACGTCGTCCTCGACCCCGACAGCGAGGACGAAGCGGAGTTCCAGCGCGCCCTGGCGGTGAGCAGGTGGGGTGACGCCGGCGCTGGCCCGAGCGACCCGCATTGCGGTGACCCCGGCGCAGGCATGAGCAGGTGGGACGCCGACGGCTCGGACAACGACGACGACGGCGGGGATGACTACGACTACAGCCAGGCGATCGTGGCGAGCCTCGGCCTACAGTACACGACACAATTGTGCTGATGAAGAAAAAAAAAAGTAATTTGTATGCCTATGATCAAACACATAGAACTTAGTTTGTGCCAGTGGAATGTTAAGTATAAGAATGGAATTTTTATGCTTAAGTAATTTGTATGTACTACTATATTGAATAAGGAAAGGGGCCATGAATGAGGACAACACATTCAATAATGGTTAAGTCCATATCAAATTTGCTATGCGTACGACACGTGATATACGATCTCTGTGCGACACTCCATCCATCGGTCCTCAGGCTGCTTCTCTAATCCATATGGTTCATTGGTTCTGTCGTACAAACATCGGACGCAAAGCGCTGTACGCATAGCATCGCTCAGTCCATATTGTACAAGCTCAGAGCAAGCATATATGCAAAATCCATGTTAGTGATATTAAATCTCCAAAGTAACAACTCTGTTGTGAGGCATGTACAGTTACTGTCGGCAATTTTTTCATAGCCACAAGAGGGAAAGGATCACAAGGTAAAAAATAAGGTAGCAGCCAATAGTTATTGATTAGGTTAGTTCATTACATTTCCGAGAATCATTCGGCTTAGAGACTTTAAGAAGGATAAGCATAAGTTTAACATGTACTCATTTGATGTTGCTCTTCTAGGATTCATGTTGATCAATACCCTATATTGTCCTGCAAATTGCAAGATACGGATTTTTGTAAGTAGGCAAGTGGAAGCACATATTTTGAAGTACAGTTTCATGTGAAAACACATTTCTCTGATATTACGCGGTCAAATAATTTGGTGTTTCTTTATACAAAAAATTGGTGTTTGATGTACATATATTTTTAGAACAAGATCAGACTACCTAAAAACAATAACAAGTTGAGTAGAGGAAGTTCTATTCACCCCGTTTATTCCTTGTTTGTCATCTCCAAACCAGTAAACATGTGATGCTAGAACAAGTCGTAGAGACAGAACCCGATAATTAACTAACAGAATTAAGACTGCTGGAGATCGATTGGAGTCCTTAATGAATCTTTCTCGGAAGTTTCGGCCTGGGCAGCAGCCACGACGGGTGGCGGCTCATGACGCTCTGCGTCGAATAACCAACATCTGTAGTGCAGACAGTTGTAGTCGTCCATGAAAATATGCAATCAGACATCCAGGAGAAGCGTCAATGCACACTTGTGCAGCACCGCCTCACCTGCCGATCGCGACGAAAAGGCTTACCGTGACGCAGCTAACCAGGTGCCGGTGCATGACTGGTACCTTGGAGTGTAGCTCGGTCAGCTCCCCCTAGCTGGCCCACATGGGACCTAACTCATCGACGCCATTCATGTTGGCTAGGATCTGAGCTAGGCGCAGGAGATTGTCAGCCTGAAGAGTAATCTATCGGATGATCGGAACTTTGTTGTCCGAAGATTGCTCTACAAACTCCAAATCGGACGAATGGTGAAACAAGTTCAGTAAGGATTCCAAGCAAATCCTGCGATGAAAAAACTGTATAGGGCCGGGTCACATCACAGGAGTCTCCTGAACCATTGGTAATACAGATGCTGTTGTCCGGCTCTCCTTCAAAAGCTTCAGGACAAAAGATTTCATCTCGCGTCGTCGGTAAGATATGGAAAAAAGAGAGCGGAAGGGAGGGCTGGGGTGGGAAACTGGGAATGTGACACGGAGGGACAGGGCCGGGCGTCCAGACAGGCCAGGAGACGATGGCGTCCAGGCGGGAGGAAGCAGCACGAGCCAACTGTGTGGAAGCTGGTCGCCCGCATTTTTTTTTGTTTTTCGGAGGCGGTAAAGAACAAACGTATATGGGAGGACGATTCTCTGGGATGCGATAGAAGGAGGTAACGCTTCGCGTGACTTACGCGGTGGCAGTTTTTCGTAATTTTAATAGGTGTTGAGCAGCTCAACATTGAAGAAATCTTGTCCGTTCAATACATATAGTTTGATGGTTAAGATCGATTGTATCTACGAAATTTGCTCTTTTATAAGTAGTTTAGAAATAACATCAATACAAAGTTTCCCCTGAATGAAATCAGGTGCAGCACCACGATAAAACGAGCTGCCAACAGTTTCAGCTCGATGAGCAAGAGTATGGGCTGAATTATTACACAGCCGATTAACATGACGGAAAGACACCGAAGAGAAGGCAGTGACGAGTGTTTTGATGTCCTCAATCACTACTCCAACAAGGGATCTGTCCCGGGCCTTGGACTCGACTCTCTGAATCACCGAGAGACAGTCAGAAACCAAGATGATCTTGTCCAATCCTTCATCGCGGGCGAGGGAAACTGCACGCCTAACGGCCAGTGCTTCTGCGATTTCTGGCGTCGTAACATCAACAAGTAATTGGCTGCAAGCAGCAAGAAAATCTCCACTGTGGTACCTTATTACGACGCCAATCCCCATCCGAGACGAAGAGAACAAAGATGCATCCACGTTGACTACGAACGTGCCATCAGGTTGCGGAGACCATCTAGGGGAGAGCCTAGTCTCACGTGATGACAGCCTTCGGTTTGAAGAGATGCAGCCGTATCAACTCAATATAAGCTTTAATTTGCTCTGCCAGGCTGTGTGGGTGTCTTTGGCGTTTACCATTACGAACAACATTCCTTTCTCCCAAATATGCCACATTGACACAGCCACCGTGACCAACTGTAAATCGTCCACTATATCCAGGAAGTCAAAAAGCCATGACTTGCAACCTGTGAAGAAGCAACGCTGAAGTTGAATGGGAAAAGCGGATTTCACCGCACGCCACACCTCTCTGGAGTATGGGCAGAACAGAAGTGTATGTTCCGCCTTCTCCTCCCTCGTGCAGAACACACAATCATCCGAAGCGGGGATACGGCTCCGGATTAGCTGGTGTCCACTACGTAAACATTCCTGGGCAAACCTCCAGAGAGTGATCTTCATTTTACCTAGAGCTTTCATGTTCCATAACTTCTTCCAAAGCTTACCGTCGCTGGCGACAGCTAAGGAGAGCCCTCGCCCCGACAAGCTCCTGCTGGTGATAAAAACCTCCGATCGTGCCATGTTATACGCAGATCGCAAAGTGTAAGTGTCGAACCGTGCATGAGGCCAAGACGCAAAGTCGTCGCCGCCAAGACGGCTCAGTGGGACTCTCATGATTTGCGTGGCCAAATCTTCACAGAAAACACTCCTGATGACCTCCTCGTTCCAGGTGCCAGTATCAGCCTCGATGAGGGAGTCCATTGTCACTGTATCAGGCAGGGGAATTAAGGTACGCACCCGGTCTGGAGGAACTCCGGGTATCCAACTGTCCTTTAGGATTTTTGTATTTTTTTCATTCCCAATCCCCCGCCGAATTCCCTGTTGTAGCAATTCTCTCCCAAAGAGAATACTCCGCCACGTGAATGAAGAAGATCGAGGTCTAGAAGCGTTCCAGAAGTCGTCCTCTGGGTAATACCTACCCTTCAGCACACAGGCACATAATGTATGAGGTTCTGTTAAGAGACGCCAACACTGTCTACCCAACATCGCCTTGTTAAACAACACCAAGTCTCGGAAACCCGTTCCACCCAGCAATTTCGATGTAGAAAGCCATTCCCAGGACCTCCAGTGCAACTTCTTGTGTTCATCCTCCACTCCCCACCAAAAGTCTGCGATCGATCTGCGTATAGACGTACATGTTGCAACCGGGATTTGAAAGCAGCTCATGATGTACGTGGGTGTAGCTTGGATGACAGATTTCAGCAACGTCTCCTTTCCCGCCCTTGAAAAGACGTTTGTCAGAAAGGGAGCTCAAGCGTTGCCATGTACGATCAGCTAGAAATTGAAACGAGCCAATCGGTGCCCTCCCTACCTCAGTTCGCATTCCGAGATAGGCCTCTTGGAGAGCCTCAGTATGAACTCCCATGCAGTCCATGTTGGGAATATGCCCTAGAGGCAATCATAGATGATGTAATTCCCAATGTATTCATAAAGTTATTAAGTTGTCCTTGTTTTGAACATCTGATACATGTCATTGAATATGTGATTCGATTGTGGAACTATGTATTCATGTTGTTCATACTAGATTGTCCTTGGTCATTTAGGTTGTGCTGGACACACACCCTAGACTAATGTGAGTGTTGGCTGATGACACGGTTCCACTTGCCATGGGCATGGTGATGCCATTCCAACGATCACGGACTTGGCTAAAGAGTTTAGCAAGTCGGACTGACCCACATTGAGATGCAACGAGCAAGTCGTCATTTGCATGTCTCAATCAATGTAATCCTTAGACCTGAGGTTGTCGCACAATCCGAGTTGTGGATCACCGACTTAGGTTCTGTCAAACGCTGTTATGTGACAAGGCAGCTATAAAGGCAGAGTTCGGGTCGAATGAGAAGCAAGATGCGTGATGTGGATAATCAAGATGGGATTTTGCCCCTCCGAATGGAGAGATATTCTCTGGGCCCTCTCGAGTGATATGATTCAGGAAGCATGGCCATGCGCGACTCAGTTAAGTGTTAACTGTGTCTATTGACTAAGAGTTAGTCAGATGAATCACATATCACAGATCGAGAAGAGAGTCGAGCTATTTAAGGGATGACGATAAATCGCCTATAGTTCGACAAGGCATATCGTGAGGCAAAAGGGACTAAGATGTAAATCACATTGGAAGGTATGTCGTCATGACTCAATGGGACTTGGGAGTTGGCACGTTCTGCTAGGAGCCTCTACCGATTAATCGATTGAGAGTCGGACTCTAATCGTGTCCAAGTCGCCATGAGCCTGCAGGGTCGCACACTTAAGAGCGGGAGCAATTGTATTGGTCGGGTTGGACCCGAACCAGAAATGGACTGAGTTTGTGAGTCGGACTCACAGAGGAAATGGCCCACAAGTGTTGTGAAGCCCACTACCATTCGCTATATAAAGAGGGGCGCAGGTTGCCCAGCGGGCACGTAAGTCCACTCCCATGCATTGGGAACCCTAGCCCCACTCAGTCCAGCCGTCGCAGGACCTAGCAGTCCGCCGTCAGAGCTCCTCCTCGTACGTGTGGATACCGGCAGAGGTGTGTACGTTTAGCACTTCGACGTTCGTGGGATCGGATCGTGGGACTGCACTGCCCTGACGCGCTTGCGTCTAGTGGTAATCATCGTGGCCTTCTACCTCGGCTAGATCTTGGAAGTACCGCGTAGGAAAAAGTTTTGTTTATCTCTACGCGTTCCCAACAGTGGTATCAGAGCGGTAGCTTCTTGTATTAGGCCCGAGATCCGTACATATGTGATATGTAGTTAGCGTTAGATGTGATCTAATTGTTGTTTTGGTGGTCGTTCTATGAGATAGATCGGTTTTGTACAAGGTTGATTGGATCAATCGTACTCGGGGTTAATGAATGATCAGGTTTCCGTGATCATACTACTAAGGTCGTGGAACAACTTACCCTACCGATCGGTTTCCGCCATCGGGGTATACCGTGACACATAAATCCAGTTGCGGTGATCGAAGATCAAAGAGTTTGATCGAATCGGAATACGGATCAGATTTGGGACCGCCGGCTTCGCCCTGTCGTAGCGCCTTAGATGTCGTTGCGAGTTTCACAACGCCGGTAGATATCGTATCTATGCATAACTTGTTTTTGCAGGAAGTTGTGAATGGTATGGCTTATGTGCATGTGATGTGTGTAATCCATACATGATCTGCGTATCATGTTTTTGTCAGCCGGCTGGAGCCTAGGTGCTGTCATTTTATTGTATACCGGCCTGCGTGTCGGATTCTCTATGTAAATTTTCATTTACTAACTAGTGTAGCTTGTTGGAGAACCCAAAAGGCATGCAAGTCGATATACAAGTCGGCTACATGGAGTAAGATGGCACGTGACAAGAGTTGGCACGAGTCGACTTACAAGCTTCGTGGAGATGGAGATCACCATGAAGAGAGCCATACCATTTCACGTTATATTTGCTTTATTTGTGTTATTGTTATGTCTCTTTTTACCTCTATTTAGATAGTTGATAGATTTTAATCCCTCGAAGAAGGTCTAGTCGGTCGCCCCGTCAGTGCTGCATCATCACAAGTCGGACATTCTTGGTAGTGGGTCATGAAATTGAGGTGCTGCCTTCTTTCCGATTAGGTGGGTTTGAGTCGGACTCTTACAAGCAGAAGCACTTGGTAATCTAGACGAGTCCATCACAATGGTTGTGGGGCTCGGGGCGAGGTAGGTTGGGAGCCGGGGCATGTGATGCCACCCAACTAACAGGAGTCGTATAGGGATACGATTGGCAAGGTGTTGCCTACCTAGATCACTTGACAGCTAGTGGTGATGCTAAAGCTCACTAGTCGGCTTGCTTATTTAGAATCTTGAATCACTTAGCAACCATCGGAGGGGTGTTGGTTCTAGTGGGAGCATAAGTATTAAAGCGTTTAATATGCCTGCTCTTTTATGAATACATGTCTTAAGTGTTTTATATTTTCTGTTGTAGATCAATGGCACCTAGCAACCTTCCTCAGTTGTCCACTTTTGCGTTGAGGTCAATCCTAGAGAAAGATAAGCTTAATGGAACTAATTTCACCAACTGGTACCGTAATCTGAGGATAGTCCTCAAGCATGACAAGAAAGAACATGTTCTAGAAACTTCACTTCCAGATGAGCCAGATGACGATGCGACTGTCGCTGTCATGAATGCCTATCGTAAGACTAGAGATGAGTCTACGGAAATTAGCTGTCTTATGCTTGCACACATGGAACCGGACTTGCAGCAGCAGTTCGAGAATGTTGAGGCCTACGATATGATCGAAAGCCTCAAAAGTATGTTCCAGGCTCAGGCAAAGACCGAGAGGTATCAAGTCTCTCAAGCTTTGCTGGGCTGTAAGCTTAAAGACGGCGATCCACTGAGTCCGCATGTAATCAAGATGGTTGGTTACATACAGTCTCTGGATCGGCTGGGCTTCCCAATTAACGAAGAGTTCGCTACTGATATAATTCTGAACTCTCTTCCTAGTGTGTATGGTCCGTTCATTTCGAACTACCACATGCATGGTATGGATAAGAAGATCACTGAATTACATGGGATGCTCAAAACGGCAGAGGCTGATCTCAAGAAAGGCGCCAGTCAAGTGTTGATGGTGCAGAATAAGGCTAAGTTCAAGAAGAGTTCTTAGACTAAGAAGAAGAAGGATAAGTCAGGAGGCAACGCCCATGGCCCTGTCCAGAGCGCTTCCTCAAAGACTAAGCCTTCTCCTACAACCGGAGCCAATTGCTTCTATTGCAAGCAGGATGGCCACTGGAAGAGGAACTGCACCAAGTATTTGGCTGACAGAGTCAAGAGTGGAGGTATGACTTCCGACTCAGGTACACTTGTGTGCAATGTTATAGACATTTATCTTGCTGATGCGGCTAATAGTTCTTGGGTATATGATACCGGATCAGTTATTCACATATGCAACTCGTTGCAGGGACTGGTAAGAACTAGGAGCGTGGCAAGAGGAGAGGTTGATATTCGGGTCGGCAACATGGCGAGAGTCGCTGCGTTGGAAGTCGGCACGATGCAACTTCATTTACCTTCAGGATTTTTATTGGAACTGAATAATTGTTATTATGTTCCAGCGCTTAGTCGAAACATTATTTCCGCCTCATGTTTGATGAGACAAGGTTATGAGTCGAATATTAAGAATAATGGTTGTTCTTTATATTTGAAAGATATGTTTCATGGCTTTGCACCCGTTCAGAACGGGTTATTTATTTTAAATCTTGATAGTGAATCAGTCTATAACATAAATGTTAAAAGGTTGAAACCAAATGATCTGAATATGACTTACTTTTGGCACTCTCGGCTTGGTCATATAAGTTGGAAGCGCATGAAGAAGCTCCATGATGATGGACTTCTAACTTCGTTCGACTTAAAGTCATTCGAGACATGCGAATCATGCCTACTAGGCAAAATGACCAAGACACCTTTTGCAAGGAGTTGTGAAAGGGCGTCCGGCTTGTTGGAACTAATACATAGTGATGTATGTGGTCCAATGAGCACGACAGCTAGAGGTGGTTATGAGTACTTCATTACCTTCACTGATGATTTGAGTAGGTATGGATATATCTATTGAATGAAACACAAGTCGGAAGCCTTTGAAAAGTTCAAGGAATCCAGAGTGAGGTACAAAATCAGCTCGGCAAGAAAATAAAGTTTCTACGTCGGACCGTGAAGGCGAGTACATGAGCCATGAGTTTGATGACCATCTAAAGAGTTGTGGAATAGTTCCTCAACTCACTCCGCCGGGTACACCGCAGAGAAATGGTGTATCAGAACGGAGAAATCGGACCTTGTTGGACATGGTACGATCAATGATGAGTCGGACAGATCTACCTTTCATTTTGGGGTTATTGTCTACAAACTGCAGCGTTCACACTAAACAGAGTACCATCAAAGTCAGTAGAGAAGACACCGCATGAGATGTGGACTGGCAAAAAGCCAAGTTTGTCTTTTTCTTAAGATTTGGGGTTGTGAAGCATTTGTCCAGCGACTTCAGTCGGACAAGCTCACGCCCAAATCGGATAAGTGTATTTTCAGGGGTATCCAAGGGAAACCTTGGGGTACTACTTCTACAACCGGGAAGAGGGAAAAGTGTTTGTCGCTCGGAATGGTGTCTTCCTTGAGAAAGAGTTTCTCAGTCGGGGAGTCAGTGGGAGCACAGTGCAACTCGAAGAAATTGAGAGGAACCGGCTAGGGGCGAGTCGGCGAACGCCTTGGAGGCTGAGTCGGTCGTGGTACCTACACCGGTAACAGCACTGAACCACGGAGATCTGCCAGATTACAAAATGCTCGTGATGTTTTACTGTTAGACAGTAATGAGCCGGCAACTTATTCGGAAGCGATGGTGGGATCTGATTCCGAGTCATGGCTTGGAGCCATGAGATCCGAGTTAAAATCCATGGATGAAAACCAAGTTTGGAATTTGGTTGATCTGCCTGACGGTGCAAGACCCGTCGAGTGCAAATGGGTCTTTAAAAGAAAATTGATATGGATGGAAATATTTCCGTCTATAAAGCACGACTTGTCGCGAAGGGGTTCCGACAGGTCAAGGAGTTGACTACGACGAGACCTTCTCGCCCGTAGCGATGCTTAAATCAATTCGGATCATGTTAGCCATATCAGCCTATTTCGACTATGAGATATGGCAGATGGATGTCAAGACGGCTTTCCTTAATGGAAATTTAACTGAGGACATGTATATGATACAGCCCGAAGGTTTTGTCGATCCGGCTAATGCTGACAAGGTATGAATCTTCATAAATCCATTTATGGGTTGAAGCAAGCATCTCGGAGTTGGAACATTCGCTTTGATGATGTAGTCAAATCGTTTGGCTTCATCAAGAGCGATCATGATTCTTGTTTATACAAGAAGTTTAGTGGGAGCAAAGTAAATTTTCTAATATTATATGTGGATGACATATTACTGATTGGAAATGATGTCATGATGTTGCAAGAAACCAAAGAATCATTGGGAAGGAGTTTCTCAATGAACGATTTGGGTGAGGCGACTTACATATTAGGAATCAGGATCTATAGAGATAGATCAAGGCGGCTCATTGGATTGAGTCAGATTACATATCTGGACAAAGTTTTGAAGAAATTCAAAATGGAAGAGTCCAAGAAGGGATTCTTGCCGATGTCCCATGGCATAAAACTTAGCAAGACTCAGTGTCCTTCGACGATGATGAGCGAAGTCGGATGAGTGTGATCCCGTATGCTTCGGCAATCGGATCCATCATGTATGCCATGATTTGTACTAGGCCAATGTTTCCTATGCTCTAAGTGTTACGAGCAGATACCAGGCTGACCCTGGCGAAGCCCACTGGGCAGCAGTTAAAAACATCCTTAAGTACTTGAGAAGGACTAAGGAAATGTTCCTAGTTTATGGAGGTGATGAGGAATTCAGTGTAAAGGGTTACACAGATGCGAGTTATCTCACCGACTCAGATGATTCTCGTTCGCAATCTGGATACGTGTTCGTAATGAACGGAGGAGGAGCTGTGAGCTGGAAGAGTTCCAAGCAAGATACGGTGTCTGCATCTACAACAGAGGCTGAGTATATTGCTGCCTCAGAGGCGGCAAAGGAAACTGTTTAAATCAGGAACCTCCTGATAGATCTTGGTGTGGTTCAGGACGTGTCCAATCCTTTGGACGTATATTATGACAACAATTGTAGAAAGCCATTCCCAGGACCTCCAGTGCAACTTCTTGTGTTCATCCTCCACTCCCCACCAAAAGTCTGCGATCGATCTGCGTATAGACGTACATGTTGCAACCGGGATTTGAAAGCAGATCATGATGTACGTGGGTGTAGCTTGGATGACAGATTTCAGCAACGTCTCCTTTCCCGCCCTTGAAAGACGTTTGTCAGAAAGGGAGCTCAAGCGTTGCCATGTACGATCAGCTAGAAATTGAAACGAGCCAATCGGTGCCCTCCCTACCTCAGTTGGCATTCCGAGATAGGCCTCTTGGAGAGCCTCAGTATGAACTCCCAGGAAATCCATGTTGGGAATATGCCCTAGAGGCAATCATAGATGATGTAATTCCCAATGTATTCATAAAGTTATTAAGTTGTCCTTGTTTTGAACATCTGATACATGTCATTGAATATGTGATTCGATTGTGGAACTATGTATTCATGTTGTTCATACTAGATTGTCCTTGGTCATTTAGGTTGTGCTGGACACACACCCTAGACTAATGTGAGTGTTGGCTGATGACACGGTTCCACTTGTCATGGGCATGGTGATGCCATTCCAACGATCACGGACTTGGCTAAAGAGTTTAGCAAGTCGGACTGACCCACATTGAGATGCAACGAGCAAGTCGTCATTTGCATGTCTCAATCAATGTAATCCTTAGACCTGAGGTTGTCGCACAATCCGAGTTGTGGATCACCGACTTAGGTTCTGTCAAACGCTGTTATGTGACAAGGCAGCTATAAAGGCAGAGTTCGGGTCGAATGAGAAGCAAGTTGCGTGATGTGGATAATCAAGATGGGATTTTGCCCCTCCGAATGGAGAGATATTCTCTGGGCCCTCTCGAGTGATATGATTCAGGAAGCATGGCCATGCGCGACTCAAACATGGTACTGTATATGATATCCTTTTTCCAGTTACCCAAAGGAGTCTTGAAGAAGTTAGATTACTTCAGATCGAGATTCTTTTGGCAAGGGGATAGTGAAAAGAAAAAATATCGATTGGCAAGATGTGAAGTGGTGTGCCGACCCAAAGATCAGGGAGGGCTGGGGATTCATGACCTTCAGGTTAAAAATTCAGCCCTCCTAGATAAATGGCTTTTTAAGCTACTTACGGATAATGGTGTTTGGCAGACACTCCTTAAGAGAAAATACATCGGCACAAAAGCTTTATCACAGTTTATTTGGAAACCAGGTGATTCTCATTTTGTGCTGGACTAATGGCGTCTAAGAATATTTTCTTTCGCTATGGTGTATTTTCCATTAAAGATGGATCTCAGATACGGTTTTGGGAGGATAAATGGTTAGGAAATTCCACCCTCCGAGAACAGTATCCGGCCTTATACAATATTGTGCGTCATAAAGGGGATACGTTAGCTACGGTGATGCAAACGTTTCCTCCAAACGTGACGTTCAGGAGAGATGTCATTGGACCAAGACTTCTGTCTTGGAATGCTTTGTTAGATAGATTGGTTTTGATCCAATTATCACCAGGCACCGATGAGTTTCGCTGGAGTTTGACTAAGAATGGAAAATTCACAGTCGATTCCTTGTATAAGGCATTGGTTCACTCTAATGTGCCGGTTGATAATAAAAAGAAAATATGGCAAATGAAGATACCTCTGAAAATGAAAAAATTTGCATGGTATCTTCGTAAGGGTGTCATTTTAACTAAAGATAATCTTGTCAAGCGCAATTGGCATGGAAGTACAAAGTGTGTTTCGTGCTCTAAGGATGAGACGATAAAACACTTATTCTTCGAGTGCGTATTTGCGCGTTCTATATGGTCAGCTATCCAGATGGCTTCGAACCTATATCCGCCAACATCCGTTGCAAATATTTTTGGCAATTGGCTGAATGGAATAGATAAAAGGTTTAAAACTATTTTCAGGGTAGGAGCGCTAGCCGTTATATGGTCGCTCTGGCTGTGTAGGAATGATAACATTTCGATGATAAAAATTTCTCTCGTTTGCAGGTTCTATTCCGACGCATAGGTATTCTCCGTTCGTGGTGCACATTACAGCGGGGGGAGTTTCGAAACCTTTTTATGGAGGCATGTGCACGGCTGGAAAGGGTGGCGAGGGATATTTTTATCCCACATGGGTGGCCGCTTGATCTACGGATAGCTGCCTCATAAGCGACATTCTTGATGCACCTATGATTGTAATCGATATGTTGCTACCTTTATTTTCCTTTTTTCGGCTGTGTGCATAACAAGAAGCCGGGTGTAAGACTTAAACTTTTAAGTAATAAAGCCCATTATCAAAAAAAAAAAAAACATACAATGCAAGTGCATATGCACATACATGCTGCATAAATCATTATCGACTAAATTGGGAAAAACATTAGTCTATGGTGAAAATGGTAAGAATAAAAATAAAGGTTGCCTTGATATCGCTCTTTTAGACGCCTTGTTAACACAAAAGAAGGGAGTATCCCAAGGAATCAGAAAAAATAAGATAAAATTTCAAGATGCATCAGTAGGAGAATATCTCCTGGGTACATACTGGTATTACATACAAGAACAATTACCAACGGTGCTAATGATACAATGCACATGCCTATGCCAATATATTGCATAAACCCTTACTTATTTTATAAAGCTAGGCACATTATTAATTGAAGTGAAGTGGATGAACTACTCAGCAATTGAGGCGTCAAGGAAAGGATAGTCTGTGTAGCCAACGACGGGGTCTTGCGTGTAGAAGGTGGAGCGATCGTAATCGTTCAAAGGGGCGTCAAGCTCGAATCTCTTTGGCAAATCCGGATTAGCCAAATAGAGCCTTCCATAGGCGACAAGGTCAGCATAGCCATCCGCGACCACCTTGTTGCCCTCTTCCCGCTCATACCCTCCGGCGGCAATGAAAGTGCCCTTGAATGCTTTCCTGAAGGGCAGGAGCCCGTGAGGTATCTGCCTCCGGCCATCCACAATGGCCATTCGAGGTTCAACCATGTGGCAGTAGAGGAAGCCTTGGTGCTTGTTAAGTTGCTGCACCATGTATGCGCCGAGAGCATGTGGGTCGGAGTCGTAGCAATCCATGAAGTCCACAAAAGGAGACAACCTTATGCCCACGCGATCCGCGCCGATTTCACCAACAACGGCATCAATCACCTCCACCGCAAAGCGGCATCGGTTCTCGAGGCTGCCACCGTACTCGTCGGTGCGGTCGTTGGAGCTGTCTTTCATGAACTGCTCCAGGAGGTACCCGTGTGCGCCGTGGATCTCCACGCCATCGAAGCCCGCCTCGATGGCGTTCCGAGCCGCGCGCCTAAAGTCGTCGACGATCGCGGGGATCTCTTCTATCTCAAGCCGGCGGGGCTTGGAGTACGCTATGCCAGCCTCGATGCCGTCCTTGCCAACATCGCCGGCGGCGACAACCCGCGCCTCCTTAGGCCAGCGCCCAACTACTTGCTCGGCGTCGGGCGTTATCTGCTTGTCCGTGCTGGAGATGGGCGCCTGCCTGTCCGGCTGAAAACCTGTTTTATATATGGTATATAAACAGAATCAGTAGTCAATCACTCTCCAAAAAGATATAACCAGTAATCAATCGTAGAATCAGATAATTTTTCACCAACGTAAGATTAGACAAGCATGGATTTCTAATTTACCGTTTGTGGAGACCCTGCCGACATGCCAGATTTGGCAGAAGAAGAGCGCGCCCTTGCGGTGGACAGCGTCGACGATGGGCTTCCAGGCTTCAACCTGTTCCTGCGTCCAGATGCCGGGGGTCTCAGGGTACCCTTTCGCGGTGACGGAGACGTCCGTGGCCTCGCTGATGAGGAGGCCGCCCTTGGTCGCCCGCTGCGAGTAGTAGAGCGCCGCGTGTGGCTGCGGCACGCTGCCGTAGGAGCGGCACCGCGTCAGCGGCGCCAGCACCACTCGGTGGGAGAGGTCGAAGCGCCCCATCTTGTGCGGTGTCAGCAGCGGGAGCGCTTCCTTGGCCACCATCTTCTCTCGCTTGGTAGCTGCGATGTGTGTTTGTAGGAATCACTGGAACTTGCTCTGTTTCTTGCTTCTGTGCTCTGTATCTGCGATGGTGTTTGTGTGGCTCAGTTGGCTGAGGCGATGGCTGTACTTATAGGTTTTGGTGTGGACCTCTCCGGTGTGGCATGACGCGCCGCGCGGTCTCTTTTCCGACGGCGGGATTGACCGGTCAGCCTGTTCCCATCTCCACCATGCGGTCACCCTCTCCGTCATCCTTGTGTGAGTGATGGCCAGATACGTTGTACGTGGTCATGTTATAACTGTGTGTTCACTTTGCACATCAATCGAACAGCTGGAGTGGTTCTCGCCAAGGTGCCGTAGTTTGGTGCCGATTGCGACTCAACAGCATGGAAAAGCAATGACGCATGCTCGGTCATAATTTAGAACCAAACTGCCGGTGGCCCCAGTCGGCGGCGATGGAAAGAAGACACCGGAAAGTTCCTCTCCGTTGAGGACTACGGCGTCACTGCAGACGTGTGCGGTGTCTGTGCTCACCTGGTTTGTACAAATTGTGTAGCTAGATCGAATTAAGACGAATGGCTCTTCACTCAGTTTAGCTAGATCGTACCTGTCCGGCCAGGCTCCTTCCCGTTCGCCACGGCCGCCGCGTCCACCAGCTTGCTCCGGTGCCTCTCGACGTGATCCCACCTCTGCAGGGACGCGTACATGTTGGACAGACCGTACGCGCGCCGTCGCCGAGGTCCAGCTCCGCGATCCGCTTCGCCGCCCACTCGCTCACCCTGATGCCGTCCTCCCCCAAGCTGCGTGCGTGAGCAGCATGCACCCAAGGACCTTGGCGTTGGGCTGGAAGGACATCGTCTGGACGAGTTGCACGGCGTCGCCGAGGAGCCCCGCGCGGCACAGCATGTCCATACACCCGTAGTGCTCCGGCCCGGGAACCACCGTGACCGGCACCATCTCGGCGAAGAGCCCCCGGCCCTCGGCCACCAGCCTGAGTGGCTGCACGCCGACAGGAGCGCCACGAACGTCACCGCGTCCGGCCTGACCTCGCTTCTCTTTTTCCTGCTAGTGTCGACCATGTCGTGGAACGCCCTGACGGCGTCCTCTCACCACGCCCGTTCCTGCCGAGCCCCGCGATCACCGTGTTCCAGCAGAAGAGGTTGGGCGCCCCGGGCAAGCCGCCCAAGACTTCCAGCGCGTCGTCCACGCTACCGCACTTGAAGTACATGTCCATGAGGGCGTTGCTCAGTACGGCGTCGGGGATTATCTCAGCTGCCGGAGATAGATGGACCGCCCGTCCAAAGCAAAGTCCCCCACCTGCGTGCAGGCCGTCACCACAGTGGCCATGGTGACGCGCAGGCCTCAGCTTCCGCTCATCATCCTGCTGCTGCATCAGCCGGCGGAACAGCGCAATGGTGGCGGTTGGGTCTCCCCGGTGCAGGTACCCGGCCATCATGGTGTTCCACGTGATGACGTCCACAGCGAAGACTTCATACGGTCGAACAGCTCCTGGGCAGCATCCATCCGCCCGGCCTTGCAGTACCCGTCGATCATCGCGTTCCAGGAAACGACGCTGCTCATGTTCGCGCGGAGGCTCGCCTCGAAGACCTCCCTGGCGGAGGCGAGGTCGCCGGCCCTGCAGTAGCACGTGAGCACCGTGTTCCACGAGGCAGGAGTCCTGTCATGCTCCGGCATTCGGTCGAGCAGCCTCCGTGCGTCGGCCATCCTACCGGAGGCGCCGAACGCGGCCAGCATGGCGTTGTAGGCGATCCCGTCCTGGCACGGCATATCGTCGAACAGCCTATGCGCGTCGGCCAGAAGGCCTCGCTTGCCGTAGCGGGCGAGCAAGGCGGTGGCCAGCACGACGTCGGAGGCGAGGCCCAGCTTGCAGGCGAGGCAGTGGAGTGCCTGCTCTTCGTGGCAGCCGCGGCATCCCGGGACAGCGCGTATGAGGGCGGATCGGACGCGGGGAAGCGTCCTCGGCTGCATCTGCCGCATCTTGTCGCGGAGAAACTGAATCCCCATTTAGACCATTAGCCAATGAATGATGCTGGCAAATTACGAAAGTGTGCACACCTGGGCACCAATTTTAGTTCAGAAAATGACTTGGGCACCACATAGAGATGGGAATGCAGAGTTTGTAGAGTTCGTTACAATGGATGTAACAAGAGCATCGGGCACTCATTTTATTTGTGTGCAGCACTCTCCTCTAATAGTGTCATCGGCCTCCAATATCGCTATTTTTTTTTTTTGAGACTTCAACATTTATTGATCACTAATAGCAGGGCACGTGCAATGCACGTGTTTTCTTCCTAGGAAAAAAACATGTTTGTAAAATTTACCCATTCCTATAAAAATTACTGATAATTTACCCGGATTTATCCCGACGAGCCATATAATAGTTCACACATTCTCCTCGAAGTGCAGTAAAATTTATTTATTGTCTTTGCAATACCGAATCCAACTATTATAAACAAGAAGAAAGTTACAAGACATATTCTACAAAATTCTATTTCATTAATAATAGTCGCACAAGAAACATGGCTTATGACTTTGTCATACTCCTTGGAAATTTCAATCGGCAATGATGCACAAAATATATAAGCAACCCTTGTTTTCGATGTTGGTCTTTTGTATGACAGACATGGAACTCCTCAGGCTTAGGGCATCTCCAGTAAACCCCCCCCCCCCCCCCCCCCCCAAGCGGCATTTTTAGCGGCGAAAGCGCAGCTTTTGCACCAGCCGCCCTCCCCCCCCCCAAGCCCAAATAGCGTTTCGGCGCTATTTCGTGCCGCGGCACCCAGGCAAAACCCAGCTGGGTTCGGCTTGGGGGGGGGGCGAAAAGGGGACAGCCCACGCGGGCCAGCGCTGTCAGCGACGCGTGGGAAAACCTCGGGAACAGAAACCCCCGCCCGTGAGCTTCTTCTCGGCTGCCGCGTCGGTCAAAGGCTGGCGGCGTTTATGACGTGGCGGGCGGCCAGTGCATGCGCCCGTTCAAAGGCTGTCGGAGTAATGGCGTGGCGGGCGGCAACGACGGCACGCGACGCAGTAAATGCCCCGCCAGGGCTACAAAAGGCCCCTCGCCGCTCGCCCCATTCTTCTCCGCTCGCTGCTCTCCCCATTCTTCCTCCTCGTCGCTCTCCCCTTTCTTCCCTCCTCGCCGGAGATGTCGAGCTACGATCAAGCCGCCGCCGCCACCTCGGCAAGCACGAGGCCTGGGCGCTCTACGGTTAAGGGGGAGGCCGCACGACAACGCCGCGTTCTGGTGGCAGCAGCTTCAACGCCGCCACGACGCGGACGTCGTCACCGAGGGCAACAACGGCCCCGTCGAGGGCCGCGCCAACGGCATTGGCCGCAAGTGGTGGTGGGGAGGCCAGCACCGCACGCTCGAGTGGGTGCCGGACTACATCGCCGCCGGCAACGAGCCCCGGCTGCAGATGCCGCCCCGCCCGCACCCCTCGTAGGCACCGCGGCGGATGGGCGGATCCTCGTCGGCCACCTTCTCCTCCTCCGGTGCGGCGTCTCTTTCCCTCACCCCTCCCCTTCTCAACTCTGGGCGCCCTGCCCCCAGGCGCAGCGTCGGCGCCCTACGCATCGGCGAGCCGCGCTAGCGACCCGCGCAGACTTCGAGCGCGTCGTGCGCCCGAAGACGGAGGCAGCGGAGGACGACGAGTGGCCCGACATGAGGGCCGCCGAGGAGCTCTCGCTCAACACCCTCCAGCCGGTCCCCGACGACGTCGCCGACGACTGGAGCCTGCGCACAGCCCCGAGGAGGAGCTGGAGCTCCAGCGCCGGCTCCTCGCCGAGGCGGAGCAGTGGAAGGCGCAGCGCGAGCAAGAAGCCGATGCCAATGCGGCCCGCCGCCGCGTCCCTCCCCCTCTGCAGCCGAAGGAGGTCCCCTACGTCGTCCTCGACCCCGACAGCGAGGACGAAGCGGAGTTCCAGCGCGCCCTGGCGGTGAGCAGGTGGGGTGACGCCGGCGCTGGCCCGAGCGACCCGCATTGCGGCGACCCCGGCGCAGGCATGAGCAGGTGGGACGCCGACGGCTCGGACAACAACGACGACGGCGGGGATGACTACGACTACAGCCAGGCGATCGTGGCGAGCCTCGGCCTACAGTACACGACACAATTGTGCTGATGAAGAAAAAAAAAGTAATTTGTATGCCTATGATCAAACACATAGAACTTAGTTTGTGCCAGTGGAATGTTAAGTATAAGAATGGAATTTTTATGCTTAAGTAATTTGTATGTACTACTATATTGAATAAGGAAAGGGGCCATGAATGAGGACAACACATTCAATAATGGTTAAGTCCATATCAAATTTGCTATGCGTACGACACGTGATATACGATCTCTGTGCGACACTCCATCCATCGGTCCTCAGGCTGCTTCTCTAATCCAGATGGTTCATTGGTTCTGTCGTACAAACATCGGACGCAAAGCGCCGTACGCATAGCATCGCTCAGTCCATATTGTACAAGCTCAGAGCAAGCATATATGCAAAATCCATGTTAGTGAAATTAAATCTCCAAAGTAACAACTCTGTTGTGAGGCATGTACAGTTACTGTCGGCAATTTTTTCATAGCCACAAGAGGGAAAGGATCACAAGGTAAAAAATCAGGTAGCAGCCAATAGTTATTGATTAGGTTAGTTCATTACAGTTCCGAGAATCATTCGGCTTAGAGACTTTAAGAAGGATAAGCATAAGTTTAACATGTACTCATTTGATGTTGCTCTTCTAGGATTCATGTTGATCAATACCCTATATTGTCCTGCAAATTGCAAGATACGGATTTTTGTAAGTAGGCAAGTGGAAGCACATATTTTGAAGTACAGTTTCATGTGAAAACACATTTCTCTGATATTACGCGGTCAAATAATTTGGTGTTTCTTTATACAAAAAATTGGTGTTTGATGTACATATATTTTTAGAACAAGATCAGACTACCTAAAAACAATAACAAGTTGAGTAGAGGAAGTTCTATTCACCCCGTTTATTCCTTGTTTGTCATCTCCAAACCAGTAAACATGTGATGCTAGAACAAGTCGTAGAGACAAACCCGATAATTAACTAACAGAATTAAGACTGCTGGAGATCGATTGGAGTCCTTAATGAATCTTTCTCGGAAGTTTCGGCCTGGGCAGCAGCCACGACGGGTGGCGGCTCATGACGCTCTGCGTCGAATAACCAACATCTGTAGTGCAGACAGTTGTAGTCGTCCATGAAAATATGCAATCAGACATCCAGGAGAAGCGTCAATGCACACTTGTGCAGCACCGCCTCACCTCTGCCGATCGCGACGAAAAGGCTTACCGTGACGCAGCTAACCAGGTGCCGGTGCATGACTGGTACCTTGGAGTGTAGCTCGGTCAGCTCCCCTAGCTGGCCCACATGGGACCTAACTCATCGACGTCATTCATGTTGGTAGGATCTGAGCTAGGCGCAGAGATTGTCAGCCTGAAGAGTAATCTATCGGATGATCGGACTTTGTTGTCCGAAGATTGCTCTACAAACTCCA